>OX454526.1:141805038-143005038 GCA_949715645.1 Portevinia maculata
CACATGACTACACATGGAAGCATATATAAATTACTTCGTAGTTTAAAAGCTCAGGATGACAACGAAATAAATTGCTTGCCGGCAAACAATAAGCTCGACCTCATACGTAAACGGGTAAAGCAAAATATAAAATTAGCGTTCAGCAAGTATGAAAATTTCCTATAACTTGGGAAGTTCAGCGAGATCCTTTTGTCCAGGTCAGGTCGTTTTCAGACGAAATTTTGGTTTAAGTGATGCATCCAATAACTTCAACTCGAAGCTCAGTGCGAAATTTGTGAAATGACGGATAACTAAAGCAATTGGGAAGTCAATGTATGAAGTTGAAAACTTCGATTGAAAGAAAGTCGGTGTGTATCACGCCAAAGATCTTCGTACATAAACAAACACCATTATGTACGATTGAGTTATTTTCAGGGTCATGGGTCGAAAATGAATAGCGAACATTTTTGTTGTGCTTGATTCCGTTCTTCATGTCCTAACAAAACATTCAATATTTTGCTAGTTCATGATTTTGTGGCGTACTCAACAAATAAAAATAAAAATAATAAAAGGAAAATGTTTAATTTCGGAGATATACCCCACCTATTCAAAAATATAACTGCAAACAACACATTTCCGGACACAAACCGGATACTTTCGACGAACACTGCTTTTCGACCATTCTGACCAGCTGTGCAAAGCATTTCAAATAACCAGTATTTTTTTTTATTCTTCGCCATCCACACAAGATTTATATTTTTGCCTAATACAAAGAAGATTGCTTAGTACTTATACTAGTGGCAAAAGCATAGCGCACCCTTTTTCTTGGCTGCACTTTATACTGGATGCTACGTGCGAAATTACATTTGGGTTAGATAATTTTTTTTTTACCACTGAGCGTGTGCGGATAATAATTTTTCTTTGTTTCCAACAAATTTCAAGTTTTTTTTTGTCAGGAATAGTGAAGATTTCACTGACAATATCCCAACAAAATAAAGCGCATTAAAATTTGCTCGGTTATTGGAATTATCGTAAAATACTCGTGCTTTCACAAGGCACTTGGCATAGTAAATGTACTTTGCTTTAAATTGAGGTAAGGCTGTGCAAATGAATTATTGTCCCCCAAACTCATTTAGTTTTCTTAATAGCGCGGACATTTTTTGGGCAGTTGAAGAGCGTTCCAGCGTGCTTACTGTGCATAACAGATATATATATAATATATATATATAAGCACTGAAAGGCACATCCTTGGGCAAAACTCGACCCACCAAATAGCGCCAAAAGCGTCCGCAACTTGCATTTTACGGACGCCTACAAAAATTCCCGATCTGTAGAGCTATTTTCACTCCAGACCAAGAGGAATCTGTAAAATCCGCGACGCCAAGCTATTCAAACGTGGTTCATAACCCCGAAAGGCATATGCAGAGCCGTAACCAGATAAAGGAAACGTGACAAGCCATCAAACATAACCACCCATCAATCAAATTACTCATCAAACAAAGTTATCCTTCATCATAATACTTTCCAAGCCATCTTTGTGTGCATCATCGCCAAACAAAATAAAATATAATCATGGAATACCTGCATAATATATATATATATAAAAGTGATATCTCGCTACATGCTTATATGCATGATACGTAATGTGGTGTAACAGTTTCTAATTAAATACTTAAAGATCTACCTAACCCTTATATCTAACATCTTAATCTACTACCTTAATCTTAGTCGTACATAAAAACAGATTTTTTTATCATTTAATTTTCCTTTGCATACATAATGTGCTTAATGCTTATACCTTAATACTAGAAGCCGCAGAAAAGTTTTTTTTATATAACATAAAGTGTACCTAAGCAAGGTGAGGGTCCCTCCAGGCGTCAAACCACCCACGATGGAACCGCTGATAAAGTTCATATACCCCTTTTTCTTTATTTCTTACCAAACTTTTTTTGCAATAGCACCAATGGTCAATGATCATTGATATCCTCTGATGCGCGAGGTCATAAGTCCCCTTACCCCTATCATTTCTAATGTTTTTTTTTATAATTTTGGCACGATATTTTGTGCGCAAGGGAAAAGCAGCAAGATCCCACCCCTCCGACGAGCTGATGCCGTGCACCGCAAGCGTGCCTACCGCTGCTATAGCAAGGACTCCCATCATCATGTCCTGTATCCTATCTGACCCATGCTTACGCATAGGTCGTGGAATGCCCCTTCCCGCCACACACTGCCAAATTATGGTTCAGGAAACTGCAGTTAACCTCACCAACTTTAAACAAAACAGCATTCGCATGAGGCATTCCTTCCAACTCCATCGACAAAAAAGAGCTTTGGAATTCATCGGACAATTCTCCAAATGGGCATTCGGCACGATGGACAGCGACGACGCGCGTAAAGTCTACAACCAGCTGGAGTTACTCTTTCCAATTGATGCGACGGCAAATATCAGTAATGGGCTCGAATTTCGACAAGCTGAGCAAGCCTATTCAGCAGCTGGCTGTCGAAGTGGACAGTATTTGGAGAAGGCGTAAGACAACTGAAGAGAAGCGTCGGTTAACTTTAGCACCTCAACTAACAAGGAGATCTCCTCACTGAAAATAAGAAGTGACATAAACGTATTGGTTTCAATTATCACGTCCAAAGTGGCAGAAATCCAGAACCGATAGTCAATTGAGCTTTCAATCCTTACTGATCTCTACCAGGGCAAGCTCCATCCATTCATACTGGACGTAGACAACATCGTAACACGATCGTAACGAAGAGAAGACCAATTTTTGAAGACCTATTTGTCCTTCATCAAGCGGCCAAAACATCAGTGTTCCCCAACGGAGGAAGTCTATTGATCAAAGTTGCCGGAACCCTTACGTTTTGAGATCCACAAGGTGTATCCATTACCAACCGCCTCAACGAGCTGTGGGATTTAGTAATCAATACTACATATGAATTCATTGCTGAGTCTGAGAACCATTCGTTTTTCGTGATGCTTAACCACGAAGAACACTCGCAATATACGTCAGTATCCTATGCAGAAATGGAGTCGATGATTGAAGTCTGCAGTTACGGGGGCCCAACTATAACCTCAGGATCCTCATAGTGCTTGGTCGAGCTTCTTCAGTATACCGCCACAAAAACCGTTTCTTGCCAGTATGTAGCAGTCCCAACCAACGAAGGTGTTCTCTTAAAATTGACGTCAGCAAACCAATGGGTGTTTAGCCTAAAAAAACCATTGATCCTGAACATTAAATGCCAAGGTGCTCGCTATACCGCTACATTGGAAGGGCCGGGAATATTTAAAATGACACAACCTTGCGAAGCCAACACGAAGGAAATGAAGTTAGCCTACCAACAACATCACCTCTGAACTAAAACAACTAGTGGTAAACTCAGAGTTGGTCGATGCTCTAAAAACGATATCCGGAAAACTGAAGCTTCCGGCCACACCAAGACCACTTACGATTAAAGTCGGCAACCACGAAAGCAACGCCAACGACTTGATGGATTGGAAAAGGTCCTTACAAGAGCTCCAGCAAGACTGGCACAGATTGAATGCAGACAGGAAAATTTCCGACCAAGTCTTTGAACTGTCATTCTATCGGTACTCAAAAGTACCGTGGCAGTAGCGACCATTGCGGTCTTCATTCTGGCTTCCTGAAGGCTAAAAGAGGCGTTGGTCCCGTCCAGCATGCCGAAGTCGAGTATCCAAACCATCCAGTTAAACAGTTGGAACTGCGAAAAAAACAACGAGCTCCAGCAACACCATCCAGAAAAAAATCATCAGAATTCGCCGTGACCTCTGCCCGGGTTTGAAAAGGAAAAAATGCGATACCAGGATAGTACAGTACATTGAAAAGAAAATTTAATTAAAATATAGGGGCGGGCTACAGTCCGCTTGGGCGAACTGTTGGATACCCTATTCTTATTCCTATATCTCATAAGTGGGCGTGACAAAAATTTAAAGGATTTTATCGAAAAAACTAAGCTTTTGTAAATAAAAACGCTCCCTAGCTCAAACTTTGGTTTTTCAATAAAATTGTTTTATTTAATTGTGGGCGTGTCAGTAGGCGGATTTAAAAAAAATTTAAGTATGAGCATAAAGGGCACCTAGAGAGTATATACTATAAATTTCAGCTTCCTAGCTCAAACTTTGGACTTTCAAAAATAAAAAAAAATAATTGTGGGCGTGTCAGTAGGCGGATTTTGAAAATATTTACACATGAGCATAAAGGGCCCCTAGAGAGTATATATTAAAAATTTCAGCTCCCTAGCTCAAATTTTGGTTTTTCAAAAAAAATATTTTATTTTATTGTGGGCGTGTCAGTGGGCGGATTTTGAAAATTTTATGTCCCAAGCAGTTTTATGGGCCAAAGATCAAATACAAAAAATTTCAGCTTTCTAGCTCAAAATTCAATTTTTCCCAAAATTTGTTTTATTTAATTGTGGGCGTGTCAGTGGGCGGATTCTGAAAATTTTATGTCCCAATCAGTTTTATGGGCCATAGATCATATATAAAAAATTTCAGCTCTCTAGCTCAAAATTCGATTTTTTCCAAAATTTTGTTTTTTTGAGTTTGTGGGCGTGTCTGTGGGCGGATTTCAAAAATTCTTAAACTTGATTATTTCGGGACCCTAGAGAGTATATGGTTAAAATTTCAGCTCTCTAGGTCCAGTTTAAAGGCCTAATTTTTGCCGACGGACGGACGGACGGACGGACGGACGGACATGGCTAGATCGACATTACTATCGATGCTGATCATAAATATAGTAACTTTTAGGGGTCTACGGGCAATATTAAGGTATGTTACAAACTATGCGTCAAAATTAATATACCCCTAGAATAGGGTATAAAGAATACCTTTCTTTTTCGTATAAAAAAAATGTATATATGTATAACCAATAACCATTAATATATATTATATAGTATATACACAATTATTATTGTTTCAGAATAAGTCGAAATATCAGCGAAGCGAAGATTTTAATATTAATAATCGAAACGATGAGTGTAAAGTAAAGGGCGAAGGCAAACCAAAGATATAAAACACAATATAAGTATAAATTATTTATTCGTTGTTTTGTATACCTCGTCCAGAGTACCTTACTCGGCGGCGATCAAAATGAAAAAAGGAAAGCAACCACAACGCATTCAATCACATTCGACTTACAATAAATTCTAAACAAATTATCATCCGTTAGAGAGTAACATATAGAGAGTGATTAATAAACAGTAATTAAGTCAAACAGCAAATAACAAATGTAATGCAGAAAACCGATAACAAGAAACTAAATTAGAAATAGCCTAAATACATAATGTTTGGCAAGCACAAATATAACTATGAATTAAATTAATATGTACAAACAAAAAAAACAAATCAAATGAATCTCGAACATCCCGGCGCCCCTGAACGAGTTTCAGGACAGTGGCAGTAGAGCCAACTTCGATATAGGGCGAACAAAGGTGCCTGCACTTGTCTTCACAGTCGCTACACGAATAAGTTGATCTGGACCCGGATTGACGTTTTCGATTCTGCCTAAGACCCACTTGGTAGGAGGTAAGTTTGGTTCTTTGATGACAACGACGTCTCCTGTCTTCAGATTGGGTTGGATTTGTTGCCATTTGGGTCGCTCTTGCAGCGTCGTGAGGTACTCGAGGCTCCATCTCTTCCAGAAACCCTGGACCATGTTTTGCATATAGTTCCAATGAGACAAACGGTTCATCGAGGTGCACAAGTAACTGGGTTCAGGAATGGCTGTCAACGGTTCACCTATTAAGAAATGAGATGGAGTTAAAGGATTAAGGTCACTATCAGATATAAGGCAAAGAGGTCGAGAGTTCAGTATCGCTTCAATTTGAATTGTTACTGTGGCTAACTCTTCAAAGGTTAAAATCGACGATCCAATAACTCGGCGGAGATGAAGTTTTATCGATTTCACACCGGCTTCCCACAACCCACCAAAGTGAGGAGCCGATGGCGGTATAAAGTGCCAAGCGATGCCATCCTTTGCAAGAGATGTGGCAATCATTTCGTTGTGTGTCTGAGATAACACTAGTTTATGCATTTCCGTAAGACAACGCCGCGCACCTTGAAAATTCGTACCGTTGTCGCTGTATATATTCGTGCATAATCCACGACGTGCAACGAATCGGCGCAATGCAGCCAGGAATGCATCGGTGGTGAGATCGCTAACCACCTCAATGTGTATGGCCTTCGTGGTCATGCATACGAATAGCGCTATATACGCCTTAGAGTGTTTTGGATTTCGACCACGAGCCAGCTTAATCGTCAAAGGTCCAGCGTAGTCACAACCAGTATTTGAAAAGGGTCTACTAGGTCGAATACGCTGGGCTGGTAGGTCACCCATTAATTGACTGGACGTTAGTTTTCGCTGCATGAAGCAAGGCTTGCAACGATGAATAACACTTCGAATAAGGTTGCGGCTGCCCTCAATCCAATACTGCTGCCGGACAATTGCAAACATCTCCGATATACCAGCATGCAGGTACCTTAGGTGAAGATCCTTGATGATGAGCGAAGAAACTGTATTGGTTTTCGGAAGCAGTATAGGATGTTTCATATTATACGAAATATTTGAATTTTTAATGCGGCCTCCGACACGCATAAGTCCATCGCTGTCCAGAAATGGCAGGTATTTCATGATGTTTGATTTAGCGGGAAGCGGTTTGTTGGTTTGCAGGCTTTGTATCTCCGTGTTAAATGATTCCTTCTGTACGTACTTTAGAGTCAACACCTTTGCAGTCTGGAACTGTTTGAATCTCGAGCCGTAGTACGAATTATTGGTTGAGTTTGGACGACAATTTGAAACGAAACGAAGGCACCGCGCGACTATCATTACGATACGATTCCAACATGAAACGTTTTCGATTAAGGAACGGATAAAATTTCTTTCCTTGGACACTAAGAGGACATGACGTTTAGGAGGCTTTGTTTCACCATTCACTGGGTCACAATCTGCGATTTGGGGCGAGATAGAAAAGTCAGAGTAAGGCCAATGTTCCTTTGTATCAGATAACCAAGGTGGACCGTTCCACCAAAGATCATGGTGGATGAGATCGGAAGGTGGTATACCGCGCGAAGCACAATCAGCGGGGTTGGATTCTGATGCAACATAGTGCCATGAGTGTCTCGGAATGGTTTCAAGGATCGCGGCGGTACGATTGGCAACAAATGTTGTCCAACGGCGAGGGGGTGACGAGAGCCAATGTAACACAATTTCAGAGTCGCACCAAGCCGATATGTTCACAATGTTTGTATTTAGCGAAGATTTCACGCTGTTTAATAGTCTTGATGCGAGTAAGGCACCACAAAGCTCTAGCCGCGGTATCGAGACAGGTTTTAAGGGAGCCACCTTGGTTTTTGCCGCGACTAGTGTGACTTTCGATTCGCCTGTGGCTGACGTTACTCAAGCGTAGATTACGGCCGCGTAGGCTAGGGATGAAGCATCGGAAAAGGCATGGAGTTCGATATCTTCAGCGTACGAAAATATATGTCGCGTTACACGAATTTCTTCAAAACGATGAAGTTGCTGGCGGTATTTCTTCCAGCGAGTATCTATTTCTGGCGGTACTGGATCATCCCAACCAAGTTTTAACTCCGACGACCAGAGTTCTTGAAACATAATTTTAAAAAGAATTGTCGACGGAGCCAAGAATCCTAAAGGGTCAAAGATCCGTGCGATTTCCGAAAGAAATGTACGCCATGTTGATTGGAGGGGTTGTTTGGGCTGCGTTAATCGATATGTAAATATGTCACTAGGTGGACTCCAAAACATCCCTAAAACCTTGACAAGAGATTCCGATTGTTCAGCATCAACTAAATTATATTCGCAGTCTTCCGATGGTAATTTGGAAAGAAGAGTCCAGCAATTCGAGCTCCACTTTCTAAGCTTAATGTTGGCAGAGGATAGAAGGTCTACGAGTTCAGATTGCAGCTGTAATAGGTTTGCGATAGAATCTGCACCCGTCATTATATCGTCAACATACGCGTTGTTTAGGAGAGCTTTAGCTGCTTTTGGATATACCGATTGAAGATCCTCTGAAAGCTGTTTGAGAACACGAACTGCGAGATAGGGAGCAGAAGCCGTCCCGTATGTGACGGTCTTAAGGCGAAAGTGTTTGATCGGTTCGTTAGGTGTTTGGCGCCAGACAATGCGCTGGAAGTCTGTTTCGTTTTCCCGAATCCATATTTGGCGAAACATTTTCACTATATCTGCCGTAAAGACATAGCGATACTCCCTAAAACGTAAGCAAACACCAAACAAATCACGTTGAATAGGAGGACCGATGAATAATTGGTCATTTAAGGACTGTCCTAGCGAATCTTTGACGGAACCATCGAACACTACACGCAGTTTAGTTGTCGAGCTCCCAGGTTTCAATACCGCATGATGTGGGAGATAAAACTGTTTCCCAGGGTCGGTTTTTATATCATCAGATGACATAAGCTCCATATGACCGAGGTCAGCGTATTCCTGCATAAACTGGGAATATTGTCGGTGAAGTTCAGAATTGGTGCGAAATCGACGCTCCATGGAGTGTAACCGAGAAATAGCAGCGGAAAGAGTATCTCCAAAGGACGGCGAAGGGGTTTTGAATAGAAGAGGGACGACGTATCTTCCATCACGCGAACGACTTACGGTTTTACGAAATATAATCTCGGCTGGATCCTCATTGCTTTGGTCTTTCATTGCAGGAACTTCCTCTAACTCCCAAAACCGTTGCAAGAGATAATCTATATCAATAGACGAATGAAAGGATGACAGTGCTACATTACACGATACGCTCTCGACTAGCTCTCCAGTTACTACCCATCCAAATGACGTATTTTGAGCCAACGGTTTTCCTTGTGGGCCATTAATTTGTTGTGGCTTAAAAATTGTCCATACTCTGTCAGCCCCTAGCAATACATCCACCGAACCACAAACATTAAAATACGGATCTGCCAAATCTAATCCTTTGATGTAATCCCACGATGATATCTCGAAAGTTTGACATGGTAAACTTGAAGTCAACTTTCCCAGAACTAAAGCGTTTACACATAAATGCGATGAGTTGAACCGAGAGACCAAATTAATAGAAATGGATCCCCTTGTATGCCCTGCTTCTTTCGATGAAAGTCCCAGAATAGGAATTCGAGAATGCTTGCGAGGTAGGGCAAGCCGTTGAGCCAAAGATTCCGTTATGAAAGACGACTGTGATCCGGTGTCAAGCAAAACACGACAGTCTATAAATTTACCCTGATGATCTTGAATCCTAGCTAGGACTGTTGGGAGAATTGTTTGATGATGAATACCCAGATCGAGACAATGATTTGTAATTACGGGGTTCGAAGCATTAGAGTGGGGAGTGTCAGTAGTAGGAGGAGGCTGAAGTGCAGCTGACGAATCTACTGATGAACGAGAGCTTGGTATAATATCGGAAGATGAAGGAGTGGAGCCAACTGAGTTTTCAAAATGGACGAGTGAATGGTGGCGCGATTTGCAAACTCGGCAACGAAAGGTAGACCGGCATCTATTTGAGGAGTGGCCACCGCGAAGGCAGTTGAAGCAAAGAGAATTTTCTCTTACGAATGTTCGCCGTGTTTCTATGCTTAGTGCCTTAAATATTGAACACTGTGATAGCATGTGATCACCTTTGCACTTTGGACACCGCGAACTGTCCTCCCGTGCTTCAGCTAAGTGTGATCGAACAGGAGTTGATTGTTTTCCGCGCGAAGTAACGGAACGATTTGGAAGTCGACACGTCTCGAATGCATCACACCGCAGCTCGAGGAACTCTATAAGTTCATTTATTGTACAATCATCGCGAGAACTTACTTTTTTAGCCCAAGCATGTCGTGTGTCCTGGTCGAGTTTGTTGAGAAGTAGGTAAATTAACCAAGGATCGCGGTCGTTTTTCTGTGCTGCCTGAAGTCCACGAACCACTTCATCAGCACCGTCGGCAATTTTCCGAAGAGTTTGAGCATTTGGTGTGGTCAGCGAAGGCAAAGACATAAAGGTTTGAATAAACGAATTAACAAGCAAATGTACGCGATTATACCGCCTATCAAGCCTTTCCCAAGCATCGCTATAATTAGCATCTGAGACGGGAATCTGCTTGATGAGATCAAACGCTTCATCTCTGAAAAACGATTTGAGATAATGGAACTTCTGGGCGGATGTTAAGTTCGATTTACTGTCCACAGAACTCGAAAACATGTCCCGGAAAGAAGGCCAATCCTTGTAGCTACCCGAAAACGGAGTCACAGTTATGACTGGAAGGTTAGCTGTTGAACACGTGTTCATAGAATTATCCAGCTTTTCCAAAAAGGCCGACTGCTGATTGGCAATACGAATCTCGATTAGCTCGATAGAGACATGGTCATTTATCGAATCAGCAAAGGCGACTGCGCGAGTAATCTGAGCTTTCGCATTACCGCGTAGCTGTTGGGAAGTCATACTGATGAGTTCTTAGAACCCTCGAAATTTCAAATAAACAAAACCCGGTAAACTGTCTGACTCAAGACGAAGTATGCCCTTGAACAACTATAATAATGTCACTATAATAGTAAGGGATAATTATCGCGAGATAATATTAATCGTTTTACACATTAACAGTTTTCAACACACGCGGTTTTTTCTATTAAAGTTCTAATTAGGTTTAATAGTAAAGTTTTTTCCTCTACAAAATTTACGAAATTTTAATTCGGTTACGAAGGACCATATGTTTCAGAATAAGTCGAAATATCAGCGAAGCGAAGATTTTAATATTAATAATCGAAACGATGAGTGTAAAGTAAAGGGCGAAGGCAAACCAAAGATATAAAACACAATATAAGTATAAATTATTTATTCGTTGTTTTGTATACCTCGTCCAGAGTACCTTACTCGGCGGCGATCAAAATGAAAAAAGGAAAGCAACCACAACGCATTCAATCACATTCGACTTACAATAAATTCTAAACAAATTATCATCCGTTAGAGAGTAACATATAGAGAGTGATTAATAAACAGTAATTAAGTCAAACAGCAAATAACAAATGTAATGCAGAAAACCGATAACAAGAAACTAAATTAGAAATAGCCTAAATACATAATGTTTGGCAAGCACAAATATAACTATGAATTAAATTAATATGTACAAACAAAAAAAACAAATCAAATGAATCTCGAACAATTATATCCTATTAATTAAATTCTTTGTTAATCCAGATAGCTTCTAAGTTTTTCATAGAGATTTTAACTTTTATGCTTTTTTTGTATGATTGTTATCGGGATCTGTTAACATTCTTCCACTGTTCAAAATGTATCTATACTTAAGTTTCTTAAAGATATAATGTCACATACAAATATAAAATTAACTAAGTTAAGAAGATCAATGTTCATTAGGCTTAAATCGAAATCAATAGCCGCAATAAAGATTCGACAAGCAGTTGTCTCCAGTTCTAGCCACAACTTTTCATAGGGGGGAGGAAATGTTGAGCCCCAGTTTTGGCACCAGCGCATGTCTCCGGTTGATCAACCTGCAAGTCGTTGCACTGAGGTAAAACTACATTGCTGTGCACAAATTCATTGCTGTTAATTGCAGTAACATTACTTCGCTTACGCAGCAATATTGTTTACTTTTGCAACGGCAGGTCAACCAACGCGGAATCGCTGATGTAGCTTCCGGACCCTCCCGAAGTTTCGACTAGAACGAGAGGTCAACGTCAAGTCGTATTTTGAACACGGAACAGTGCGGTTGTTTTATTTTCTCCGGTTTGTTTTTGAGTTTTCCTCTAAGGTGTACTCTTTTGTTCGCGACCTTAACACATCTGTGTACCATACGTGAGAATCTTTGGCAAATGTAGGTTTATTCTGTTCCCAGTTTAGACGGTTTGGGAATTTAACCTTGAAGTTGTGTCGGAAGTTATATCTTGGTAGACATTTGTCTGTTAGGTGTATTCCAAGTACTTCGTGTTCTCTGAGTTCCCGTAGTATTACAGAGTGAGCAATGTTGGATTTTCATTCACCGTCTGCTTCTTTCATGAGTTCTAGGTGAAGTGGAGAGATGTTTAGTATAATTTCAAGTGTAGCTGTTGGTGCAGTTTTCATTGCACCTTTTGTACAGACACAGGCTAGTCGCTGAATTTTATTGAGCTTAGCCTGCGCTGACCTCTGCGTTGCTTTGTGCGACCAGCGGCTGCATACGTGATAATAGGTCTTGTAATTGCCATATACATCCATAGTGACATTTTGGGGTTAAGTCTCCAGTTTTTACCAAGTAGGCTTTTGCTGGTCCATAACGAGGTCCTGGCCTTATCAATAGTTTTAATAAGGTGAGAATTCCATGTTAGTTTTTCGTCTAGTTTGATTCCTAGATATTTAACTTCCTTTGAGAACTCTATGGTTTCAGTAAAGAGTGTAGCATTTCTGAGTCTTCCTCGCCATCTTCTCTTGGTGAATGCAACTATGGTGCTTTTCTTGGAATTGACTTTAAGTCCAACCTTTGTGCACCACTCAGCTACCAGGTTCAGAGCGCTCTGGAGGCGATCCGAGATTGTGTTTTCGAATTTTCCTTTGATTATGATAGCTATGTCGTCTGCATATCCTTGGACATAGAAACCGTCATTACTGAGAATGATCAGTAGCTCGTTTACTACGATGGTCTATAGCAAGGGTGAGAGTACTCCTCCGTGGGGGCATCCTTTCGTAGCTGTCACACTGAGTTTATTGTTGCCTAATGAGGTTTTTATTAGGATAAAACACCTCTAGCATGCATTTTATCCATTTACATGTAGTGTTGTCAATTTCCATGTATTGGATACCTCTATATAATAACTGGGAGAATTCTGTATTATCAAATGCTCCTTCAATATTTAGGATTCTATATTTTGTGAAGGGGGTTCGTTTGAAGTGCCCCGACTCTGATATGCCTATCAAGTATTTTTTCCATAGTTTTGAGGAAAAATTAGGTGAGGCTTATTGGTCTATGTAACTTTGGTAGATCAGACGGTCTGCGTCCTACTTTGGGTATATATTTGACAATAATCTCTGTTCATTTTTTTGGCATATATCCCCATGCGTAGCTAGCCCTGAACAGATTGATGAGTACAGGTAGCAGTTGCGGGATGCCCTTTTGTAGTAGAGCTGGAAATATTCCATCTTCTCCAGGGGCTTTGAAGGGTTGAAAAGAGTTGATTGCCCAAACTGTTTTACCTTCATAAAAGATTTCATTTGACCTGTTGCAGTCCTCTCTGAGCGGTCTATATAACCTTCTCTTTATAGGGGTTTCTTGATATTCTGGAACTATTAAGGAGTCTGGGAAATGTGTTTCGGCTAAGAGCTGGAGCATCTGTAGCTCGTTTTCGGCATATGTACCATCAGCTTTTTTATAGAGCGAATAGGATTAGTATGCTGCTTAGAGAGTACTTTATGAATGCGGGCACAGCTTTTGGTGTCATTGATGGTATGACAGAAGTTTCTCCACGATTCTCTCTTGGCCCTTCTAATTTCTTGATTATACATGGTGAGTGTGTTTCTATATGTTTCCCCTTCACCATTGCGTTTGGCCCGCTTGACGAGCTTTCTCGTCTCTACTCTGAGCGTGGCTAGTTTTTGTTCCACCAGGGGGTAAGTCGGTTGCCAGTTTTTTTCTTTTTCTGGGCAGGCTTTGTGGAAGGCAGTTATGATTGCCGTATTGAGATTTTCACACATTAGTTCAATGTTGTCAGTGTCTCTGATGTTTGTGTTACATCTTCTCAGGTTGTCTCAGAGTTCTTGACGGTATGTGTCCCAATCTATAGACTTGGGTTGTCTGTACCTCTCCGAAAGGATATTACCTAGTTCCAGGTCGAATAGGAATTGGCGATGGTCAGACATTGAGGTATCTGTTGAAACATGCCAGCTCCTAATAAATAGTTTTATAAATGTGGTGCAAAGGGTGAGATCTAATACCTCTGTCCTGATCCATTTATAAAGGTAGGGTTGCTTTCCTGATTAAGAATTTCTAAATTGTTGAAATTTATAAATTCTAATATAGACTTACCCCGTTTGTTTATGTTTGAGCTGCCCCAGATCGTATGATGGGCATTTGCGTCGCAGCCTACAATAAGTTGCAGGCTCTTCATGCCGCAGTAGTCCACGAGTCCTTTTAGTGGCAGAAAGTCCATGTCACTAGAGTCACCTGGCTGGTAAACTGAGCATAGGACAGCTTCTGTTTTACCTGTATTGGTGTGCAGCTCAGCTTTAGTAGCTACTAGATCTTTGTTGGTGTATTCTGGAATTGGAAAGAGTTTAGTATTATTATTAGTTAAGATACATGCTCTGGGGTTAGTTGAATCGTATAATAGCTCACCTGAGAGTCCCTTTACCTGTTAGGACATATGGCTAATGGATAAAGGCGACGTCTAGGTGATCCTTGCTAAATCTATGGCTGAGAACTGCCGAGGCAGCCTTAGCATGCTGTAGATTAACTTGGATGCACCTTAGTCCCATAATGTTGGTTATTGGGTGGTACTCGCAGAGTTGCCAATATCTTGAGACAGTTCAGGTCTTGGGATGGCATCTAATATCCTGGGCATAGAGATAATGTCATCTGATGTTCCAGAATTAGAGCTTTTGTTGTCATCCCCTTTGCTGTCTGTGCCAATGTTTATTGTCGGCTGGCATTCTAATTGGGCTTTTTATGCTCCAGTTGGATTTGACGTTTTTGCATCAAGCATTCTTTGTTGTGTGCTGGTCCGAGATTGAGGTTAATTGTTCTTGGGAGCCGCAGTTTGTTTTCCTGCTTGTGGTAGTCCTTTGATGCGGATCTGTATCAGCAAAAAGTTCAGAAATAGTTTGCACCTGTTTGCCAGCAAGTATTTCTTCGATTTTTCGTCAACCGAAAAGGTAATTGTTTCTCCTCCGCTCCTTTCCTTGGAGATCCTTAGGATGCGCCAACCTGTTGTGCAAATGCCAGAATTTTGTTTAGGAATTCTTGACAGGAAGACTTCCTTGGGCATTTTCTCGTCGTCCGGGAGGAAAACTATGCATGTGTATAATTTGGGGATTTCGCTTTCCTGAATTACACGAAGTTTGGCTTCTGGCAATGGCTTGATTTGCCCTGCCGTCGACATGAGCCATTGTTTTGTCTCTGAGTCGTGGCAGGTAATGGATAGCCATCCATCTCTTGGTGTAAAAGCAACAAATTTTAGGGGACAGTTTTTGTCGGCTTTGTGCACCTCAGTCAGTAGGCATTGTTTGACCTATCTTATTTGTTGCGCTGAGAGGGATTCTTCCGGATGCATTTCATGCATAATGACAACCTTACATTGGTTAATGCACCCTTGTAGGATAATCCTGATGTTGATAGTTGTTGCATTGTGTGACTGGCCGTAGTTTCGTCTGGATTCCTGCTCCTAGGTTTATCCTTGCTGGGTCCTCTCATGGAGCCTGCGCGAGGTATGTTAGTAGGAGAGGTAATTAATCCAACTTGCCTCGGCGAATATGATTGCTTGGGATCTCTTTTGGCCGTGACCGCCTCTGGGCGTTTTTGAGGCCCTGGATGAGATCTTTGTTTTTTGGCTGTTGATCCCTGGCTGAGTTGTCGGCAGATCTGCATCTATTGGAGGTGCAGGACTTGTCGCTATTCTTGGCTTGGCTCTGTGATTTTGCAAGCAAGATCTCTTCCCGCATAGATCTCCTGGCTTCCTCCGGTGTCATGCCGTCTCTGAACCGGGCCCCAATTCGTCTTCCTTGAGCGCCGGTGAAGTAGAAGAATTGTTTTTTTTGTCCTCTACTGGTTTATCGAGCCCTTCCAGTGCAGCGTCGCTTGTTATATTGGTCACCTGAGCGTTCTGCGTGTCCATCTGTGGCTTCGCTGGAGATGAGGTAGTATCATCAGTCTCCATCTCCGTGTGTGATACAGGAGAGCGGAGTAGAGCTTCTTCATCTGACTCCGTAATAGTCTCTTTTTTTTTTTTTTTTTTTTTTTTTTTTTTTTTATTTAATTGGTTCCCCCTTCGGGATAGGGGTCAGAATTTACCCGAGGTAGGCATACCGGTCGTAAGAGGCGACTAAAATCCACCCTTCGGGATAGGGATCAGAATCTACCCGAGGTAGGCATGCCGGTCGTAAGAGGCGACCAAAATCCACCCTCAGTATACCGAGTGCATAGAGTATACAAAAAATGCAATGATTAAAACAAAAAGATATAATACCCCAGGTGGCAGCCCAGTTCTACTGGAAAATCCACACTCTTCGGAGGCAGGCTCTACGGATTCTGGGGAGAGCCATTTATTGCAATCATCCGACCCTTTTAAAAATAGTAAAAGGGTAACTAGATCACCACCAACGGGATCTGTGCCAGAAGCAAAAACTAATCGAAGTCCTACGACGACAAAAGATTTTGGACGCCTTTCGAGGGACTCAACGAAATGCAAAAGATTCGAGGACGAAAACAAGGAACTCCGCACTAAGCTTAACCAAATTGAACAGCTTTACCAAGAGCTAAAAAAAGAGCTAGATCAGCTGAAAGCTGAGAACAAAGCACTTGTTGAATCTCAACCTAAAAAACAGCCAGAAGCCAAATCATACCGCTCAGCTAGCCGCGATTATCATACAGACGAAGAAGAGCTAGGGCGCGAAACGGATTGGATCACTAAGAGGATACCGAACAAAAAACGGAAAGCCGGCTCCTCACCAAAAGTCGTTGTGCTAAAAGATAGACAACCCAAAAAGGCAAATGCCAACGAAATAGAAACGCTAAGGAAAAAACCTCAAAATAAGGTATACCTTCCACCTCCAATTAACGTTGTCGGAGTTTCAGACTACAGCAAGCTAAGTAGCCTTCTTAAGGAAATAGCAAAGTCCACATTCAAAGTAACATCTCTGAATAATAATGTGTGGAAAATAAATGTAAGCGATCCTGAGAGCTATCGCGCAGTTTCTCAAAAACTGAATACTGAGAAGGTACAATGGTACACTTATGAAAACAAGTCTGAAAGGCCACACCGAGTTGTAGCCAGAGGGCTCCACTCTTCGTGCCGCAAAGAAGATGTTTTGCAAGATCTTAAAACTAAAGGTTTCAAAATTATCGACGCGGTTAATATACTTAAAAAAGAAAAGCAAAAAACGGAACAAGACGAGGAAATTGTTGTCAAACGCGGACTTCCGCTATTCATGCTTAGTTTCGAAAAGTCTGAAAACATGGAAAAAATATACAACATTAAAACTATCCTAAACATAGTGGTTAAAATTGAACCGATGCGCCAAAGGACTCGTCAGATTCCTCAGTGTAAGCGTTGCCAAGGCTACAATCACACGCACACGTATTGCCAAAAAGAGCCGCGTTGCGTAAAATGTGCCGGTAAACATTTATCGAAGGAATGCGCTCTAAGTAGACAAGACCTACCAACATGCATAAATTGCAATGGAAAACATCCGGCAAATTATCGCGGATGCGAAGTGGCTAAGGAACTTCAAAATAGGCGCGACAAAATAAAGAAAACTACGCTACCAATCGCAAATAAAACCAATAACAAACCTGAAAGGGGCAACAATAAAACCAATGAAGGACGAAAAAAGGCTAAAGAAATGGTCAAAACACAACACCCAAGAGAAGGAAAATTGTTTAGAAAAAAGTCACCGAAAGCTGTTCCACAAACATACGCTGAAGCTGCGTTGCAAGGACGCGAACAAACAAATAAAACATCTGATCCAGTCTCCCAAGTTTTCTCTGCAATTCTTGCCAGGCTAGAAGAACAGAGCCAAATTAATAAACGTATGTTTGAAAAACTCGACAAGCTCGAAAATCAATTTCGAAGTACACGTGCAATAATATAAATATGACGGATTTAGTTAAATTAGTGACATGGAATGCGAACGGCCTTCTGCATAAGATGGACGAGCTCGAGATATTCATTCATAAATATGAAATTGATATTTGTTTGATTTCGGAAACTCATCTGACGAAAGAAACCAGCACAAACATTCGAGGATACATTGCCTATCACGCATATCACCCTTCGGAAAGGGCGAGAGGCGGGGCATCCTTGTTGATCAAAAATACCATTGAACACTCAGTCAGTGGAACAATCGAGCTTGACAAACTGCAATTATGCACGGTGAGCGTAAAAATTAAACACATAAAATATGATTTTGCAGCTATCTATTGCCCCCCACGTGCAACGATGGAAAGAAGCGATTTTATAAGTATCTTTGACTCACTTGGACGAAATTTCGTCATCGGAGGTGACTTTAACGCAAAACATACCTTCTGGGGATCGAGATGCATTTCAGTAAAAGGTAGAGTTCTTTACGAAGCCGGTATGGAATTGGGGGTAGACTTTCATTCCTCAGGTAAACCGACATACTGGCCCTCGGATACGGCAAAAACACCAGACCTCATCGATTTCTTCATCACGAAAGGTTTGTCGGGAAACTCTATTGTAGTTGAGGAATGCTTCGATCTTTCTTCTGATCATTCACCGGTCATTTTGACAATTAACGGCTGTCTACGAAAAAAAGAAGGTCCGCCCAGACTAACTAACATGAAAACAAACTGGGAATCCTTTAAAAAATACTGTGAAAGTAAAATCGATCTCAAAGTGTCTCTTCGAACACCCCACGAACTTGAAGACGAAGTCGATCAATTTATTAACGTCATACAATGCTCAGCCTGGAAAAATACTCCCCATAAACGGAAAATAACCACAAATTGCGAAATAACATATCCCTTGGAAATCACGCAATTGTTAAAGAAGAAAAGGGGAGCGCGCAAAAGATGGCAACAATCTCGCGCTCCACAGGATAAAACCACTCTTAACTACCTTTGTAGTAAACTTAAGAGAGAAATTCGAGACTTTAAAAATCGTCAAATTTCTACATATCTTGGAAGCCTAACTGCGGATAAAAGTACAAATTACTCGCTCTGGAAAGCCATGAAAGGCATTAAAAAACCAAAAACGCAAGCGCCACCCATCAGGAAAATCAATGGAGAATGGGCGAAGAGTGACAAGGAAAAAGCCGAAATATTTGCAGAACATTTGGAAGAAACATTTAAACCATTTGATGGTCAAGCGTTGCTCGAATTTCCTGTCCTAACCGTGGCACCTGACAATTATAGAATAAAAAGTGTATCGCTAGCCGAACTACGCTTCGAAATAGAGAAACTAAAATTAAACAAAGCTCCTGGATATGACTTAATCACAGGACAGGTCCTTAAAGAGTTACCTAGGAAAGCTTTAATAAAGTTTGCATATCTTATAAATGCATCGTTCAGGTTATTGTACGTTCCACGACAATGGAAGGTAGCTGAAGTTATAATGGTTCCAAAGCCCGGTAAACCACTGAATGACAAAAAATCATATAGGCCAATATCTCTCTTACCGATAATGTCGAAGGTATTCGAAAAACTTTTGTTAAAGCGCCTACATCCGATTATCGAAGAACGTCGATTAATACCTGACCACCAATTCGGATTCAGGATTAAGCACTCTACAATCGACCAGGTTTACAGAATAACCAATGTAATTGAAAAAGCCCTAGAGATGAAAAAAATATGTTCTAGTGTTTTTCTCGACGTCTCTCAGGCCTTTGATAAAGTATGGCATACAGGGTTGAAACATAAGCTAAGACAAGCTTTTCCGAAACAGTTATCTGATATCCTTAGTTGTTACTTATCATATGATATTCCTCAAGAAGAAGGCACAACAGTAGCCACATTTGCAGACGATACAGCTATATTAGCGGTCAGTAATACCGTTGAATCAGCAACTAATAAACTCCAACGTTCTATTGACAAAATTTGTGATTGGACAAAGACTTGGCGTATTGCTCTCAACGAGGCCAAATCAACGCACGTGAATTTTACTTATAAAAAGGTAGACAACTTACCCATTTTCATTGATTCGGTACGAATTCCGTACGCAAACGAGGCAAAATATTTGGGTATGACACTCGATGCGAAATTAAAATGGAAACCGCACGTCAAGAAGAAACGCGAAGAGCTCGCCATTCGATGTAAACAAATGCACTGGCTGCTTGGTAGATTTTCCCAACACAGCATGCAGAACAAGCTGCTTTTATACAAGCAAGTACTAAAACCGGTTTGGACATACGGTATACAACTTTGGGGTTGTACCAAATCCAGTAATATCAAAATTTTACAAACTTTTCAAAACAAAGTGCTAAGAAAAATAGTAAATGCACCATGGTTTATCAGAAACTCTGATATCCACAGAGACCTAACTATGGCTACCGTCGAAGATGAAATAAAACATTTTGCCTGCAAACAACAGACACGCCTTCACGGTCATTGCAATATCACCATGCTACAAATTCGAGACGATACTAACCTAGTGCGCCGATTACAAAGGATAAAACCATTTGAATTAGCGCAATAAGATGTAACCGCGTGCTTATGGCGGTATTAGCAGGTGCCTCCACTGGGAAGCTGCCTGCCAAACGCGTAATTTACAGTTTAAATAAAACTACTAGATAGGAATAACCTAGTTGTAGTATGCAGGTTTCGAAGGGAGGTGGTTTTTGTTTTCTTATCTTAAGTGAGAAAGAGTCGCATGTACGATTTTCCACCTACCCCTATTATTCGTCCGAGCCTAGTTCTGGTTCCAAGTCTCGTGCTTTTAACCAGGATAGGTAACTCTCAGCTTGCTGAGAGTAACGATAATATTACTATGGCTTGGGAGTAATATTAGAAACTCTATAAAAAAAAAAAAAAAAAAAATTTAATTGGTTCATTAGATCCCACGAGTAAAGTGAGAAAGGTTGGTCCGCACCCGCAGAGCTCCTATACGGGTGTAAGGCTACTTAATACCAGAGGGTGCCCGGTATCTGGACTCACCGTGCACGACTGAGCTATTTCTGGGCACTCAGCCAGGTTCTTGGCACGGTAGATCACACCGTAATCCAGCCCATGATTGGTTCTTAGTTTTCGAGTAACATTTAGTTTTACCAGCAAAGTTTTGCTACTTCGCTGGTAAAACCTGAAGTTCCTCTACTAAAGCCGCCCCACCACGACAATGTGTCCAATCTTCGGATATGGTAGTTAGCAACTACCGGCTATATATGAAAATTTTCTTTCCGAAAGTCAAAAGATTGCGAACGGTAATACGAATTTAGTTTTACGTACAAATGTGCGCCTAGGTCAATAAATACATCCAAGGGTGGATGATTATTATCTATGTTTGTTATACTGGAGTGAGATTCTAGAACGACAGAAGTAGGTTAGGTTAGGTCAGGTAGGTGGGCTGGCATAGTGCCACTCTCAGGTCAATGCTGACCCATTGTGATGCCCATCGGGGGAGGAGGGTAGTCCCTTACTAATTTTTAACCCTATCTATAAACAGCTGAGATTAATTTCTCGCTGTGCTGTTCGATACAAACCATCCTGTGAATTTGATGAACTTCATTATTTTGTCTATCGGTGTGCTGGAGAGCTCGTCTAGGTCGTGGAAGAAGTGTCTCCCCAGGAATCTGTATCTGATGTGTTGGAGACCTGGGCAGTGACACAGGAAGTGGGTAGTGCTCTCCAGAGCTTCCTCGTCGCCACAGCTTCAGAGTTCTTCCTCCGTCAAGCGTAATTTCTTCATATGGTACCGCAGAGTGTTGTGCCCGTTAAAATACCTACGAGGGTGGATAGTGATGTTCTATCCTTTTTCATTAGACTCCCGGTTCTGGCCTCATTGTAGGTTGGCCATATCGTTCTAGTGGTGTGGCAAGTATCTAGTCCCGTCCATCTAAGGTTCGCCTCTCTTGTTCCCTATTTCCCTGCTTCAAGCCTGAGTGAGCAAGGCGGGATGAGTACAGAGGGATCATCTTGTTCTGACACAGCTTCCGAACCTTGTCTTGCTAATTCGTCTGCTTTCTCGTTGCCCAAAATGCCTTCATGTCCCGGGACCCAGCAGAGCGATACCTTATGCTGGGTACCAAGAACCTTGAGTTCTTCGCGGCAGCATTTCACAAGCTTTAATTTTATTTCTGCTGCAGTTAAGGCTTTTATTGCTGCCTGGCTGTCGATATAGAAGGTAATACCATCGGGTGGTATTGCCCTTACCGCAAACTGACGGGCTGCTGTTGTTACTGCCAGGACCTCTGCTTGGAAGACGCTGCTGTGGTCGGGTAGGCGTACCAATTTAGATATACCCAGTGGAGCGGAAAAGACGCCTGACTCCACCCCCGTTGCCATTTTTGAGCCGTCCGTAAATACAGCTATGGCTTGTGTGTCGGGGACGAGACCGCTTCTCCATTCTTCCCTGCTGGGATAGGCACTCGAGAAAGGTCTTGTGAAGTCTAAGTATGGCGTAATGTAGTTCGTAGTTGGTACATGGCCAAAGTATTTCTGTAGGATCATCGAATGACCCATTGCATTAGGTTTCCAGTTCGCTGTTTGGCAAATTCTCATGGCACTAATCGCGGCTGTTGATTGAACACAGATGTCTAGCGGAGGCAGGTTGAGGATAGCCTCCAGTCCTGCGGTTGGAGTTGTCCTCATCGCACCGATTGTGCCGATGCACGCTAGTCTCTGAACTTTTGTAAGAGCCTTTAGGTAGGTGGCTTTATTGGTTGCCTGCCACCATACGAGACTGCCATATGTCAGTATGGGTTGTACTATTGCCGTGTACATCCACAGTTTAATTTTGGGAGATGGTCCCCAGGTTTTCGCAAAGATTTTGCTGCATGAGTAAAAGGCTATTGCGACTTTTTTGATTCTTTCATTGGAGTTAATTTTCCAATTTAGTTTTTTGTCAAGTGTGAGTCCCAGGTACCTCGCACTGTCAGAGATTCTGAGGGGTGTACCGCCAACAGAAGGTGTGACAATCGGTGGTATTTTCCTTTTATTTGTGAAAATTACCAGTTCGGTTTTCTGGGGGCTTACCGCTAGGCCGCAGTGCGCCCAGTTGTCGAGGGTTTTGAGAGCCCCTTTGATTTGTTCGTTGAGTGTTGGCAATTTACCTGTTGCCAACAGCACGACGTCATCATCATAAGCTGTTGTTCTAACGCCACTATTCCTTAGCTGCATAAGCGCCTCATTCAGAACAATGACCCATAGCAGCGGGGAAATAACCCCTCCCTGAGAAGTCCCTCTAGAGGCGTAAGCTTCTAGCCTAGAGCTCCCAAGTTCCGCTATAATGTGCCTTTCTTCGAATATGCTGATAATCCAGTTGATAATAGAATTATCAATCATAAGCTTATTTAGCGTTCTGCGTACGGCGTCAATATTGATATTGTTGAACGCTCCTTCAATGTCTAAGAAGGCCGCTAAGGTGTACTCTTTGTCCTTTAGTGTTTTCTCGATTGTGCCGACAACACAGTGTAGCGCGGTTACCACAATTTTACCCTTTGTATAGGCATGTTGGGCCGGGGATAAGTCTTCCGGACGAAGCCTGCTACGAATGTGTATGTCTATCAGTCTTTCCAAAGTTTTCAGTATGAAGGAAGTGAGGCTTATTGGTCTGAAGACGACAGAAGTAACAGAGTCAGAGAAAAAAAGAAGATCGAGAGTTCGATTGTAGAAAATTTGTATACAGCAAGTTTGCTGTAAGTCAAAAGACAAAATATTGTCTAGTTAAGCAAGCTCTTTTTGGGCAGAGTCAGTAGATGGAATAAAATGAGAATCATCTTCACAAGGTACCCATCCAATATGTGGCAGATCGAAGTCGCCTAGAAGTAAAACAGTGCCATACAACAAGATATGTCAAAAATATGGTATATTCCCATAGATAGTTTTGAGTACAAAGAACAAAGACGATACGATGGAATGTACGCATAAACAACAAATAAATGTTTATTCTCAAGTTTAATTTTCACACAGATAATTTCAACATTCAAAGGAAATGGAAAGTCAATCTTTCGTGACCCTAGGTGGGTACGAACGACAATCTAAACACCTCCCGCAAGCGCTTTCAAGTCATTTTGATGACGATCGTTTTTATACACCTGAGAACTCATGATTGAAGAGTTCAGTGTCTAAAATGTCGGCATTGAGCCATGTTTTCGTCAAGGAGAAGATGTCATGTGAGAAGGTTTGGGAATTTCAATATAAGTGTGCAGTTTTTGGGCGGAGGGTATTGCAAATACACTTGCATCACTCTCAAGTTGCCACTGACGCCCTGATACTCGTCATGACTGAAGAAATTGTCGACCTTGTCTTAATCCAGAAACTTTTGCATTGCAGGGCCAAAATCCAGGGTTTTAATCATTGGTCACCTTCTTTTAAAGCCCTACGATTATAATGTAAGCTTTACATCAAATTTGTTATTAGTACAGCATTTGCGGTTTTCCTAAGTCCGAAAACAGACTTAAGGGTGAATTAATGTGTACTCCTGGCGTGGCGGGTATTGCGATTGAAACGTTGTAATGGTGGAATAAAAATAAGATAAATAAATGTAAGGTATTATAGGCTTATATAGGGCCTAAAACCTAGTTCAATCATTTGCCTATGCGAAGGGGAACAAATTAAATGCAAATTTGAGAAACTTCTCAGGACAATTGATGCTCTTGGATGTTTGTCAGATAGTTACTTGGCTCTGGCGGGATTTGAACCAGGGACCTTGCGATTAGTCGTTCAACATACTAACTCCTGAGCTACTGCGCGCACTAAGGATAGAATGCAGCTGGCTATTTCGCTGATATCGAACAAAAATTCGTCTTTTTACGACTTGGTAAAATCTAATTGCTTTTTAATTTTAAACTCTAAATAAATAATAAGTACACTTAAATAAATAGGGTTGGTATTTGACAGATAGATTGACATCCAAAAATGAATATTTTATTAGTATTTCTGGAAAATTTGTGTATGCAATTAGAGCATTCAATGAAATGTCAGATTGCGTGACGAAAGGTTCATTCTACAGCTATTTTCTACAAACTCCTTAATTATGAATGGCAATGTTAATGAGCAAATATTCAATGCTTTTTCTTGAACAAATTCAAGCGAGCCTAACTGGCAATTATTTTTGTGAGATTGTAGCATTATTACACTTATATATTTAGCCGTAATAAGATGTATCTACCTTTGAAAATGTTATCCGATTTTTTTTTTTTATGAAATAAGCAATTTCCAGTATCTATATCTCCTTTATTTGTGGTGTTTTACGAAGATATTCTTTGTCATAGTTGAATAGAATTTTTCAACTTTGCAACGCTTTATGATGTTCTCTACGCTTAAGATATTTTGACTTGAACAAAGTTAGTTGTTTGGATATCATGAGTGTGGTAGCTTTCAAGTGTTTTTTTTTCTCAAGCGGCAGGGACATTATTCGTTTCTTGGTGGATGTCACGAAGTTTATTCAAAGCAAAAATTGTAAGCCGTTCGTGACAGAGGTGATGAGATGCATGACAGAAATAACTTTGATGGCCTTTCGGCCTGCGGTCTTATGATTTCCTCTTCTTCTTTTTCCTTTTCTTCTTCTTCTTCTTCTTCTTCTTCTTCTTCTTCTTCTTCTTCTTCTTCTTCTTCTTTTTCTTCTTCTTATTCTTCTAGCCTTGTCCGCTATGGATGGAAAACATACATTTCACTACAAACCGAAATTGCATTCATTTTAATGTCCGTTGTTCCACTACGAAATGGTACTCAATTGAAAAATTATTCTGTATTATATGTTTCAATTGAAATAATGAAAATAAGAACAAGTACATCCTCATCAAGAACCGAACAAACGTCTTTCCACCGCCTTGGACAAGGCTCCACGCATGACACCTAAGTTGAAAACTTCTAACTCGAAGCAAGTTCTACCCAAGCATTATCCTGTCAGTTCACCTTTGTGGCACCGAGTGATGGACGATAAGCAAACAAGCTACTATTGGGTTCTTTCGAAAGAAAAATACCGAGATATTTGGTCCTGTGTGGACAGGTGGCGAATTGAGGTGAAGATACAACCGCAGCAAACTCTATGTTGTACCAAGATGTCGATGTGACGTATAAAGCTTAAGCACGTCGCCTACATTGACTCAGACATTGAAAAAAAAAAACAGTTTGCCGCCTATCACAGTACGTTTATGTATGCCGTGATTTTTCAACCAGCTTATGGAGCTCACCATTTATTATTTTCCGCTGGTTTTCGCAGACGTTTCGCAGTCGATTTGGAGACCGCAGCAGCAGCGTTACAGGCTTTAACGGCGAGTTTAATCTGAATAAGAGGGATAATACCCATCCCACTTTCCTGCATTCCCACTAATCCACCAGTGGATTTCGTCGGTTTGACCACAGATAGTATTGAGATCAGACTTCGGTTCCCTTCATCACTGAATCCTATAAAATGCTAGTATTTTTGCATTTGCATGAGCTAGAGTTCTTGTATACTTTAAGGCCTACTCGGTAGGGTTGCCAGTATTTGCATCTATGGCAGATGTTGATGGTCTGTCTAGTCAGCTTTTTAAGATAAGAGAGTTAACAATTTCACCAGGGAATGATCAATAGCGAAGCAGGCTGTGGTGACGACATTAAGCATCGCGTAAGCGTACGGTGGACGAATTGGTGGTAAAACTCATCCATCTACTGTGATCGAAAAATGTCCCCTAAGCTGAAAGGAAAGCTTTACACCACAGTTGTGCGCCCGGCGCTCACATACGGTTCACAATGTTGGACAGCTTACAAAATGGATGAGCCAAATTAACGGCAGCTGAGATGAAGATGCTTCGCATGACAGCAGAAGTAACAAAGATTGATCAAATAAGACGTTCGAAGATCCTATTAAGCCTTCAGTCAAAGAACCTATCTCGTAAAAAATGGATCGCGAACGGCTAAGTTGGTACTGTCATGTTCAAAGGAGAGATACTACGAACGGCTATATCAATCAACGATCCAATACAAACGCGAAAGAGAGGCAGATCTAAAAACTCCTGGATTACACATTTGTAGCAACACCATTATTTGATTGGCCTCAGTGACGAAGTGATTCAAAATCGGGAGGTCTGTCGTTATTTTCTGAGGTCAAACCGGCACACCTCATAGGCGGACCAGTAGGAATGCAGTGAACTGGGAGGGTAATGATTCCTTTAATCCTGATCATAGCCTCACCGCTATTAAAGGAAGAAGAAGAAGACGACCATTTCATAAGGGAGCGAATGAATTTGTACTATAATTGATCACACACGAGATTTCAATAGCTATGTTAAAAGCTTTTTCGAAAGTCTCTACCTTTGTGTCATGTTCTGAGGTGGAGGTAATTTGTTGGCTGGAAATCTTATGTAACCTAGCTTTGATGATTTGGTTAAACTTAGCCTAATCGATTCTTTCAGATTTTCGAAAAGGGGGTCTCTGAGGAGAGATGTATATTGAAGAGTATTTTATTGCGGTCTGAAAAAGATTTCTTATTGCATTCTCTCCAATTTGTAACCTTCATAACGTAAGTGTTGTTGCTGAGTGTAACATCTGTAACATCTTCTCAGCCATTTCAACTGTCCATACTCGGAAAGATAAAGGTTGGGGTGCTAGCTTCGCTACGCACTAGTAGGTTATTTTCAATAATATAATCAAACAGAGACTCACCGCGTTCATTTGTTTCCGAGCTATGGGCCGCACATGCCTGAAATTTGCATCACAGCCGCGCAGCAGTTTGGTCTTGGTTTTTGTTCTGATGGTTCACAGAGCATGGACTTCTTCCGGCGGTTTTTGCCGATCGCGTGGCATGTAGGCGGATGCAATTAGTAGACTGGCATTTTAAAGACTATTTAATTGGATGAGCTAAAATTTGGGCATATAAAAATTTCTACATGTTTTTTTAAGCAAGAATGCAGGTACTTGGGTTACCATGATTGATGTTATTGTGGTTATAGTAAAGGTTGTATTTGTTGTCGTTAAGGCACTTGATATTGGGCCCGTATACCCATGGTTCTTAAGCAATGCTGATGTCGATTATTTCCACTTTTAGGAAAACCTTCATGTTATCCGACGCACAAATAGAGTGCTTTAAATTAATCTGCACGACTCCCAGCATCGTCGAATTCTTCTAAGTCGTCGGTATTACACAGTTTAGGGGATCTACTTCTAAAATTCATGGCGATGTAGAGTTGATATGGTATATGCGGGTCATAAGTAGATGACAAGCACTTAGAAAAAGTGGTCCATTGTACTTCAGCATAGCTGCCCGCTCGCGGCTTACTGGCGCTTTGCAATAGATTCAGTGTCGGAGAACCTGCATGTGGCCTTGGTGAAGCGAAGGATACTATTAGGCTCTATATCGCCCAGCTCATCTTCCTGAACGATTTGTTTGCCTAGAGTATGGAGTCTGCTTCTGGCAAAGGCAAGGCATTCACAGATGAAATGAGATGCCGTTTCGTCCTCCTCAAGGCTGCACTCACATAGGCCCGAGCTCCTATCGTGGGATTTAAGTGCTCGTTAAGAGGACTGAACCCAGTGACGAGCATCAACAAGGATCTTAGGTCTATCCTATTCAATGCAAGCAAATACTTAGTTCTGCTGATTTTTGGACCGTCGACAAGCTTCTTAGAATGCCTGCATGAAATAAGGTCATGCCAGAATTTGGAATGCTGTTCACGTAGAGCCTCAGTCATCTCACGTTTGTGGACGACGTGCTGTTGTGAACGACGTCGAATTAATAAATTTGGATCTTCTGCAATATTCTCTTAAGTATACACACTTTCTATGCATCTTGGTGCCACTGCATCTTACAAAGAAATTGTTGTGCGAAAACTTTCAACAAAACGGGGAATAGCGGTCTAAGATGGTCAATTATGTTGAGAGCTAGGTATGTGGTGCAAGTGCTTTATAAGTTTGAGCACAGAACTATTATTTTGGAACCATTTTTAAAATTTGGTAACGTTGTCATCACGATAAAATTGCAAGGACTGAATAAAAATGACACTGACAAATTTTCAATCTGACAATTGCTTTGACAGATATAACTGTCTGAAGTTAGTACCGGGTTAAGAAAATATTTGTAAACAAAATGTTAGGTCTGAACTTTAAAAATTGATTTCTAAACATTTTGAAAAATTTGCATACAACAAGATAGAACTCATATAGCGAAATGCAAGCGTGATTTTGAGAAGGATTTCGGTACAGTAGGTAAGGGATGCATAAATTTTGGCTTCGCATATCTACGGAATTTATTGCATGTTTATGAAAAAAAATTCGTTGTCAAATGTATCTAAATTCTCCGATCCTCTTTAAAATTTACACGAGTGATCTTGTGAGTTCACTCAGACGCGCTATAGCATACGCCGATTATTTAGTGGCATACAGGTCAGTTTCATAAATCGAGGTCATCAAAATTCTTTCACAGGCTTCCGTTCGCATACTTTTATATAAGCAGATATTATATAACTGTTGTACGTTTTTTAAGAATTTTTTCTCAAAAAAAAACTATGTTTTTTGTAAGCGTTTCGGGCCTCCAGAGAGGTATTATTCCACATTTCAGCTTTCTAGCACGAATTTCGATTTTCTAAAAAATAAACAGAGACGGACGGACGGACGAACATAGCTAGATCGACTTTGCTATTGTTGCTGAACATAAATAAAGGGGTGTTCAAGCAACATTTAGGTATATTTACAAATTATATGAGTCAAAATTATAAAATATCCTTAGAATATGGTATAAAAAGAGTTTGAAAGGTAACCCTTATATATCAAAAAAAAAAAAAAATTACGTATGTTAATGTTTGAGGTTTGAGTATTTCTGAGGCGCTATGATTCTTTCGAAGTAAAATGTTTACTTTAGTAGATATATTTTCAGTCGCAATCACATTTTTAGTTTTATTGCGAAGAAAAACGCATTAACTAAGTGCATTATTATTATATCTATTACATTTGTGTCCTCGACTTCATCAATTACAATATATCTTAATCTCTTTTTGACAACGTAATCTGATCAAAATAACCTTAGCTCTGAAAAAATAATAGCGCGACAATATAATAACGTTACATATTGTGTTTCTCTTTTTTCCGACTCTCATAAAACATTAATAGTTTCCTTTAGAGGCTTTCGCAGCTCTTCTAAGCAGCTCTATAAAATGAGAAATTACTGTTATTTAAACCTCATTCGGCTCTCTACAGACACTTCAAGCACTCTTCGAGAGTCTCTTGAAAAGCCTTAAGAGAACAAAAAAGTTAGTTAAAGATAGTCAGCAAATCTATGTCGGGAGCATCGCAAATGCTTATGAACTCTTCCGTTTTAGTTCCACTAAAGCGGAGAGGGATGAAATTGATGGATGAAAAGCAAGTTGATGAAGTTGGGGGATTGCGCAGGATGAAGACATCATCTTTGTTCTTAAGTTAGATTAAGTAAAAGGCCCAAAGGCTCTCGGCAACGCGTGCTTATGTTAATGACTTCCAGGCGTTCGGAAAGTAATTGGAGCTTTATCAGTGGGTGTGCAAGATAATGAGTGCACGACCCCGATAGTAGAGTATTATAGATTAAGTAACTTAGGTAAGTCACTGAAATTAACTTACCTAAGCTAATTTACTTAAAGATAGATTAGGTGACAGATTAGTTGATTTATTATATCTTTCCTGTTTATGTTACATAATTATTGTACATAATTTTTATTGCATTTTACCGTCTGCCTGGGTTCGATAAATAAGTATCTTTCAATTTAAAAAAACAGTGACCAACAATTTATTTTTACTCGTAACGAAAGTAATTGTTGGTGCTTACCTAAAAAAGTATATTATACTAATGCATACTTTAAGCCTGCTCAATTTCTTACACAGACGTCACCATTTCGTTCCCGCCTTAAATGTACAATACTGTATCATAACTACGCTCAGGCATGTATCATGGAGTCATACATTGTATACATAAACTCAAACAAGCTATGAAAGTGGCAACATTTATATAATTCATACACTGTACCACCAACAGCAGCCCCATAAATTGGACTGGAAAATATCGATCGAATCCAATTTTATATGTAGATTTTCTAAATATATTTCTTAAAATACAAGTCGCCAAAGTCCAGCAGGAGTTGAAGTCTCCCCGACTGAACACGAATAGCTAACAGGCATGATTCCACCTACCAAAAGGATGTTCGTAAAATTTGTATGTCACACACGTGTGTATGCATATAAAATATTAAGATAAATTTAAGTACAACACTGCTTTCCGAGCGAGAACACTGTTTAGAATATGTGCATATATAAATATTTGCACGCACATAGTTACACACCAAAATATATCTGTGTCCTATATGAATAGAAGTGTTCGCATATGGGCTCTGAGGACATCCGCATATCTAGGGATATAGTAATTGCTGTAGGTCTGTTTCGGCCGGAGAAGCAAGCCGAGGACGGCAAGGAACCGAGTTTTATAAAATATGTAGATGTACGCATCTAAACCGATCCATATAGTCACACTTGCCAACATATTAGATTAAAATAGGGGAAGGAGGAATGGAGCTTCCGTACCGGCAACAAATCAATACCCTGGAGATTTCTATAGTAAAATGTACTGCCCCTTTGCTCAACTTCCACGGCGATGTACCAGACGAGAACACAAATGGTATAGAATGTTCTCGCAGCGCATTGCCTTGCCAGCAAGAATGTGAAGATATGCCATGCCACGTTACCTTTGCCTTTGCCTATGTTGAATGAGCTGTAAAATATATATATGACTTATAACTACTTGCTTGATGTTGGTAAAGGCCTAATTGAAATAAGAATCACCCCCAAACAAAAACCTTAGTTTAAATGAAGTCACCAAAGAAGATAATAAAACACAAGCGTTCCCTGCATGACAAATATCTGTGAGAAATTGAGCAGTTTGAAAGTTAAGATAAGTGGACAGAAGTTCAGTTACAAATTAGCCTGATTTGTTGGCAGCAAATTCATTACGAAACAACGTACAGTTAACGGTTATCTTCAGTTATACATACATGTGCTCGGTGTTTGTGTAAAGCACGTTACACTGAAAATGCCAACCAGCTTTGAATGTGTTGGTTTTTCATTCGCGTTTCGTTCTTCGTTCGGCTTTAACATTCACACATTCGTTGCTTCACGTACATACGTGTAACAGCGGCTCCCTATGAAACATGGTATGTCCACCTAGACTAAAAAAATAAATATTAAGACTTCACATACAGGGCTTAAAAATCGAACTTCTTCAACCATTTACTTATGCGAACTGGAAGGGACCTACAATTTAACGCCGAATCCGAACGGCAAATTTGAGAAGCTTCTCATGACAATTGAGGTGAGGTGGAGCAGTGGAAAAACTTTTTAGATGATACTTGTTGGAAATCCATAAGAAAAGACTGCATAAATAAAATGGATCTTAATGTACCACTTTAAACACTTTTCGAACTTGAAGTGGAATTCGATCAATTTATTGAAAGCTTACGAAGCTTAGCTTTTAACAATACTCCAATTAAAGAAAAATAACCGTAAATAGCGAAATTAAATATCCTCGGGAGATAACTGAGTTGGTAAAGGAGAAAAGGGAAGGAGTAATAGATGTCAGCAACCTCGCGCTCCGCTTCTATTATCTTAGACCCAATTTATTGACTCTCCATTAAAAAGCGGCTAATGGAGATTTAGATAAAATTGCCATTAAGATATTGGCGGCATTAACTTCACTGCATTCAATTTATTCACTCTCAATTAGTTTAATGGTCCGCTTTTAATAGCGCTTTTAGATTTAAATGAGTTTTCAAAAAGTTCCATACGTTTTTACATCATTGTGACTGAAAATATGATTAACAACGTATTTTGTTCCGATTTAATTAAGAGTCAATAAATCGAATTTTTAATAATCTATCAATTTTCATTTTTTAATGGCGCTTTCAAATTTAATGGAGAGTTAATAAATTTGGCCTAGTAGCAAACTCAAAATTTTTAAAATTTCTAAAGTATTTTCAATTTAATTCAATTCAATAATTCAATTTTATTGAACGCAAATACGATTGCCATCCGAATGCGAAACAATGTTGTGTGCGCGAAAGGATAAAAGAAAAAAACCGACATAATTACCTAACACCTTGAACAAACATATAAAGCATTTCACCGTCAAGCGTTCATTGAAGATCCACTTTCAATCGAAGTAGCTCACAATTTTAAAACAATAATTGTGTCGCCCGCTAAACTGCTCTACTAAATATTTACAAAAGTTAAACGGAACCAAGGCATCTGGAAAAGATTAGATTACGGGAGAGCTATTTTTATACAAGCAATTGATAATACCTATTGGGCGTATGGCATACTGTTAAATTGTAAGAAAAAAGACTGATTAACTTTTATCAAGTATAAGGAGTAACTGACTTTATACGAAACTATAATTAAATTTCGCAAGTTTAAGCACAATGTTTAGTGGAAGGCAGTATTGCCAAGCTTTTATTATTCAAATAGGAACTCATTATTTTCAACCCTCCCACTTTTGAAAAACAAAATAAACAATAATCAATTACCTGAAATTCTGATCAAAAAAGGATAATCAAATTTAAATCAAGTGTTTTGTCCGTTTTTAAAACTCAGATAACGTGTTTGGTTGGTCCTTGATTATCCATATTCAAACTTGTTTCGCCAATACCGGTTGGTTGGTTGGTTGGTTTAAGTGGCTGTAATTCCCGTTATCTGACGAGAGAAAACACAAATAGCGCATTGAGCGCCGTTTTGATACCACAACTAACCTAAAATTAAAGGGCGAGATGGATATTAAGAGGGCTCAAAACCATCCTGTGGAGTTGAGGAATTTGATGATGTTATTGAAGTGGATGGTATGAATGGCCGAAAGGTCATTGTAAAAGGGAGGACCTAGTGCGCTGCGTCTGGTTTTGGCTAAAGCCGGACACTCACAGAGAAGATGGAACACTGTTTCACTCTTTTCTGTGTCAGAGCAGCTGCGGCAGTGGGTGTTATGAGGGATGCCAAGCTTGGCTGCGTGAGTACCTAAAGGCCAATGGCCCATACTGATTACCGTTAGTCTGGCGACATCTACACGCGTTCTGGCTAAGAGGTTTTTTGTTCTGGCATCATCGTAGGTTGTCCAGATCTTTCTTGAAATAACACAGTTCGAACGATTCGTCCATCTAGTCCCAGCCCCTGAGATGAAGTGCAGGACGATTTCTCTCTTTACATATCCCAGCGCAGGGAAAACTTCCTCCGCATGTGATACGCACAGAGCAGAGCCACGTCTGGCGAGTTCATCGGCTCTCTCATTTCCTTCAATGTTGCTATGGCCGGGAACCCAGACGAGAGTGATATCTAGCCGATGACAAGCCTTATTCAGCGTATCCCTGCATTCCACCGCAAGCTTGGACGTAGACTTAGTTGAACTAACAGCCTTAATCGCGGCCTGACTGTCGACGAAGATGCCTATTTTTTCTGTATGTCAATATGTTGAGAAGCAGTCTACACGCCTGCTTAATTGCAAGTACTTCTGCTTGAAAGACGCTGGCTGCGTTGGGAAGGCGAAGGGTTTTAGAGATATCTAGCTTTGTAGAGAAAATGCCAGCTCCTACTCCACAGTTCATCTTGAAACCATCTGTGAAGATAGGTATGTCGAATTCATTAACGACCGCATTTTCTTTCCATTCTGATCTAGAGGGGAATCTCACAGAGAAGCTTTTATGGAAGTTGAGTTTGAGTGTAATGTAGTCTGTACCTATTAGACCTATGCCGTCGGGAAGTGAATGAAGGATGCTGGTATGGCCGTATGGCCTTTCCGACCAACATTTAGATTCCTTCAATCTAACAGCACTACACGCTGCAATGTTTTTGATATACAGATCCACTGGCAGAAAGTTGAGAATCACATTGAGCGCCTCGGTCGGACTTGATCGAAGGGCTCCAGTGATTCCAATTCCAGCTGTTCTTTGGATTCTGCTTAATTTAGTGACGTTGTAGGCTTTACTTAAAGCGGGCCACCATAACAGTGATCCGTAGGTGAGGATGGGACGTACCACCGCTGTGTACATCCAACGAACCATCTTTGGTTGAAGCCCCCACTTCTTGCCGAAAGTTTTGCTACAGGCGAAGAAAGCAACGCTTGCCTTCCGCACTCGGTGTTCGATGTTGGACTTCCAGTTGAGTTTGGGGTCAAGCATGACTCCAAGGTATTTTGCGCTGGTGGATAAAGGAAGATTTTGGTTATTTAAGCGGGGAAGTGAAAAGGTTGGTATTTTGGTTTTGGTGGTGAAAAGCATCAGTTCAGTTTTGCTTGGGTTAACGCATAGGCCACAACTTGTAGCCCACCCGCTAATCTTACCCAGTGCTCTTTCCATGATTTCACTTATCACGGTCGGAAACATTCCTGATACTAGAACAACCACGTCATCCGCATACGCAACGACTTTGATGCCCTCCCTGTCGAGACTTGACAGGATTTTGTTAAGAACTATAATCCATAAGAGAGGCGAGATCACCCCACTTTGAGGTGTTCCTCTGCTAACTGATTTGGTTAGAAGGGTATAGCCTAGTTTTGCTTGAATGATCCTCGTTTTGAGCATGGAAATGATCCAAGAAGTGACGAAGTCCTCTACGTCTAGTTCTAGGAGAGATTCCTGGATCGATTCAGTGTGGACGTTGTTAAACGCGCCCTTTATATCTAAGAAGGTGGCTAAGCTATATAGGTGATGGAAGAGTGACATTTCGACTGTACGCACTACTTCATGAAGAGCGGTCTCCGTCGACCTGCGCTTGAGGTATGCGTGCTGTGAATTACATAAGGGAGACCTTTCAAGGCCTGCTCTTATGTGAAGGTCAAGTACACGTTCTAGAGTATTGAGTATTAAGGAGGTTAAGCTAATAGGACGGAAGTCCTTCGCGGATCCGTGACCTCTTTTACCGACTTTCGGTATGACAACTACTCCGACATACTTCCAAGACTGAGGTATGTGATTTAGTAGGATACTGCTTCTGTAAATTTCAACTAGTAGGGGCACAACTATCTCGTCATGTTTTTGAAGCATGATGGGGAGAATGCCCTCCTGCCCTGGTGATTTATACGGAGCAAAGCTGTGAATGGCCCAGAGAATCTTTTCCTTGGTTATAATGCGCTCAATCTCCTCCTGGTGAGAGGGGAGCTCCCCCCGCAATTGGGGCGAAAGTACGCAGTAGTCAGTGCAACCAGGAAAGTGTGTGTGGAGTAGAAGCTCCAAGGATTCGTCAGTGGATTCCGTCCAGGTTCCGTCCGTTCTCTTGATAAAAGATGGACTGGAGTATCCTTTGGATAGAATCTTACTGAGTCTTGCAGATTCCTTAAGAGAATCGATGGATTGGCAGTATTCAGACCATGCTTGTGTCTTAGCTGATCTGATAGATTTTTTGTAGAACTTTAGGCAATCCTTGTAGGGTTGCCAAAACTTATGCCTATAGCAGATGTTGAAAATGCCCCTAGTCAGCCTTCTCAGGATGGTTAGGTCGTCATTCCACCACGGCGGTAAGGTTTTTTTGCTCTATTTAACGGGACACGATGTTTTATAGCTTTACCTAGTGCAAACGTAATTGTGTCCAGTTCTGCACTTGATTCAATTTTCAGGTGTGGTAGATTAGGAAGTTTAGAATTCAATACTTGACCGAATTTCTTCCAGTCAATTCTTTTTGAATTTCTGTACGGAGTAGGAGTATCTACCTTGATACTCAGATTGAAGAGTATCCACTCGTGGTCCGAGAAATACTTTAAGTTGGAGAATCTCCAATTCTCAACCCTGAAGATGTCATTGTTTGTTTTAAGTGTAATGTCTAACACTTCTTCCCAGCCGTTATGAGTTTCCGTACTTGGAAATATAAAGGTAGGGGTGTTACCCATATTAAATACACATAGATCTGTAGTTAAAAGAAAATCAAATAGAGAATCACCTCGTTCATTTATTTCTTTGCTACCCCAAAGATGATGTCGAGCGTTAGCGTCACAGCCTATGAGCAGATGCCTTGCCTCGCTTGTATCTCTGCTGTGAGTTGCTGCACTTCTTCTGGCGGGGATGGTTTATCGTGCGCCATGTATGCGGATGATATGAATGTAGTTTGGCCCTGGGTGTGTTCAAGCTTAACGACGGTTAGATCACCCGAGCTGAAGTTGGGACATAAGAAAGCGTTAATGTATTTTTTAGCTAAAATGCATGTTCTTGGCTTACCGACGTCTTTTTTGGAAAAAAAAAGGTTGTAGTTGCTGTCTGAGAAGCCCATTATGGTAGTCTTCCTGACCCAGGGCTCTTGAATGATGCCGATGTCAATGTCTTCCTCTCTGAGGAAGACCAGAAAATTCTCTGATGCACATTTCGAGTGCTGAAGATTCGACTGGATGACTTTCAGCATGTTATGATTGGGTGTTGGAAGCGATCGCTAGTTCCTCCACCACCTTATTGGCAGCGACGACATCGTCTGTGCCATCCTCGGGTACTGTCGATCGGAAGATCTTGAGTTTGGCGAGCCGTATGCCAAATCTCAGCTTGTAATCAGCTGCTTCTAGTTCCCCTAGGCACTCCTCGTTGATTAGCAGCAGGTAGGATAAACTGTTTTTCTTGGGTTCTTCTGCCTTTATGACAGCCCAATCGTCCATGGGAATGGTCGGATTTTGTAGCTTGAGGCACTTAAGCAGACTCTCAGAGTATATCTTCATAACCGGTAGCCAAATACGGGCCCTAGGTCTCGTGGGGATATCCTTGGCAGGGATGAGCTTAAGCTTTAAGCCCTCCCAAGCTTCGGCGATCTTGTCGATGCATGAGCCAAGAAAATCCTTAGAGTACTGGTCCACGCATTTGATCACCCGATATCCTCGCACCACGTCCGCGCAGGCGAAACTGGGTAGTTGGTTGTCACCTCCGGAGAGCACGTGTTCCACAACCATCTCAGATCGTTTGGCTTCGATGCTACACTAACGGTCCAACACTGTTTTGCCGTTTTTTGACAACTCGTCTATAATGGCGACCTGAAGATGGTCCCTCACCCTCCTCGGTGAAGGTACTGGTAGCCTGTGAAGTGGATGGCCCCTGGAAGTTATTTAATCTAGGGGCGATCTTGGATCTTTTAGAGGTGTGAGAGGTCTCATCTTGGGACCTGTTTCTTTTCACACTCTCTTTCTTTTGTTGACTATTCCTTGGGTTGTTTTGGTAGTTGACGTACTCGTCAACCACCTTTTGGTACTTAACTTTATCCTCTTTATCCCTCTCTAGAGTCGCGCCAGTCTCTTTATTCTTCGCAATCTTTGCAAGAATGTAGACAGCCCTGTTGTATCGTGAGCCCTTCAAGAGAGAGCCAGAGGACTTCTTGGGTTTGGGTGCACTATGGGTTGTGCTCCCAGTTGTGGCTATTTCAGTTATATTGAGTGGCTTTTGGATACTATGGCTGGTATCCTCGGCCATAACTGTAGAATTGGAAGTGGTAGGTTGATCGCCTGAAGGAATACTATGGCTGGTGCTCCTTATGCTTGAGGGGTCAACTACTGTCTCCTGGCTGGTGGCTCCTCCTCGGAAGAGGTCCCTAAAAGGGATTCTTCCTTTTTTTGTTTTTTTTTGTATTTCTTTTTATTATTTTTTTTATATTTTCTGTTTCTGTTCCTTTTTGGTTTCGTTTTTGTTCATTTTGTAATTAGGGCCCCACGAGTACGTCCGGAAAAGAGAGTCCATCCCGGCAGAGTCGACTTACCGAGATAAGGCACTTAAAACAACCGACCTTGCCTGGGCGTCGGAGGGAGCTCGTGCGCGACTGGTTTTACCCCCAGCCTTTCATCCTTGGGTACGGTTTGCTATATGCTCGCTCCACCATTGGAATTAGGTTGGATTTAAAGTTTTACTCCTACCTCACACTAATGGATCACGACAAACGATGGAGACGTTAGCGTAAATCCTTGGCTGACACTAACCGTTTGGCCGGTTAGCCATTTTCAGGCGGGCGCCCACGTGAAGGACTAAAGTGTGAGGAGTTTGCCCAGCCCTTCGCCAATACCAGTTGGAACCTATTTCAAAAGCAGCTGTTGAAGCCATACCATTTATAGCATGTCAAGCCGCTACGTATTCCGAATCCGTTATGGATATAGACACACACTTTTGTCTTTGTGATGACCAAGACACTGGTCCATTTCCAATGGTAAAAATTAAGCTAGTTGTCGAACGTCTAATAATAGGATCACCCGTAATGTGAACTAATTAAAACATGGGCAGTTCACATTTTCGAGGGTTCACATTTCTGGATACTAAACAATTTGTTATATTTCATGCTTCTTGAAATGACCTGTAACTTGATTATTGAAAAGTAAAAGAAAAGAAACAAAGCCATAGTTATTAAACGATGTTAATATTATGAAAATAATAATTTAATAGCCTAAAAACGTAAAAACAAAATAAATAAATACTTCACAACAAGCAAAATATCATCCCTGCATCCAATAACATCCCTGCATCTACATAAAAGAGTGAATTCAAAATGCTTCTTTAAAAACTTAACAAGGGACAAGGGTTATAGCATCCTGTTTCTCCCATGCAGCAACCAATCCATCATCTATAAATATCGCGAGAATTATACGCCTGTAAGCATCCTTCGAGATGAAAATACACGGGTCAATTTCGCAAAGTTCCAAGTTAAACTCCTTCAGAACGTCAAGCCATATGTAGTAGGTTTTGTAGTAGGTACTATTTCACTAGAGGCGATGCGGATTAAATAACAACACGTCCGTTTATTTCGAATGCGATCATAAAACTGACGCTCTCTTTATTCTTATTCTTAATCTTACACGTGTATGACTAGATGTGTATATAATGTAGGTACATGAATATAAATATGGTTTGACAGTGAGTTGCATGCTTAACTCTTACAATAATTACTACACATACAAGCTCTTCCGAAGTTTACACACTCTCCTGGACCCATCATCAAAACCTTAAGGATGCCTCATATAAATCTCTTCACTCAATTCTCCATTTAAAAAGGCTGTCTTCACATCGAAATGAGTGAGACTTTTTTCTTTTCTTTTTTAAGGAAATCCAAATCATATGGCGCTCAGACGCGGTAGCGGTCCATTGTGCTTACAGGCAGAAATCCTCTTTTTGGTGTAGAGGTCCCAATTAATAGTGGCGTATGTTGTTGTTCCCCATGGAAATTGAACCTGCACCGCACGGGTCACAAGCCAACACACTAATCTCTACACCGTCACCAAAACTAACTGGACGTTGTTAGTTGTAGAGAGCGAGCAGTATGCCTTATAATGGGGTTAGATTGGTTAAAGGCATTTAAGCTTTCGCTTAGTAGGTCAACAGAAGAGAATGGTTTTCAAATGCGATACGGAACTAGAGAGGAAGTTGCTGTCGAAGCACAAATTCTATTAGAATCCAATAAATCGGTTTTCAGCACAACTCACCGCGTATACGTGCATTTACGTCCTATGCCATATGCTCTAAAGCCTATTGTAAAAGGAGAAGTAGGGCGAATGGTTCAACGGGATATTCTACCTCCTGTGGAGACGAGCCAACGGGCGACCCCGATTGTAGCAGTAGGCAAAACGAATGGGTCTATCTGCATTTGTGGCGACTACAAAATTAGTGTTAACCTACAAATTGACATGTCTGAAGCCTATTTACAAATACCTGTAGACAATGGGTCTAAAAAAATTTGCGTAACCTCAACTGAATTCGGACAGTGGCCACCCTTCGGCACGTCTAGCTCCAACTGAATTTTTCAGGGATTTATTGACCAGTTGACATGTGAATTGCGGCGCATATATTGATGACGCAATAGTGTCGTGTAGAACGCCAGAGGAACACTTACAGAACCTGAAAACGGTATTGGGACGATTTGAAGCACGCGGGCTTAGGTGTAACCTTCCTAAATGCGAATTTACTCAAAAAGAGGTTGAATTCACGAGTCACATTATTGACGCAAATGGAATTCGCCCTCGAGAGACACGGCTTGGGCAATGAGGAACTTGCCTAGACAAAACAACCTAAATGAATTGGAAGCATATCTGGGTAAACTTAACTAGGTATTATAAGCAATTCATCGATAACTTCGCTCAAATTGCAGGCCCGCTCAATAAGTTGCGTTCGAATAACATACAACTTTTGTGGGGAAGAGAGTAACAGCAATCGACGCTCTGAAAGAGAAACTTATGCGTCGAATTACATACGTACCCCGCTGAATCGGAAATGTCAATTGCGTGCGCCACAAAGGCAATGATCAATGCTCAATAAAATTATAGCCGGATCGAACATCTACGGAGTGAAATCATATTCAGCGATTAAGCGCATTTTTGGTTAAACGGCTTTGTCAATAAGCAAAATATGCATTGGGACAGGTGGGAACCCTCATGTGCTTTATGAATCACTTCATCCGCAAAAAGTCACTGTTTGGTGCGGTTTTCATGCCGGCGATGAAAATGACCGTCATGTTACGGTAAATTGTATTCGCCACAGGGACATGTTGGAACGTTATTACTTTAAGCAATTGCATGAATTGGACATCAGTGATATGTGGTTCTAGAAAACGGTGCCACAAGCCACACAGCGGGTGCAACAATCGAGTTCTCTTTCGGTGAACGTGTTAAATCGAGAAACGGACCCGTCTTTTGGCCACCGAGATAAATATACCCATATTAAAGACTGGTATCAGTCGACTTCGGCGCATAACAACCCCTTGGCCATAAGTGTCGATAGTGTAGGTTCTTGGGAACTGCTCTCTAGGACTAAATTTTTACTATCGAATATAGCATGTTTTAGACATTTCTCGATCGTGCGAGAGGGCCTATATCAAGGACAATTTACAGTAAACTCAATCTCAGCTTGGCGGTTACTAATTACATTCGAAAAGAATTCACTTAAATTGAGATGAGTTTGATATTGAGCTCGCACAGAGATCCTTCAGCTCAATTACAAACCGCACAGAACTGATATTAACATCAACTGTACACTCTGTAACTCAATCAAATTGAAATTACGTTCCAATCAATCTTACAGGAAATTCGACGGTTTAATTTGAATAACAGTTATCTTACGTTAGAGGATGTTCTGAATGGAGAGGGTGGTTGGAAACTGCTTACCCAGTTTCTCTCACAGGCGGTCTCTTACCGAAATGTCTTCTTTAGATTAATTTTATGATAAACTCTTTTCAATTTTTGTTTAAGCCAAACTAAAAGCCAGATTTGCAGCTAATATTGCAAGTCTGTAACTACTCCTTTTTTTTGTTAAACTAAAAGCCATACTATACCACTCTCGCAATTATATTGTGTTCATTTATTTTATTTTCTAAACTATACGCTGAAACCAATGTAATATTATAATTACATACATACATATTAGGTCTTAACGGCCCCCCCATGCAGGGCCTGAACATAGCTTCTCCAAACACTTTCATGAGAAGTGGAGGGGACCTACAGCTTAACGCCGAATCCGAACGGCAAATTTGAGAAGCTTTCTCATGAAAATTTAATACTCTTGGTATTCCCAAGTGGTCCTCCATTTAAGTACTAACCACGGCCTACCTCGTTTAATTGCGGTGATCGAACGAGAACCGATTGATTCGCCGTGGCAAGGTCGTTGTGGGCGTATAAGTAGGCGGATTTTAAAAATCTGTGAACATGAGCATTCAGGGTCTCTAGAGAGTTTATATTATAAATTTCAGCCTCCTAGCTCAAAATTTGGATTTTCGATGGTAGTACATACATATGTGTTGTAATTGTAAGCTTGACCCACTGTCACTCTTGTATATAAAGTACAGTACATACCGTACCGTACAGTTGAGTTGCTCTTCTTCTACACTCAGCCTCGGTAGTTAGTCGTTCACCAACCGCCTACTCGATCACGTCCTAGTTTAAGCTATCCTTATTTGAAATAAACTGTAACAACTGAAGCGTGTGTTTTACTCGGTACATCACAGTGGCGACGAGAATAAAAAAAAAATAACTATTTGCTTGGAAGGTGTTTCAAAATCAATTAGAACAGTTTTTTATCGCGAATGATCTATCCGAAGTGACCAAAAAGAAGGCAATTTTGCTTACATCATTGTCCGAAAAATCGTATGTATATACTTTTACAAAATTTAATAAATCCGGTAGTGGTAGAGAGTGCCAGCACAACATTCGACATGTGTGTGAACGCTATGCAAACTCATTTTAAACCGCAGTCATCTAGTTTTGCAGAACGATTTAAATTCTATAACGCAACAAAAAGTTCGTCGGAAACAATAAATTAATGGGCTGTACGAGTGCGGTCCCTAGCCATAAACTGCGAATTTGGTGCGTTATTAGACACTGTAATTAGAGACAAATTTGTTATGGGGTTGGAAAAGGGTCCGGCCCGCGACAAAATCTTCCTGGAAGGGATGGCTTGTAACATGAACAAAGTGGTGGAGATAGCGAACACAACGGAATATATTCATCAGTATGAGACATCATCAGTTAAGCAAGAATCGCTATATATGCAAATAAAAAATGCGGTTTTCAAATTGTCCAAAGATAAATGCCAATTTTTTAGTAAGCAACTTAGCTATCTGGGGCATGTTATGCCGTATCCCACAAGTATGAAAGAGCTGCAGGCTTTCCTGGGAGTAATAAACTTTTGTGGACGGTTTTTGCCGAATGTCGCCAGCATCGGGGCTCCGTTGTATGAGCTGTTAAAAACCGGCAGACAATTTCACTGGTCAGAGGAATGTAAAAAAACAGTGGATAGATTAAAAGAGGGGTTAAAGGCAGACACTTGTTTAGCCCATTTTAACCCTAATTGGAAAACCAGACTTACAGTTGATGCAAGTCCCGTAGGGGTAGCGGCGGTGTTGTCCCAAATATCCCCCCATGGGCGCAAAAACCCGGTGGAATTCGCGTCTCGCAAATTGACTGAAACTGAACAAAAGTACTCCCAGCTAGACAGGGAGGCGGTGGCTATTTTGTTTGGAGTCAAAAAGTTTCACCATTACTTACTCGGCAGGAAGTTTACGTTAATAACCGATAACAAACCTTTACACCACATATTTAGCGCTAATAAGGGTATTCCGATTATGGCAGCGAATCGATTACAACGTATAGCTTTGACTCTTTCCGCATACAATTTTGACATTGTTCACATTAAGTCAGAAGCGAACATAGCCGACTATTTTTCCAGGCATCCATCAGATGGCAATATTTCTTGCGAAGATTTACCTGATAGTATTCATATTATTTACATTCAGCAAATTAATAATAATCTACCCCTCAATCTGGATGTAATACGAAAAGAAACTGCATCCGATAGGGTGTTGCAAAAGGTGATTAAATTCGTGAATACGAAATGGCCAGAGACATGCAGAGATAAGGAACTGCAACCGTATTTTATTCGCAGGTTAGAGTTCACCAACGAATTTGGGTGTTTGTTTTGGGGATATAGACTCGTAATTCCAACAACTCTTCAATCGGTAGTTGTACAATTTGTGCATGCCTCTCACATGGGGATTATTAAAATGAAGTCAATGGCTCGTGAATGTTGTTGGTGGCCAAATCAAAGTAACGATTTGGAATGCATCGTTAAGGGATGTACTCCATGCTTAATGACACGATCTAATCCCCCAAAACAGGAATTACAAAGTTGGGTATGTTCAGAACAGCCATGGGAGCTCATTCATGTTGATTTTTTCGGATTATTTTTGAACCGCTGGCTGGTGTCTTGTAGTTGTAGATAGTTACAGCAAATGGGTAGAATGCTTAGATATGGGAAAGAATACTACCAGCAGCGCGACGATTGCGTCGTTAAAAGAGTTATTTGCGCGTTTCGAGTTGCCCAAACCCATTGTTTCAGACAATGGAACCGCGTTTGTTTCTAGAGAGTTTAAGCGTTTTTTAGAAGTAAATGGAATTGAACAGATCACAAGTCCTGTGGGTCATCCAGCCACCAACGGCCAAGCCGAAAACGTTGTCAAGACCATTAAAACTGCTTTAAAAAGGAACTTGTATAATACGGAGATAACGCAATTTCAAAATGTCCTAAATAGATATTTATTAGACTATCGAAATACAATACATTGTAGTACTGGAGCCTCACCAGCTCAACTTATGTTTAAAAGACAGTTGCGAGCTCGATTGGACTTATTAAATCCGAAAAGAAAAAGTCGAATTTAAAGGTGATGAATTTGTAAAAGAACATATTCAAAGGCAACAGAGAAATTAGCAAAAATATTTTCATGGTTCTAACAAAAATATCTTTAAAATTATCGATTTAGTAATGGTAAGGAATTATTGTAACCCAGGGAAAGTCTCATGGAGCAAATGTACTATTATTAAAATATTAGGCAAGCAAACATTTGTAGTAAAAACGTTAGATACTAACCAATCCTGGAAAAGACATGCGAATCAAATGATTGTATGCAATAGCACTGATAGTTCGGAGTGTTATATTCCTAACATTGTATTAGATTATACTCAACAAATTACCGTTAATAAAAATTTGCAGACAGAAAATCTTGAAAAAGAAAATGAAGAAAATGTTGAAGATGTTGCAAAAGAAAAACATCACCATAAATATAATTTAAGAAGTACATAGAAAGGTTTCTAACATTTAAATGTTAGTGTTAAGTAAAGTGAATTCATTGAAATATTGTATTTGAATTATTTTGTTCTTTCACTCCTATAGAGACTAGTATTTTTGAACATACATACATAATTTTATTTTCCAACACAAAAAAAAAATAAAAATAAAAAAAAGTTGCTGAACGACAAACTAAAGGGGGGTATTTGTAGTATATATGTGTTGTAATTGTAAGCTTGACCCACTGTCACTCTTGTATATAAGGTACAGTACATACCGTACCGTACAGTTGAGTTGCTCTTCTTCTACACTCAGCCTCGGTAGTCAGTCGTTCACCAACCGCCTACCCGATCACGTCCTAGTCTAAGCTATCCTTATTATGAAATAAACTGTAACAACTGAAGCGTGTGTTTTACTCGGTACATCACATCGATAAAACTGTTTTGTTAGTGGTTTTTAAAAATCAAGTCAATTTAAAAAAAAATATTTTTTCGGGTCGTGAGGGCAATCCCGGACATTTCGTTTAAATTTAACTCACCGCAATGACGCCTAGGCATAAATAAAATATACATACAATAAGAAATTTTGAACACTGACAAGCAAAATGGAATTATTCTGAGGAGATATTTCGTTTGACGTTTATGTTATTCAAATCTGTTTTTTTTGGTTTCTTCGTTTTGCTTTGGTTAAAATTTTAATTTAATTTTATTTAAGTTGTAAATGAGTAATAAAACGAAAAAAGTTTATGTTTATGATCTTTTTGACATGTTTTTATTCAAGCTCATGTATTTTGCGACTCCTTTTTATCCCCTTTTGTAAGGGTATATTTATTTTGACTCACAGTTTGTAAGATATCTTAATTTTGCCCGTAACTTTATTCGTGATCAGCATCGATAGTAATTTCGGTCTAGCCATGTCCGTCCGTCCGTCGGAAAAAATAAGGCCTTTAAACTGAAGCTAGAAAGCCATATACTCTCTAGGGGCCGAAGAAATCAAGTTTAAACATTTTTAAAATTCGCCCACAATCTCAAAAAAAAATATATCAAAAAAGCGAATTTTGAGATAGAGAGCTGAAATTTTTAAAATATCATCCTTAGGACCCCCAAACGCTCTGGAGTTAAAACTTTTTGAAATTCGCCCACAATTCACTATTCTTCGCAAAGGTTGTAGATTGCGTCTCGTTTTGAAAAGTTCTTTTATATAAAGTTGTCTGCCACGCACACTTTTAACTGGCGTGTTGTTTGCCCCCCTGCCACGCCCATTCTTGGGGTCACTGTTTGATTTGGAGTTGGTGCGAGGTTTTATTTTAACACTTGGTCTCATTGCACTTTGGGTAAATGAATTCATATTGCCTTATTTCACTTTCAGAAAGCGAAAAAAAGCTATTTATTAAAAATATGACTTTATTTCACTACTGTAAAGTGAAATAAGGCCATATTTTTAAATATGGCCTTTATTTTATTTGGTGTTATTTTGCGGCACCGCTAATGAGTAGTAAGTCGGAGGAAATATATGTATACAAAGTGCCCCTTTCCCTTTCTTAAACGTCAAAAGCAAATTGAATGATGAAATTGCGGAAATTTGCACAAATCGTATGCAATAATCATTGTGATTGTTAATAAAGTGTATATTTAAGTGAAAACAGAAGCAATTGAAGATTGAAAAGTACCAGCTTATAGACAAAAAACGTAAGAAGTAAGTTAAAGTAAAAAAAAAAAACAATAAAAATAGTTAATATGTGGACCAAAAATTGAAAAATGTGTAAATTTGTATTTCTCTCAGCGCTCTTTCAGTCATGCGTTGACGGTGCCGATTAAATCGACTCGCTGCAAGTGTTGGGTTCGATTTACTGGCGTATCCCAGGTGCAAACTAGGAACCCAGTCCGGGTTCAAATGATCACAAAGATTCGCACTTTTTCCTAAACAGTAGATATTTTGCAACCGCTATGGTTTTATTTTATTTTAAATGTACAAACATACCTGAAATAAAATACTTAGAACCACGAGCTATTTTAGTGTTGAGTTCCTTTCTGTTTATAGCTTTTAACCATTTCCTGTGTCTTTCCTCAGACAGAGTTTTAAGTTTAGGGCTTTTCATTCTTATTTGAGGAAACAAATAAAATTTGTAGTCCACAGTATTGAATGAATGGCTTGAGCAGCTCTGGATGCAGCAAGTTACAGGCATTTTGACTTATTTTTAGAGAACTTTTCAACTTATTTGCTTCCAAACAAAAATATTTTTTGCCACAAGGCGATTGTCACGATTTCACTTTTATTTTTTGTACAGAATCTTAATGTATTGTTATCTTATGAGTATTCCAAAATAGTGTTTGGATACTCCTTTTTAGTTCTGGAAATTTGTTTTTGTTATAATTCACTTTAATATAAAATTATTACGAGATATTCGCAACGAAAACATTTTTTGCCACAGCTATGCGATTCTCACTTTTTCACTTTTATTTTTTGAACACAATCACATTATAATGTTAACTTTTTAATTATTCAAAACGTGGTTTGGATACTACTTCTTAGTTCCGTAACTTTTTTTTTTGTTAAAATTGGCTTTGTTATAAACTTTTAGTAACTATTCGCGAAGAACTTATTTCCCGCCATGCAAATTCGCCATTGTTTTCCTTCATTTCATTCAGCTGTTTGTTTGTTTTTTTTTTGCTCTTTTGACACTGACATTGTCGTGACAAGGTCTATTTCAGATGATCCTGAAGACAAAAACGCATTGACTCCAGGTCACTTTTTAATCTCAACACTCTACAATAACGAAAGAAGTAGAACCTTTCTACTACTAACCTAAAAATTGTTACTCTCGTCATCATAAGGGACGACACCTTCAATTCGTTGAAAGGACCTTTGGGACGCGTAGTAGAAGTATCTACGGGAGCAGATGGTCTAGTACGAGTGGTCAACGTCAAAACCCAAAATGCCATCTCAAAAATATGCATTTTCGCTGCAACAGCCATGGAGATGAGCTACAGCATTCTTCTTGAAAGCATACGCTTTCAATGCCGGGAGTATGTTCGTTATTTAATTAATTAATTTAACTACTAAACAATATTGTCATGTAAATATATTCAATATAAATTATATTTAAAACATAGGGACGGGCTACAGTCCGCTTGGGCGAACCCTATTCTTATTCCTATGAGAAACCTAGAGAGTTTGTATTATAAATTTCAGCTCCCTAACTCAAACTGGTTTCTCAAAAAAATTGTTTTATTTAATTGTGGGCGTGTCAGTGTGCGGATTTAAAAAATATTTCAACATAAGTATAAAGGGCACCTCGAGAGTCAATAGCCGTGTTTCTTTGCAAGCGGATATAGGGATAATTTGAAAATTGCATGTAAAACACAACAACAAAGTATTCCATATACGCTAACTTTAGCGGGAATAGCTATCACCGCTAAGTCCTTTAGCGGGGATAAACAGTGCTTCCAAAATTCATTTTCTTCGTTTCTGATGAATTTTTGCGGTTAATTTTCCAGGAAAAGTCAAAGTTTGACATCCCGTCGACCACTGACACATCCCGCCGAATATTCTATTCTTGATTTTATTATTTTTATTTCTCAAAACTTCATTATAAAGGTAATTGAGTTTAGTAAATCTGTTAATGTGAAATTGTTTTTCATAATTTTAGAATATGCGTGGCATCAATTTCAATTGGCGGAAGTAAATATTTTTCAATTTCAGGATTTTCAATACAAATTTCTTAATGTCACGGTGCATGTCATAGGTGCATGTGTGCTGCCAAGTTTTTTTCGATGAATTCTTAAACGGCGATGGTCGTTTTTTCATGCCATGCCTATATCCGCGTGCAAAGAAACACGGCTTATATAATAAATTTGAGTTTCCAGGCTCAAACTTTGACTTTTCACTAAAATTGTTTTATTTAATTTAGAAATTTTACCTCCCGAACAGTTTTAGGAGTCAAAGATCATATAAAAATCTGATTGTAAAAAAGTATTTACCTATTGTTGTCTAGCGTTGTAATTATCTTTTCTATACTCTTGAAGTCGGTCGTTTTTTCTATCTAGACAGGCACAGTATCCAGCGAGAAGCATAAGTACGAGTATGTACTAAAGACAAAACAAACCTTTTATTTAATTTTGATAGTCCGTTGTTTTCTTACTTTTTTTTGGAAATTTGCGAATTTGCTAAATTCGAAGTGTAATAATTCAATTTAAGAAATATTAAATTGACAAAACACAAATATATTTTTTTGTCGAACAATTTTATTTTCCACAGAAGAAAGCAATAACCCAAACATAATATTGGTGAATAATTTTATTTCCAAAAAAAGTAAGCAATCAGACAAGTTTATTGATAAATAATTTTCTTTACTACTGAATCAAGCAAATACAATTATCTACATAATTTGAGGTAGGACTATTCTCTTCAACAATTGCAAGCAAAATCATAAATATTTAATACGTCGATATGAAATAATAAAACTTCATAGCTTATGTCGAATGTTTTTGTAAATGTCATGCTCGCAAATCTGCAAATGATGAAAATGCATGTCCTTCAAATGGTGTCGCGAGCAGTGTGAACACCTCCCAAATAGGCTGCAAAATTTGCGATGCCATTTGCAAGCATAACATTTGGGAGCAGCTTGATCGCGAGTATTTTCGTGACGTCAGTGCTCGCAAATCGTGTGCTCATAGCTTTAGTTTCTTTCTCAGTTGTGTTGTGCGTTAGGTATAGAGGATTGAAAACCAACATGCCTTAAAAACGACAATGACGTTTTCGACCAAATAAAAAAATTGTGTGGATAAATCGTTGGTAAAACAAAATATGATAAAAACCTTCATCCAAACTTGCCTACTTTTAAAGAGGTTTTCACAAACATTCACCTCGAAAACGCCTTTTTTCGTTTCGTATCAGTTTTCAATCCTCATTCGCAGACGACCCGCTGAATTCGTAGTAAATTTGGAACGAGTTAATTGTACATACATAACTGAGAAAGGAACTAAGGAGGGCGAAAGCAATTAAAGTAGTTTGAAGAGAAAACTCAGGATGTACTTACATACTGTTGGTAAAGGAGGTGGTGCCGCGCTGAGTTTCTGGCGGACTTGAAAATTACGCGAGTTAATACCACATCACGTTCTCTATGGCACTAGACCATATTTTTGACATATCTTGTTGTGACAGCACTGTCTTACTTATAGGCGACTTCAATCTGCCACATATTGGATGGGTACCTTCTGAGGATGATTCTCATTTCATTCCATCCTTTGACTCTGCCCAACAAGAGCTCGCTTTACTTGACAACATTTTGTCTTTTGACTTACAGCAAACAAGCTGTATAAAAAATTTCAGAAATCGAACTCTCGATCTTGTTTTCTCTTCTGACTCTGTTAGTACTGTGGTTCTGGAATCCCATCTCAGTATAACTAACATAGATGACAATCATCCACCCTTGGATGTATTTATTGAACTGGGCGCACATCTGTACGAAAACAGTAATTCGTATGACCGTTCGCAATCTTTTGACTTTCGGAAAGCACATTTTCAAAGGCTTTCTGATGAAATTAACAGCTTTAATTTTAACCTTACTGCCTTATCTAATATTGAAGATGCAGTAGGTTCTTTTTATTCTCTGATGGATAACTGCATGAAAAAAGTGATTCCTGTGAAATCCTCTAGGAATCTGAAAACGTCCCACCCCTGGTACACTAAAGAGCTAAAATCGATACGAAACAGACGTAATAGGGCTTGGAAGAACTATTTAAAAAGTCTCTGCCATTCAGATCTTGAACTCTATTTCACATTATTCAATGAATTCAAATCTTTATCCTGCAACTTATATATTGACTATATAAGTAAAATGGAATGCTCTTTAAAATCGAACCCCAAACTTTTTTGGGGTTTTGTCAATTCTAAGAAAAAAACTGATGGTTATCCATCGAAGCTTACTTACAATAGTTCTACAACTGCTGATTCAGTAGATGCAAGCAATATGTTTGCAGATCATTTCAGTAAATCATTTAGGGGGACCCCTCTTCACATTGATGATCAATATTTTAGTTATCTAACTAGCTGTTCCCAAATAAGTTTTAGTAGTATCTCATTCGATTTGGAAACAATTTTAAAATGTATTTCTTCTCTCAAGAATGATTATTCATCAGGTCCTGATGGCATTGCACCGATCGTTCTTAAAAAATGTAGTCATGCAATTGCTCCATATCTTATGTATCTGTTTGAATTGTCCATCAGTACTGGTAAATTCCCTAATCTATGGAAAAGTGCTTTTATCACACCTGTATTTAAAAAAGGCGAACGTGGTGATATCACTAATTATAGGCCTATTTCAAAGCTTTCGTGTATCCCTAAGCTTTTTGAACAAATTGTTTGCGAAAAGTTAATATTTCTTTGTCGCAATTTAATTCGTAATGAACAGCATGGATTTGTAAGAAACAGATCCACTGTCACTAATCTGTTAAGTTTCTTGCATGATTGTTCTAATACCTTAGAGAATAAGGACGAAATGGATTGCATATACACTGACTTCTCTAAAGCTTTCGACCAGCTGTCCCATGAAATAATCGAGTTTAAGCTCAGGGCTTTTGGCTTCCCACCAAGTTTCATAAAATGGGTTAATTCATACCTTAGATCAAGGGTTTATCAAGTGAAATTTAGAGGATCGCTATCCGTATCTTTCACAGCGCAGTCTGGAGTTCCCCAAGGAAGTCACCTCGGACCAATATTATTTATACTTGCCATTAATGATGTTAAGGCATGTATAAATCACAGTAATATCCTGATCTACGCTGATGATATGAAAATATATAAATCTATCACTAGTCAGCAAGACAGAATGTTTCTTCAATCTGACATTAATAGCTTCGCCAACTGGTGTGATAAAAACGGTTTATCCTTGAACCCAACTAAATGTCAACATATGACATTCTCTAGAAAGAATATCCCTTCCACCTTTCAATACTCTCTGTCTCAACATATTCTTTGTAGTGTTGATAATTTTAAGGATCTTGGGGTTTATTTCGACCCCAAACTGGATTTTGCTAAGCATATTAATTCTATTATTAATAAATCTAATTCTATGTTGGGCTTCGTAAAACGGTGGGCCAAAGAATTTAATGACCCTTATGTTTCTATGTCATTGTACAATTGTTTTGTCCGTCCGATTCTAGAGTATGCCTCTCAAGTTTGGACACCGTTCTACAACATTCATTCAAATCGAATAGAGGCCATTCAACGTAAATTTATTCGATTTGCACTTAGAGGACTTCCATGGGATGATCCATTTAACCTTCCTCCCTACAGTCAACGTATCAAGCTTCTTCAAATGTTACCCCTTTCTCAACGAAGGCTTAATAGCGATATCATTTTTTTACAGCAGCTTATATCCGGTCAAATAGATGCACCTGACTTGCTGTCGTCTATTGGCTTTAATTTTCGTGGTGGTGCCCATAATTTACGCAGTGTTGAATTATTGTTCAGCCCCCATCATAGAACGAATTATGGAAGGCATGAGCCTATTAGTCGCATGAGTAGAATCTATAATCTAAATGATCATGTGATTGACTTGCATGTTAGTAAAATTAAGCTAAAAAATATTTTGCGTAATAATGCTTTAATGTCTTAATTGTTTGCATTATTTTGTGTCTGTGTTAGTACTCGTATTTTATAGGTACATAATTATTGTATTTTTAATTGTTTTGTCCTTACTAACACCTGCACTAAATGATGAGCCAGTGAGAGCACTTTTAGTGCCGGAAATTTCTGCTCGTGATAGTTGCTTGCTTTAAGCACTCCACGACACTGAGCTGATAGTGTATTAAAAAACGTATAAAAATAGAATCCAGAATCGATAAGATCATCAAAATGAACCAACGCCCTAGAAAGTGACTCATATTCCAAAATATAATATACACCAATGGAAAAATACCAGACAAGCCAAACTATTAAATATCAATTAGTAAGAACACATCCTTGGATAACAGATGTTTTTATTTCAATGGAAAAATACCAGAGTCCAGACAAGCCAAACCACATCCTTGGATAACAGATGTTTTTATTTGTCAAATAGTATAAATAGGAATATCATAGCAAACCAAAAGACACTTCTTTTAAGTCAGTGAATAAGTTCACAACACATTTTTTTAAAGTCAATTTAGAACCTTAAGACGTTGTGACCATTTATATAACTAGATTAAGTTTGAATAAATTAAATAAAGTTTTTTTTATCAAAATTAAGTGTTACATAAATTAATTGGGGGCTCAACCGGGATAGCCTTACAAAGCTATTTAACGTAAAATATAAATTGAAAAATAATAAAGTAAATTTAACGTAAAATCAGTAAGTGCTATCAAGTGCCAGAAATATGTTCTTCAAGTAATACAAATGAACAATTGTATGAAGACGTATTTAGTGATCAGTGAACATCATGAAATCTGAAAATAAAAGTAAGATAGTGTTAACAATACATCACAGACAATAAAGTATCGAACATTGTATCGAGAAAAATTGAAGAAACGAAATAGTGAGTCATCACGAAAATATTTCATTTCAACCAACCCCAAAAGAAAATAGAGAAAGATAATTCTACACCAAAGAATCCCAGAGAGTTACAGTGCGGAATTGCAGACAAAGAATCCCAGAGCGGTATTGCAGTTTTAAGTAAGAATTATATTATATACATTAAGTATGATAGATTATATAAAAAGGTGTTATGAACAGATTAACCAAATATAAAAAATCATTTAAAAGTAAACTTAAGTTACAAGGTGTTAAAGAAGATTTTGAATTGCAAGAGTTAAGTAAAATTAAATTAAATTGTGAGAAATCGGAAATAAGTGAATTAGTAATCATGGAAGTTTTACAATCACAAATAGCTGATTTAACAGCAAAATTAGATAGTCTCATGATTGGAAAATCTGCAATCAAAGAATTCCAAACAGAAGAAATTAAACCAGAAATTATAGATATAATGAGTTTAGATGTAATAAAATCGGTGCCGACTTTTACAGGCGACTCCCAAAAATATGTTTCATGGAGACAAGCTATTGGTCATGCTATGAAGATATATAAAAAAGGTAGTACTTTTCAGCACTAGTAATACTTCGAAATAAGTGTATAGAACAAGCAAATGACATTTTAACTAATCACGGTACGGTATTAAATTACGAAGCAATTTTAGCAAGGTTAGACTTTGCATACTCGGACCAACGTCCAATACATGTTTTAGAACAAGAAATGAGTATTTTAAGACAAGGTAAAAATTCCTTAATGGAATATTATAATATAATAAACCAAAAACTCACAGCGTTAATTAACAAAACTATCATGACGCACGGTGACGATAAGGCAATCACAAACGAATTATGTAAAAAATATAGAAGAGATGGACTTAGAGTTTTTATTTCGGGACTGAACGGTCAGCTCTCAAACATACTCTTTAGTATATGTCCGGATAATCTTCCAAGTGCACTAGCAAAAGCACAGGAATTAGAAAGCAATAATAATAGAGCATTATTTGCTTACAGATATGAATGTCCAACTACTGGGAATAAAAATGAAACATTGAGGTTTTCACATAAAGATAAACCTATTCATAAAGATAATAATGTCTTCAGGAGAGATAATTTAGCTCCTCAATACAAACAAAACCCAAATCAGTTTGAACGAATGCAATGTAGTACGATCAATCAGCAGATCCCAAATACAAACGAACAAAGAAATACATATCAATATGCTAATAATAGGAATTACTTATCCTATAATAACCAAAACAGGTACAGTAACCCATTCAAACAAAACAGAACAGTTTTTAAAAGAGAGAGGGAACAAAGCGTTCAAGTATCAGGGCAAGCCACACCCAATAAAGTTGAAAGAATCAGTAATTTGAACGAGAAGAATGAGATAGGTAGTCAGACCGGTTTACCATACTTATACAGAAAGATAGGCAACAAAAATATAAGAATTTTGTTAGATACAGGCGCAACAAGCAATTATTGTCGACCAGGGCTACTCATTGAAAGAAAAGAATTAGTCGCAAAGAAACAGGCAACGACAGTGAACGGAGCAGTAATAATTGAATTTTATTACGAAATTGAAATATTTAATAAAACAATGATAGTGTATGAATTAAATAATTTCGGTTACGATATATTAATCGGTAACAAATTCTTAAGAGATAACAAAGCTGTTATTGATCTTCAGAATAATAATATAAAGGTAAATAATGAAGAAGAAAGAATTTATTTTGACGAAGAAGTCATAAATAATATAATTATGAACAAAAGTGAGAATTTAGAAGATTTGAGAAAATGTGCCAGTGAACAGATTAAAGTGGAACATAAAAATATAAATATAAATCTGCCATTCAGAACAGATATAGTTGCTGAAATAAATACAGTAGAAGACAAAACAATATGGACAAAACAATATCCATATCCTCACAGTGCAGATGAATTCATAAATAAAGAAGTAAAAAAATTAATAGAATCAGGAATAATTAGAGAAAGCAAAAGTGCTTATAATAGTCCAGTATGGATAGTGCCCAAAAAAGGATTTAACGAAGACAATACACCAAAAATGAAAATGGTGATCGATTTCAAAAAATTAAACGAAAATACAGTTGTGGATAAATATCCAATACCAGACACAAATGTCATATTAAGCAATTTAGGGAAAGCAAAAATATTTTCTAGTATAGATTTGGAAAGTGGTTTCCACCAAATAAAAATGAAAGATTCAGACATAAAAAAAAACAAGTTTCAGTGTCAATAATGGCAAATATGAATATTTGCGAATGCCATTCGGGCTACGTAATGCTCCGAGTATATTTCAGAGATCAATGGACAACATATTACGTCCATTTATAGGAAAGTTTTGCCACATTTACATTGATGACATTATAATCTATTCAGAATCAATAGAAAGTCATAAAAAACATTTAGCTACAATTATAAAACTTTTACAAGAAGCTAATATGAAAATCAGTTTAGAAAAATCAGAATTTTTTAAAGATTCAATTAAGTTTTTAGGATATGTAGTTGCACAAAACATAATAAAAACAGATGATGAAAAGGTAAAAACAATTAAACAATACCCTTTACCAGAAACTCTTAGACAACTTAGATCATTCCTAGGTATGATAGGATATTATCGCAAATTTATTAAGAATTATGCACAAATAGCAAAACCATTAACAAAGCATTTACAGAATGAAAATGGTCAAGTATCAACATACGAGTACTTAGCAAAGAAAACTAAAATAAATTTAGATAAAGAAGCAATTGAAGCTTTTGAAATATTAAAAAATAATCTAATAAAAGAAGTTGAATTAAATCAACCAGATTTCAATAAGAAATTCATTTTAACCACAGACGCCTCAGACGACGCTGTAGGAGCGGTTCTTTCACAGAACGGAAAACCAATAACATTTATTAGCAAAACATTGCCAAAATCAGAACGCAGTTATGCGGCAAACGAAAAAGAACTGTACGCAATAGTATATGCTTTAAAAAATTTGAGAAACTATTTATATGGTGTAAAAGATCTTCAAATACATACAGATCACCAACCATTAACGTTTTCATGCTCAAGGAAAAACCCGAATGCCAAAATGAAGAGATGGTATTCAATAATAGAAGAATATGGCCCTAAAATAATTTACAAAGCAGGAGTAACCAACGTAGTAGCAGATGCATTAAGTAGACAGAATTTAAATATGTTAGAAGATAACAATACACAACATAGTGCAGAAAGTAGCGAAGAATATTCGGAAAAACTGAGTAAATGTGTGAATAAATTCAAACAGTAAATAATATTTGAACAATCTGAAACAGAATCTGATGAAATAATAAATGTTTTTAACAACAAAAGAATAATGATTTACTTTAGGAATAATGAAAATATAGTCAATATTTTAAAAAAATATATAACCCCAGGAACAATAGGAATTTATGGAAAGACAGAAGAAATTTATCAAGTAAGAGATAAATTGAAGGAATTTAATAATAAATTCATAGAATGCGAATTTTTAGCACAAGATATAATAAATAAAAAAGATCCAGTAGAAATCGTAGAACAAACACACATAAGAGCACATAGAAATGCTAAAGAAAATACTAAACAAATATAGAAAAATTACTATTGGCCGACAATTAGGCGAGATTTTGAAGAATATGTTAGATTTTGCGACATATGCAATATAAATAAATACGATCGCAAACCACATAAGGAAAAGATTGGTGAGGCACCAATTCCAAAAGAGGAAGGGGAAATGCTACACATAGACATCTTCTACATAAATAAAAATTTATATTTAACGTGCATCGATAAATTTAGTAAGTATGCAAGCATCCTGGAATTGAAAGACAAAACTAATTTGAAGGAAAAATTATTAGAGATACTACAGATATATCCAAAGTTTAAAAAAATAGTTATGGATAATGAAACAAGTTTTAAATAACCAGTATTCCAGTCTTTAATGAAAAGAAATAATATAGAAATATTTTATACAGACCCTTGTCACAGTAAGACAAACGGACAGATAGAAAGATTCCATTCCACTTTCCAGGAAATAATAAAATGCATTAAAGATGAATATAAATTATTAGACTTCACAGAAATAATTTTTAGAGCAATAAAAGAATATAATAACTCTATACACAGTACTACTAATAAGAAACCAACAGAAGTTTACTTCGATAAAATAGGGAAAGAAGTGATTAGTAAAGAACTAAAAAATAAACAAGAAAAAATGTTGGAAGTTCATAATAAAGGAAGGAGAGAAATTCAAGTTGAAGAAAACCAAATAGGTTATAAAAAAGTAGATAAAAGAAATAAAATAGAACCTAAATTTCAAAAGGTTATTATAAAAGAAGACTTAGGTCATGCAGTTAAAACTCACACAGGTAGAATTGTTCATAAAGATAATTTAAAAATAAAACCTAAACGTGAAACTAATCAATCTCCTCATTACAGGAATTCAAAATGAATACAATCATAATAATAATGATTATCACTGCAACACTAAGTAAAGCAGAAGTAGAAATAGTAGATTATAGCAGAGAATAATACATCCTAATAGAAGATGGAGATACAATAATAACTCAAGGAACAAATAATATATTCCATATAACTAACCTAACAATAATAGAAAGTGTACTTAAGCAAAGCGATGAGGCGGTACAAAATGATATAAATTATACACAAAAAACGAATAAGCATTATGCAGAAATTGAGATAGTTAATAACTTACTTGAACAGCTCAAAGAGCATTATTCTAGAACTAGACGTTCATTAAATTTTATAGGTACAGTTTGGAAATTCATTGCCGGAAATCCAGATCATTATGATGAAGAAATTTTAGAAGAGAAAATAAATGATTTGGTTAAAAATAATAATCAACAAATGATTACCAATTCAAAAATGGTTAAAGTAATAAAAGATTTTGTCTATACTGAAAAAGATGAAATAGTTTCAAGACAATTAAAAGTAATAAGTTATGAACTACAAAATAAATTAACTTTTGCAAAGCTAGGAAAATTAAATCCAGCAATTTTAAGTAACAAAGATATTAAAGAAATACTAAAACATGAGAATAGTTCTTTTTCAGTTACAGATCTAATTGATGTAAGTAAATTTAAAATATATCAGAAACATAATATTATTGTAATAATGATTAAATATCCGATTATTAAAGAAACATGTGAAACATATATTACTAAAAGTATTCCACAAAAGGATGGAAAATTATTAATTGAAAATAAGATTGCTAAATGCAATAAATTTATTAATTTACAAAATTGTAAAACTGAAACACAAAGTAGATATTGTGAATATAACACAACAGAATCATGTTTTACTAAACTATTGAATAAGAATTATACTAAGTGTAATAAGATAAAGGAAAATAATTATCCATTAGAAATATTAAAAGAAGGAGCAATATTAGCTACCGAAAATCATGTTATAAACAACATTACTTATAAAGGTACATATTTAGTAACCTATAATCAAAATGTAACTATTGATAATCAATTATTTTCAAATGATAAAAATATTATACAAGCATACCTTAAGGGTTATTCAAATACTTTTTATGAAGTAGATACATATATAGATTCTTTGAATGAAGATCTAAAATTTAAAAATATTAATTTTATAGAAAATATCAAGACCAATGCAAAAGAAAATATTGGCATATCAATTCTATTTACTATTATATTAACAATTGTAATACTGTATATCATTAAATTAGTCATATCATTGAGACGACAAAAACATCAAAAGATTCAAGTCAACATTGAACTGGAAAGAAAACAAGCAGAAGACCACTTCAATGCATTAGTTGAAAAAGCAAAAGAAAAATATGCAGCAGAAGGAAGATCGGGGCGACCTTTTTAGAAGTACGGGGGAAGTTAATACCACATCACGTTCAACGTATAAAAATAGAATCCAGAATCGTTAAGATCATCAAAATGAACCAACGCCCTAGAAAGTGACTCATATTCCAAAATATAATATACACCAATGGAAAAATACTAGACAAGCCAAACTATTAAATATCAATTAGTAAGAACACATCCTTGGATAACAGATGTTTTTATTTGTCAAATAGTATAAATAGGAATATCATAGCAAACCAAAAGACACTTCTTTTAAGTCAGTGAATAAGTTCACAACACATTTTTTTAAAGTCAATTTAGAACCTTAAGACGTTGTGACCATTTATATAACTAGATTAAGTTTGAATAAATTAAATAAAGTTTTTTTTATCAAAATTAAGTGTTACATAAATTAATTCGCGGTTGTGTTGGATTTTCAAAAAAAAAATATTTCTGTGCTTTGCTAGAATTTTTAACGACCTTGATTTAAAATAACTTTATATTGATGAATTGAATGCAATTCAAAATTTTGACATTTATTTTGTCAACGTTTATGAAAAAAATATATGTAAATTGAATAAAACTAGAAATTTTTGTAGCAATACTGGGCCGTAATTACGAATTGCGGGGCGAGAGTCGCGACAAACGATTTTACCATAACGATGGTTGGTTGGTTGGAACCGGTCCTCGATGAGGATGCACTTAGACCAGAGGTAGATCCATTGTGCTACCAATGTTTAAGGTGGGCGGGTCACCCACTTACTCAGGGAACCATTTGCTCCTCTGAATGAAGGAGCTAATCTTTACCGTGCAGTTGTTTTTGAGATCATTTATATCAGTGAAACCTTCCTTATATTGGAGAGTGCAGGACACGTTCTAAGGAGGTGACTGATAGTCTCTTCTTCCTCTTCGTCCCTTCTACAGAAGTCATTGTAGGGAATTCCCAGCCTTTTAGCATGTCTGCCTACAGCACAGTGCCCGTTGAGGGTGTTTACTAATTTGGAGAGGGTTCCTCTCATATGCCGAAGTCTGATGGACCCCGATTTATTTAATGTCGGCCAGAGCAGCCTTGCCGTGTTGCATTGGTCGAGTTGATGCCAATGACGGTTGGCTTCGCTCACCGCATCGGTGTGGATTATGTATTTAACATAAGACGTTGGCGCCTCGATGTCGCTTATGCTGTTTAAACCCGAAGAGTCAGTTGGTCGGCTTCACAATTCCCTGGTATGTCATAGTTACCCGGCACTCAGCAAAGCGTGAGGCTATACTGACCAGCTATCTCGTTAAGTGATGCGCGGCAGTCGTTCACTGCCTTGGATCTTGTAATGCTAGATGCAAGGGATTTGATGGTAGCCAGACTGTCGATGTATATTACAATATCCGATTTCAATACCGTAATAACCGACAGCGAGTCAACGGCTTGGCGGACGGCGGTGACTTCGGCCTGAAAAACGCTGCAGTAATCTGGAGGGTTAAAGACGAGGTGAATGTCCAGGTCTTCCGAGATGACTCCGTCGTCGGTTTGGACCCATGCGTAAAAATTGATAGCGATTCGTGCTATAGGAGATGACGTTGTGTCCACTCGGTTTTTTCTGGGATTAGAAGTTGGTAGCCCAAGTTGAAATTATGTTCACTGGGCACCTGGTCGGTGCCTTATGAAGATGTCGATACATCGATAAAATTTTGGCATGTCCAGTGTGTTGCTCTTTCCATTGTTTGGAGCTTCTCAGTGTTATTGCTGAGTTGGCAAACAGCTGTTTGCTGACGATGTCAGTCGGGAGAAGGAGGAGCATGACTTGGAGCGCCGCAGTGGGAGAGCTTTTCAATGCACCGGTAATGCTGAGACATGCAACTCGTTGAGTTTTATCCAGTACTGTTAAGTTACACTTCTTCTCCAAGGCGGGCCACCAGACTAGTACTCCATAGAATTGAATCAGTTTAACTACCGTCATATGCAACCAGTGCATAATATTGTAGGCCCTAGGTGGAGCCTATACTGCCTTTTTGCATGTGTTCCAAACTTCAACTTTGAAGTTCCTAAGGCTTGCTTTGTAGATATCCCAGTCCAGAGGATGCCTTTATGCTTTGGCTTTATCTTTATCTTTATCACTGCTTATGCAGCGAAGGCTGTTTAGCTCTTTCGGATTCGTCGAATGCTGAGTTTAAGGTGGAAGTTAGAACAGTGTTGAGCTTATCTAGTTCCAATTGTGTTTTTTGAGTCTTATGCACACGATTTTATAGTATACCAGAGAGGGTGTTATTATGTTTGCACCAGTCTGTTCTTCGTCGATTGTGAAAAACTGCTGGTGTGGTCTTACAGCGTATTTCTAGTTCATATTTCAGATAGCGATGATCGGAAAAGGTGTGATTTTCAGATACAGTCCACTTAGAAATCGCACGCTATATATTCATAGAGGCGAAGGTAACATCTAGTACCTCCTGCCGGGTTCAAGTTATGAAGTTGGGACTATTTTCGCTATTGCACACTATTAGGTCGGTGGCTAGTAAGAATTCGGATAGGGACTCACCTCGGGGGTTAGTGTCGGTGCTACCCCATAGGTCATGGTGCGCTTTAGTGTCGCACATCAGGATAATTTCTTCTCCTCTCTTCCTTGCTTCGTCTACCACTGCTATCACCTGCTCATTGAGCGGATTTGGAGTCCTCGTAGGGTAGGTATCTTGAAGCTAGCCAGATGCGGGCATTTGAAGATTTATGCAGTGTTATTCGTGCTGCGATGAGGAAGAAAAGTTAGGTTTAATATAGATTTGGCAAGAATGCAAGCTCGAATGTTACCTGCGTTCTTTGCGTGGTATAGGGTATAGCCAAGAGGCCCTCAGTCCCATTACGGTGTCATTTCTTATTCAAGGCCCTTGGATGAGGGCAATGCCAAAGCCTCCATCGTATAGGCGGAGTGTTAAGTTAGCGAATGCTAAGAAGGAGTGATGTAGGTTAATCTGTATCAATTTGAGCGTGATTTCTTACGGAAACAGACCACGTCCAGATCTTCTGGAGATGATGGATCATCATCAGGGATCATGAGTTTGAGTTCAGTCTCTTTAATAACGCAGCGGATTTCAAAGTCCTTAGCCTGGAGCAAGGGAAGAGACTCGGTGGTCAGCGAGACAACCATCAAACGGTCGGTTTTCTTGTTTCCGGTTTCTTGGAGATCGGTGTCTCTTCGCTAAGCTTTCAGTCTTTGACTGGAAGATCCGGGTTTTAATAAACGACCAGACTTTGTCCGGTCCACCGCCTTGATCTTGGCACCTGGCCAGATTTCACCAATACCTCCGATGGCGGTGATGATGAAATCGACCGAATTTCGGTCGTCGCAGACTATCAGTTTTACATAGCCTTGGTGCCAGTCAGCGTCCTTAAAGAGGGGTGGAGAATTGGGATGGGTGGTTATACGCTCGTAAAGGCAGCTTATCACTCTACCCCCAATGAGCCTCCATTTCTTGTATGAGATTCTCCCTTCATCGTTCGACAGATCCACTATCGCGACGACGAGGCTGTCCTTGACGGTCTCGGAGAAGGGTTTGGAGCTCGTTGAGCCCTTAGTCTTCTTCGAGGCGTTGGGTTCCTCATCTACGGATCTGCGCATTTTGGGCACTGTTCCTGCCGCAACCACGGATCAGTTCCCAGCTTGGTTCGTTGAACCATTTCGACTCGTTGAATTCTTTGCTTGAGTGATGTTGATGCTCTTTCGAGTAGAAGTGGCGTTTGCCACGAGTAGAGTGGCGTCGGTCGGGCGCCACGGGTATCGTTGCGACGGGTTTTGAAGCGTCGTAGAGGCTGTATCTTAATCAGTTCGTTAAACTGATTAGCTGTGTCGATTGCCCAGGTGCGGGATTCCTGCTCCTGCTGCCTCCGATAATTCTCCGACTTTTTGCCTAGTTGGTCCAGGATACGGAAAGCCGCTGCGGTCTCACGACTAAGTGACTTCTTCCCATGGCCAGAGAGCTCGCGAAGAGTAAGGAGAGCCGAACTCCACGACGGTTTCGCACCGGTCAGCTCGTCTGAGAGTACCGAGCACTTGCTCATAACATCTTCGATGCAGAGGTTCTGCAGGTGCTCCTCCACACGTGTAGTGCTTTCGGGGCTGCTGGCGGTGCCAGATGTTTCCGGAGTTTTTTGAGGTCCGGCCTCAGAAATAATCTTTTTTTGTATTTGTATGTAGACAGGCTGATCCAGAGTGTGCCAGTTTCTTTGAATACACCGTTCCAGACTGGGCTATTTCTAATAATCCTGGGCACTCGGCCAGGCTGATCGTCGATACGGGACGATTTACACCTTGATCCAGCTCAGTGGAAGAAGGATGGGAGAGATTAGGTAGGGAAAAACACTCTGACCCAAAATTAGTTTTGGTCCACGATGGGTTTTACAGTGGGATTCTTGGCATATTCACTGCGATGACCGCAGTACCCTGATCCCCGGGGCATCCCCTCATCCGCCAACCGAGGGACGCGCTTGGTAGAGGACCTACCATCCAGATGCAGTAACGATACCCATGACCTATGCATATTACAAATTACGAGAACAAGGACATGAACAACTTGCCATTCTAAATGCAAAAACATTGGGACGGGCTACAGTCCGCTTTGGCGAACTGTTGGATACCCTATTCTTATTCCTATCCCTCAGAAATGGGTGTAACAAAAGTCTTAGTATGGTTGAATTGTTAAGAACGCTCTACATATTTTGTTATATAACATTTAAAGGATTTTATCAAAAAAAAACGAAGCTTTTATAAAAAATGTTTTATTTAATTGTGGGCGTGTCAGTAGGCGGATTTAAAAAAAATTAACACATGAGCATAAAGGGCCCCTAGAGAGTATATATTATAAATTTCAGCTCCCTACCTCAAATTTCGGTTTTTCAATAAAATTGTTTTATTTAATTGTGGGCGTGTCAGTGGGCGTGTCAGTGGGCGGATTTTGAAAATTTTATATTCCAAGCAGTTTTAGGAGTCATAGATCATATATAAAAAATGTCAGCTTTGTAGCTCAAAATTCGATTTTTTCCAAAATTTTGTTTTTTTTAAGGTATGTCACAAACTATGCGTCAAAATTAATATACCCTTAGAATAGGGTATAAAAAGGCACAATTTTGAATGATTTTGAACCCCACCCACCTTTACGTTTAATGAAAATGCCACAAACAAACCAAAAAAAAAAGTTAAATGATAACAGATTTCTTAAAAATTTGTTTTAAAATGTAATAACACAATGATTATTGTTTAAATATTGACGGAAATTTGATGATCGTTTTTGTAAAACAGAGCCGTAATTAAGAAAAAGACCCGCTCACTTTGAATGACAAAAGACAAGTAAGGATTGGTTTATTGCAGAATTCAAAGTGCAACGCACACATGTACATCAGTACATCAGTTGAAGGTAAGAGGCAAAATATCGATTTGTACTTCGGTAACCGATGGCCGATTTAAGAATGTCACTTTTAGTTGTAATAAGGTTTTACAGTGACAGAGAAAAGTATTCATCTTAATAATATAATATAACACTCCCACTTATTATTAAGGCAAAATATTAGTTTGATATAGATACTCGTATATTAATATTGTTTCGAAATAATTCAAATTTGTCTCTTGACAGCGGTTTTGTAAATGCATCTGCTAGTTGCTCATCCGATGGTACAAAACAAATGTTGAAACGTCCTTCGATGAATTTTTCACGTATGAAGTGCACACGGACATCAATGTGTGTAGTCCTTGCGTGATACTCTGGGTTTTTTATCAGTTTACGAGCACTCTGGTTATAGATGTTAATTGTTGGTTTCTGATATTCCTCATCAAGCAGGTCTCGTATAAGCGCATCAAGCCACATCAAATCTTTGACTGCTTCCGACGCAGCTACATACTCTGCTTCCGTTGTACTTAGTGATGTGCATTTTTGAAGTTTAGATGACCAGGATACGGGGCTTCCACCAAGAAGGCAAATGTGACCACTTGTTGAACGTCTTGTGGAAAAGTCTCCAGCATAGTCAGCATCACTATAAATAGAAAAAGAAAGATTAGTGTTCGATTCGAAAATTATTCCAAAGTCTTTGGTATATTTGAGATATTTAAATATACGCTTAACAGCCTTAACATACTGTCTTGTAGGTTTGTCCAAAAAACGGATTACTACTCCCACTGGATACGAAATGTCCGCTCTGGTGGCGATTGCCAAATACATAAGACTGCCAACTGCTTCGCGATAAGGAAATTGTGATGCTAGAGGCAAGCTCTCATCCGAAACAGCTGATTTGCTTCCAAGGTCGCTCGGTGTATGAACTGTGTATGAATCCAACATGTTGAACTTATGAAGAACGCGATCAATATAATTGGATTGAGAAACAAAATAACTATCATCATGGTTTCGGGTTATTTGAAGTCCAAGGTAATAGTTGGCCTTGACCACTTTCACTTCAAAATGTTTGTTTAAATAATCAATTATACTTTCAACATCACGTACGTTATTAGCAGCAATCAAACCATCGTCTATGTAAAGAGCAAGGTAAATTCGTCTTTCAAATCGGCGTAATATGGAAACACATGGATCCGCTTTGCAAACTTGAAAATTAAAATCGGTTAATAGCTTTGTAAATTTAGAATTCCAACATCTGGAAGCTTGTTTTAACCCATATAAGCTTTTTACCAGTTTGCAAACTCGACCTGATCCATCGTCATAACCTTGTGGCTGATCCATGAAAATTTCCTCTTTAAGATCCCCATTGAGGAAAGCAGTCTTCACATCGAATTGGTACAGCGTTAAATGCTTGCTTGCTGCTATGGTAAAAATGGTACGAATCGACATGAATTTCGCTACAGGGCTAAATGTTTCATCATAGTCGATACCTTCCTTTTGGTTAAAGCCCTTAGCAACCAGTCGTGCTTTGTACCGATCGATTTTGTTATCAGATGATAACTTTGCTTTATAAACCCACTTGTTTTTAATAGCTTTCCGATCCACAGGTCGGTCGACCAGTAGCCAGGTTCCATTTTGATGATGGGCTCGCATTTCATCGTCCATTGCTTTCTTCCATTCATCTGACTCATCTGACTCAATGGCCTCTTTGTAAGTTGCCGGCTCAAAAGTACTACAAATAAAAGCATATCCTTCAATCACATTCGCATAGACTCCAGAATTTAACCTAACATTATTCTGAGAATGACTTCGAAGTTTCTCCTTATAAGTTGCAGATGGTATAATTTCTCTTTCCCTTTCAATTTGATCTTCTGATTCCGCTTTACTTTCGTCTTATCTATCCATTGAACTTGAGTTCACCTCTCTTTCGTTATTTGAACTTTCATTGTAACAGTCATCCTCAGAGTAAGATTCACGTTTAGGCCATTTAGAATTACTTTCTTTGGCTAACTCGGGCATTGTCGAATTGAGAGGAACAGTGGAATGTTGTTTAAATAGAATATCTCTTGAAACATCGATTTTATTTGAGCCATGTACCCAAACACGAAATCCTTTTATATTTTCACAATATCCCACAAAAATTCCTGGATTTGACTTTCTATCTAACTTCTGTCTTTTTTCTTTTGGAATGTGAACAAATACCTCGCTGCCAAAGATTTCAAGATTACTGAAATCTGGTTTCCTACCGTGAAATAACTCAAACGGCGTTTTCAAATTTGAAGGGCTCGGCCCAAAGCGATTAATTAAGTAGACGGCAGTATTAACCGCTTCTGCCCAAAGCTTAAGTGTCAAATTTTTGGCATGAATCATTGTTCTCGCAGTTTCAACAATAAATCACATGTCTCTCTCGGCCCTGCCATTCTGTTGTGGCGAATAGGGAACCGTGGTTTGATGACAAATTCGATGCCTTTGAAGTAAACTTTCAACTTCTTTATTTTTAAATTCCGAACCATTGTCCGATCTGAGAGTTTTAATCCCTTGATTCAAAGTTGCTTTCACAAAGCTTATATACTTGTCAATCATTGCACAAGTTTCTGATTTTTCTTTCATGAAATAGACCAGTCTAAGATTGGAAAAATCATCCTTAAACAAAATAAAGTATCTCGATCCGGCAATTGATGAAGCTTGCATAGGCCCACAAAGATCGGTGTGAACCAACACGCCTGTTTGTTTTGCCCGAGAACTGCTTTTCATAAAAGGGGATCTATGCATTTTCCCAACCGCACATGCATCGCAAAAGAAATTTATTTTTTCAATAATCTGAATGTCATTTGACTTTAGAATGCTCCGAATTTGACCTACACACATGTGTCCAAGTCGCTCATGCCAATTTTGAAGAGATTCGAGCTTCGAAGCATAACACACAGAATGATTTTCTTGTTTTATGACTTTAAATACCATTTTGTACAAACGATGACAGCGAACACCAATAGCAACAACTGTCCCATCAGATTTCATAATTTCACATTTATCGCTATCAGATGTTAGTTTATAATTTTTGTCGAGAGCACTACCAGATGAAAATAGATTTATTTTAACATCAGGAACAAAGAAAACGTTGACTAATTTCTTGTTTACCCATTCTTCACCATTGAAAGCCAAGATGTCAATATCGCCTTTGCCATATGCATTCATTTTGCTTCCGTTACCGATTGTAATTGGCACTGGGTTCTTTAACTGCATGAATTCGCTTAACCATTCTCTATGAAATGTCATGTGCTCACTTGCACCCGAATCCAAAACCCAATCGTCAGCACTAACAACATCGCTAAAATTAACTGTAAAATTAACACAAACAAGTGCATCGCCATAATTATGATCGTCTTTCTTAGCGTAATTTAATTGCGGTACTGTTTTATTAGGACAATTCGACTTCCAATGACCATGCTGATTACATGCAAAGCACTTACCCAAGCGTTTTTTCTTACTGTGGTTCTGGTTCTGGTTCTTGTTGAACTTAGGTGCAAGCGCTCTTCGCGCGATTAGCGCACTGTCTTCTTCAACATTGGATGATGTCGATGCTGGTAGTTCCATTGCATTAAGTCTCGTTTCCTCCATGATCAATCGTGGCCTGAGATTTTCGATGGTTTGGCTCTTTATTTCAGTCGACTCCCAAGCACTAAAAAAGTGAGAGAAACGTTTAGGTAAAGTCATTAGAATTTTTGCTATAAGCATAGATGGGGAGACCTCCTCTCCGGCATCTCTTAATTGTTGCACCAGACTCTCCAATTGACTCATATGTGTAGCAGTATCGTCAGATGGGTTTTTTTGAAAGCTGTAAAAACGCTGTTGGAGTAAATTTATACTTGCACTCGATTTTTGTTCGTAAATAGAACGGAGTTTTTCCCACATTTCATTGGACGTTGAACAGTCCATGATATGAACCAAAGGTTGCTGTTCAACACTCGTAGCTATTATTTTTTGCGCTTTACGGTCTTTGGTTTGCCATTCCTTTAAACGATTAGTTATGTTAGCATCTCCTGCCACAGCCACCGGCATAGGCTCACTCGCCGTAACCACTTCATATATATCGCTTGCATTCAAAAGGATTTTAACTTGGAATTTCCATATATTCCATTGATCCGAGCACTGCAATTTTTCGATTCTCACACTATCGTTATCCATGACAAAAACGGTGTAAAAGTTACTAATGATAACCAAACAAATCGAAGTATCTACGTAATCCGAAATTACTTTATTTCTCGCAAAACTTCTACAAAGGAACTTGAACTAAGAACCGGGTTTTTTTTTGTTCTTGGGTAACTGGGCCCATAACCTGTAAAACAGAGCCGTAATTAAGAAAAAGACCCGCTCACTTTGAATGACAAAAGACAAGTAAGGATTGGTTTATTGCAGAATTCAAAGTGCAACGCACACATGTAGCGTTAGCTATATAATTCAAATATGTATTCATTTTACAGTGACAGAGAAAAGTATTCAACTTAATAATATAATATAACAGTTTTCCGAGAAGGCAAATAAAACAAAAGGCCTTCAAACGCCGTGTATGAGTATATAATAACATTAACAGTGCAATATCAATAAACATTTTGTTTTTGATATTTTTAAATTCAAACAACTGAATATGTTTCCTTTCTACTTAAATAAACTTTTTTACTTCCGAACATTCGAAAATAAAATCATTTTATTAAAAATCGAAGTACCTATTCAACAAAAATGATTCCTTCACTCTCACCCGCTTTCCATTTTTATATAACGAGAGATGAAATGGTGTAGTTAGGCTACTGATACCTGCGGCTGATCTCGTAACTTGTAATTGCCTTTTGGCAGTAACGATAGTCAGGCAATGAGAATCTTAATTCGTAATCAGTTTCTTTTCCATTTTTTGTTAACGTTTTATCGTTATTTCCACCATAAGTGGAATGCTCATCAGTTCACACTTAAGCCTGTATTCGGACGCTTAGTGAAATACAAAGAATATTTCCTTAGCCGTACAACACGAATGTGGAATGCTATTCCCCGATCCATTTTTCGTACACATTATAATCCACAAACATTCAAAACCAACGTGCATCGACTTCTCTCCCTATCTTCTAACTCTTATTTCCTTAACGCCCGCGCTGTATAGCTATTACATTATAAGGGTATTAAGAAATCCCTTTAGTGCGAGTACATTATAAAAAAAAAGGTGTGAGCCACGCTGCACTCACGGTATAGTTGATGTGTAAACATGTAGGCACAGTTGCGCATTAGCTACCTAATTTGTTATCTAGCTAACGCCATAACTAAGTAACTAACGTAGTTAAATTAGCTGCGCTAAAAATGCAGTCGATTTGGTGGTTAGCTATCATAATGACAACTAATTTTTGCTATTAGCTATTAGTTGCAGGTTGTGTAACTAAGCTCGTTAGGTTGCCAAAGTTAGTTGCGGATGACAACTAAAAGTTGGTTAGTTTTTAGCTGTAGCTTTTAAGGTGCCTAGGTAAATATCTAATAACTAAATCACAATTTTTTATTTTGCTATAATGGTGATAATTTATTGGGATTTATTATGCATATTGCGTTTAAAATAAAAATTGATTGAATGTCCCTTTTATTTTACATCAGGTTATTTTACAAAGAGGTCCTTGGAGCCACAATAATTAAACCTGAAAAAGGATATTTTCCCAAAATGTCTTTAGAAACGGCACGGTATATTATGTGTTCAATGTTATTTGAATGAGGGGTGCTAGAAACAACAAACATTTTGGTAAAATATCATTTTTTCGACTTTTAAGGACCTTTTTGTTGTTCCAAAGACCTCTAAGTCAAATAACATTGAACGCAGATATACCGTGCGGATTTTAATGACATTTTGGAAAAATATCCTGTTTTCAACTATTAAGGACCCTTTTTGTTGTTGCAAGGACCTCTTAGTCAAATAACATTGAACAGAGATTTACCGTGCGGATTCTAATGACATTTTGGAAAAATATTCTGTTTTCGACTATAAAGGACCTTTTTTGTTGTTGCAAGGACCTCTTAGTCAAATAACATTGAACACAGATATACCGTGTGGATTCTAACGGCATTTTGGAAAAATATCCTTTCTTCGACTTTTAAGAACCTTTTTTGTTGTTGCAAGGACCTCTTAGTCAAATAACATTGAACACAGATATACCGTGTGGATTCTAATTTCATTTTGGAAAAATATCCTTTTTTCTACTTTTAAGGACCTTTTTGTTGTTCCAAGGAACTGTTAGTCAAATAACATTGAACACAATATACTGCGCGGTTTTTTAGGAGTTTTTGAAAAAAATGTTTTTTTCGGGCTTAAGGACCTTATTTGATTCTCCAAGGACCACTTGGTAAATAACCTTATAACAACTAAAAGTGACATTCTTAAATCGGCCATTGGTTACCGAAGTACAAATCGATATTTTTCCTCTTACCTTCAACTGAAGTACAACTAACTTCAAGCTATACAACCTCAATTATTCAAAACAAATCTACATCCACACAACTTCCCGGTGTTTCGTAAGGACATAATAATCTCTAAAATTGAACATAATTAAAACTGGAAAATGTATAACGAAATAAATAAAATAAAAAAAAACAACGACACACGGTTGTTCTCAAACGGTCACCCATCTACGTACTAACCGCGCCCAACGTCGTTTAATTGTGATCTGGCGAGTACCGATTAACTCACGTGGTATGAAAATCTGACGGTGACACTGACGATGACGGTGACGCTCGATATTTGCAACTAGCCCCTACCAAGAAAAAAGATATTTACACATCAACGAGAGCAGAGATGTTTACACATCAAAAATTAAACCAAAATCTAACACATGTAGTAGTATGCGTAATTCCATTCAGACGAAATGAATTTAGCTTTGAAAAAAACGATCACGAACCACTCGGCTACCTGTCGGGAGCAAAATTGCAGACGGCAAAAGAGGTCGTTTTTTAGGCCATTAATCGTGTTGGCTTTCTTTTTTTATATTGACCTTTCTTAAGTTATCAAAGCAGCTGTGTACTTACATAATGTTGTCTGATAATGCATTTTATCATCCATATTGCCTACATGCACGAAGTAATGCATGCAGTTACGCACGTGAAACAGATGTGCAATAAGAATTTAGCTTCATTCAGTATGCCTTTTGCCTCACCTAAATATTACTGAACGACCAAACAGACTAACATGTAAGGTATGTCAGAATATCACTGTACGAATTTTATTGAAACACCCAAGTTTGAGCTAGGGAGCGTTTTTTTTTGATAAAATCCTTTAAATGTTATATAACAAAATATGGAGAGCGTTCTTAACATTTCAACCATACGTAGACTTTTGTCACGCCCACTTATGAGGGATAGGAATAAGAATAGGGTATCCAACAGTTCGCCCAAGCGGACTGTAGCCCGTCCCTATGTTTTTACATACAAATTCATCTTACTGCACGGGTTTTTCTGCTTTAAGGATATCGCAAATTGCCGTAAGGTTCTATCATTCTATCTGTGTTTGACATATAGTCGGGAAATTTGACTGAGCCGAATATTCCAAATACTTCAGAGTTAAAACAACCACCTACGCCAATATCCATCTTAAACTCATCCGTATAGATGGGTATCGTTGATTCGTGAGCTGGCAGTTGACCATCGTGCCAAGTTTCCCTACAGGGAAAAGAGGAAGCGAATTGTCTTTCAAAATATTACCGGTGAGTAACGTTTTCTGTGCATACATTACCGCCCGTGAATATCTGTCGAATCTGCGCCTGTCGGGGCATTATATATTATATATATAATATATTACTTTGATCTCGTGTTCCTTTTCACCGCATTTTAAACACATTCGGTCAAATGTACAATTTTCTCTTCTGTGTTTGAAACCTATAGGCACTTTAAACACGGTCTTACTTCTTACATTTATTTGTTCATAAACAACACATTAATCATATTTAATAAAGGCTCTTTTATTTAGGACTTGACAACTTCTTTTTTAAATAAAATACAAACTACTTGAGATATCTCAAAAAAAATGTATTGGTTTGAATTACTATCAAAACATTTATGAATCGACTTCGTTCATATGTACCCAAAGGAACGCAGCGGTCGATATCTACGTTGAACCCAATTTTCAATGACTCGGCCGCACATTTCGGCCGATACGGCCGCTATTTCTCGTTCAATATTGGCTCTGAGCTCCTCTAATGTCGCCGGCTTGTTGTCATAGACCAATGATTCAATGTTGCCCCATAAATAGAGTCTAGAGGCGTTAAATCACACCATCTCGGCGGCAATAGACAGGCCCGTTTCTCGAGATAACACGTTCAACCATGTAAACCATGATAAAAATTTTAATTTTATTGAATATTTTGAAAATGACGGCTTGGTGACCATCCGTCCTTTATTTAAGAGGACAGTCCTTTCTTTTTACCTCTGACCTGTATTTTTGTATTCTTAATAAAGGACGTATTTTGTTCTTTATTTTTGAATCTGTCCTTTAAATCATCGAGAAAAAGGCACGAGTAATTAAAATAACTGAAAAATTATTTTCAATAATGAATAATGTTTGGGCCAATGACAAATCACAAATAAATTTAGTAAATACTCCTAAAGTTATACTTATAACAAAATATAATTGCTGCAGAACCTGCAAAGAACTAAGAAATTTTCTAAATAATAACGAAATTAATTGTCTCTGGAACACGACAATTTTAGAATGTCGGAAAGTCATATAAATAAAAGAAAAATTGAAAAAGTGAAAGTCAGAAACAGGAATTACTAGCGTAAAACTATGTAATTTTAAAGTGAAGATTCGAGAAGTTTCGGGGCCTTTTATTAATAAAAACAAGACTACAATTTTTGCCTATTTTTTAAGTCAAGTGACAGCCAGCTGATTTCGAATTTTACTAGGTCCGTTCTTTTATGAGTAGACAAATGAAGAATGTCATTTCGAAGCAAATTACGCTAACACTTTTGCGTGTAAAAACATAAAAAAGTCAAAGTTCAGCTTGAAAAGAAGCAACCGCTGTTTTCTTTTTACTGTCAAACTCAGAAGATTTCATCATTTGACAGTTTTCATTTTCTTACCAGCTGAAATTCTGTGTGAACAAAAGTTAATGAAAGTATACATTTTTCTTTCGTTCATCTTCTTACCATTTTCTCAGTACGCGAACTTGTTTGTGTAGTTTCGCATTAGTACGCGAACGGACTTACTATTTTTAACTAAAGAGTGATAGGGACTTGAGTGGTCTTATGAGCGCTAATAAATCTGCAGTACAAATTAGCATCCTTTATTTCGCCTTGACAAATATGGTCACTGTATATACTAGGTCTCCAGTTTTCTGTTTGGCTGAGCCGCAGGGCATTTTTTGTACAAAAAGGTCAAGTGAACTCAGATTTAGAATCGTCTCTAAAATCGCTGTGGGGGTAGTTCTCATTGCCGCGATGAGCTAGCCATCGAAAGAACTAAGCAACTGTAACTAATGCCCAGAGGGCAGTTACGTAAAGTCACTGGATTCTTGATGGGTCACTACAGAATCAAAATCACTTTCTGGATATGTGACTATTCAGCTGAAGACAATATTTGTGACTGTATAAAAAAAAAATACGTTTGCGCATCCTTGGTAAACCCTACCTCGAAACACTTGACATAACTGTTCATGAAAATCATCTGATGATGAAATACCTTTGGATGTGTTGAAATTAAATCCACAATCTGCAAGATCGTCAACCAGTATTGATACAACACTTCATAGAGAAGTCGACAGAGTAATAACGCAAACAGTCAACCTATTAAATGAAACGTGGAAATACGTTTTTCCCTCGAAAAAGTTTTTCCATAAAGGTTCACACTGCTAACAAAGTTACTCTTTGGAATATGGACACGATTGAAGAAGAGGAAATGTCCGAAGACGAAGACAATTTCATTGTGGATTTGGGTCCACACTCAAGTCCAGCGAGAGTCCCATCAAGATGCTATCATGATGTCTAACGGCACTCTAAGATGGGCTGAAGAAAATAACAGAAGTTTTCAAGAAATCTCCCTTTTACAATATTTACGCGAAAATGAAAGTAAAAATGAACATTATGTCAAAATTTAAACAGACAAAATTGGACGATTATTTTAGTATTGGGTGTAATAAGTCAAATTGACTATAAATAAATGCGTTTTAAACTATCATTTAGTGTGTAGACATGATTATACCCTATTCTAAGGGTATATTAATTTTGACGCATAGTTTGTAACATACCTTAATATTGCCCGTAGACCCCTTAAAGTTACTATATTTATGATCAGCATCGATAGTAATGTCGATCTAGCCATGTCCGTCCGTCCGTCTGTCGGCAAAAATTAGGCCTTTAAACTGGACCTAGAGAGCTGAAATTTTAATCATATACTCTCTAGGGTCCCGAAATAATCAAGTTTACGAATTTTTGAAATCCGCCCACAGACACGCCCACAAACTAAAAAAAACAAAATTTTGGAAAAAATCGAATTTTGAGCTAGAAAGCTGAAATTTTTTATATATGATCTATGGCTCCTAAAACTGCTCGGGATAAAAAATTTTCAAAATCCGCCTACTGACACGCCCACAAATAAATAAAATAATTTTTTTATACCCTCTTCTAAGGGTATATTAATTTTTGAAAATCCAAAGTTTGAGCTAGGAAGCTGAAATTTATAATGTATACTCTCTATGGGCCCTTTATGCTCATGTGTAAATATTTTCAAAATCCGCCCACTGACACGCCCACAATTATTTTTTTTTGTTTTTTTGAAAATTCAAAGTTTAAGCTAGTTAGCTGAAATTTATAATATATACTCTCTAGAAGCCCTTTATTCTCATGTGTTAATTTTTTTTAAATCCGCCTACTGACACGACCACAATTAAATAAAACAATTTTATTGAAACACCCAAGTTTGAGCTAGGGAGCGTTTTTTTTGATAAAATCCTTTAAATGTTATATAACAAAATATGTAGAGCGTTCTTAACAATTCAACCATACTTAGACTTTTGTCACTCCCACTTATGAGGGATAGGAATAAGAATAGGGTATCCAACAGTTCGCCCAAGCGGACTGTAGCCCGTCCATATGTTTTTTCTTATGTTTTATGTTTGTTTTGTAAACATTCGAATTGGGCACATTCTCGATTTGCGCAAATGGCCTAAATTTTACCTAGTGCGCAAATCGAGCTTTGCCTGTACTATAAAGTCTATATGCAAAGATAGCATATTCTTTAGATATTGTTGGACACTATGATTACGAAAATAGGTTTTTGGGATAAGAAATGCCTTGGGTTGCTGATCTTAAGTGATTGGAGGGGAATCGAACTGAACAAAAATCAGTATAAACATAGGGACGGGCTACAGTCCGCTTGGGCGAACTGTTGGATACCCTATTCTTATTCCTATCCCTCATAAGTGGGCGTGACAAAAGTCTAAGTAATGGTTAAATTGTTAAGAACGCTCTACATATTTTGTTATATAACATTTAAAGGATTTTATCAAAAAAAACGCTCCCTAGCTCAAACTTGGGTGTTTCAATAAAATTGTTTTATTTAATTGTGGGCGTGTCAGTAGGCGGATTTAAAAAATAATTAACACATGAGCATAAAGGGCCCCTAGAGAGTATATATTATAAATTTCAGCTCCCTAGCTCACTTTGAATTTTCAAAAAAAAAAAAAAAATAATAATTGTGGGCGTGCCAGTGGGCGGATTTTGAAAATATTTACACATGAGCATAAAGGGCCCATAGAGAGTATATATTATAAATTTCAGCTCCCTAGCTCAAACTTTGGATTTTCAAAAAAATTGTTTTATTTATTTGTGGGCGTGTCAGTGGGCGGATTTTGAAAATATTTATACATGATCTTAAAGGGCCCCTAGAGAGTATATATTAAAAATTTCAGCTCCCTAGCTCAAATTTTGGTTTTTCAATAAAATTGTTTTATTTTTTTGTGGGCGTGGCAGTGGGCGGATTTTGAAAATTTTATATCACGAGCAGTTTTAGGAGTCATAGATCATATATAAAAAATTTCAGCTTCCTAGCTCAAAATTCGATTTTTTCCAAAATTTTGTTTTTTCGAGTTTGTGGGCGTGTCTGTGGGCGGATTTCAAAAATTCGTAAACTTGATTATTTCGGGACCCTAGAGAGTATATGGTTAAAATTTCAGCTCTCTAGGTCCAGTTTAAAGGCCTAATTTTTGCCGACGGACGGACGGACGGACGGACGGACGGACGGACATGGCTAGATCGACATTACTATCGATGCTGATCATAAATATAGTAACTTTTAGGGGTCTACGGGCAATATTAAGGTATGTTACAAACTATGCGTCAAAATTAATATACCCCTAGAATAGGGTATAAAAAGTAGTGGTTGCGAAGGTCAGGCAGACAGAGTTAATTTGACAAAGTTAAGTATAATATCTTACAAAACAGACTGCAGCCAAGCTCAAGACAGCAGCGGGTCTATCTTAATAAGCAACTATATAGGTCCAGTTTAAAGGCCTAATTTTTGCCGACGGACGGACGGACGGACATGGCTAGATCGACATTACTATCGATGCTGATCATAAATATAGGAACTTTTAGGGGTCTACGGGCAATATTAAGGTATGTTACAAACTTCGCGTCAAAATTAATATGCCCTTAGAATAGGGTATAATAATGTGAAATATGTCCCGTCTACATCAAACAATGGAAACCTAGGCGATTAAGATTTATTGCCTCACCCTGAAGAGTCGAAAAAGCAAAAAAAAACTAATTTCTATAAACTTTGAAGTTATTGAATTAATTTGAATTTTTTATTACAATACATAATATTATGGTTTATATTCTTATATCACTATATCAGTTAACACGATGCACGAGTCAGGTGCATGCCAGCGAATCATACGGTATTCGCTGAGTTGACACTTTCATGCACAGACTTGTTCTCTCGATCACAGTGCATGGAATCGAATTACCTGCATGCGCGACTCAACGGATGCGCGTGCGGTTACCGGAATAGAGGAGTCAGTAGTTCTGATGTTGGGAATAGAGCTATCCAGAGGAAGATATTGTAGTTATTAAGTTAGTTTTAATTCTGAGATTGTATAGTGCGGAGCTCGCTGAATAAATCCTATATTTACATATAACTTGTCGTGTATTGAATTAGCGAACGGTTGGTGTTCGCGCGGACTTCCGCCCGCGTTTATTTTTTAGTATGAGAACACGATTGGAGATCACGAAACAATCAAAAGGATTCGTGTGAAACAAATCGTGCCTTAGTAGGATGCCTACAATTATAAACGTTCGCATCTAAAACGGAGAACACGATCCTTCCGAAAGAGCTGTACCCAATAAAAGAATGCGAACTAATCATTTGCTTTTCTTTCCTTAGCGAACGCAAACGTAAACGTTACAACGAATTCTCACCGGACGAATACCGAAAAGAACATAACATCGCTATCCTTACACTTATTTTCCTAGCTACCTCCTACGGTTATCAGATTTTTAACTACCATTCACCAATGGTCACGATTAAAGAAGGCAAAGGCTAGATCATCGACGGGCACCTCAAACTGGTGCACGTGATCGACCTGACACAATTCGATAGCCTGATGGAGACAGTCAACGTGTCAATAAATCTGGAGGGTTTTAGAAGCCCGGAGAAGAAAACAACAATCGCGTTTTACATTAAGGAAATCAGCCAAAAGCCAATCCGGCTCAAGGGCAAAAAGGATCGGAGCCCTAGGTCAATCGATTGGATAGGATCGGCTTGGAAATGGATTGCCGGAAACCCTGACGCAGCGGATGGGAATAAAGTCCTCTCAAGTGAACACAACATTATCAGCAACGACAACCAACAACACACAATAAACAGTGAACTTTTCGGTACCATGAACGAAACTACAAAGAAGGTCAACTGGATGATAGACCAATTTAAAAACGAAGTCCAGGCATCCACAGTTGGAAGATACGAACAAGACATTTTGAATGAGATCATGATTATAAAGGACAAGGTCGATGAAATGGTGCGACCCTGTCAAATGGCAAAAAGCGACCTGATAAGCACAAACCTTTTAGATCGGGAAGATCTAAAAGGTTCCTGACTCAATGCATCACTTAGCTTTATGCATTCAGTTTAAATTTTTTGGTTATTTTAAGCCGCAGTCTAAAAGTTCACTTAGCTATGACTACAAGAAAGCAAATTTTACTGCCATTATGGAAAAATTGAATTCATTTTCTTGGAGTTCTGTTTTTGCTTCGAATGAGCTTTCATATGCTTATAACTTATTCTTGATAACGCTGAAGGAGGCAATTGATCAGTTTGTTCCGAAGGTGGTTAGACCTCGCAGCTCGAAGCCACCATGGTTTAAAAAAAGGCTTCGCAATTTGAACAATCGTAAAAATAAAGTTTACAAACTTTTTCGTAAATCACATAATAATTATGAATTGTTAAATAAATATTTACGTCTTCAAAATGAATTTGACGTTCTCAGAAGGTTCCTGTACAAGGACTATTTGTCTCGAACTGAATCTAATTTAAAAAAAAATAGTAGATATTTTTGGAAATATATAAACTCGAAAAAAAATTCGAACGGAATTCCAAACTGCATGCAATATTCTGGTGTTACATCCTCGGACATCCCAGCTATTTGCAATTTGTTTGCCAAATTTTTTCAGTCGGTGTATACCACATCCTCATCTCCCAATACTAGCCACAATTCCTTAAGACATCTAGAAAACTCGGTCAATATCGGTAGCTTACATCTAAGCTTCACAGATGTTGAGCTTGCCCTCCACTCTTTGAAAGATGATTTCCAAGCTGGACCGGATGGCATTCCTTCGATCGTTTTAAAAAACTGTGTTGCTGCTCTTTCGGAACCATTAACACTTTTATTTAATGTTTCACTTGAGAAGGGTACTTTTTTAAACGATTGGAAAATTTCTTTTATCAGCCCAATCCATAAATCTGGACCGAAACAAGATGTTTCAAACTACCGCCCTATATCTAAAATGTCTGCTATTCCAAAATTATTTGAAAGAATAATTTATAATAAATTGGTATTTCACCTTAAGAATATAATTTCACCTACTCAACACGGTTTCATGGCTGAAAGGTCTACTACGTCGAATCTAACGATTTTCTGTAACCATGCTACGAATACAATTGAAGAAGGACACCAGTGTGATGTAATTTACACGGACTTTGCCAAAGCATTCGACAGAGTCAGCCATGAAATTCTTCTAAGAAAAATGGAGTCTTATGGATTTCATTCTAATATGCTCCAATGGTGTAGGTCGTATTTACTTGAAAGAACACAGTTCGTTCGGATTGGTAATATTATGTCTGATCCCATTCATGCCACGTCAGGTGTTCCACAGGGTAGGCACCTTGGTCCACTTTTATTCCTGATTTTCATTAAGGAAATTCCAAAAGTAATTCGGAACTCCCAATGCCTGATGTTTGCGGACGACCTTAAGCTGTTCCGGACCATAAAGTCAGTAAATGATTGTATTCTTCTCCAGAATGACCTTCATAATCTATCCGAATGGTGTAATACTAACAATTTATATTTAAATATTTCTAAATGCCAAGTTATGTCTTTTCATCGCAGTCATGTTCCTGTCTTTTATGATTACAACATAGACAACCAGCCTTTAACAAAGGTAAACTCTAAAAAAGACCTAGGTGTAATGTTTGATGCTAAACTTAGCTTTTCCCTTCACATTGACTCCATAGTGGCTAAAGCTAACTCCATGCTTGGTTTTGTTCTGCGTAACTCAAATGAGTTCACAGACCCATACACCCTCAAGTCGTTGTTTTGTTCCTATGTCAGATCAGTGCTTGATTATTGCTGCGTTGTTTGGAATCCCTTCTACAATATCGGTTCTATAAGAATTGAAAAAATTCAAAAAAAATTTACGAGAGCTGTCATATATAGGCTGCATTGGAAAACACAAATGCCTCCATATAGTTCCAGATGCCAATTACTAGACCTTCAGAGTCTATATTTACGCCGTAAATATTTTTCTATTATTTTCATTCGTGATTTGTTAAACTCACATATAAATTGCCCCCTTCTCTTATCATTAATAGATATTTACATTCCTGGTAGAGATCTAAGGTCCCGCAATTCATTTCGTGAACCTTTTCACAGAGTGAATTATGGGCTTAATGAACCCATTACCAGATGCTTGCGAGAATCAAATTCAGTTTGCAACCATATTGATTTTCACCATAACATCAGTCGAAATACTTTTAAAGGCCAGTTGATGTTTATACTCGTTCAAAATTTGTCTTAATTTAGTATAAGCAAACGATTGTACATAAGTATTAATATTAATTTTAAATACTTAGATGCTAATCTTATTCAGTAGTCTTTTAGATAATATGTTATTGTATAATCTGTTTGATGAAATAAATAACTGAAACTAAAAAGAAGTCGGCAGGATTATTAGCGAAATCGAAACACTACCATACGTTAATGAAATCGAAGCCATAGAGAACGGGTCTCCGTCTATCTACACGAACGGGTCATTATTACTCTACGTCCTTTCAATGCCGAAAGTAAAGGACGAGGAATTCAACCTGCTTCTAACGAGGGCAGCAATCACCAACGGATTACAAATCGACTTGGAATTTGACAGGATGTTGGTTAACCACCGGGAGAAATTTGGCATCATTGGAAAATGCCTCTTCATCAATAGCCTGGTAATATGCGACGAAAAATCACTGAAAAAATGGGAAGAGGACAGCTGTGGGGTCAGACTCTTGAAAGGGGGACATACTGCATGTACCTTCCGTTCGAATTCAAGCGAAGTAGTTGAACTAGTCAAGGAAGATATGGTATTCGGGACAATCTATAAGGGTCAACTAAATGCTACAAATGGCTCGCGAACCCTCGACGGAACTTACGTTATTCAACTGGACAACGAAGCGATCCTATTGGGAAACAACAAATTGTCGAGTTTCACTTACTCCCATGTCCAGGTACTGCCCCGCCCGTCCTTGCAAACATAACGAATTGAGTTCAAAATATTGACCTCGAACATGTACACAGCCTAAGTATTAAGAACATAGAGCGACTGAAGAATCTTACCAGTCATGTCATGGTAACTTCCATCATGGACGTATCAATTGTCCTATTGGTTATAATTGTGGCATGGACCATACGGCGAAAGATCAACCTGGACCTGAAGCTCCCATCCATACACACTTTCCGTAGGGGAACCGATCATGTACCCGACGGAAGGATTCATAGGCCCCAAGAGCCCCCGACAGGACAAACTTGGCCATCGACCTCTGACGTCAGATATGATCTACGGGACGTAGATCTTTAAAGGGGGAGGAGTTAACACGATGCACGAGTCAGGTGCATGCCAGCGAATCATACGGTATTCGCTGAGTTGACACTTTCATGCACAGACTTGTTCTCACAATCACAGTGCATGGAATCGGATTACCTGCATGCGCGACTCAACGGATGCGCGTGCGATTACCGGAATAGAGTTGGGAACAGAGCTATCCAGAGGAAGATACTGTAGTTATTAAGTTAGTCTTAATTCTGAGATTGTATAGTGCGGAGCTCGCTGAATAAATCCTATATTTACATATATAACTTGTCGTGTTTTGAATTAGCGAATGGTTGGTGTTCGCGCGGGCTTCGGGCCGCGTTTATTTTTTAGTATACGCGTTTCACGACAATTTAACTTATCTTTAAATCGACATATTAGTAATAATGAATTGTTATGTTATTAAAAGAAGGGAGATGATGTATATTGATTAACATCTAATGCGTCAAAGAAACCTAGTGTGGTGATCTCTCCCTCGTTAGTCCTGTAGTTAGTTGTAAGTTAAATAAAGAAAGACGTTAACAAGTAGTCAACGTGTTTTCCCGACAACATACAAAACAGCACAGTAAGCATCGTATAACCGAGAAGTTAATCAATGCACACTTGCTCTTTAACTTTCAAAAAATGTCATCAACTTGCGCGAATTGCAATCAAATAATTCGTCGATCGCACTCTCGAGAAATTAGTGGTTCTGTTTGTGGCCTAGCCTTCCATCAAAGATGTGCAAAAATCAATGACAATGACTTTAATTGCCTGAAAAACACCATTATTTTTGGAAATGTAGTTCATGCTCGGCTCCGGATTTCACTGGTTTAGTTAACAGATTCAATGAACTTTCGACCTTGGTGCTTGATCTAAAAAAAGAGCTCCTGTGCATAAAATCAGTTTTATCTCTTAATATTCGAAGTGCTTCTCCAGTTAACGAAATTCTATTAATAATCCATATATATAATAAATCCATTGCTGGTGCTAAGTTCTGAGAATCTTAAATTACATGATAAGATTTATATACCATTAAGTGAAAATGTTCCTAGAATTTTCGATTCCGAATCATTTCATGAAGAGAGTCTATCCTCTATAATAAACAGCAATATAGCTTGAACCAAATCACTTGGCCAACGGTCGGTTGCGCAGAGAGGATTTAAGAGGACAGAAATGGTGCAGAAGAGATTTAATGAATGAAGGTTATTTCCTAAATTTTACAATGCCTAACTCAATTTTGTTTTTCTTTTAAATTAAAATTCTTAGGCACGACATGCTTAGGTTGACAAATTTCGGCAAACTTATAATAAAACATAGGGAGGGACTACAGTCCGCTTGAGCGAACTGTTGGATAACCCATTATTATTTCTATCCCTCATAAATAGGTGGATATAAAAAATATTTAAACATATATATAAAGGGCATCTAGAGAGTCCATATTATAAATTTCAGCTCCCTAACTCACACTTTGATTTTTCAGTAAAATAGTTTTATTTAATTGTGGGCGTGTCACTGCACGGATTTAAAAAATATTTAAATATAAGTATAAAAGGCACCTATAGAGAGTCTATATTATAAATTTCAGTTTCCTAGATCAAACATTGACTTTTCAATAAAATTGTTTTATTTAATTGTGGGCGTGTCTGTGGGCAGATTATAGAAATTTTATCTCCCGAGCAGTTTTAGGAGTCAAAGACCATATATAAAAATTTCAGCTTCTAGCTAAAAATTCGATTTTTTCGATAAATTTGTTTTTTTTTTTAGTTTGTGGGCGTGTCTTTGGGCGGATTTCAAAAATTCTTAAACTTGATTATTTCGGGCCCCTAGAGAGTATATGGTTAAAATATCAGCTCCTCTAGGTCCAGTTTAAAGGCCTAATTTTTGCCGACAGACGGACGGACGGACGGACATGGCTATTCCGACATTATTATCGATGCTAATCATAAATATATTAACTTTTAGGGGTCTATGGGCAATATTAAGATATGTTACAAACTTCGCGTCAAAATAATATACCCTTAGAATAGGGTATAGAAAATTAATCTTGCACAATGCAATGTGCGTAATATATATACCTGTGACCTAAGACGTGATTGTTTGTTTCTGGTTTTAAGTTACATAATTTGTTGTTTAGCACCTAGTACCTGGGTCGGCGTGTTCAAACGTTACCACCGTGTTAAGTGAGGTCTACCTGTATTAGGATGATGATGGAAAAACATCGTGATTCCTTTAAGAGTTTGCATATGGTGTTTATTGATTTTTTTAAGGCCCTGGGCCTCCGGTCTTGGCGGGCCCCCAAATCCTTCAATTATAAAATGGGACTTCTGTGAATCATTACCCTGTATATCGCTCATACTTCAATACTTCTTGACCATTTGCATCTCGGTTGCATCATGCGAGAGGAGTTTTTCAAAACTGAAACTAATTAAAAATTATCTTCGATCTACAATAGATCAAAAGCGACTGGTTAATCTAGCCGTGCTTTCAATAGAAAGAAAAATTGAATCGATTTCACAGAAGTTATTGAGGAGTTCAGTAAGTTGAAGGCACGAAAACACATATAATACGCTACAAAAAATAAAAAAACTATCTTTGATTTATTTTACTAATTTTTTTTTGTCAATGTATTCGTATTTTATTTTCCTTATGTTGTAGGTATGTATGTTTATTTAGCGCAGTCATCTTCTGTGACCGAAAAATGTCCCCAAAGCTGAAAGAAAAGCTTTACACCGCAGTTGTGCGCCCCGCGCTCAACTACAGTTCAAAATGTGGGACAGCGTACACAAAGTATAAATGAAAATCAACGGCATTTGCATGACAGCAAGAGTAACTAAGCTTGATCGAATAAGATGTTTCAAGATCCGAGGAGGCATTCACGTCAAAGATCAGTTGGCACTGTCATGTTGAAATGAGAGATAATACGAACCCCCGTCAAAAATGCAATATAGATCAGTGTTCGGCAGGACTTAAAACTAACTTCCGCTGATGGTCGGTGTTTTTTTCTGAATTTTAAGCCGTTTTAAATGATTGGCACTGTTGATCACTCTTCTAACCATCGAAACACTAGCACTAACGCCCGCTTTTTGCTTTATTTTCGCAGCTGAGTCGAAGGAATTGGACGCACCTCGCAAAATTGCTATCCTATCAGCCGCTGTTGTTGCCGTTTTATAACCTCCTTTCATATTTTTCCCGTACGACTCTTTATTCCTCAAGTACGAAGAGATCAAGTTAAAGCTTCGTCCAATGTTGGTAGCTATAGCACGCCCGGTTAATCCTTGTTCCATAAGTAAATCGATCTAAGCCTTCTCAACACTGCTAATTGATTTTTTTCTACGCATCGTTCTCCAAATTTAGAAACAAATGACAATTAAATGAATTAATTCACTCAGAAAACTTTAAAAATTGTTTAAACTTGTTAATCTTCTCGGAACACACATGAACAATGGAGATAATGACTATGTACCTATTCAGTTAACGCAAAAAAAAAACTGCATTTTCCGTATGAGATGCTTTGCGAGAGAGCCAGAGAAAAAGTAACGGTGCTTTTTGAATTATTCTTTGTCATTTCTTTTGGCAACATTATAGACAAATAGTTAGCAGCATCAGATTATAGATTCATGTACATTATGTGGAAATAATGAGCCATATAGATTTGAAAAAGCTTGTACCTATTCAGTTGGAACAGAGTGTATGTAGCCGATATAGAAAGGGAGATATAGTGTGATCTTACGTTTGGTGTAATTTTTGTATCTCTTCTCGATTAATAATGTATTATCTATCGTTGTATAACACTCACACTAACACAAATTTAAATTAACTTAAATTCTGTTATACTGTTATACATTAACAGTAAAAATTGAAAAAATAATATTTTTATTGAATACGCTAAAGATATGACCATTAAATATTCCACTTAATCAAAATTGACTAAAGAAAGGTTTAAGAATAACACCGACAATTTTGTTCCACTGCCCCAAATTCTGATAAATATACAAAAGTATCAATTGTCAAGGAAAGCTTCTCAAATTTGCTGTTAGGAGTCGGCTTAAAATTCTTTATTTATTTTGTTTTCTTTATGTTGAAGAAGTTAGGTTTTAGACCCTGTATAGGCCAGTAATGCCTTATATGTTCATTCAAAATTTTTTTATCTATTTATTAATCTGCAGATATTCATATTTTACAGACCATTAACAAATTTTAAATAAAAACTTAAGCTTATTCATTAAATACAATATTATAGTTGTAGATTCGAATCTATTCATTAATACGTCGATTTCATTCCAAAAAAAAAATAGTTTTGCACTTCTAGTAAAAGGTTCATTAAGACCATAATTATAACTTAAGTCTAGGATTGTTCAAGTTAAAATTTGGAAAATTTTAACAAATTCTGAACTTTTTCTTCGATCAGAAAAAACATCATGAACAAACAATTAGCCCTGAACAGAACATATTTTTTCCAAAGAAACAAGACTAGTTAAAGCACATCTAGAATTGTATGAGGGAGTATCAATTCTCCACTAAAGTTTGCTTGCCACAAATCTAATAAAGGCTTTTTGAACTTTTCCAATGCGTTTAATGCTTACAGATGTGAAGGGTCACCAAAAAATTGAACAATACTCAAGAAATGGACGAACTTAGGATATATTTACTGTTTTTAAAGCATAAGGATTTGTAAATTCAAGCATAGAGTTTGTCTTCGCTATGATATAATCAATGTGTGAAGAAAATGACAACGTTGAATCAAAAGTTTTAGAGTAGTGAGGTGTCCTTTATTTCACATATTAACTGATGACTTTTCCTGTTTCTATTATATTTATGTTGTAAAAAAAAATGGGATTAGGCAAATAAATTCAATTTCTATGATGCTTTTTACAATAAGGTCATAAAATTAGTTCTTTTTTCGTTCCACCTGTTTACGAGCAGTAACTAATTCTACCTGTTATCATATTTTAAGGCAAATATAAAAGCTATCAAGGAACTTAGTTCATAACATAATTTCATAGATGCAACAACTATGGGTAAAATAAATTCATTACCCAAGAAGCAAATAGGCCAAATTTGAGCTAACAAGGAGCACGGCAAATCTATCCGTTTTATAGCCGGTAAGATTGGAAGAGGACCAACTTTTGCTCACAGCTATCTTAAGGACCCAGAGAACAATGGAAAACACGGAAAGGAGGAATAATCAAAGCAACAACAAGTCAGGATTGACCGGCGATAGGTTAGGTTAGGTTAGGCGGCTGTCGGCAGCACACTTAGTCCATTGTGTACGTGGTACGTATGCATTATCTACCTCAAGTCTGTAGATGGGACTGGCCAACGACACACGGTTGTTCTCAAACGGTCCACCATCTACGTACTAACCGCGCCCAACGTCGTTTAATTGCGGTGATCTTACGAGAACTGATTAACTCGACGTGGTGTGGTCGTTGGTTTGACAGGCGATACTGAGAGCTGCTTCAAATTCAAGACTTTCCCTAAATAAAATTAAGGAAGAAACTGGAGTTGAAGTTAGTAGATCAAATGTTTATGACGTGATACAGCAATCCAACCATATTAGACACAAACAAATTTCAAAAAACCACCATTGAACGCAGCACGCAAAAGTCAGCGGCTTAAGTTTGCAATAAGTCACAAAAGGTGGAGTCGAGAGTGGCATACCGGCGTCTTTTCAGATGAAAACAAGTTTAATTTTAATAGATCTGATGGATATAATTATTATTTCCATGATTTGAGGAAGAATGAAATAACCTTGGATAGAAGACACTGCAATGGAAAGAGCATTCCCTAATTTTTCCGAATAGTGTGGTGGACAACGATGGATTTTCCAACAGTATCGGTGCATTGTCACATAGCGCAAGAATAATAATAATAGACCTACTGGCATGGCCACCATATTCACCGGACTTGAACATCATGGAAAACCAGTTTGGATGGCTTTCAAAAAAGGTCAACCAAGGAGGAAAGCAAAACCCGGAAGCAACAATTGAAGAAGCCATAAAACAGGCATAGTCCGAAACTTCACTAAATTACTTGGAAAAACTGTATAAATCTCTTCATAGAATGTTTCTTGAAGAGATACAGCGATTGGGAGGTAGTACACATTATTAAAACTATTGCTATACTCTTAATAAAACACAAATTAATTTATGTCAAAAAAAATTGTGTTGTTTTATTACATTTTAAACATCTAACAGGTGGATATAGTTACTGTTCGTAAATAGGTGGTGCGAAAAAAGGACTAACTTTATGACCTTATTGGGAAAAGTATCATAAAAATTGAATTTATCTACCTAATCCCAATTTTATTTCTACAACATAAACATAATATAGCCTTCTTTGATATTACATTTGGTTTTCCACATATTATGGACGGATTTTCAAAAATTTCGTAAAATTAAGAAACTGCATGTTCGTAAACACGTGGAATGGACTATATACTATATATACATATAAAAAATAATAAAGTTATTGGAATAAATTGCATTTTATGTTCATATCCCACATAGCATTTGGTTCAAAGATTTACTAAAAAAATCTTGTCAGCTATATTTCAACTTAATTACTCCGTAATTCGCCTACTTTGGTGAATTAGTTATATGCATGGTAATTAACGTCACAAATGTTTATTTATTAATAAAATTTCTCATTTAACTCAGCGATTAAAGATAATTCACCCCTAATTTGCGTTTATTAATACGGCTTCTAAGGTTTAATTTAAAAATACCTGTAACTAATTTAATTGGTGTAATGCTTTTTATGCTTATTGGAGAGCAGACACATAACTTTTATGCTTGTGTCGCTAAATATTTGAATTTTGAATTTTTATGTGTTTGTTATTCGACAAACTCGCACTGGCAGTTGAAGGTTCTCTTATTTTAAAACATTTACGAAACAGGTTTTTCTATTTAGAATTACTGAAACTAAAACTTAAGTTGTTTTTAGTTCATAATTACCTACATATTAATATTGGTGTAAAAACTTTTTCTTTGAAGAATTTAAATGATAAAGATTTAATGGTAACACCAAAAATCCTTTTTCCCTTGCAAAACAGAATTTAGGACAAGTATCCATCTACTGTTTGTAGGTATTAGTTCTCACACGAGTTAATGTTCCGGCACAGTTGGGCAGGCATATACATACCTACATATATCTTCACTAATTTAAATTTCTATTGCAAAACTTTGTTTACATATCACATCCACATTACAGGACCGAAATTCTACTTTACTTACATAAAAGTGTGTGCACAATTTCGTACATATATGTACATTATATGTATGTGTTGGTGTGTTTAAATTTGTGTCTAAAAACCAATCTTTTGAAATCCCTTATGTCCTGCATATATTGTAAACTTTCGAACTGATGCCTATAGTTTGTTTATGAAAACTTTATTTGTATATACACATGTGTGTGCTTTTATGTACGTCGTTGTCGTCATCAATTTACTCCCGGACTCTTGGCCTTCTGTCCTAGCTTCTCTCTTCAGGATCCCATGAAACGCTTATCACAGCATAGTACTATTGCTATATATTGTTGATACACAGCTATCCAAAGCATTAGAATATGGCAGTGATATATCCAATTTTATACAACAATTTACTACACACATACTTATACATATACCTACTTACGCATTTAAAGTTTTCTATCGCCGCACAACCATGCTGCTGCCCCCCCAGGCACAATGTAAAACTCGGACACGTAAAAAGCAGCAAATCTTTCGCTCGTCTCCTGCTGCCATATTCCAACAAAGTGTAGGCGCATTAGCCAGAGCTGCCCAAATAGAATATAATATGGTAAACAAATTTTCGGGGGATGGCTCAGCATTCTGCGTTATCTCTTCTTCACAATTCGCAATGGCATAGGTATTGTATGTGACTTTAGTGCGAGTACTTTAGAGTAAGTCCGTTACCACCCCTTTTTCCTCCTTCGGGATGAAGCTTACCTTCTTTAGAGAAATTTTGTATTGAGAATTTCCCCCGGCCGATAATAATGTGTAGGTATACTGGTATGGTACCGGCTGAGGACAGAACTTGTATATGTCCACATACGATACCTTACCCTTCCATCAATTTCTGTAGGGGTGTGAGTGGTATTCTTGGATATCTATGAAGCGCTTGTGAATATTTAACTGAATTAAGCCTCAAGTAAAGCCCTTTTCCATTGCGAAACTTAAAGATTCATTAAAAATTACCTTCTTCTTCGTAAAGTTTATTGCTGTTATGGATGCGGTAGTACATATATACAATATAGTTTTTTGAGTCCCCACCCTCAATAGATTCCTTTTTCTCCCAAATATCGTAATTCTCAGAGTAGATAATATGTGAGACGATTTCAAATCCCCATGTTGTGTTGTATCTCGTCTTTATGATAACTAAACTACCAAACTACCTACTGTATTATCGTGTTTAAAGCGTACCTTGTACGCAAATTGTTGGACAATTCGGATTGTTTGTGGTTATTGATGTTGGAGTACACACAAGGACATTACAGCCGATAGCTGCACATACATACATGTGTGACTACATAAATTTAAAGCTTTCAGATTATTTTTATATTTTTGAAATAAAAGTCTTCTTCCTCAGTTTGAACCACATTGTTTACGAAAAAGAATGCTTATTGCTCTTTGCTCAGCAAGTCAACCCCTTTCGTGCAGATTTCTTGTTCTTTATTAAACGCAAGGCTATACCTCGTGTTTTTTTTAGCTGGACCACGTTTCAGTCCCTTATGAAGGGACATTTGAATGTTGAATTTGGGGGTTAAACTGGACTCAATCTTAAATTCTATTTTAATTTGTCTTTTGTTTGTGTGTATGCTGCATGTACAAAAATCAACATTTCGCTCATTTGCAGTATGCGTCGATGATTAAATTCATAATATGTCACTGTGTAATAGATTTTACTGAGGTACGAATATTTCACCCTTTATCCTATGCATTTGCAATGTTAAAGCCATTGATATATGTATGTATTTACGTACATAATATTGTTGGTAATTCTCTGGCATCTGTCTGAGAATCGAAGGTCCTCTTTGCTGGAGCATTACTTTTCATTCAGTTGACGTGGCTGAGCCAATATAGTCGACGTGTTTTAGATTTTTGGACCAAATCCACATATTGGTACGGCAGAACTGGCAGAAACTCTATCAGTGTTTTGTAGAGGTTACAACTGCACTTCCGGGTTAAGACTTTTGAACTCATTTGTTTTTGTCAAACCGAATTATCAACGGTATCCTTGGGTAATTCCTTGTCGGATCTCCACAAAATTTGTCATTCGTGGAGTTGATGTTGATGTTTACTCCGAGGTATGTGGACTCGAAATTGCTGCTAAAAACAGTAACGTTTCGTCCTTGTCGGTGGACAGATGTTTGTTTGTTTGTTGAAAGCGTATACTTGGTTTTTTCCTTGCTGACTTCAAGGCCAAACAATTTCGCCTGTTCTTCAATCGGGTGACCTGAAATAACACCACATGTCCCTTTGACGTTTCCTCAAAGCGATATGAGATCATTTTTTAATCTTTGGCCTTATGTCGCTTTGCGAAAGCGTCTGAGGCTATTATGTATGGCTTCATGTCTTTCAAGTTATTTTCCTTCAACCTTCTGTTTACTAGACTAACGAAATAATAACTTAAAATTCTTGCGAATTAAAATGAAATTTTTTTTAAGTTGTAACTCTTGTAATGGGAAATAATTATAATTTTTATTTTCAATCACAAGAATTGCAGTAAGAAATATTCTAGCTCTCAATAAACTAGAAAACTTCCTGTCCAAAACTTATAACTGATTTAAAATCGAAATCACTAGGTAAGTCATAAGGTAAAATAACATTAAAAAATCGCGCGTTTTTGAAGGTTGACCGATGCGTGAATTGCCGAATCATCACTTTTTGTCTTCGTTGTTTCTATGAAAGAATTTTGTTCACGAATTTCAAGTTTGCCTACGAGAAAATAACAGACCGTTGAAGCTGTTCGCCATTCGTGAGAAATATTCGTCTGCTGATGTTTTCGTCAGTTAGTTTTAAGATTCAAAATGTTAAGCATAAGAAATCTTCTATGACAAAAAGGGAGTCTCATTGGATAAAAACGGGTTATTGGAAAACTTTCCCGGGATAGTTTCTACCACTTTCAAAAAAAGAGAATTGGGTGATAAAGGCTAAGTGTAACTAGATCGTTTGACATTGTGTTTACGTTTAAGGCGGTGGAGTGAAATAACGCCAAACGAAATAAGGACAAATATTAACGATTGGCCTTATTTCACTTTGCGAAAGTTAAATAAGGCCAAACGGATTTACTTACAGAAGGTTCAATAAGGCCAAATGCTAAAATAAAACTACGGGGCAGCATGGCCCTCATTCGCATGGTACTGATTATGGGATCTACTTCTGATTTCGCGACTGATCCCATAAACAGTGCAATGCGTTTGCATGGAGTCACTGTTTGATTTGCAGTACGTACAAGGGCACATTGTTGAAAATAGCACCAATGGAAAGCGAAGCAATATCTACCATATTGGCCTTATTTCATGTTCACAAAGTGAAATAAAGTAAAACGTTAAAATGTGGCCTTATTTCACTTTCTCAAAGGGAAATAAGCCAAACTGAAGAAGTAAAACCTTCAAAAAAAATGGATGCTGGTTACTGGATTGATACTGAATGCTTAAATTCAAAAATACTAAGCCTGCATATTACAATTTGATTATAAGCTACTAAGTGCTTACTCTACATATCAATAGTCACAATCGTAGAAGAAGGAAGAACGAAAACAAATTGTCGAATATCTAGGCTATTAATACTTGACACAATGTTCCGCGTGTCTCAGACAAGGGCAATACAAATCAAGTTTACTGCATCGCATGCACTTTATTAGCTTCAACATTGTTGCAGTCATTCGGAATTTAATTACATTTGGTTGAGGAAGCCCATGAATGGACTTTTAATCATATTTTTAACGCTGTGTTTGGCAAATAAGCGATTATACTCTGATGCATAAATGATTGTGAACCATGCTAATATGAATGTGGCAATTCTAATATTGTGTCGCCATGGACAGGGAAATATGTTTTTATGGCACTTTGTTTTAGGAAATGTATATAGGTTATATGGAATTATATATGACACTACATTCTCACTCCTCGAGGAATATTTTTTTTTTTGTATGTTAAAAAAAATGTTGTCATGTTTCCATTTGTTATAATGAACTTCTTTTATTTCATAATTAATTTTTATTCTAATGTTTACGCTTTTTTATTCGATAAGTTCATACGGGCCATTGAATTTCCTTCTTTTAAATATTAAGAACCACCTACACTAATTCTTAAAGGGTTTCGTTGTTCTTAGCTATCTTTGCCATTTCCTTAATCTAAATTAAGTTATAACTGTAAACTGATATACAGTAGATTTGGTCCCACTTAAATGCATCCGTCACTTCACCCACTCTACGCTTACGCGTTGCTTAATATCGTCATCACAGATTGCTTCGCTATTAATCATAGATCCCGGATATTTGAGCTTTCGCCCTTGGGAATGCATATTCGGCCGCCACATATCCAGAAGTCCCAAGTAAAAATCAAGACAATACGAAGGAAGGAACTTTCGTATGAAACTAGCAACATTAATAACTTGCAATTTGTAAAAAAAAGCAAAAGATTTCTATTTAAATTCAATATAATAATTTAATATAGTCTATAATTTGAAAAAAAAATAATAATAATTAAAAACTAGTGTCAACACATAAAAGAGCCTCTACAATATTTCTAACCTGACTTTGTCACTATACCTCATCCAACAAAAATTGTCAGTACAGGCCTTATGGAGGAACTTTTTTTTCGAATGGTGCCTGTAGATACTCTGACGGCACTCAAACGCAAGAATTGCCACTGAAATAAAATCCAAACCACTGTCATACCAAGGAATTGTTGTTGCAATTTTCCTAAAATTCGCATGCAACCCACCACAACCAGTCTCCCACACAATCGAATGGGGAATGAGCTTGATCGTCTTGTGTTCGCTTGCTATTATCATCCACCAAAATAAGCAGTGTGTGTGACTGAAGCACATCAGAAGAGTATTACCATCTCTACAATGAAGCATATCATTAAGGGTTTTTCTATGGATTTTGTCAAAGAACTTTCGGTTTTGGAGCTTTTGAGAACGAATTATTATGTGGGGTGTTGCCATTCGGTTTTAACTTGATTGTATTTATATTGTACAGCTGCACAAGTGCAGTTTTTTTTACCATCTGTTTAGGTATATGACATTGCGTCGTGGTTATATAATTTTGTATTCTAATAGCCTGATTGTGTTTATAAGGCGGAAAGAATGGTTGTTATCTCAATCGCTGATAGTGCATCTAAGCAATTGGTTTACTTTATTGTTTATATGAATAAAGAGAAACATGGCTACAAAGTCTTCAAAGGATCTAAGTGTAGAAAAGAAACAACAAATTATTGATGCAACTGCAATATTCTATGGCCTTTTTAAAAGTAAATCGGAAGCCGTAGGAAATGCAGCTAATATTTTTTCTGTTACGGAACGAACTGTGTACAGGCTTTTAAGGGAAAAAGCAATCAAAGGCTACAATTCACCACCAAAGAATAAAGATAAATCCGGTATCAAGAGCAAGGTCGATGATTTTGCCAAATGTGCCATTAGGAAGATAGTCCATCAGTTTTTTATGGATAATGACCTTCCACGCTAGACAAGATTTTATTGGAAGTACAAAAAAATGCAAATATAAGAAAAATAAGCAGATCAACTTTGCATACAATATTACAAAAAGATCTCTGAATTAAATTCGTCAAACGTCAGCGAAAGAATCTGTTGTTGGAAAGAAGTGACATTATTTCTTGGAGACGAAGATATTTACGCGAAGTAAAAAAAATTAGAGAAAAGAAAAGAAAAACTGTCTTTTACTGATGAGACCTGGGTTAACGAGGAAGTTCTACAGGTTTCGTCGATGAAGGACTTTTATGCTTCATTTCGGGAAAAACCGGGGACTACCACGAGGACATGAACGCTGATGTGTACGAGAAATGGTTTAAAGATATTTTAATACGCCTGGAACCCAACTCCGTCATAGTTTTGGACAATGCTTCCTATCATTCCAGAAGGCACCATCCACTTCCACGAGAAAAGATGAAATAAAAAAGTAGTTGAGGTCTAATGCGATAAGTTTCGAGGATGATATGGTTAAAGCAGAGTTGCTTCAAATCGTTAAACGTTACAAAGCCAAGTATGAAACATACTTCGTGGATGAAATGGCTCAACATGCAGGACATAAAGTGCTTCGCTTGCCGCCTTATCACTGTGACCTTAATCCAATAGAATTGGTTTGGGCTCAAGGGAAAGGGGTTCTAGCAAGTCAAAACAAGTCATTTAAAATGGCTGAAATAAGAGACTTTCTAAAGACTTAATTACTCATCGGATTAGTTGAGTAGTGATATTAGAAATTAGTATTTTATGTTTTACAATATTTATAATGAATAAATTGGATTACAGGGATATATTTTTCGTTTTGATTTTTTTTTTGTGTTACGAAATTTATATATTTTGTTGGTCTACTGGAGACACCCTTAAAAAAGATAAACGGAATTTATTTCGTTCCGCAATATTTTTATTTTAAATTGGTAACCTAATAGAATTGCTCACTGATTTATGGCGAATTATCATACACACTACGTCAACCCTGTGAGCACAGTTGCACGTTAGCTACCTAATTTGTTATCTAGCTAACGCCATAACTAAGTAACTAACGTCGTTAAATTAGCTGCGCTAAAAATGCAATCGATTTGGTGGTTAGCTATCATAATGACAACTAATTTTAGCTGTTAGCTATTAGTTGCAGGTTGTGTAACTGAGCTCGTTAGGTTGCTAAAGTTAGTTGCGGATGACAGCTAAAAGTTGGTTAGCTTTTTAGCTGTAGCTTTTTAGCTGTCTAGGTAATAACTAATAACTAAATCAAAATGCTTTATTTTGCTATAATGATGATAATTTATTGGGATTTATTATGCATATTGCGTTTAAAATAAAAATTCATTGTCCCTTTTATTTTACATCAGGTTATTTTACAAAGAGGTCCTTGGAGCACAATAAAGGCCCTTTAAACACGAAAAAATTGTATTTTCCCAAAATGTCTTTAGGAACAACACGCTATATCTGTGTTTAATGTTATTTGACTAAGAGGTCCTTGCAACAACAAAAAAGGTCCTTAAAACTTGAAAAAAGGATATTTTTCCAAAATATCATTTGAATCCACACGGTATATCTGCGTTCAATGTTATTTGACTAAGAGGTCCTTGCAACAACAAAAAAGGTCCTTAAAAGTCGATAAAAGGATATTTTCCCTTTTTCAAGTTTTAATGACCTTTTTTGTTGTTGCAAGGACCTCTTAGTCAAATAACATTGAACACAGATATACCGTGTGGATTCAAATGATATTTTGGAAAAATATCCTTTTTTCAAGTTTTAAGGACCTTTTTTGTTGTTGCAAGGACCTCTTAGTCAAATAACATTGAACACAGATATACCGTGTGTATTCAAATGATATTTTGGAAAAATATTCTTTTTCCAAGTTTTAAGGACCTTCTTTGTTGTTGGAAGGACCTCTTAGTCAAATAACACTGAACACAGACATACCGTGTGGGCTCAAATGATATTTTGGAATAATATACCTTTTTCGATTTTCAAGGACCTTTTTTGTTTATTACAAGGACCTCTTAGTCAAATAACATTGAACACAGATATAAGGCGCGGTTTTCTTGGAGTTTTTGAAAAAAAAAAATTCGGGTTTAAGGACCTTATTTGGTGCTCCAAGGACCTCTTGGTAAATAACCTTATGACAACTAAAAGTGGCATTCTTCAATCGGCCATCAGTTACCTCTTACCTTCAACTGATGTACAACAAACTTCAAGCTATACAACCTCAATTATTCAAAACTTATCGAAGACAAATCTACTTCCACACTATTTTTCCCCGTGTTTCGTAAGGACATAATGATCTCTAAAATTAAACATAATTAAAACTAGAAAATGTATAACGAAATAAAAGAATCGCTCCTGTTCCTGTAAGCCTTTTCGGATTAAATTGTTTGAAAAAAATTATTAGTTGTGTTTAATCGATAGCTAAAAAGCTAAAACTAAAGCTAATTATTGTTAGTTACACTCTGACAACTAATTCTTCACAACTAAACACGCTTAGTTACACTTCGCAACTAATAACTAATTTAGGTTCAAAATTTGTGGCAACTACAACTAAAATTATGGTTTAGTTATGTACGTTCAAAGAAACTAATTTAGTTGTAGCTTTTTTGCTATTAGTTAAGCTAACTTTTGTGCAACTCTGCCTGTGAGAGCTTTAAAGAGGGACCGATTTATGTAAGTCATTGCAACCAGACTGTAAGACAAACATCCTATCTTCTCTGTACTGACAATTTTTCTTGGACAAAGTATAGTCTTCTGCAGACAAGCCTTTCAGGCTTTGCAGATAACACAAATATTGTAAATCGTATCTTAGCTATATCAATGAAATTGAATTCAACTGAAATTGAATTGACTCCATTCCATGTAAATGTATGGAATAGGTCGGAATGAATCAGAGAACCGGTAGCACAAGTATTCTGTTTTTCGAACTAATACGATACCCATTTTCCTCCAAAACGTCCACCAATACATCAAGTGCTCGTTGCATGGGACGTTTGATCCTTGCTAGTGTTTTTCCTTCAAGCAGACAATCAAGGACTGGTAATAAATATCAAGGGACTTAAGACGCTTCACTGGTATACAGCGACTTTGATTGCAAACTACTCGGTGACGAGAGCGGGGTAGCGTACTCTTGAGAGAGTAATCATACATGTATATGATCATCTGAACATAGGTTTCTGGAACTCCTCGTTGCCTTTTCCAAATCAGCCAACACCATTATGCAAATCTTTTAAGCAATTACGATGTTTTTCCATCATGATCCTTAAACTTTGGATTGCAACTGTGGTTGATTTACCTGCGATAAACCCGCAATGGTCTTCAGATAGCTGTATTATTTTCCGCATTCGGATATCTAATACACGCTCAACGATATTCATGGTGTGTGACATCAGCTTGATTGAACGGTAATTATCGCAGTCTCGCCTATCGCGTTTATTTATACAGATGAAGAAGAAAACTTTCACTCCACTGGTTAGGCATTGGATCACCTCTCATCAGTTTGAGATGAGAATCATGAGCCATTTGCATCCGATGTCTACCATTTTTTTTAGAACGCAGAGGGTATCTCGTCGGGCCCAATTGCTATTCAGATTTGAACGGCTCTCGGAAAATATATCCGAGGAAATTGTTCATTTAGAAATCGTTCACAATTCTGTTGCCACCTGTGCAGTCTTTTTTTGTCATCCACAAGAAGCAGCCATAGACTTTTTCACCAAGCTATCTCTTTCTGAAGTGCCGAATCCCTTTCTTTAACGTCAGAAGCAAATTGAATGATAAAATTGCAGAAATTTGCACAAATCGTATAGAATAATCATTGTGATTATTAATGAAGTAAATATTAAAGTAAAAACAGAATCTATTGAAGGGTAAAAAGTAACAAATTATAGAGAAAAAACGTATGTTAAAGCAAAAAAAGCAATAAAAACAGTGACCATGTTCACCAAAAATTGAAAAATGTGTGTGAATAAAAAGTAAAAATGGACGTTTAGAAAACTTCTCAACTTGTTTCCAAACAAAAATATTTTTTTTTACAACGCGATTGTCACGGTTTCACTTTTATTTTTTGTACAGAATCTTAATATATTGTTAACTTTTTAGTATTCCAAAATAGTGATTGGATACTCCTTCTTATTTCTTTAAATTTGTTTTTGTTATAATTCGCTTTAATATAAACTTATTACAAGATATTCGCAACAAAAACATTTTTTGCCACAACTACACAATTCTCACTTTTTCAGTTTTATTTTTTGTACACAATCATATTATAATGGTAACTTTTTAATATTCCAAAATGTGGTTTGGATACTCCTTCTTAGTTCCGGAACTTTTTTTTTGTTAAATTATAAACTTTTTAGGAAATATTCGTGAAGAACGTATTTCCCGCTGTGCAAATTCACCATTGTTTTCCTTCATTTCATTCAGCTGTTTGTTTGTTTTGTGTGTTCATTTCACACTGACGTTGTCGTGAGGAACGCTATTGAGCACTGTTGATGAACTTTGGTGAGCGGTTTTCCTGGGCATTTCTCCTTGTCTGAGCAGCTATTTTAAAAAAGCGGCCAAGTGCGAGTCGGACTCGCTCATGAAGGGTTCCGCGCGAATTATAATTATTATTTACTTAGGCACCTATTACAGATTTATTATTAGAAAATAATGGTTCACGGTTTACGCATAAGGTTTATGTTTATGAAATTAAATGTTTTTTTTTTTTATATTTGAGTTGATTTAATGAAAGGTAAATTGCGGTTTACGATTTATGACGTATTAAAAAAAAAATACTTGCTGGATTTCGTTCAAACCAATTTTCGTTGGATGTTTGCATGGTAATGTACATCATATATTTTTTTTAGTTTTATCATTCCCTTATTTTAGAAGTTAGAACATTTTACCACTTTGGAAGTGTCTCTCGCGCATACTATTCAGTTTAGAAAAAAAAATGATATTTGAAACCTCGATATCATTCTTGAAGACCTATCCATAGATACCCAACACTTATGGGTTTGGTGAAAAAAAAAATTTTGAGTTTCAGTTCTAAGTATGGGGAACCCCCAAAATTTATTGTTTATACCCTATTCTAAGGGTATATTAATTTTGACGCATAGTTTGTAACATACCTTAATATTGCCCGTAGACCCCTAAAAGTTACTATATTTATGATCAGCATCGATAGTAATGTCGATCTAGCCATGTCCGTCCGTCCGTCCGTCTGTAGCCAAAAATTAGGCCTTTAAACTGGACCTAGAGAGCTGAAATTTTAACCATATACTCTCTAGGGTCCCGAAATAATCAACTTTACGAATTTTTGAAATCCGCCCACAGACACGCCCACAAACTCAAAAAAACCAAATTTTGGAAAAAATCGAATTTTGAGCTAGAAAGCTGAAATTTTTTATATATGATCTATGACTCCTAAAACTGTTCGGGATAAAAAATTTTCAAAATCCGCCCACTGACACGCCCACAAATAAATAAAATAATTTTTTTATACCCTATTCTAAGGGTATATTAATTTTTGAAAATCCAAAGTTTCAGCTAGGGAGCTGAAATTTATAGTATATACTCTCTATGGGCCCTTTATGCTCATGTGTAAATATTTTCAAAATCCGCCCACTGACACGCCCACAATTATTTTTTTTTTTTTGAAAATTCAAAGTTTGAGCTAAGGAGCTGAAATTTATAATATATATTCTCTAGGGGCCCTTTATTCTCATGTGTTAATTTTTTTTAAATCCGCCTACTGACACGCCCACAATTAAATAAAACAATTTTATTGAAACACCCAAGTTTGAGCTAGGGAGCGTTTTTTTTTTTATAAAATCCTTTAAATGTTATATAACGAAATATGTAAAGCGTTCTTAACAATTCAACCATACTTAGACTTTTGTCACGCCCCATTATGAGGGATAGGAATAAGAATAGGGTATCCAACAGTTCGCCCAAGCGGACTGTAGCCCGTCCCTATGTTTTTTTCTATTTTTATGTGAACATCCTAATGCGGTTCACAGAATACATCTACTTACCAAGTTTCAACAGTATAGCTCTTATAGTTTCGGAAAAAAGTGGCTGTGACATTTCCGAACAGACAGACAGACAGATATGACGAATCTATAAGGGTTCCATATTTTGCCATTTAGCTTCTCATATTCGTTTCTTGGGTCACGCCCCTTATCTTCGGGTGTGGAACTGGAACGGCAACGTATGTTAAGCTCATTAAATTCCGATCTTAACAGCATAACTCAGTGGGGTAAAACCAATAGAGTGGAATTTAATGCTTCCAAAACTCAATGCTGTCTCCTGTCATTAAAGCAAAACCCACACACACTGCCATTATCTATGAATGGCACTTACATCGCTGAAACCGAAAGACTTTCCATTCTCGGTATGTGTGTTAATGACAACCTTCGTTGGAATGACCACATATTCGATGTCGCCAAGAACGCCGCGAAATGTCTAGGCTTCCTTAAGCGTTGTAAGAAATATTTCACCCCTTCTGATCTGGCTACAATTTATAAGGCGTTTATTCGCCCGAAACTCGAGTACAACGCTCATATCTGGTCCGGGGCACCAATAACTTATTTGGAGCTACTTGACAGGATCCAAAAACGCGCGATAAAACTCATTGGCGACCGAGACATCGCGAGATCGATTGACTCTCTTAGTCATCGTCGTAATGTCTCCTGCCTGTCGTTATTTTATCGTTATTTCCACCATAAGTGCTCAAATGAAATAGCCAGTTGCATTCCTCCCCTTGAACATTTCAACCGCAATACCCGCCATGCAAGGAATGCTCATCAGTTCACCCTCAAGCCTGTGTTCGGACGTACAGTGAAGTTCAAAGAATCTTTCCTCAGCCGTACAACACGAATGTGGAATGCTCTTTCCCGCTCCATTTTTCCTACACATTATAACCTACAGACATTCAAAACCAATGTGCATCGGCATCTCTCCTTTTCTTCTCACCCTAATTTCCTTAACGCCCGCGCTGTGTAGCTAATACATTATAAGGGTCCCAACCAATCCCTTTAGTGCGCGCTTATTATAAAAAAAAAAAAAAAAAAAAAAAAAATTTGGCTACGGAACCCTAAAAATGGTTGTGACTCTGTTACAGCTGGTTTGTCGAAGTTCGTGGATAGCCTGGTCTTTTTCATCTCCATTATTCGGGGAGCACTTTGTCCAAGCTTTGAATGCCGCTTTCTTGTCACTTACCACTGCTTTAGCTTCATCTGTCCACCACAATGTTTCTTTGCCGTGTTGATAGTGTCCCCTGGCATTGATTTGGCTCTATCAGCAAGGTTATTGTAGGGAATTCCACATATCTTGTGGTGGGGATAATTTTGCATTTTTGCAATAAATACTACACCTTACTCTTTATCCAGATTTTTTTCCATATACTATTATCTAAATTTTAAGGGTGTTTTACAAGTCAACGGTATACTAATTCAAACGGCGACATGCCTATACTATAATGCGATGTCTTCTTGAAGCTTAATACAATGTAGGGTATCCATTCATGACAGTTATCTTCAAAAGATACTCATTTAGCACTCTCTGGTTACGTTCTATTGTGTCTAGTATCTCATGATGGCAGGATGTTGACGTTGAGTCGATTATTTCAAATAATACGTGCACATTTGATATTCCTTTATAAGGCTTTCTGTCATGGGACAGTGTTCAGAACTTTGAAACTACCGTATGAAGCATTAAGTTTTCTACAAAAGCTGTTGACAACCCTGCACATGAGATGCAAACAGGTTGTTAGATTTTGACGCCTGTAGAATCTCCCATTCGGCTAATGGCTAAACGTCAATTCTCCGCATCGTGTCTGATCGTTGCACCTAACAATTCTTTTTCATTTCTCATTAATTTGCACTTGCATTTTTAAAGTATGTAAAGTCCGAATTGAAATTTAAAGTAATAATAATAATAATATTTTGTTAGGGTATATTACACTGAGTAAAAGTTATCGCTCAGGATATCTTTAAAAAAAAAACGAATGCCAATCTTTGTTATAAATCAAATTATATTTCTAGCTACGTTACAATGCGTGTAATTGAGTTCGTCTCCAACTTAGAATGAATTACAAAATTATCAAATACCTAAAACCTAACTTTTGGTTCCCACGCAAGCGCGAATACGTCCGCGCGTGCAGGAAATGCAAGCGATACATCTATTGATATGCATTTGCTGTGTGTTCTCGTATTTCGAATGGGCAGGTGGCTGCCGGCGTGTGTTAACTGCCGCCTCTTCATATATCTGCGTCCCGCAGATCAATGACCGAACATGAGGAGCAACTTAAAGTTCTGCTGGGTTGTTGAACTCCTGTTGTACGTTGTGCTGGGCGAGGAATACGCTTCCGGCGAAAAGACAGATGAAGTTCCGGAATGTTGACCCTTCCGTAGATCTTTTTCCAGAGTAGGCAGATGGCGATAACTAAGACTATGGCGATAAAGATTTCTTGTAATGATAGAAGAATTAAGGTTTTCTTTTAAGGTTTTGATATGTTCAATGTTCTTGACACTGATAACGTGCACAAATTCCTGGTTAGGCTTGACCCTTTTGCTGGTTACGTTGGCCAGGAAGCGCTTGTAGACTTGAAGAGGACTCGCTGAGGTATGTCTGGCCCTTGATGGTTACCGAGTTATTGTCCAGTAGGATGAGATATGTACCTTCTAGAGGAATAGAAGAATCTTTATTTAAAATTGAACCATTAAAGTTCGTCACGAAGATTGTATTTTCCCCAATAAGTTCGATGACCTCTTCGTTAGTGACAAGGCGAGGAAGAAGAAAAAACTCTCTCCAGGTCTGCTAAGGAAGAGGGAGTTTAAAAAGGCCAAACATATATATGGCATTCTTACCGCCAAGGAAAGATCCTCTCTCACTGAGAAGGAGGTAGCATCGCTAGAATGGGCCAGAGAAACCATAGCACAGGACATCCTCACAAGGCCCCCAGAACCGAGAACCAGGACGGCTAATAAGGACGTGACCGGCAAGAAAGGCGAATATGCAAGGCGGAGGGATGACGTCGTTAAGATGGACCCCAATGCAAGAAACAGAAGACCCGAAGTACGTAAGGAGGTTCAGCCAGTCCCAAGGGAGCCTAGCGATAAGCCGGGACCCAGCGGACTTCAGCGGAAACCGACGGAAAAAACGGGTGGAAAGAGAAGTGTGTTTGCCTCGAAGAGGATGAGGTCGTCGGAAGACGTACCAAATGCCCCCAAGAAGATCAAACAGGCCACAACGACCACGGGGAGGCCCAAAAAGGCATCAGGCGCGTGGGGAACCAACCAAAGGAGCAGCTACAGCGAGGTGACGAGAAATCCGTTGCAGCTGGCTGTGGTGGACATCAACAAACCGAGCGGGCAGTACACAGTAGAATGTGGGAAGAGAATCGAGCAGACCCTGGGCTCTGCAATCGTATCTCACATTCTAAAGAACGCTCCGTAAATGCCCCAGCCTATGGCAAGATGAGATGGATCAAGGGTATCACCTATATCGACTGCAAGAAAAAGGCATCCAACGACTTCGCCAAGACCGTTATAGACGGCCTAGAACTCTGGGAAGGAGCCATGCTCAAGGCCGTCCCGCCCAGAGCGCGGAGGAACCCAAAAACGGTGCAAGAGGCTATATCGTCGTCTTTGACGAAACGCCATCACTGCTGAAGAAGGAGATGCAGATGGCGTTATCATTTGCAGCGAGCGAGGTTACCCTCAAGCTGCTTAAATGCACTGCATCGGACGCACAGGCGACCGACAATGTGGGAGGAGAAGATATGGCCATCGATGAAGATAGTCCAGATCAACCTCCACCACAGTAAAGTCGCCTCGGACAACTTGAGGCTGCTCCTGGAAAGAGAGCAGCTGGACCTGGCCGTAGTCCAGGAACCATGGATCCATAACGATCGCGTGATGGGACAAGGGTCATACAAATTTAACACCTTTTACAGATCCGATAAGGGAAAGGTGAGATCGTGTATCGTGGCAAATAAAAACCTTCATGTATTAATGTTATCTCATTTCAGCACCGGCGACGTGACGGCGGTGGAGGTTAGAGGAAAGGACGAGAGCTGTACTGTGGCGTCAGTGTACATGCCCCACAATGACGACACATGTGTCCCCCCGGATTCGGTAAGGACGCTAGTAGCAGCGTCCAAGAAAGGTAAGAAGAACTGAGTCTTAGGCGGTGACGTAAATACCCATCATACTATCTGGGGCAGCTCAGATATTAATGCAAGGGGCGAGGCTTTGTTCGACTTTTTACTCAGTTCCAATCTTATCGTATGTAACAGGGTAATGACCCTACCTTCATAACAGCGAATAGAAGGGAAGTACTAGACGCTACATTTGTATCTCAGAGCAGTTCCGTCCAGGTCGTGAACTGGAGAGTGTCTAGCAAGGCATCGTTCTCAGACCACTGCTGGATACTTTTTGACTTACAAATTCAATCTCAGGCTAGGGAAATTTTCAGGAACCCAAGAAGAGCAGACTGGGACAGGTTCACTACAGAACTACAGATGTTGGAAAACGTCTGCCTGGTAAAAAACCACAGCACTGAACAAGAGATCAACAAAGCAGTTGAGTCTCTAACTGAGGTGCTCTCAAAATCCTTCGAAAAATCCTGCCCAGTAAGCAGAACGAACGGAAAAAACGTCCTCTCTGGTGGAACTCCAAGATCGGGGAGCTTATGCAAGCATCAAGATCTAGATGGAACCTCGCAAAGGAGGGACTAATCGAATGGATGACCTACAAGCAGAGCGTTAAACTCCTAAAAAAGGAGATAAGATTCGCCAAGAAAACTCATGGAGAAATTTCTGCGAATCGATCGAATCTACGACTGAGGCGTCGCGACTCAGAAAAGTTCTGGCTAAAGCACCGATACCGATATCCTCGCTAAGAAATATCGACGGTAGCTGGACTGAATCACACGAGCAGACGCTGGTCGTTCTGACAGAAACCCATTTCCCAGGATGCGCCGACGTGCCTAGAGTAAACGATACAGTTACATGACACGAGGCAGGGAATGGATCAAAACACAATCGACGCAATAATCGACGAAAGAAAAATAGCATGGGCGATCAACTCATTCGCCCCCTTCAAAGCACCAGGAATAGATAATATTCGACCTATAATGCTTCAGAAGGCTAAGGATACCACTATCCCAAGACTGAAACGCATCTATATGGGCTGCTTAAGGCTTTGCTATGTTCCCAAAGCATGGCGTGAGGTGAGGGTAATATTTATCCCTAAAGCAGGGAAAGCTACCCAGACCACAGCAAAGGACTACAGACCTATTAGTCTGTCATCATTCATGCTAAAAATACTGAAACGACTAATTGATATGCATGTCAGAGAAGCGATCAGCGATAATTACCTTTCCAAATCGCAGCACGCATACATCAAAGGTAGATCTGTAGACACCGCACTACACAATGTAGTTTCCGTGGTGGAAAGATCCCTGGAATTCAAGGAATTTACATTGAGTGCGCTCCTAGACATAGAGGGAGCCTTCAATAATATCGAGGCTGACGCAATTCTGCGCGGCCTTAGAAGGGCCCGGGTCAATAACAGTCTATGTGAATGGATTGGACTAATGCTAGGCACACGACGAATCAAGTCCTATCTAGGAGACGTGTGTATAGAACGGAAAGTCAGCAGAGGTACCCCACAAGGAGGAATCCTGTCTCCGCTCATAAGGATCCTAGTCATGGACGAACTCTTAAAAATACTAGAGCGGGAAGGCTTTATCGTGAGCGCTTACGCTGATGATGTAGCAATCCTGGTCCCGGGTAAATTCATCCCAGTCCTCAGTGAGCGACTCAGCTACGCACTCCTACTGCTCAGCAAATGGGTTGCGGGAAAAGGACTCGGAGTAAACCCAGCCAAGAGAGAAATCCTGCTGTTCACAAGGAAAAGGGCAATACCGGCCTTTGAACTACCAAGGATGAATAGAGTGCACCTGCAAGTATCCAAGACGGCAAGATACTTGGGGGTTATACTAGATTCCAAACTCAACTGGAAGGAAAATATAGAAGACCGGGTGAAAAAGGCATACGTGGCACTTTATGCCTGCTGAAGAACATTCGGCAACACATGGGCATTTAAACCACATGTGGTACACTGGCTGTACACAGCGGTGGTAAGACCTATTCTAACATATGGCGCAGCTGTATGGTGGAAGGCTACTGAGAAGAAATGCCATCTCTCAAGCCTTACTAAGATACAAAGGACGGCTTGCATTGGGATAACAGGGTCACTAAGGGCCACACCCACTGCAGCCATGGAGGTAATACTTAACCTCACACCCCTGGACATACACTGCAGCAGCATAGCGATTAAAACGGTCGTTAGACTCAGGGAGTCGGGACTATGGTCTTTCAGGCCCTACGGATACGCATCGGTCGAGGCAAGATGGAGAGCCTCGAAAGAAACAAAATCCACTGACTATCTACCACACACCTTCGCCTTCAAAAGGGGATTCGTTACCAGAATCCCAGAAAGAAGCGAATGGATCAATAGAACAGTCACGGAAGAAGGCGAAATAGCTATCTATACCGACGGATCCAAAATGGATGCGGGTACAGGTGCAGGCATCTTCTGTGAGACTCTGGCCCTGGGTATGTCCTTCAGAATCAACGATGAATGCAGCGTCTTTCAGGCAGAGACAGCTGCAATCACTCAAGCTGCTAAGGAGGTGAAGAAGCGTAAACTTGCCGATAAGCAGGTCACCATATACTCTGACAGCCAAGCGGCCATAATGGCCATGGAGTCAGCAGTTGTTAAATCAAGGGCGGTGTTTCAGTGCAGAAAACACCTAGACGAGATATCAACCGTAAATTCGGTGACCCTATGCTGGGTACCGGGGCACAAGGACATCTCGGGCAACGAAGAAGCAGACAATCTGGCAAGATGCGGATCGGAGATGGATGCATCTCTGGCTCTGAAATCTATACAAACTCCGCTCAGTACCTACGTTGGACCAGCCTTGAAACATGCAGACACACGAGGGAGCTTTGGCCAGCGGTAAACAAAAGGAAATCTTAGGCCATAATCGAGCTGAACCGCAGAGACATACGCACACTGACAGGGGTCCTTACAGGACACTGCGTGGTGGGCCTACACGCGGAGCGGCTGGGCATAGCGCACAACGATTACTGCAGGAGCTGTAGAGACGTCGAAGAGACAGAATCTATTCGTCACCTATTATGTGAATGCCCTGTCCTTAGTACTAAGAGATTCAAGATTCTTGGCAGCTACTTTTTTGAGGAGCTGGAGGATCTGACCGACATTGAGCTTAACAAACTCCTGAGATTTACATATAGATCCGGGTGGTTCTAATAAAGCGGATCACTGAGCTGTTTAACAGCGGCATATGTTTTGTATTTGCAGATTCAAAATTTTGGAAACCCCAACAGCAATGGACACAATGGAACCAAACAGATGATCTAAATGAGCCGTGACACCAGTCACAAGGGCATCCATTTACCTACCTACCTACCCTAGTGCTTTTGAAGTCGCATGCTGCAGTGCCTTCCTTAAGGATCCTGGGTAGGCATGTGTTTCTGCTAGTTTCTTCAAGACGTTACTTTCGCATACCGATGTGTTCCCTATGCGGAAGCAGTCACCCTTGAGTCCGTAAGTCATGTCGTGATTAAGTAAGAGTTTCGTATAGTCCAAGTCGATTTGTCTCCCGTCCGCAAGAGCGTTGGTCCCAACTTTAGGGATTGCTAGGACATACAGCAATAGGGTTCCATTGCTATATACAGAGGGCCGTCCATACTCCACTGCCTCTACGAAGTTTTGATAAGGTAGAATTTCCAGCTCATTGATGATCGTGTTTATCTCCTCAGAGTCTAATATGTTGCTATTAACTATTCCGGTCTTGGCCATTTGACAGGCCCTAATTACTTCGTTTACCCCTTCTTTTGAGTATAAGTACTTTGTTAAGTAAGTCGTGTCTTAGTCTTTCCGCTTCCCCTTCTTCTACGGCATTGTTATAGCCATCAATTATTCTGTTAACCTTGTTCATAACCTCATGCGTCGCCTCAAAAAGTTGTTTGTTAATTTTGTACTGGTCGTTATTGTTGTCTGTTATGTCTGCTTGCGTTTGTAAGAGTTTGTCCCAGTCGGTTGCATCGGGGGAACCTGCCAGCCATTTCCAGGCACTACCTATCCTGTCGATAGATCGAGGCTGACTCGATTTTGGTTCGCCTAGTTCTTTTAATCGGTCCTTTACCTGGATTAGATGGTAGCTTAAAATCAGTCGCATTTCCTGATCTGCTACATGCTTCGCAGCCAATTGCTCGGTTTGTTCGAGGAGCACGTTATATTTCTTTAGGTCAATGACGTGGATTAGCTTAAAATAACCATTTATTACCCAAGCGTTGCCTTCTTTAATGGTCACGATTGGTGATTTGTATTCGAAAATGTGCAGGGCCTGCACGGGAACCAAGAAAGCTAGACTGCAATATAATTTTCATTAATTTCATTACCTTGTTCATTACTTTAAATACAGGATTGGACTTAAATAGTAGGTTTAAAGTAAATTTCTTATTTTAACTAGAGGTTTTTACCTTTGAATAGGTTTTTTATTCGTTTCCCTTTCCCTTTTTCTTTTTTTTATCTTTTGTTAATATTTTTAAGGTGAGTTTTGTGAATTCTCTTGCCACTAGTTGTCATTATAGTAACACGATTGTCCTTTGCGACAATTTCTTTTCGGTATAGTGGTTTATTTTTTCCCTCAATACCTTTCATGGCCGCATACACTACCTCACCCTCGCAGTACTTCCCAGGCGCATTCCTTCTCCTATTTAACCTAACATTCCTAGCTTCGATATTTTCCTGATGATCAGGTCTTTGTTGATTTTGGACCGAATGTTTAAAAGATTTTGGTAGTTCACCCTCTGGGATCTATTGAAGAAGACGTGTCGGTAGGTTTTCGTTTAGTCACAGAATGTATGGAGTTATTGTAGCGATCTACAGCTATGTCGACAAGCTCTTTAACCTTAAGGTCCGGGTTTTCAACCCTGAGACACCGGTAGATCTAATATTGTGGAATGGACCCTTTCTATTTGCCCATTCACCTCGCTTCGCTAGGAGGGGGTCAGGTAGAGCTTGACACCTAGGGTTTTAATAAAGTTCATCGGGCTAAGCAACCCTCTTTCATTATCCGTGACAAGGATTTGGGGCACCGTGAAGTAGTGTAAGATTTTGATCAACTTTGATCTAATGTAGATAGATGATTTTTCCTTAATCTGAAAGAACTTTGAAAATTTGGAGAATTTGTCGATAACAGTCAGGAATTTCTTATTTTGAATTTCCATGATATCCATGTGGAGAATCTCACATGGATATTTGGGGAAGGGTGTCGATTGGAGTTCAGGGGTCAGGGGGTGTCGGTCGTATTTGTTTCAACTGCAGAATTCGCATAAAGCGGCGAACCTTCTGACCTGAGACATCATCTGCGGGAAATACAATTTTTCCAGGATCTGTTCCCTGTTTTCCCTAGGAGCGCGATGAGCTCTCCCATGTTCTCTTTCTATTATTGTGTGTCTGCGATCTGGATTGGCGACGTCTTCGACAATTCTCTATGGGTGACTCGTATCCTGTAGTTACTAAAGTTCTCTAGATAAACGTCTTGTAATAGGCCAAGGTACCTTTCCGGTATCTTTATACCGTTTACTACCCTTGGGTTAAGTTTTTCCCTCAACACTTCCACAAGATTTTCCCGACATATCTTGCTTATAGAAATATTGTGACAATGGTAGCCGGGGTGCGGCTCCTCATGTGAACGCAGATCGATACCAGTCTTAAAAATCAATTGATTCCTAAAGACATTGATTGGGGCCTCTACGTGTGGTATGAGATCTGAGTTGGCCTGGTCTTCTTCAGTCGTGCCCGTCCGTGAGCCCCCACTCGCGGTCTCCGTTACCTCATCCGAAGGTGAGTAGGATTTTGCCTCGCTAGCAGTTTCGGTACTGGTGTCGGATAAATGGTTTACTTCTGCCTCTAGTCGTGAAAGAGCATCAGCCACAAAGTTTGATTTACCGGGAGTGTAAATCAACTCGTAGTTGTACTCTTCAATCCTTGCTTTCCAACGCTTAAGCTTAGCGTTGTGGTTCATATTGCTCAAGGCAAATGTTAAAGGCTGATTTGTCGGTGAAGATTTTGATTTCTCTGGCTCCATATAAATAATTTCGCAAATTATCGAGAGCCCAGACTATAGCGAGCATCTCCTTTTCATTAGTCGCGGAATTTTCTTCTGTTCTGTTTAAAGAGCGGGAGATGTATGCCACAGGCCGTTCCTTACCATGCTCACCCTGAGATAGTACAGCACCGATGTTATAGTCGGAGGCGTCCGTTGTCAAGTTAAACCCTTTATCAAAGTCGGGAAAGGCCAGGACATCCGCAGACGTAAGTAACTCCTTTAGAGCTTCAAATGTCCTAACTGCATCGTCGTCGAGGGAGACTGGTACGTTTCTAGATTGGTTGGCCCTAACATTCGATAGATTCCCACGTGTTATATTGGTAAGGGGTTTAGCGATTTTAGCGTAGTCCTTAATAAACTTCCTGTAATAGGAGGTCAAACCGAGGAAGCTCTTTAGCTCCTTTAAGTTCTTTGGAGGAAGAATATTTTCGATGGCCTTAACCTTCTTTCTGTCTGGGAGGATGCCTTCCGGGGTAACCAGATACCCAAGGAACTCAACGCTAGTGGCCATGAAGCTGGTTTTCTCCAGATTTATTTAAGTCCGGCCTCATTGAACTTGGAGAAAACGGTTTCAATGTGTTTCAAGTGTTCCTCCTCAGATTTGCTAAAAACGATAATGTCATCTATATACACGTAGCATACCTTCCCAATTAATTCCTTGAGGACATCGTCTATCATCCTTTGGAAGATAGCGGGAGCATTTTTGAGTCCGAAAGGAAGTCTCAGATATTCATACTCCCCATTCATGGTTGAGAAGGCAGTTTTTTGAATATCTTTCTCGTCCATCAATATTTGATGAAATCCTGAGGTCAGGTCGAGAGTTGTGAAGATTTTTGCATCTCCGAGACTGGCAAGAGTGCTGTTAATATCCGGAATGGGGTATGTGTCAGGAATGGTTACAGCGTTTAGACGCTTAGAATCGATCACCATTCTATATTGTTTTTCGTCGTTGGGTTTCGGCTTCTTAGGAACGACCCATATTGGTGAATTATATGGGCTGTTCGAAGGACGGATAAAGTTCTCCGACAGAAGCTCCTTAACCTGTCGCTCGACTTCATTTCTCATTCAAGCTGGGTAAGGGTAACTTTTAGAATATATAGGTACATCCGTGTTTGTACGGATTGCAGCTCTTACACTGGTTTTTATCATTTCGTTGCCCACTGGACCAAAAAGACTATCAAATTTACTGCAAATATCTTGCAATCGGGATTTTGCAAGTGCTGTGATATTCCCGCACAAGGGTAATATGTGGTTGACCGCGCTGGAAGCCCTGTTCTTTAAGGTTATAATCCTATTGAACATTATAGTAAGTGTATTTTTTCCCCTATCGATGACCGCTTTTAGCTGCTTGAGCATGTCATCCCCAATTATGCCATCAAATGAAGTCAAACCTGGAAGAATGAAGAATGTGACTTCTAGTTCACAACCCAGATCACGAAAGAACTTCCCATAATCCCGCCGGGACTATTCACAAAAAATGCATGCTGGACAGGGTCAGGACACGGAACTAGATTTTTCCTAATAAAATTCTTGTTAGCTCCGGTGTCCACTAAAAAATTCACAATGACCCCATCCCGAGTAACATACTCTAAGTATGGTACGCTGGAAACGAGGCACCTTGCATACAATTTTTCCGGCGATGGTTCCTCGTAGGGTAGGGTAGCGGCTTCCACTTCTTCCTGCGTGTCAGGGCCGACAGATTCTAGATGGTATAATCGCTGTTGTTTGCGCGGGTTGTAATTGTCGGACCGCGGTTCCCTTTTGAACCTGTTGTTAGGCATATTCATGTAATTCACGTTCCTTGTCTGAGCGGAACTATCCACCTCCATTTTGATCTGTGGTTTGGGAGCTGCTGGCCTCTGAGGTGGACCTCGCTGTTGGAATCTTGAGTTCCCTTATGGATATGGCCTTTGACCAAAGTTGTTCCTTGCTACCAGTGGACCGTCGAAGTTTCCGGGGGTTCCTACATTATCATTTTTCGGACCTTGTAGTGGTTCTACTTGTTCCGTTAAGGGACCGGGGATACCTGTCAAAGCTGCTTGTTCCAGGACAAGGATACGATTCTCTATCGTTCCCAGCTGGCTGTTCACGGAATTGATTATCTCTTGTGAGCTGGATTGCTCCATTCTACCAATTCGTAGGCATAAATGTTATAAATATAAATTTCAAGTTAAGTAGGTAGATACTCGTAAGTACACGAGTAAATGCACAAGCAGTATATTGCCCGTAGACCCCTAAAAGTTACTATATTTATGATCAGCATCGATAGTAATGTCGATCTAGCCATGTCCGTCCGTCCGTCCGTCGGCAAAAATTAGGCCTTTAAACTGGACCTAGAGAGCTGAAATTTTAACCATATACTCTCTAGGGTCTCGAAATAATCAAGTTTACGAATTTTTGAAATCCGCCCACAGAAACGCCCACGAACTCAAAAAAACAAAATTTTGGAAAAAATCGAATTTTGAGCTAGAAAGCTGAAATTTTTTTTATATATGATCTATGACCCCTAAAACTGCTCGCGATAAATTTTTTTCAAAATCCGCCCACTGACACGCCCACAAATAAATAAAACAATTTTTTTTGAAAATCCAAAGTTTGAGCTAGGGAGCTGAAATTTATAATACATATATACTCTCTATGGGCCCTTTATTCTCATGTGTTAATTTTTTTTTAAATCCGCCTACTGACACGCCCACAATTAAATAAAACAATTTTATTGAAACACCCAAGTTTGAGCTAGGGAGCGTTTTTTTTTTTGATAAAATCCTTTAAATGTTATATAACAAAATATGTAAAGCGTTCTTAACAATTCAACCATACTTAGACTTTTGTCACGCCCAATTATGAGGGATAGGAATAAGAATAGGGTATCCAACAGTTCGCCCAAGCGGACTGTAGCCCGTCCCTATGTTTAAATTATCATTTATCGTTTCTTAGACTAAAGCTTACTACAATCCTGCAACTGTCAGTGACTTCTTCATCCTTGTATGTCCCCAATTTGCTCCTTCTTTGGATTCTGCCATTAGGTATTTCTTCCTTCACTATAGGCAGTTGCAATTCACCTCGGGAAATTTATTGCGTTGTCGCTTGATCTTTACACAGAGTTCAACTTGTCATTTTTTAATGCTTCTTGCGCTTTTACTTCGCACAGATTTTCACTTATTGTTTCTTGATGTTCATAGCATTTTGCCTTGCACAGATTTACACTTATTACTTCTTGATTTTCGTAGCATTTCGCTTTGCACAGATTTACACTTATTACTTCTTGGTGTTCATAGCATTTCGCTTTGCACAGATTTACACTTATTGTACTTTTATTTCACTTTAGTTTTTAATGCTTAATTGCATTTCTATAAGACACTGACTCTGTCTTATTATCCTTTCTAAGTCATGTCCCTGCTCGGGCGCCAGTAAAAGTTATCGCTCAGGATATCTTTCAAAAAAACCGAACGCCAATATTAAACGTTCGTATTAAAATCAAACACGGAAAAACGTTATAAATCAAATTATATTTCTAGCTACGTTACAATGCGTGTGATCGAGTTCGTCTTCAACTTAGAATGAATTACAAAATTATCAAATACCTAAAACCTAACTTCGCCTTTTCCTTGGTTCCCCCGCAAGCTAGAATACGTCCGCGCGTGCAGGAAATGCAAGCGATGCATAAGCTCGAATACGTCCGCGCGTGCAGGAAATGCAAGCGATGCATCTATTGCTATGCACTTGCTGTGTGTTCTCGTATTTCGAATGGGCAGGTGGCTGCCGGCGTGTGTTAACTCACTGCGACCTATTGGTCTATTGTGTCCCCTTGCTTGTGCCTCGGAGAGGGTCGTGCCCTCTTTCAGAGCCTCTCTAGATACTTCTTTGTGAAGCATGTCGAGGTATTGCTCTGGTTTATCCTTGGCAGGTCACACTCCTTAGAGCACAGCGTCCAGTCCAATTTCTTTGATGAATCTGAGAATGAGCTGTGGGTCCGTGGTTTGTATGTTCTTGTCTGTTATTTGGTGCCTGCCCAAATATTTCATCCTTTTGTGGGCCAGTGCCCCACAGGATTCCAGTATGTGGTCTGGAGTTTCGGCGGTTTCACCGCATAATCTGCAGAGCCCGTCCTCCGATATGCCCATTTTCCTCAGGTGCTCCTTGAGTCTGCAGTGCCCCGTTAGGAAGCCTGTTAGGATTCTTAGGTTGTTTTTGTTAAGGCCGATACAAGCTTTGAATCTCTTTTGGTCGTAATTTCCTAAGAGTTTCTTTGCTTGCCTGAGACCTTGGAGGTTGAGAAAGGCTTTTGCCCTTGTTTCTTCCTCCAGTCTCCTGAACTCTTCGCGTATAGTGTGTTCTCCTATCCCGCAGAATGGTTCAGGTCCTATGAAGGGTACCTCTGCCCCTTTTCTTGCCAGAGAATCCGCTGCCTCATTGCCTGTAATGCCAACATGGCCAGCAGATGGAAATTCTGTTATTCTTGCCTAGTCTATTCAGTCCGTGTAGGCATTCCCACACGAGTTTTGACTTGATAACGTAGGCGTCAAGAGCCTTTATGGCTGCTTGGCTGTCAGACATTATTGCTATGTTGCAATTCCTGTAGTTTTTCTCGAGGTTGATTCGAACGCACCTGTCTATGGCACATATTTCTGCCTGGAAGATGCTGGTACATTTGCCCATGGTTTCGTAGTGCTTAGTTACTGGCCCAAACACTCCTGCACCAGTTCCCTCCTCGGTCCTCGAGCCGTCCGTGTACCACTTTGTTGTGTGGTTGCTCAGTCCATAAGTTGTGGATTCATTGCTCCAATTCTCCTTATTGCTGAGCTTTGTCTGGAAATTCTTTTCGAAGTTGAATTTCCTGATGCATACAGAGTCCCTAGGTACGCCAAGATGTGGGACTTTTTTGAGTAAGTCACAGTGTTCTTTCGAACCGATGCATTTTCCTCTCCCAATTCCCTCCTTTGCCATCCTAAGGATTGTTTTATCTGCCCCGTTCATCACCATGATGTGTAGAGGGGTCAATTCCAATAACATCCCCATGGCTGCGGTTGGGCAGCTATGCATTGCTCCGGTAATGCACAGGCACGCCAGTCTTTGCACTTTGCCGAGTGTCTCTCGTGTTGTGACTAGACTGGTTCGTTTCGCCCATGCTACCGCTCCGTATGTGATCATTGGTCTCACGATTGCAGTATACATCCATCGCAGGATGTTTGGGCTGCATCCCCATGCCTTCCCCGCTATGCTCCTACATATCATGAGAGCGCGGGTGGTCTTCTTGGATATCTCCTCTGTATGTTTTCGCCAGAGAAGTTTACTCTCTAGATGGAGTCCTAGATATTTTACTTCTTTGACTGGTATCAGTGTCATGCCTGATAGGCTAATATCCTTAAGTCTTTGAAGTTGTCTTTTCCTTGTGAATGGTACTATCGTTGTTTTCGCCGGATTGATGTGAAGTCGGACAGTATGGCACCATTCCTTGGTTACTTTAAGCCCCCTTTGTATAATGTCCCCAAGGGTTTCTTCGAACTTGCCCCTGGCAATCAATACAATGTCATCAGCGTACGCCTGACGGTTGATGCCAAGGTTGGTTAATTTTTCCAGCAGTTCGTCTACAACTAGGCTCCACATTAAGGGTGATAGTACCCCTCCCTGTGGACATCCTCTTGTTGTGTTCACTCTGATGGTTCCAGATGGTGTTTGAGTCTCTGCTGATCTAGTGCTCAGCAGCTCACACATCCATTTGGATACTGTGCTGTTAACTCCTTTCCTATCCAGGGATCGCTTAATCGCCTCATGTGAGGTGTTATCAAATGCTCCCTCTATGTCTAGGAAAGCGCACAGTACTATTTCTTTTGCTTCCAAAGCACTTTGAATTATCTCCGTCAGCTGATATACGGCAGTCTCTGTTGATCTGCCCGCTCTGTATGCATGCTGACGATGATGTAAGGGGGATGTGTTCAGTACATCTTCCCTTAAATAATTGTCCACAACCTTTTCTGTCATCTTCAAAAGAAATGACGTAAGGCTGATGGGCCTGTACGATTTTGGCTGTGTGGGGTTTTTTCCCCTGATTTTGGTATAAACACAACCCTTGCTCGCCTCCATTGCATTGGTATGTGGCCCAAGGCAATACTGCTCCTTGTTATTTTTAGCAGGTGTGGTATTAGTACCCCTTGCCCTTCTTGTAGTAGGGCGGGTATAATGCCGTCCACTCCGGCAGATTTAAAAGGATGAAAGGAATTTATTGCCCATTTCAGTCGACCCTCAGAACAGATGGTTGATGTTCTTTCCCAGTCATCTCTCCGAGGTCTGATTGAAGTTGTACTGATTCCTAGCTCAGTACTAGGCCAGCTGCCAGGAAAGTGAGTTTCTAGTAGCAATAGTGCGCTTTGATCCTCGTCTTCCGTGAACTCGCCATCTGGTTTCCTCAGAGACATCGGTACTCCTCCTGACTTCGCAAGAGCTTTATGTAGCCTTGCCGCAGTAGGAGTGCTGTTGATTGTCTCACAGAATTTCCTGAAGCTATTTCTTTCAGCTTTTCTAATTTCCTTATTATATGTTGTAAGGGCCATCTGGTAGCTTTGCCAGTCTCCGTTGCGCTTTGCTTTGTTGAATAGCTTCCGCACCTCGGATCTCAGTTTTGACAAGTTATTGCTCCACCATGGCGTCTGTTTTCTGCCCCTTTCTCTACTAAGGGGAATAAGGCGCCCCAGATTGGTCTCTAGAGCATTTCTGTAAGTCTCCCAGTTGGTTTTCCTTGGGTTCCTTACTGGATTTTTCGTGATACTTGTGCTGTCCAGGTCAAACACTATTATTCGATGGTCAGACAATGACGGCTCACTAGATACTCTCCAGTTGCTAATTAGTTTACTTACGTTTGGGCTACTAAGCGTGAGGTCGAGTACCTCCTCCCTAACCCTAGTTACAAAAGTGGGGGTATTTCCCACGTTTATAATATCAAGTGACGAACTCATACACCCCTGATGTTGGTGTCGGTGCTCCCCCATATGATGTTGTGGGCATTTGCATCGCACCCTATGAGGAGCGGCATGCGGAGCTTGTTGCAATGCTCCACCAGTCGCTGTATTTGGGATGATACAACCGGCTCATCCCCTGCACAATACGCCGACGCGATGACAATGGTGCGGTGACATCCTTCAACGTCCAGATGTACCTGTATTGGCACCAGATCTCGTGTCGCGTATTCTGAAAGTAGAATAAATTTATATTTATTGTCTATTAGAATGCAAGCTCTCGGTTTCTCTGCCCGAGTGTCCCATATTACCTTTGCATCCTTGATCGCCAATCCTCTGACTTGTCCTTGCAGGATCCATGGCTCCTGGATCAGTACTAGCCCTAGGCTTTGGCAGGTAAACATCCTAGATATAGTCGCCGAGGCGGCTATAGCATGGTGGATGTTTACCTGTGCTAGTTTGATATTTCTGTTGGCGGGGTTCATCGAGCTATTGCTCGCGCCCGGGCAATTGCCCCGTCCTCCTTCAGCAACGAATCTTCCTTCTCCTGGGTGATTTCCTGGAAGAGGTCGATGACCGTGTTGTCCATTTCCCCCTCAGAGATCATGCTCTCCGAGATGGTCATAGACTCCTCGGTCTCCTCAGGAGCCTGCTCCGCCGATTGGACAACGGAAGAAGGTGCTTTAATCTTCGGAGGAGCAGTATGCTCTACCTCGGACTGCGCGCTCTGCGAGTTCAGATTCGATGCAAACTGGGCTGTTTGCACAGAGATCTCGTCCGACCTCTTGAGTCCGCACACCGCAACCCTGCCGAATCGGTAGCTCAGGCATCTTTTTGGGATTTTATGGCGTCGAAGGATTCTCGGTCGATGCCAAGAGCCAGTACCTGTCCGGTTCCCTCTTTTCGACAGTTGAGAACCTTCCAAGCCTGGACGTTAAGTCCCACATTCTGTGCTTCCAGCAGTGTCAAGGAGGTTTTAGCTTCTTGTTCTGCACTACGTTAAAGTAAGTCCGAATTGAAATTTTACATGCCATTGACGGGCGTATCAGAAGCTGTAGAATATAATATAAGGAAACTATTGTAAGTAATAATAAGATGAATTGCAATAATAGTATTAAAGTGAAGTCTATTTAATAAAGGATTTTAAAGCCATTCAACATTCGATTGAAATCAACTCGTTTTTCTCAGAAGGCTGAAAAAAATAGTCAGTTGCCACGCATTCACGCCGCAACATCCTTTAAAATCAATATTCGTAATTTCACCACGATAATTGGCAGCGTAAAATGCCAGCCAAAAGGAATCCGAAAGAAATATTTTCGAAGTCCACCAAGATGCTGAGGACGCCGCCGCCGATGGAAGATAGCCAGCAAGAGGCTTACAACTGCACGAGCTGCGATCGACCAGATTCTGCCGCCAACATGGTCCAGTGCGATGTCTGTATGTCCTGGCATCACTACACCTGCGTGGGAGTAGATAGTTTCGCAAATGAAGAGTGGGTTTGTAATCCCGCTTGCGCGGCAATGGCAGGTAAGAATGTTCCTACCTTCAGTGTTTCAGAAGTAGTCTCCGTATACGCTGATGGTGTTGCCTTTACAAAAGCAGCCCAAAATGCTGCTGCATCAACTGTGGCACATTTTTTTTTTTTTTTTTTAAAAGTTCTGGCTCGCTAAGGCGATTAAATATGGGGCACTTTGACCTAAAAAGATCTTTTGTGCCGTGTGGGCCAGAAAAATTTAGACTAGTAGAGTTTCCACTTTCCGTGTAAAGCGGACAATTCTACTAGTAGAAGAATTCTTTATGTCCTCAGGGCACATCTGTTCCCTGAAAAAGATCTTTCTAATTCCGTTTAGGGCCGGACATTCACATAAAATGTGTTCAACTGACTCGTCCTCTTCAAGACAGAGTCGGCACTCAGGAGAGTCTACTATTTTCATTTTGTGTAGATGATATCTTAAACCATGGTGGCCAGTAAGGTAACCTACTAAGGCATTTTTATTGAAAGGCCGAACGGCTTGTTTGGTCTGTCTTAAACCTGGGATGCTTTCCCATAGATGGATACATTTTCTGTATTCCCAGCTTTTTATTGCTGCCGTTGCTGCTGATCTAGGAGTGCAGCAGAAGGGTTCGGGACCTATGAAGGGTGTTTCCGAACCTTTTCTGGCCAGTTCGTCGGCCTTTTCGTTACCTTCCACCCCGACATGACCCGGAACCCACCATAGCTTGGTCTTGTTACTTGTTCCGAGTGCCTGTAGGGTGTTGAAGCAGTACATGACTGATTTGGAGTCAATCGTATGCGAGCTAAGGGCGTTTATAGCTGCTTGACTATCCGTGAATATATGGATGGTTGCACCTTTTATACCAGATAAATTTATGTGGCTAGCGCATTCTTGAATGGCGTGGAGCTCTGCTTGAAATACGCTGGGACTTTTTCCCATGGGTATCGTAAAGCGTTTGTTTGGTCCGTATATTCCCGCTCCTACCCCCGCTTCCATTTTAGAACCATCCGTATACCACTTTATGCCGTTGTGGCTGTTAGGTGGGTTATTACTAACCCGTGCTTCTCTCTTGGGAATCTCCGTGGAGAACCGCTTATTGAAGCATAGTGTTTTATGGATGCGGTCTGTGACCGCGCAGTTCATGTTGAGTTCTGGCAGTTCACCAAGAAGGGTCTTAAGTTCCGGATGATCGTTAAGACTTATCTCGTTTAACTGTATTTGACTTATTGCACTGCGGATCGCCACTTTTTGAATGTATATGTGGAGAGGTGTAATACCTGTTATTGCCTCTATGGCAGCCGTTGGGCAGGTTCGCATGGCTCCGGAGATACCAAGGCACGCAAGCCGTCGTACCTTTTTGAGCTTCTCTTTTGCGACCTTTTGTGTGGATTTTGTCCACCATACAATGGAGGCGTATGTTATAATGGGTCTTATCATCACTGTGTAGATCCAGTGGACAATCTTTGGAGAGATTCCCCAGGTTCTGCCATATGTGCATCGACAGGCCCATAAAGCTCTGTTAGCTTTAGTGATTTTGTTGTTGATGTGAGAGTTTCAGTTTAGTCTTTTGTCCAGGATTACTCCAAGATATTTGACTTCGTCGGAATACTCAATGGTCGTGCCATTTAGTGAAATCTGAGTTAAGCTGAGATTTCTTCTTTTTGTGAAAGGAACTATGATAGCTTTACTGGGGTTTATGGAGAGATTTTCCTTGACGCACCAGTCTATAGCTATCCTAAGGGCGTTTTGCATACGTGAAGTAACTACGTTTGATTCTTTGCCCCTAATAATGATGACCAAGTCATCGGCATACCCTATTATGTCGTAGCCTAAATTACTTAATTTTTGAAGTAGGTCATCTATGACCAAAGACCACAGGAGGGGCATGGCCGTAGCTAGGGGGGGGCATTGTGGGGCAATGCCCTACCTTGCAATCAACAATGCCCTACCTTAAAAATACCAAAAACTAAGATAAATTATAATTAAATTGTTTGTTCATAGTTTGAGATAACAAAAAATTGTAGCGATAAGTACATATCTAAACTTTTCCGAACATACCACTGTTTGTGACATTCATTTCATATTATAATAATTCTTTATTCTGTGTATAGATGGCAGTTGAAGCGCCATCACATGTAGCGAAGTTCAACAAAACGGACATTCACTGCATTCGCTGCCAGGTACGATTCTCTTTATCTTTTTTTTTTGCCATCTATGAACAAATAGCACTCCTTATAAACACTTAATTATATTTATAACTTATACCAAATGCCGGTTTCGTGAATGGTGAATATAAAGAGTTGGTTTACTTTTGGTCAATGTTACCCCCCCTGGGCAAAGTTAGCCTGTTTGACGGTATACGGGGAAGGAATCCCCTTTTAAACTAAAATAAACATTAGCTAGAGATTGATTTTGATTGTTTGTAGTTTGGTTAAGTGAAGTGTACGGTAAAGAGTGTTTAAGAAAATCAATACAATTGTTTTTTTTATTGCTTTAAATTGAAGTTTCATTGATTTCGCGATGGATATACGGGCTTTTTTTGGAAAAAAACGAAAAGTTGAAGAGCAAATTGACCACGAAGAACCTCACTGCTCAAAACAGGTGGAAGCACAAATTACAACCGCTACTCCTAGTTCCATGGCAACAGGTTGGTCAACACATGTTGGTAATGTTAGCTTTGGTATTCCTTCTGATATTGCACAAATTGGAGAACCAATAAAACAAGTTGTTTTAGACACATATCCAAAACAAAATAACAGGGCCTTTGTTTCCGATTGGTTCAAGCGTTATAAATGGTTGCAGTATTCTGTCGAGAAAAATGCAGCTTTTTGCTATCCATGCCAACAATTTCTACCTCATGGAAGCAAACAGACTTCGTACACTTCCACAGGATTTAGAAACTGGAAAAATGCCACTGATTCTAAAACTGGTTTTCCAAAACATGAAAAATCAATTTCTCATAGTCAAGCTATGTCGATGTGGCAGGAGAAATTACAAAGAATATCTACATCTAGCAATGTTGAAACGTTAATAAATCAAAAAGTACTAGAAAAATATAGATATTACGTGAAGTCTATCATTGAAGTAATACAATTTCTAATTGTCAACGAATTAGCTTTGCGTGGAAATTATATTTTGGAAGAAGAAAAAGAAAAAGGATTATTTCAGAATTTATTTGAATTCACATGTATGAAAGATCCAAATTTGAACGAGGTTCTCACTCATATACCACAAAACGCAACATATCGTTCACCTGAAATTCAAAATCAAATAGTTCAAGCAATGGTTCAAGCAGTACGATGTTCCATTGTCAAAGATATAAATGAATCTGACGTGAAATGGTTTACTCTAATGGAAGATGGGACGAGAGATAAAAATAACCGTGAAAATATTGCATTAGCAATACGTTACGGCAAGGATGGTGTCGTCAATGAGTCGTTGCTGATGGTTAAGACTACTGAAAACCTTGATGCAGCCACTTTCACGGAATTAACGTTAAATAGCCTTACGGAAAATAACATTGACCCCTCTTGTATGCTTAGCCAATGCTATGATGGCGCAAGTGTAATGAGCGGGAAAGTTTCAGGAGTTGCGACTAGAATAGAAAAGAAATTGGGCCGAAAAATTCCTTACGTCCACTGTTATAACCATCGCTTGCGCTTAATAGTCATAAGGACTATCTCAGAAATGACTTTCATTCGTTTATTTTTTGACCAATGCATCATGTTACATGAATTCTTTCATCATGGCAAAATAGCTGCCTTATATGGTGGAAAAAGGATTGGCCGACTCCTCGAACAACGCTGGTCTGGACATTTGGCAGTTACAAAAGTTATATACGATAATTATTCATCGATTTTGCAGACTTTGAAAGAACTTAAAAATGGCAGATTCAACGGTGATGATGTCGCCAAGAGTATCGGTATTAAAAAAGTCATGCTTGATCTAGAATTCAGAATGGCCATGGTTGTGGCCAAAAAAATCTTATGCACGCTACAACCAGCAGACGCAGCTTTGCAAGCCCGAAGCGCAGGTTTGAAAGACGCGATAAGAATCATAAAGTGTGTCGAACATGAAATTATAAAATTAAGATTTAATCAAACGTATAAACAAATTCTGGAAGAAGCTAAGTCTTTAACAAGCGAAGACAGCGACAAATCTGAAAATAGGACACATGCCTCGAAGAGGCAAGTAAAAAAACCAAACCGGATGGATGACTATTTGACGTATGGCCCGTCCTGTTCCTCCGCCAGACAAAATATAGAAGAGAACGACGAGCCATTTAAGTCTGAGTATTTCGAAACATTGGACATACTTATTTCTGAATTAAAAAGAAGGTTTTCCGACAACAATGATCTAATCAATTCGATTGCAAGTCTAGATGAGTTGGATGTAGATAAAATGGTTCCACTGAAAATTTTGGGTAAGTTTGAAAAAATGTAATAATTAAAAATAAGTCGTCATGTTAAATTTACAATTTTAACTTATTTTTCAGGTCTGAAAATTCCATCAAAAGAAGAGCCTAATGTGGTTAAAGCTTACTTGAGTCGTAACGAGGATAAAATGGAAAACACATTGCAAGTTTTGTACAGGCAACGAGAGGCGTTCAAAGACACATATGAACTTTTTGCATCTGTTGCGACCATAGGATGTAGCACTGCAGTGTGCGAATCTACGTTTTCGACTTTAACTGCAATCAATAGACCTCAAAGGCTGTCAATGGGTCACGAGAGAATGGCTGGTATGGTATTTCTGGCCTTTGAAAAAAAAAGAACAAAATCAGTTGATCTGAACGAAGTTCTTCGCATTTTTAATAACATGGCGAATCGTAGAATTCAGCTGTTTTAAATATTTTTTTATTAGTATGTTAATTATTATAACAAGTTTGCATAAACAATATAATCTAAATGGTATTTTTGGTCGTATCTGTTTACTCGTATAACCCCACCTAACAATTAATTATTAAATCACTCTCACTCAGACGTGGACATCTACATCCAAATCTGGAAGTTCAACCATCTTGAGGATTTAATAGTTCTTAGATCCATGCTCATGCTCTGCCCCAGAAATTATTTGTCTACGAATAGCTATTGAATGCACATCACTGACCTAGAGGTCAATGATATACATGGTGATTGATTTAGGAGTCCGTGCTTCGAGGGCAGATCAATTATGATAATTTTTTTACTTCCGCCCTACCTGTAACCAATGTTGCCCTACCTCAAATTCGACTCTAGCTACAGCCCTGAGGAGGGGTGATAAAACTCCTCCTTGTGGACAGCCTTTTATAGCTGAAACTGATACTGAAGTCTGTCCTGACGAAGCAGTGATTTTCCGACTTTCGAGCATCGCTTTTATCCAGTTTATGGTGGGAAAGACTACCATTCGGTGAATTAAAGCGTTTGATATTGAATCATAACCGGTGTTATCAAAAGCACCCTCTATGTCAAGAAAAGCGCATAGTGCAATTTCTTTGCAACGGTAGGCGTTGTTTATGTGATTTGTTAGTTTTAACAGGGCGCCTTCCGTTGATTTGCCTTTTTGATACGCATATTGACAGGGGTGTAGAGGCATGCTAAAAGTAACGCATTCTCTGATATGAACGTCAATTATGCTTTCCATTGTTTTCAGGAAAAACGATGTCAAGCTTATGGGACGATAGGATTTAGGTAGTTCACTAGGTTTGTTACCTGGTTTGGGGATAAATACTACATTGACCTCCCGCCAAGTGCGTGGTATGTAGCCCCAGTTGAAACTGAACCTAAATAAGGCAATCATGTTAGGTAGGAAGAATTCCATACCCTTTTGAATGAGGGCTGGAAAAATTCCGTCACTTCCTGGTGCCTTGAATGGTTTAAATGAGTTTATGGCCCATTTTACCTTATCTGGACTAAATAATTTAACAGATAAACTATTATTTCTGCTGAGGTTAGTTGGATATGAAACCTCAGTAGTGTGATCAGTTGTGTGATCGACAATTTGGGAACCAGGGAAGTGAACTTGCAGCAAGGTTATGAGAGTTTCTTCCCGGTCGCTTGTGATTGTTCCATCAGGTTTGATGAGCAATCCCATGCAGTTTGAAGGATCTGATGAAAGTGCTCTCTGGAGCCGCGCCACTGCTGGGAGTTTTTCCAGCTTTTCGCAGTTTGCGCGCCATGAGGCCCTTTTAGATCTTCGCGACTCTTGGTTGTATTTGGTTAACATGGATCGATATTGATCCCATACGCCGGTGCGTTTCGATTTATTGAATTGTTGTCTCACCTTCTTGCGGATAGTTTCCAGGTTTTCATTCCACCATGGTACGCTTCTTTTTACCACGGTGTGCTTTACCTTACAACTATTCCTAAAGGATGAAATAATGATGTCGTTAAGCTGACATTGTGCATCACTCGGTGTTAGTGGTGAATCTGGTAGCAGATCAGTTCTGATTGCCAGATTTTCACTATAGGTTCTCCTGTTAGTTTATTTATTATTGTATTTGACCGGCGCGCACTCGGTGTTGCATCGCAGCCTGAACATAATATGCATATGATCAGACAGAGAAGCGTCATCAGACACGTGCCAGTCCTCTACAATGTTTTGTATAAAAGGAGACGAGAGAGTAAGGTCTAAAACTTCTTCTCGTATACTGTTCCTAAAAGTGGGCTTATCACCCTTATTTAGAATAACTAGGTCTTTACTATATAGGTGATCTAAAAGTAACTCACCTCTTTTGTTTGTGTCTCGGCTGCCCCAAATCTGGTGATGTGCATTCGCGTCGCAGCCGATAACAAGATGTACTTGCTGAGTTTGGCAGTACTGGACAAGTTCCTGTACTGGTGTAGGTGGTACCTCCTCTATGTCCCCAGCAAAATACGCCGATGCGCATACAAACTTGTGTATCACATGGCCATTGTGGCGTTCAATTAAAACGGCCACCAGGTCCCTAGTATTGAAACCTGGAATGAGAGAGAATTTTATATCTTTTGCAATGGAAAGAGCTGCCCTAGGTCTGAAATTACCTTTGGCAAAAATTAGCTCTCTATTTCTGCTGTTAAGACCAAAGATCTTACCTGTAGTTGCCCATGGTTCCTGGATTAAACCAAGAGCGACGTTCCTTTCGGCACATCTTTGGCTATAGGTGTCCGATGCACCCATAGCGTGGTGCAGGTTTGCCTGCAGCACAGTTAGAGACTTCATTTCTTCTTCACGTACTCGGGATTACGCACTCTATGAGGTTTGTTATCACCCCTGCGTCGTACGTAACCCTGTTGAGAGAGACCACTTTGTCTCCCCCTTGGACTTCTGGTGTTCTGTCCATCTTTCCCGCTTATATGTGCCTGTTCGGCCGCCAGTTTTGGCCTAAAGCGGTTACGGTGCGCGTTTGTGCTGTCCGTTTTCTTAGCCTTTGCTTTAGCATCCAGCACCACAGTTGTTTTAGCAACTGAGTTACCCGTGGCAGCACTAATGCCAGCCACTGGTGGTGTGGCGCTACTGTTGGCGCTTGTGGAAGGCTTTTCTGAAGCATCAGTGGCAGTACTAATACTAGCCCCTGGTGTTGTAGCCTTTTGTTGGTTGTCTCTTGACGCCTGATTCGTCGATTTGTCCGCGCTCTTGAGGATTATTTTGATCTGTCCAAATCTGAACGAGACCATCCCCTTTAGCTCAACAAGTCGCTTCATCGTGCTTTCGTTTACAGCAAGGACCATATGGGCGACATCTCTGTCGTCAGATCTTTGCAGAACTCTCCACGTTCTGGTGTTGAGTTCTTTATTCTGGCCATCTAGAATTGCCAGTATTCTTTCATTCGCTACTCCGGTACTATGTAGGAAGAAGGCTCTGACGATATGTGGTTTCGGGAAAAGTTCTTCCCCCACAAGCGTCACTTCCATCCCGCATTTCTCTTTGAGCTTCGCGAAGCTTGTGCTCATCCACTCTGCAGTGGTAGCATCCGCACATACTATCATTAGCCATCCGGCTTTGAAAGTTGTACCGCGGAAGGCTGGTTTGGTCCCCTCATCACGTTGTTCGATGGTGATGTCCATAATCCTCTCCTGAATCTGAGCCATTTGCTCATTACTGAGAGGATTGCGATCCAGATCGACAGGTACTACACCCAGTCTTACAAAGCTCGCTATGTCTCTATAGGAGACTTTGTCGACGGCTGTATTTCCTGTGCGAGCTCGTTTCGCTTCGGATTGGGGCGGCGTATTGTCCTCGGATCTTGTACGCTTCACCTCGGAGCCTGTGTCGACCTCTGTCGACAGAGCAAGTGCTCTGGCCTGCTCTACGTTTTTTCCCTTTTTCAGCGCGCGCTTAAAACGGCGCTGTTCGGATGGTGTGAATTTGACGCGCTTAGACTCAGTCTGTGCAGTTATGCCAGAGGTCTCCGGCGCGCCTGTATTCAAGGGATGCACTTCATCCGAGAGTATGCTAACATTGCATAGCGTACTGGACTCAGAGATATCGTCACTAAGAAGGGACAAGTTCTCAAGGGAGAGGGGCATATGGGGTATGTAAGGGTGGGGTAGGAGCGGACGTGAAGTCCTGGTCAGTTCTTGGTTGACGCTCATCGGACGGCCTGGCCCTTGCAAGCCCGATGACTCTTTACGTCGTAAGCCTCCGCACCGGCACCATCGAATTTGTTTGCGGTGATGGTGCGCACGTCAAGGTGACTGACCCCGCTAAGAGGAACTGTGGCACATACTGCACCATATAACAAGCCATATACTGCGCTAAGTTCCGCCAAATCTGCGCCAAATATCGCGACAAGTACCGCGCTAGCTGCAGCAAATTCTGGGCCAAATATTGCCCAACGTACTTGGCCAAATAATGCGCAAGGTGACATCGAGTATGGGCCAAATACAGCCCAAAACACCTCGCCAAATGCTGTGCTAGGCACTGCCAATTCTGCGCTAGGTCTCGTTTCAAATACTCCGCTAGGTACCGCCGATTCTATGTCGAATGCTGCGCATGACATAGCGCCGTGTGCCAAAAATACCTCGTCTCATATCGAGTCAAGTGAGACACCATATACTGCGTCACACATATCGTTACATACTAGGCAGTCTGCGGCGTTACATCCAATGCCATCCACCACGTTATATACTGCCCCCTCTGCCACCCATACTGCTCTACCTTCTGGCCTATGTACCACCGAATTGCGAGCTCTTAAATTTGCAAATATGCATGGGCCGAGTCGGCTTATCAAGAACCCAAGTCATGCCGACGTCACAGGATGGGGTGGGCCCGCTGCCTCGGTACAAGCTATTTCAACTGGGATTGCATGTGCTCCCTACCACCCAATGAACACCGTACCTACGCCTACTGCTACTGTTAGCAGTGGTGCCATCGCAAAAAAGCAGGCCAATGATTATTGTCCTGCAGTGAATCCTCCCTTAAGTCGTCACTTAGCAGCAGCGACCTGTGCTGAAGCCCCATTGTCGTGTGCTACCTAGATTTTTACTATCAGTGCTGCCCCAAACGCTGTAGATACTACCATCTCTTCTAGTCCTTCTGTGTGTATTGCATCTAATTCAGCTAGGGCCACAGTCTCAAACATCGTGGCAAATTATGATGATGGTGCCATTTCAGATGCAGTGAATGTCATCGCTGCTTCGTATCCGAACATTAGTAATTCTGCTCCACTCTTTAGTACCGATGGTAATGCGGCGCATGCGAGTTCCGTCCCGATCATCGGAACTTCAAATAAGAAGTTGGCCGGTGAACGTCAAATGGTTGCACCGGATGTTCGGCGACGAGGGTCAAGGGCCTCAACCAGTTCTGCCGGGTCAAAGGCCTCATTCACGAGACAATTTCAAATGGAGTTGCAAATGCTGAGTGAGGAGCGGGAATTGAAGGAAAAGGGAGACAACTTGGTAAAAAAATTTCAAATTCTAAGCAAGGCGCATTTGGAGGATGAATCGTTTGTTGATGATGATGAGGATACATCGATCGCTAAGGTGAATGGATGGCTTAAGGGCAACAGCCGTGGAGATTTACCGCATTCGACTATGCATTTCGGGGGGTTAGACCATGGTCAAGGTAATGCAATTCAACCCGACCCGCAACGCATAACTGGAAACTGTGACCTAGGCAGGTCTTGGCCGGGAAACGTCGTCCATGTTCCACAGGCTCCATTTGCAGTCAAGAATTCCCAGCTGGGAGCGACCTTCAACATGCAACCATCGCAGCAATTCCCGAACTTTCAAGCACCACTGTCGGATCCTCGAGCACCAATGTCGCTTCACGCACCAGTACCATCATCTCCTCCACCTGGTATATCTGGATTACCAACTTTATATCGAGAAACCAGATAGCTGCGCGTCATCTGATGTCAAGGGATTTACCAGGCTTTGATGGACATCCTGAACAGTGGCCATTGTTCATATCCAGCTTTGAAAGGAGCATCGAGCTGTGTGCATTGACAGATGAAGAGAACGTGATGCGACTTAATAAGGCTTTAACGGGAAAGGCGAAGGATGCTGTCAGGTGGCTACTTTTACAGCCAAATTGTTTTCATCAAGTCATGGCCAGACTCGAGACGCTATATGGAAGACCAGAGCTTATCATCCAGACACTTATCATAAAGAAACTTGACGCGACTCCCGCACCGAAGGAAGGCAAGCTAGACATGCTCTTGAGCTTTGCCTTGGAAGTGCAAAATTTGTATGCCACTATACGAGCAACCGGCTTGGATGCTCACTTAATCAATCCCTCTCTCCTGATGCAATTCGAGAACAAGCTGCCTCCCACTATTCTTCTCAATTGGGGAATTTATAAAATGACAATACCCGGGTGTACCCTTTTTCAGTTCAGCTCTTGGATTTACCAACTCGCCGAAGCTGCCAATGGGGTTCTCGTTCCTCTTACCCTCTCGCGTCCCGTAGAGGCTAAGTCTGCGCCACGGGGCCGAGGCTTCAAAACAAAGGATGATTTTCTAAATTCCCACTCTCAGGTTGATGGGAACAACAACACCTTGAAGCACATGTGTTGCATATGCAAAGGGTGCTGTAGTTCAGTGGCAGTTTGTAAGCAGTTTCAGCAATTCAATCACGACATACGAAACTGTACGTCAACATCAGTCTGCGGTCAAAATGGCTGCATCTTTAACCACCACCGATTACTGCACAACGAGAAAAGGGACAAGGAAGACAACACTAGGAAAGTCAAGCAGGAATCCCAACCGATGGAAGGAAACGTCTCGATACACACGAAAGATTCTCCTAACAAACATAGCCAAGTCTGCGAATCGACCCTGTTCCGAATAGTGCCTGTCTTACTGTACGGCAACGGTGTTTAACTCAAGACCTTCGCATTATTGGACGATGGTTCGTCCTTGACCTTAATGGATGAAGACATTGCACGTGAGCTTAACGTAAAGGGAACGCCGCAGCCATTGTGCCTAAAGTGGGCCGGCAATACTGACAAATATGAAAATAACTCAGAGATTCTCACCTTCTGTATCTCAGGCACATCGCCCGATGCTGAAATCTACTCGTTTACGGATGTTCATACGGTAAAGAAGTTACAACTGAAGAGTTGGAAGAAAGATGCGAACACCTCAAAGGACTACCCATCGAGTCATACCAAAGGAAATCCCCGCGCTTGCTGATTGGCCTCAAGCACACAAAACTGGGACTTCCCTTGAAATGTCGTGAAGGGCGCCCCCAGGAACCAGTCGCCACCAAGACATGCTTAGGATGGGTGGTACATGGGCATAACCGAATGCCACGACACGGGATTGCAACGCTTGGTAAAAGATTCTATATGCATGGACAATTTCGGCATATCAAATCCAGATAAGGTCCTAATGTCAACCGAAGTTAAACGTGCGTTAGAGCTTTTGGAGGCACACACCGTTCGAAAAGATGGACGCTTTGAAACAGCGTTGCTGTGGAAATATGATAACATCACGCTGCCGGACAGTCTTCCCATGGCAAAGAGGCGATTGGCTTGTCTGCACAGGCGCATGAAAAGAGAGCCGCAACTAGATGGAGCGCGAGAGAAGAAAATTGGGGAATTCATTACGAAGGGTTACGCAAGGAAACTCTCATCGCAGGATTGCTGCAAAGGACGTTCGTTCTTGGTATCGTCCTATATTCCCCGTATTCAATCCGAACAAACCCGGAAAGCTGAGGATTGTGTGGGACGCAGCGGCATCCGTCAAGGGCATCTCATTGAATTCTATGATTGTTCAAAACCAACTAATGACCTCTAAACAAAAAAACAAATAAATTTGACACAGCTCAAAATATGTCTTTATTGTAATTACAATTAATAAAAGTGGACTGTATAATAAGATCTATTCTGCACTGTACAGAAACTGACGAACAAGTGAAGTCAAAAGGGTTTATTTCCAAATTATATACCGCCGCACGTGCGGTATATTTACAACGTCGCCCATCGGTCGCAGGTACCGTTTTTCACCGGCGATAGAGTATATAGTAAGATGGTTGAATGTTGTCGGCTGTTTTGCTTTGTTTGTCCTTCTTTGCGCCCGATGAAGCGGTCCGTCTCGCTGCCTGTTTCTCGTGGCAGATGTATTTAATGCCCTTGGGTTTCTCCAGCGGTATCGGTACCGTTGGTTATTTGTGTGATATGCGCTGCTGGTTTTTTGTTGATGCTCTTTATGTATGCATGTAATCTGCACTTGCCGATTCTAGACATTCCGCCCCCAATTGAGCACTTGTCTTCAATTCCCGGTCGTTGAATCGTCCTTGGGAAGAATGCACAACTTTTGTACTGGACGTGACAGTGTTGCGTGTTCCATTTTCAGATCCGCGCTTCGCACAAGTCCATCTCGGCCCTCATGAACTGCGGTGACTCGTCCTAAAGGCCATACCGTTGGAGGCATGTTCTCCTGTTTGACCAGTACCAAGTCGCCGATTTCCACATTTGCTCATGGTGCTCTCCACTTAAATCGCTGCTGTAGGGTGTGAATATATTCTTCGCTCCATTTCTTCCAAAAATGCTGCTGCTCCACCAGATGCAGCTTCCACAGCTTGAGTCGGCTCTGTGGGATTTCGCTGACGTCTGCGGTCAGTGGCTGCACGATTGGTTCGCCAGTGTCCAGGTGTCCAGGTGTGAGTGCACTGGAATCTCTTGGGTCGTCCGATAATGCACTGAGTGGCCGGGAGTTGAGGCATGCCTCAATCTGCACAAGTGTTGTCGCCAAAGTCTCGAACGTGAAAATCTGCTTGCCCATTACTCTGCGTAGGTGATGCTTTAGAGATTTGACCCCGGATTACCAGATGCCACCCGTGTGTGGTACACCTTGCACAATGAACTTCCATTGGGTTCCCATTGCTCGCATTTGTTCCAAGTCCACGCCGCTATGCTTGAATACCCATGCTCTTTGCACGTGGTCTTTTGGCAGACTGCCCATTAGCTGCTCTGCTACGACATGATTCTGGCGGAAACAGATCACGCACTTCTCGACATGAGACTTAACCGCTCGTCTCAAACTTGGTATCCAAAATTGTTGTCGAATGTATTCCATGCATAGTTGCACTCCGCCATGCATTGTTCTGTGATGTGCTTCTCTGATGATGTGGGCGCTCAACTTACTTTTAGATGGAAGGATGACTGGATGGGTGTTCGAATAGGGTAGGTCTGCATTTTGTAGTCGGCCTCCCACTCTCATAGCTCCATTGGAGTCCATAAACGGGGCTAGTGTCGCGATGCTGCTTGATTTGTTTATGGGCTATCTGCTTTTCAATTTCAGTAGCTCCTCGCTGTATGCCTGTTCTTGTGTGATTTTCACCCAAAAAGTCAGGGTTTCTTCTTGCTCGATTGGTGTTACTGCTCCTTTAGATTTACGCTCGCTGCTCCTCCGTGCAAACCGGAATACTAATGCTGTCACTCTCAGCACGCTCTGCATGGTTGATCTACGCTCTAACAAACTCGTACCGTCGATATTTAGCTCTGTTGCTTTAGGTTGGGTCAGACTTCCAACAATGACTGATTTTAACGCTACGTTGGCTCCTGCTCTTTGTTTTGCGGTGAAAGGCGGCTCTGTCTTTGGCCAGTCCTGCTCAGAACGTTTTAGCCAATGCGGCCCTTCCCACCATATAGTCGCGTCCTTCAGCTGCACTGCCGAAACCCCTCGAGATGCTAAGTCCGCTGGGTTGTCGCCCGATGACACATGCTCCAGGGATGGCTCACCGTAGGTTGTTGAATCGCACTGACTTTGTTTGCCTCGAAGGTTTTGAGCTCGCACGGGATCTTCCTGATCCAGTATAGTACTATCGTTGAATCGCTCCAATATGTTCTGGGAACATGTTGAACATTGAACGCGCTGCTCAGTTGCTCCATTAGTTTGCTCCAATCTTGGTATGGAGATCGTCTTTAAGGGTGCTACCCTGGTTTTGGACGCCACCAGAGTGCAGCTCATCTCACCGTTAGTCCCAGTTGCCCGCAAATAGACGACCGCACCATATGCTCTGGATGATGCGTCTGCAAAACCGTGTAAAGCAAATTCATTTGCACTTTCGGTGCCCAACCACCTCGGTATGCGGATCTGCTCCAATTGTGGTAATAGCTCACGGAAAGATGCCCATTCAGGAGTCAGGGCGGCCGGTATCCGCTTGTCCCATTGCACACCAGAGCGCCATAGATCTTGGATGAGGATCTTAGCGCGCACTATCATCGGTGCAAGATATCCGTTTGGGTCGTATAGCCTAGCGATCTCGCTGACAACTGCTCGTTTGGTCAGCTTGTGAGTGCCCTCATCGACACGCACATTGAATTGGATCTCATCTGTTGAAGAATTCCATACTAGGCCAAGTATGGATGTGTTTGCGTCCTCCGCAATGGATAGCTCGATGTTGCCACCCTTTCGTAGTGACGAAATTGCCTCTCTGCCCAAAATAGTAGCGTGCTCTTCGTCATCGGCTCCTGACAACATATCGTCGACGTAGAAGTTCCTAGTTATTGCTTCAAACGCGAGCGGATGCGTTGTCATCTGCACATTGAGTCATTGCCCTGACGAAACTTTTTCGTGACGCAATGATGAGGGATGTGATAGCTGATCACACCTGCTCTTGGCTCCTCGTTCAAAACTCTCATGTGGTCGAGATTCTGGTACTCACGCATGAAGTTAACGTATTTTTCCTTTAGCTCTTGATCCGCACATAATCTCTTCTCAAGCTGAAAGAACCTCTTCAAGGCTACTGCTCTAGAACTGCCCAATGGTTTAGCTCTCGGACTGATGGGAATGGTGACGATGTACCGTCCGGATAAGTCTCGTCGATGTGTGCTCCTGAAATTATCCTCGACCCACAAGTCGTCTGCCGAGATCGTCGTCGCTCTATTCAGCTCTTCAATTTCCCAAAATCGCCTTATGAAATCATTTAGTCGTGCATCTTGGGGTTCCTCTGCAACGATCATCGCTCGTAATGCTCGTTCCTCGCTTATTCTCAGCTGCCCAAAAATGATCCATCCAAGCCGAGTATCTTGCGCTGTCAAAAAAGTTTTGTGCCTTTTAATATTGCCCCTTGATGATGCTGGCCCATACTTGCGCTAAAAGCAAGAGATCGACTCTGGCAGGTCTACTGAAATTTGGGTCAGCCAACCGCATTCGGCTCAGATCGACTATTTGCCCTTGTGGCAAGTCCGCTGCTGGAAGGCACGAAGGGGTTGGGTCCGATTTCCCGCATATCATTTGCCCACACCCGATTGCCGGCACCCAATTGCCCGCAAACCATTTGCCCGCAACTCGTTTGCCCGAAAACCAATTGCCCGCAAACCATTTGTCCGCAGACCATTTGCCCGCAGAATCGAGGGGAAAAAGAAAAATCGGTTCTCCATGATTCTCATAATATCAGGTATCTTCCCCTCAATGTGAAAATTTTTGGCAAAACCAATCAAAACTCTTAAAATATATATTTTTTCGCTCTGGTGTAGTAATTCACCACATTCACCACTTCCCCTCTTCTTTTTTTTGAAACCAGACAAAATCTCATACAAATTTTTTGCTAGTCCTAAAAAGAACATTTTTATCCACCATTTTCACCTCTACCCCTCCATGTTCACAACAACTAAAATCTCTTAATGATTTCTTATTCGTCCTTAAAAGAACGTTTTGTCTGGTCCTTTCAAGACCATTTTACCACATACCACTTATCACTTCACAAACACTTCCAGGAGAGCAACCGCACTGCTCGAGCCATCGACTAAGAATGCGAAAATTCGATTTTTTTTTAGATTAGATTATTTATATTTTTTATCAATTTGTTTTATATACAACTTGTCTTAAAACTAAACTTATTACTATATTTAAAACTTGTCGGCTCAACAATAAGGGCCCGACGTTCTTCTCTTGTCAATTTATACAATGCTATTTTTACAATGTCATATTATTGTTTCCTTAATCTATTACATGATTTTTTTTTTTTTTATGTTTGATACATAAAGTATTATTTTTAATGGGAAGTTAAGACGGATTCGTTTTTATATAATTAAAGGGATCAAGCTCTGTAATGCTGGTTGTTGGTTTTCTCGTAGAATGGTGCTTCTTCATTGTGGATGATGTCTTCATATTGGTCGTCTGTGATGGCTCGACCTTGTAGATATCGTTGACTCGGCTCTAGGTGCTGCTGCAGAATCTGCTGAACTTCTATATTCGGATGATTCTCCAGGTTCCTTAAAATCTTGCTGGAAAGCTCAAGCATGTATTGATCGATTGGGATCAATTTTGCTTCCTCGTACAGCTTCTTTGTCGGAATGAATTTCTTCGTCATTGGGTTCCTGTTAAGTCCGGTACAAATGCGCAACATCTTTCTCTCGAACGCCTTGATCGACTTCATTGCTGTCGGTGAAATTGTGTACCATATGGGGCAGGCATATGTCAAAACGGGTCTGATCAGCTGCTTATATACCAGTAGTTTTGTCTTTTTACTTAGTCCATTCCGTTTTCTGAGTAGCGGGTGGACTAAGTGTAGAGAAAAGTTGGCTCTCCTTAGTATCAGTGCTGCATGTTTGTTGAACTTAAATTTGTTTGAGAAGTTAATTCCCAAGTACGTCGTGGATTGTCTGACTGCTACTTCCGTGTTGTCTGGAAGCTTTAGCTTTAGGTCATCACAGCGCGAAGCGAAGGCTCGGCGTCCTCTTGTTGCTGTTACTGGCATCCGGAAGCAGATCAGTTCCGTTTTGCTGCTGTTAACCTTGAGTCCCCATTTAAGGTAGTAGTCCCAAAGGTTTTTAATGTGCTCCTGCACTCGTCTGATGGCTATTTCCGGTGAGCAAGATGTTGCATATCTAACGGAGTCATCTGCGTATAGCTTCGTTTTTGTCCCTGGTACATTCGTAGGCTGGTCTGCGGTATAAATGTTGAAAAGCAACGGTCCAAGCTTTGATCCTTGTGGTACTCCAGCACGTATTTCTTTTGTTGATGATTGATTGTTGTTAACCTGTACATAAAAAAGTCTATTGGTTAGAAAATTTTTGATAATTCTTACGAGGTGATTGGGTAGTCCAAGCTGTGTTAGTTTAAATATTAGTCCTTTTGTCCACACGCTGTCAAAGGCTTTTTCGATGTCTAGCAAGCACGCAACGGTCGTCTCTTTTTATACCCTATTCTAGGGGTATATTAATTTTGACGCATAGTTTGAAACATACCTTAATATTGCCCGTAGACCCCTAAAAGTTACTATATTTATGATCAGCATCGATAGTAATGTCGATCTAGCCATGTCCGTCTGTCCGTCCGTCTGTCGGCAAAAATTAGGCCTTTAAATTGGACCTAGAGAGCTGAAATTTTAACCATATACTCTCTAGGGTCCCGAAATAATCAAGTTTACGAATTTTTGAAATCCGCCCACAGACACGCCTACAAACTCAAAAAAACCAAATTTTGGAAAAAATCGAATTTTGAGCTAGAAAGCTGAAATGTTTTATATATGATCTATGACTCCTAAAACTGTTCGGGATAAAAAATGTTCATAATCCGCCCACTGACACGCCCACAAATAAATAAAATAATTTTTTTATACCCTATTCTAAGGGTATATTAATTTTTGAAAATCCAAAGTTTCAGCTAGGGAGCTGAAATTTATAGTATATACTCTCTATGGGCCCTTTATGCTCATGTGTAAATATTTTCAAAATCCGCCCACTGGCACGCCCACATTTTTTTTTTTTTTTTTTTGGAAAATTCAAAGTGAGCTAGGGAGCTGAAATTTATAATATATACTCTCTAGGGGCCCTTTATGGTCATGTGTTAATTTTTTTTAAATCCGCCTACTGACACGCCCACAATTAAATAAAACAATTTTATTGAAACACCCAAGTTTGAGCTAGGGAGCGTTTTTTTTGATAAAATCCTTTAAATGTTATATAACAAAATATGTAAAGCGTTCTTAACAATTCAACCATACTTAGACTTTTGTCACGCCCACTTATGAGGGATAGGAATAAGAATAGGGTATCCAACAGTTCGCCCAAGCGGACTGTAGCCCGTCCCTATGTTTTTTGTTAAGTCCAACTGTAACATCGCTGTGGAGTCCAAGCAGAGGATGAATGGTGGAGTGTCTATTCCGAAAGCCATACTGGAACTCCGGTATGACATCTCTGTTCCTGCAAAAACGTTAAGTTTCTTTAATATTAAAGCCTCCAATACTTTGCTAACACAGCAAAGAAGGGAAATTGGCCGATTCCCGTCGACGTTTGATCGATTGGTCTTTTTTGCCGCGGGAATAACTTTTGCCGTTTTCCATGCCGAAGGAAAATAGCTGTTGTTCAGACAGTTTGAAAATTATTGTCAGCAGGAAAAGTGCAAGATTTGGTAACTTTTTTAACACGAAGTTAGAAACTTTGTCATATCCTGCAGACTTCTTAGAGTTCCCACCCTGAATGATGTCAGTCACCTCTTTAGGGGAAGTGAAAACATTACTCAACAGTGGATAAGTTGCCGGGTTCTCTTCGCTGAATGAGGCGACGGTGTCGATGATTGAAGAAACTTCTTCAAAACGGTCAACTTCTTCGATGAAATCAGGGATGTGGATGGGCAGGCGATCCTTGAAATTTTCCTCAAAGTGTTTCGCAAATGCTTCAGCTTTATCGGCAGGAGTTGTTGAAGATCCTTGTCCGTGAATGATGGTCTCAGGGATGGAGTTAGTTCTTCCTACGAGAATGGTAATCTTTTTAAAGGTGTCCGGCCCTGGTTTGATGTCTTCAAGCCTCTTTCTGAATTCGATCTCTTGGTGATGCTTAACTGCCTGGTTGAACATTGTGTTGGTACATTGAAATTCGGAGCGAAGTCTACGATATTCCGTATTCTCTCTGTTGAATGTTCTGTTGAAGATCCTTTACAGTTTCTTGCGGAGCCTTTGCCTATGAGCATATATTGCTTGTATATATTGAGGCAAGTTCGCATACCGGTATCTGCTAGTGCGGGGAGTCTTCTTCCTGTCCATAGCGTTGTTGACTGCTGATTCGAACTGGTGTATTGCGCTGTCGATTTCGCTGTTGGAAAGGTTGATGTTGGTCGGAATTTCAGGAAGGTTATCCTCCACTTCAGCCCGAAATCTGACCCAGTTGATTTTGTCAAATCTAAGATGAAGCTCAGGATCGCGACGTTCAGTACTAATCCTCTGATTTAATTGGACTCTTAGTTCAACCGCCAGAAGGTCCGAGTCACTGTTGTGTGCCACACATGAGTAGTTTTGGAACTCAGGCAGGATGTTTGTAAAGTTGGACGATGTCAGGAAGAAGTCCAAGAGAGATGGAGTTCTGGGGTAGGTGAATGTTGGCTGAGAAACTACGACCAGTGAGTGAAGTTCGGGGTTGTCCTGTAGCCAGTCTACAATAGCCCTTCCTTGTAGCGATTCCTTGTTGTCGAACCAAAAGGGGTGCCGAGCGTTGAAGTCCCCTCCGACGACACAGTAGTTATGTTCGCTTGCCAGTTCGTTGATGGCATGCATATCATGCAGGATGTCTCTCCTTGTTGCGTTACATTCGTTGTACACTGAGACGACCAGCATGGTCTCATTTTCCGTCACCTTGATCACAACAGCTGTTGTTTCCATGCAACGAAGTCCTGAAATCCTTGCTCGCTCGCTTGTTAAGTCATCGTTAAGAAGGATTGCTGTCCCTCTGCCATCTGATGCTTTGTCCTCTCTGTAGGATTTGTAGCCGTCTGGTTTGAAGGGGTTCCTCGCTGTGAGGTTTGTTTCCTGCAAGAAAATAATGTCAGGTTTCTTTGCCTTTAAAAATAGGGTTAGCGAAGTTCGTCTGGCTGTGGAGTAAATAGGATTAACGTTAATGCGAAAATTCAGAACAATTCCATTTCATATATACACTTTGTCGACGACTTTTTCACACTTTTTCAAAGTGATGGGGAAAATTGAATTTTGCCTAAATTTTGCCTACAAATTGTATAAAAGAAATTTTTATTTCCAAATTACTCGCATTAGATTGAAAAAAAAATTACTCGCATAACTCGTTGTTACGCCGACTGGTGTGGTGGTCTGCTCCAATAAATAGAGCGATTGGTATTAAAGAGGATAATAATTCCTTCAAAAAGCGTTCTTTTAAGGACGACTAAATGCCTAAATTAAGAGATTTTGCTTATTTCAGTGAGGAAGAGAGGTGAATTTACAGTTCCTGTAGGTGGTTTTGTTACGCGTTAAAAAAAAGGGGTGAATATATTGAGAAATAAAAGCTGCGGAGAAGAGGTGAATGTGTTAAATGATCTTAAAATCGTTCTCCATAGGACGAACAAATATTTATGTAAGAGATTTTGCTTTATTCAAAAGCAATAAAGCCAATATTGCCCGAGATATTTCCTCCAAATAGCTTGCCAAGGTAAAGTGCATTGAAGATAAGATAATAACCGCCCGCCCGCTTGGCGGGATCTAAGGATTTTAGCTATCTTTCTGCAGGGTTTAGCACACTCACGCAACTACGTTGCTTCGCTAAGGGTACATGCTTGTTGTCTGGCAGGTGCCATAAACATTGAAACAAGCACCAAATTCTAAAGATTATAACCATATATTCGCATCATGTTCGTTCTGGGTGGCTCGCTTCGCGGGATCTTAGGGTTTCAGCTATCTTTCTGCAGGGTTTAGCACGCTCACGCAACTTCGTTGCTCCGCTAAGGGTACATGCTTATTCTCTGGCAGGCGCCATAAAAATTGAAATAAGCGCCAAATTCTAAAGATTATAACCACATATTCGCATAATGTTCGTTCTGGGTGGCCCGCTTCGCGGGATCTTAACGTTTCTATCTTTAAGCAGGGTTTAGCACGCTCACGCAACTCCGTTGCTCCGCTAAGGGTATATGCTTTATGCCTGGCAGGCGCCATAAGCATTATGATATTAGCGCCCAACTCCAAAGATAATGTCTGTTTAGACCCGTTTGTCTAATGAATGTAGCAAGCACATTAACTTGATACTTCTGTATTGTAGTGAAACAAGCACTTAAACCTGTTCACGGTATCTCTTTGTTGTAGTGAAACAAGCACTTAAACTTGTTCACTGTTGGAGGCTGAAAACTGAATTGTTTGTTAATAATAAAAGAGTGATTTCCAATTAAACACTGATCAAATATAAATTTATTGAGTCTTTTTATACTTATAATTAGCTTACTCTATGACTTAAAAATAGGACAAGAATAACAATAAATGCATGATATGCATTGTCAACACTTTGGTTGTTGTTATGCCTGTATGACCCAGATGTGGGTTGCTGCCGTCTCAGCATGTTGCGTGCGTTGACTTGCCCAGGTGTTGTTGTGGTAGGAACAGCTGAGTCGGTAGATTTAATTTAGTTTTGGTTTCAACATTCTCCCCCGCGTTGAATGGTAATTCAACCCTCTAAGCAATTGTGACAGCAAATTCGGAATTTGTTGGTGTTTGGCGGGATTTTGCCCGCGGGCTATTAGCAGCTACATCATTTTTGTTTTTTCTTTGGTTCCAGGTGAGGTAAACAATTACCATGATGGCCAAGAGCAGGGCCAAATACCCAATTGCATAGTTGTGATAGCTGTGAGTTTGAAACTTATGAGGCAGCTCAAGGACCTTCTGCTCTGCAATTATTTTTTGTAACTGAGTAAGATTTTTGAGTTGGACGTCATAGTGCGTTGCATTGAATTCTTGCAGAAGTGGTTCATGAATCATTGGTGTTGAAATTTCTGAAAGTGATCCGAAGCTTATGTAGGAGGGTTGTAAGTTGGTGGTGAACGTGTTGTGCCCCTGGATCGTGATGAAGTTTTGTCTCAAGATGCATCCTGGCTGCAGTGTTAGCATTCCGGAACCCTCTACGACCAGTTGTAGAATTTTCTTTCCGCAGATTGCAGTGAGGCGAGATGGCGTTTTTGTGGAATATATCCACAGATTTTTGTGTTCCATCTGGATCCAAGTGGAATTCGCTTGTGATTTCCCTAATACACATGTCGACCTCTTCTCGTCGTTGAATAAACCCAATTCACAGGAGCAGACTTCCGCTCCCTTGCTATATTTTGCTTGCATGTTGATGCAGAGATATTGTTCTGCTCTTATATTCATGCATGTTTCCAGCGCGGGTGATTGTATCGGGATATATTCATCGCGATGTGCATTTATGGCCAGAATTGGAGCACAAGGGATGATGGACAGCATGGTGTTGTTTATGAAGGTTGGTATGGGCGTCATTCTGAATAATTCGTAGTTTCCTTCATCTACTAATGGCAATGTGATCAAGAATACTGCTCGGTTTTCTGTTACTCCTCCCTTTACAGTCATTAACTTGTATAGGTGTAATAAGTCGCTCTCCTCTGCAGGTAATTCGAGGAATGCTGGCAGGTGGGTCTTGATCGTTCTTATTTCTTCTTTTAGCTGGTGTGCGGACAATAATAATGCATTTACCTTCCCATGGTGAGTGTCTGTAAGTACGTCGATGACAGTTGACTGTATCCTTTGTATGTTGATCATCATTAGGGTAAGTTGGGAGGACAGTGATGTGAAGATTTGGAACATCTTGACTTGATAAATCTCTTTACCATTATCGCGCACTCTTCCTCTTATTTCGCTTAGTTGTGTGTTTATTTGTTCGAACCTATTTTGGATTATTATTTGATCTTGCTTGACAAGATTAATCGTTGAATCGATAACTGAGGTTTGGTTTTTTAGTAAATTTAACAAAAAGTTTTCATTTGTGTTTACTTGATCTATTGTGTTGGTCATTTTTTCAGCATATTCTGAGTCTAATATTCCAAAAAGAGAATTTGTTAACTTTCCAACTATGTTAATTGCTCCCCTTTTACTTCGTTTGGTTGGCAACAGGGTGTTCTCGGAATGTAGTTCATTTATGATATGTTGAAATTCATTCAATGTGTTAGTGCAAATGCTCCTTTGTTGCATTTCTTGACACAAATGATGGAGGGTCAATGTTCCGTTAAACAATGCTGTGTATTCGTTTATTAATGGATCGAGATTGTTGTGAACGATGAAATTCCATTCGCTTGTTGCCATTCTTGCTGACCCTATTCCTTCGAAGTATATTCCGAGGTCGGACTTAAATTTGTTGATCTGGATGTTCTCACTTAACACAATTGGCAAAATTAAGCACATTGTTAAAAGTGATGTTATACCGACCGTACCAGTTGATCTTCGTCTTTTACTTGGTATGATGTCTACTGGGGCTGATGATTGGGCACTAGTCACTAGATGTTCCACCTCGCTCCTGAGCGGTATATCATGGCTTATCTCATTGTCGATTGGTAGTGGTGCTAATCTATGAATTGGACGCTTCCAGATTCCGGATGCTGTTTTGACTTCGACTACTCGTACTGCGCCGTCGTTACCCTTGAATGTATTGATGATTCTTCCCAACGGCCATTGAAGTGCCGGAACGTTGTCTTCCTTTATGATGACCATGTCTCCCAACTTAATGTTCTTGCAGCATTCCTTCCATTTGTGGCGATATTGCAGTTCATTAAGGTACTCTTGTGACCATCGCTTCCAAAATTTGTGTTTGAGATGTGAGACTAAGTTCCACCGTGTCAACAGGGTCTGTCTGGTCGGAAGTGCGTTTACATCGATATGTGCAGTGAGTGGTTCACCGATAAGAAAATGCCCCGGGGTTAGAGCTGTTAGATCGTTGGGATCGCTTGACAGGGGTGTAAGTGGCCTTGAATTTAGGATTGCTTCAATTCCAACTAATACTGTTTCTAATTCTTCATACGTCAGGGAGGCTGTTGACACACTCCTTTTTAGAAGATGTTTTGCTGATTTCACTGCTGCTTCCCAGAGCCCTCCAAAGTGAGGTGCTCTTGGAGGAATGAAGTTAAATTGTATAGCATTGTCACTACATTCCTTTATAGATAGATAGATAGATAGAGTTTTTTTTTATTCATTTCAGTCCAACTTAATCTAATCTAACAATATTTATTGATAAATCAATGAATAAATAGTTAACGTTCTATAACTTAAGTACAATTAGTCTTAAATTAGTGTTGAACGCAACTTCAAAAAAAAAAAAATTCTCAATAATTCTTCTGATGTGGGGTGACAATTCGAATTTTTTAATGAAATACAATCACAAGATAATCTTTTAAGATGTGTTTCTTATTAAAGACTCGACATTAGCATAATCCAGAGTACTTAACCATTTTCTTATTTGTTTAATGTAAGCATTAAAATTGTTAGTAATTCGGATGGAATACGGAAGCTTATTAAAATACTTGGGGGCTGTAATTGTGTAAAAGTGAGAAAAATGAGAAGTACGTGCGGCTGGTACGATAACATAAGCCATGCTATTTATTCGTAAGTTGTGAGTTTGATTACTTCTGCTTGGGATCTTACCACTTTGCTTAAAAAATTCTCTGAGTACTTTAAAAACATACAAGTGTCTTACAGGTAAAATGTTTAGTCTTTTAAACAAGGGCCAGCTATGGGTGCGACGATTACAACTAGAAATAATGCGAACTAGATGTTTCTGTGCAATTAAAACAGGTTGAAGAGCATTCATATAACATCCACCCCAACTGACAATGCCATACTGCAACTTCGAGTGTGCGAGACCATAATAAATTTTTAATAAAACATCCTTAGAGCAATAAGGTTTGATGTGATAAAGTTTCCGGGCCACTAGATTCATATGTGATTCAATTGAATGGATATGGTCCTTCCATTTCAAGTTGCTATCTATTAACACTCCTAAGTATTTAAAGCTTTTTACGGATTCAATTTTAAGACAGTTATCAGAACATGAGCTGTTACCATTAAAGTTATTATTGCCACAAGTGTGTAGTGGTAAGCAAAACCTATTACAGTCATGTGAATGAAAATAAAGATTAAAATCAGTTGAAGCACAACTTGAAATTTTAAAGGCCAAAAGTTTGGTTTTTTCGCTGACAATCAACCCATGGGCAGCAAACCACTGCCTTAATTTTTCCAAGTCTTCTTCAATCTTGACAGTACATTCGAAAATATTTTTAGATGTATAAGTTAATGTTATGTCATCAGCGAATGCAGTAGCGAGGCCATTTAACTGCAGCTTAAAGAACGAATTGATGTATATCAAAAAGAGAAGAGGTCCGAGTACAGAGCCTTGGGGGACGCCAGATTTAAGAACACGAGGCTTACTAAAGAAACCGTTAACTTTAACTCTTTGATTCCTGTCCTTTAAGTACGACTTCAACCAATCGTATATTGATCCTCTAAACCCAGCATTATATAATTTGCTTAGCAAAAGCTGATGATCAACCATGTCGAATGCTTTTGTCATATCTAGGAATAAAGCCACTACGGATTGGTTAATGTTAAGCCCTTCATGCACTTGACTACACACCCTGAGAATAGCATCCTCAGTTGATAAACCAGACCTAAACCCAAATTGATTAATAGAAAAGAAATCATTTCGTTCCAAAAATTTAAGCATTCTTGCCTTAAGTAATTTCTCAAAAATTTTTGTCAAAGTTGGTAAAATGGAAATAGGTCTATAATTGGTAAGATTTCTTCTACTACCTTTTTTGAAGAGTGGAGTAACCTCAGCACACTTGAGAGATTGAGGAAAGCAACCAGTACAGACACTTAAGTTAAACACATAACACAGTACATCAATCACTTGCCAGACAATGTTTTTTAACAGAATACTAGTTAAGCCATCACTTGTGCACGAATTTTTATTTTTTAAGGTCATTATAAGCTTATAAAGCTCCCCTGAAGAAATAGTATCAAAAACGAAACTATTTGTTTGAATATTTTCAACAATGACAGATGGAGGTATAGTGCAGGTGCAAGATCTGTATTGATTAATAGATGGCTTTAAGTTCTCAGAGACTTCAGTGAAGTATTCATTAAACATATTTGAGATAATTTCGGAGTCTGATGAAAGAACTCCATCTACTTCTAGATCTTGTATTACTGTGGTAGGCCTATGTTTACCTAAAATGCTATCGACTACTCTCCATTCCTCTCTACTATTACCATTTGCCCTTTCAAGCTTCTCAGCATAATAATTGTCGCGTGTTTCTATAATGTTTTTATGAATCTGTTTGCACATCTTCTTGTAGTACTTTTTTAATCTTAAGTTTTGCGGATGTTTTGCACATTTGGCAGCACACATTTTTTTTCTTTTTATGTGCTGTAGAAGCGAGTTGGTCATCCACGGTTTCAAGTGTTTTTTCTTATTAGAAATAGTAGAATATACAGAGCATGCTTTTATATGCTTTTGTAATATTGATGAGCGTGCAGTTTCTGAATAAATCGTGTCCTCTAACTCAGATAATTGATTATTTGCACCCACAAAGTTTGTTGCATTGTCGCAAAATAGGTGCTGACAGTGTCCTCTGCGTCCAATGAATCTTCTAAGTGCACTGAGGAATGAATTGGTGCTTAGATCGCTTACGAGTTCGATATGTACCGCCTTCGTGGCGAAGCAACAGAAAATTGCAACATATGCCTTTTGGGGTCGTTTACCTCGAATCTTGTAATGAATCCAAAATGGCCCGCAATAATCGACTCCAGAATGAATAAAGGGTCTAGATGGTGTTATTCTTGATGCTGGTAGATTCCCCATTACTTGTTGAAGTAATTGCGGCCTGGCTCTTGTGCATTTCACGCAGTGGTGTACTACGGATCGTGCCATTATTTTGCCCTTAATAGGCCAATCCTCATGTGGGCTAACAATGTCGCAGTGCTTATGTCTTTCATGAACTTCCTGCATCAATAATTTTGCCAAGGGATTGTTGTATGGTATAAGCATTGGGTGCTTGGCGTCAAACGGTAGTGTTCCTGATTCCAACCGACCTCCAACTCGAATAATTCCCTTGTCATCCAAGAATGGTGCGAGGCTGGTGAACTGACTTATCCGTTTCAATTCCTTATGGGCACGAAGCTCCTTGAGTTCCTCCTTGAAATCGAAGGCCTGCATCGCTCGTATTATTACAACGAGGGATTTCTCTAGTTCCTGAGGCGTCAATAGTATTCCCTCATGCCGTGGAGCCTTGGAAGTTCTGGCATGATTGCAAAAACGAAGGATGTAACCAGTTATTCTCTGGAGTGTTGTGAACGAATTACGATGGTTGATTTTATAGATCATATCCTGATCCCAGGCATAAGTTGCTGTTGCTATAGTTGGCAGTTTCCTTTTTCTCTCCATGTTTTCCGGAATTGAAAGTTCTTTGATATATTTGGCTGGCCACCTGTCTTCATGGCCATGTAGAAAAAGAGGACCATAAAACCATTGTGTGCATGATGGTAGCTTCGATGGTTGCTCGCCTCTCGATAGTACATCTGCTGGATTATGTTGTGATGGCACATGCCGCCATTGCTCGGGAAGTGTAAGTCCTTGTATAGTGGCCACCCTATTGGCAACGAATGTTTGAAATGATGATGAGGGAGAATTAATCCATGCCAAGACGATTTCAGAATCTGTCCATAGGAAAGCGGGTTTATCCTTGAAATTGAGATCGTTCTTCACCCTAGCTGTAAGTTGAGCTCCTAAAACTGCGGCGCATAGTTCTAGTCGTGGTATTGTTTGTTTCTTCAGTGGAGCCACACGTGATTTTGAACATAGCAACCTTACGAGTACTCTTCCATCTCTCATAATTGTCCGCAAATACACCGCTGTGCCATATGCTTTTTCAGATGCGTCAGAAAAAGTGTGTATCTGTATTAATGATGGTACGTCATTGTTAAACATATGACGCTGAACATGGAAATTGTTTAGTTCCTTCAAGTTGTTTCGGAACGTCATCCATCTTGTGTGAAGTTCAGCCGGTAGTGCCTCATCCCATGATACTTTTAGTAGCCATAGCTCCTGGATGAATATTTTTGCTGTGACAACTACTGGAGCCATAATGCCTAATGGATCGAATAGTTTGGCAAGATCTGACGTGACAATTCGTTTTGTTATTCGACTTGTTGAGTTCAGGTTTGTTTTCACACAGAACCTATCCTTTTTTGGCTGCCACGTTAAACCCAATTCCTTGATTGAGACATCACCTTCGTTGTTGAAATCGAGATCAATTTCTTGATCCTCTTTCGCAACGCATGTTAGTAGTCGGGGGTGATTAGCACACCATTTTCGTAACTTGAATCCTGCGCCTTGTAATATTCGTGTGAGTTGGTTTTGCATTTCTAAGGCAACTGATAAACTGTTATCTCCAGTCAGGCAGTCGTCTACATAGAAGTTGTTTTGTATAGCATGAGCACCTACTGGAAATCGGTCGCTATTCTCCTTGGCTAGCTGTTGCAAACACTTCGTAGCTAAATATGGTGCTGCTCTTGTCCCATATGTTACGGTGTTCAGTTGGTAGCAGCGAAGGGGTTTGTTTTCATCAGTTCTCCATACAATTGTTTGGTATTTTCTATCGTCGGGATGCATAATAATTTGCCGGTACATTTTTTGAATATCAGTGCAAAAGACAAATCTTGGTAGACGGAATCGTAGTAGTAATGAAAACAATTCACCCTGCACTGTCGGGCCTGTATACATAATGTCGTTTAATGATAGTCCTGACGATGTTTTTGATGACGCATCAAATACAACTCGAAGTTTGGTGGTGCTGCTGTCCGTCTTGAATACGCAATGATGAGGAATGACGTAGCTTGATACTTCCGAGTCATTAAGGTCGATCTGTGTCATGTGACCTAAGGCCTCATATTCCTCCATGAATTGAATGTATTGGGCCTTTACTTCCGTGTTTTTAGCTAACCTCCGTTCAAGAGCAAAAAATCTGTTGACTGCTATGTCCTTGGAGTTACCTAGAGTGCTGGTGCACTCATGAAATGGTAACTTGACAACGAAACGTCCTTCGTTGGTCTTGTGTGTGTTTTGTGCAAAATGGGCTTCGCACATCTCTTCATCTCTTGATAAATTGCTAAGCGTTGGTTCTACTTCTTCGAGGCTCCATAATCGTTCAATCATTTGATGGAGCTCATTGTCATCATACGTGGAAATTCCACATGTTGGTGTAAATGCCTTGATCTCAGTTATTCTTCCAGACAGTATCCATCCAAAAACGGTGTTTTGTAGTGTAGGTAAATCATCTGCTAGACGTATTTGCCCAATTGAAAGTAGTTGATGGTAGAATTCCGCACCGATGAGTACGTCAATTTTTTCTGGTCGATTGAAGTGAGGGTCAGCTAATGGAATATTCTTCGGTATTGGCCATGATGATATGTTGAAATGTTGAGAGGGCTGTGGTGCTATGATGTTATGCAGAACAAAGGCTTCTAACTGGGTATTAAAACCACTTGTTCTTGACTGTAACTTGACATTAACCCGATGGTGAGAGTCTCTCCTTCCATTGCCAATGCCTTGAATACTCATAGCTGTATGTTTTGTCTGAAGGTCTAATCTCTTCATGATGCGTTCTGTAATGAGATTGACTTGAGAACCAGAATCCAAAACGGCTCTGCATTCTATCTTCCTTCCATTGCTAGCAATTAATTCGATGATTGCTGTGCTGAGGAGTACGTACTGATGTCTCTCTGGATCCTTGGATGCTGCTAGTGTCACTGATGTGCTGGTTTGAGAGCTTGATGGTTTCTCGCATTCCCTGTTGATTGGATGCTTATTGGTGGTTGGGCTTCTGCTATCGCCCTCAAGATGTAGCAACGTATTGTGTTTGCGGTTGCACCTTGAACAGCTTCTTAACAGACATTTGTTTGCACCATGCCCAGTCCTTAAGCAATTAAAACACAAGTTATGTTTCTTTACAACTTGTGTTCGTTCTTCTGGCCGTAGTTGAAGAAAGTGTTTGCAGGCGAATAACGGATGTATACCAGCTCCACAAACCTTGCACGACCCTTTTTCGTGTTGACTTGATGTTAATGATGCACAAGCACGGAATGATGTATCCTTCTTTCTGTGTCCTATTGATTCCAGCGACTGGAATTGAATTTCCAGAAAGCTTAAAAATTCCTTTAATGACTGTAACTCCTTCGGCTTCTTTAGCGATTGTTCATACAGCATTCGTGTACCCTGATCTACCTTTTGTACTAGTAGGTGTAACAGGATGGGGTCCCAAGTTGTGGTGTCTACACCGATGTTGCCTAGTGCCATCAAGCATTCTTGAGTGGTGTCATGAAGTCCCTTGATGGCTGTTGCTGATGGTTGGGAATGTGATAAATTTGGTTGTCCAGTTATCTTGGTCAATAGGGTTGATGTGAGAACTCGGACATTGTTGTATCTTCCTTGGAGGCTTGTCCATGCGGTGTTATAGTTATCTTCCGTCAATGATAGGTGACGGATGAGATTTTCCGCTTCGCCACTGAGATGGTTCTTCAGATACCACATCTTTTGTATGTTGGGTATTGGCTGCTTGTCCACCATTTGTGAGAACAAATCAAAAAATTGTCTCCATTTCATATAATCCCCATCGAATTTGGGAATTGTGACCCTCGGTAGGTCAAGGGAGTTCTGCCTTGCGGTGCCATTGGATATGCCTGATTCCCTGTTTTCATTGCTTTGGGGCTGATTGTAGAGTGACAGGGAAATAAGGCCTTCCTGAACCCTTCTCTCTATGTCGATGAATTCGACTTGATTGTAACCAATCATTATTGGTTCGTCACAGAGTTCCCAAATCGCATTGTGCATTTCCTCAATTTGCTGCCAATGCCGTTGTATAGTTTTCTCCTGGAACTCATAGAATTGACGTGACTCTCCGGTGTACTTTGCCTTATCTAACGCTCTTTGCAGCGAAGATATAATTGCCTTCTGTCTTCGGATGAGCCTTTGGATGTCATCCCTCTCGTGGTTTAAAGAGCTAGCCTGACCTTCAGTATTCATGCCCTCTTCGTGTTGCGAAGTTCTGGTGGCATCACTTCCTGTGTGCTCTAGCTTCTCAATTTGTATCATAAATTCTTCTCTATGCGTATTGAAAAGGCTCTTAATTGAATCGTAGTACCGATTGGCATAATATGGATGTGCCAACTGCCCCGGGTACTCATCCCGAATCGCGGAATCCTTGGTTTCGAAGCCTTCCCAGAGTCCATCTAACTTAACCATCAGGTTCTGGTAGTACGGGAGTGTCTTCCTGGCGGGCCCATCCTTTTTGTAGTTGGTGATGAGGCGCTGGATCTCATCTCCAGTCTCCTTTTGAGCTGCGGCCATCTTATCCATGGTTGATCAGCAGTGTCAGATGATTAATCGTCGGGGTGTGATGGTTTATCACGTCGGGGTCACCAAAATGTTTAGACTCGTTTGTCTAATGAATGTAGCAAGCACATTAACTTGATACTTCTGTATTGTAGTGAAACAAGCACTTAAACCTGTTCACGGTATCTCTTTGTTGTAGTGAAACAAGCACTTAAACTTGTTCACTGTTGGAGGCTGAAAACTGAATTGTTTGTTAATAATAAAAGAGTGATTTCCAATTAAACACTGATCAAATATAAATTTATTGAGTCTTTTTATACTTATAATTAGCTTACTCTATGACTTAAAAATAGGACAAGAATAACAATAAATGCATGATATGCATTGTCAACACTTTGGTTGTTGTTATGCCTGTATGACCCAGATGTGGGTTGCTGCCGTCTCAGCATGTTGCGTGCGTTGACTTGCCCAGGTGTTGTTGTGGTAGGAACAGCTGAGTCGGTAGATTTAATTTAGTTTTGGTTTCAACAATGTCCATATATTCGCATCATTTTCATCTTTTACTGTGAGGAATAGTGTCATTCCTCCTTTGAATAGACAACTATTCAACTCATGTACTTACGCACACTTGAGATCAGGTTATTTATAAGAGAATTGCGTCTTAACGTCGAATAATTGTTAAGCAGGCGCCATAAACACTGAAATAAGCGCCAAATTCTAAAGATTATAACCATATATTCGCATCATGTTCGTTCTGGGTGGACCGCTTCGCGAGATCTTAGGGTTTCAGCTATCTTTCTGCAGGGTTTAGCACGCTCACGCAACTTCGTTGCTCCGCTAAGGGTACATGCTTGTTGTCTGGCAGGCGCCATATACACTGAAATAAGCGCCAAATTCTAAAGATTATAGCCATATATTCGCATAATGTTCGTTCTGGGTGGCACGCTTCGCGGTATCTTAGAGTTTCAACTATCTTTCCGCAGGGTTTAGCACGCTCACGCAACTCCGTTGCTCCGCTAAGGGTATATGCTTTATGCCTGGCAGGCGCCAAAAGCACTATGATACTAGCGCTCAACTCCAAAGATAATGTCCATATATTCGCATCATTTTCATCTTTTACTGTGAGGAATAGTGTCATTCTTCCTTTGAATAGACAACTATTCAACTCATGTAATTACGCACACTTGAGATCGGGTTATTTCCAAGACAATTGCGTCTTAACCTCGAAGAAATGTTTATTCAAATTCCAATGAATTCACATAAAAATCCTTTTTTATTATGGTATATGAAATCATGAGAATCACGGAGAAAAAAATGTGCAAAAAAGTCTTCAAAAAGTGTATATAAGAAATGGTAATTCTCCAAATTTTCGCTTTCTTCGTCGATGCCTCGAGCAGTGCGGTTGCTCCTCTAGTGCCTTAGTAGTGTCTGTGAAATGTGAAGTGCTGGACAAAGTTGGGAAATTGTCCAGCGAAATGAGGGGAATGCCGAGGTGAAAACGTTCTTTTTAGGACGAACAAAAAATCACTAAGAGATTTTGGTCGTTTTCATGGCGGGGAAGAGGTGAATATGGTGAGTAAAACCGTTATTTTTAGTACGACCAAAAAATGTTTAAGAGAATTTACTTGGTTTCAAAAAAAAAAAAAGAAGGGAGGAGAATGTGGTGAATATTTTTTTTTTTTTTACTTAACTTAACATGGTTCTTGTCAGGAGGAACAATGGTTTCTGTCAGAGATTTTTCTATATTTCGATAGAGGGGAAGCGCTGAAATAAAAGTTGAAAAAAAGCAGTTTTTGCGGGCAGTTTCCACTGCGGGCAAATGAACTGCGGGCAATATCATAAATTGGCCTGCGGGCAAATGGACTGCGGGCTAATATTTTCCGGGCAAATGAAGTCCTCCCGCCACGAAGGTATCCTCTTTATTATGAATGCTTCACAACGCAGAGAGAACATCGAGTCTACTCCCGACAGTATGTCGATTTGAACGATACCTGTTAGCCGCACGTTGGCTTCAGCTCCGATTCGCACTTCGCACTTTCGTTTGGTGATACCCATTCGCTGAATGCACTGCTCCAATATGAGGTTGACTTGGCTTCCACTATCAAGTAATGCTCCTGCTTGCATTTCTCGCTCTGCTCCAACTCTTAGTTTAACGCACGCTGTTGCTAACAGTGCACTCGTTCGATCCGCACCGCTGGCGTCTCTGCTCTTTTACTCTGATCTGCTCTAGATGTGATGCTGCCATTGTCATCCGGTGACATGAAATGGCCTACTACCGTGTTGGTTGGTAGTCTATGAGTTGGTTGCTGTGATTTGGCTTGCGCCTTTGACGTTGAAGAAGTAACTGGTTGCTGTTGCTCTTGGACCGGTATGACTGCAACGTTGGCACTTGCCGTGTACTCCTCTGCGCACAGAATGCTATTGTTCTTTTTGCCGCATCTTCGGCATGCTCCTTGTGAACAATTTTGCGCGATATGTCCAATTTTTAAACAGTTGATGCACAATTTCCATTTTCGCACCTCCGCATTCCGGCCTGAATGGAAAGTGCCAAGAAGTCTGTGCACCGATAAAGCGGATGCGCCATTTTGCACAAGGGACACTTAGGCGGTGCCCATAATTTGCTCGATCCAGCACTACCTCTGCTGGTACGCTCCGTAGTTTTTTCTACGTTCTGTAGCACTCCGTCAAAGAAAGCCGATTCCATCGCACTGGCTCTCTTTTCCAAAAAGGCGAGGAATTCTTTCAGCGTTGCTATTCTCCGCACATCGTCTCGGCTCATTTGCCAAGTATGGTTCGTTTCGGAATCCAGCCTTGATCTCAGCATGTTGACTATCATGGGATCCCATGTTGTGATGTCAAGTCCAAGCGCACGTAGCGAACGAGGTGAACGTTCGCCTCATTCACCATTTCACGAATTCCACATGCTTTGGCCAATCCTACATTTAACTTTGGAATCGAATGCAGCGCATTCAAATGAGCGTCTACGATATTTTGTTCGTTGTCGTAAACCTCATTTAATTTTTCCCAAGCGTCGTTGTAGTTCTCTTCCGTGATTCTCCATCGCCCAATCACTCCCGCTGGTTGGCCTTTCAATGAATGAACCAGCTCGCGCATCTTCATTGTTGGATTTGCATGAACCTCGGTGATGAAGAGGTCACGAAATTCGCGCCACTTCGTGATGTCGCCCTCAAATGAAATTATTTTGGTGGGCCGCACCTGTATTACGACGCCCTGCGTAGTCCCAAAGACTGTGGGTGTTTCATTAACACCGCTCTGTTTTTGGAGCTCTTGAATTCGAGATCTCATCTTAGCTATCGTTCGATGATGCATGTCCTCCATGTTTGCGAGGTAATTGTCGTGCGCTAGAAGCTCATCGCTGGTGCCAGCTTGCTGTAATAGCTGCTCATGGATCGCCATAAATTTCTCGAATGTTATCTCGGCTGCCGCCAATTTAGTGCTCAAAAGGACCTCGTCTGCGTCCTTAAAACCGTTAGCATTTCTGAATTTCGTCATGCGCATAAGGGATGCTCGAAAACCGTATCTGCGTGCGAGATCGCCCATTTCGCCCGGACTATGCTCTTGCTTTTACAAACACTTAAAATTTCACTGCACTTTAAGTTGTGTTTTACTTGCTCTTACCGAAAGACTGTGTAGGATAATTACGATTCAGGTCGACCCCTCGGAAATTGCAATCACCGTACACAGAATCGATATTTAAAATTGTGTGCACAATGCACAATATTGCTTTGCCCACACGCACAATGTGTATTCAGGTTTTACTGCACACGAAAAACTACATGCTCAAGGTACTCGTAGATAGATTTTTTTATTTTATTGGCTTGCTCGTAGTTGATTTGCACTAAAATTGTTTTGCACTGTAAATACTAACTGATCGCGCTGATCTTTTTATGTGATTGCAATCAAATTCACACTTTCTTTCAATTTCTCACACACTAATCTCACTGTATAATCCTTTTTAGCACCGATTCTTTCCTATGTGGCTCGATTAGAACCAAATGTTCAAAACCAACTAATGAACTCTAAACAAAAACATAGGGACGGGCTACAGTCCGCTTGGGCGAACTGTTGGATACCCTATTCTTATTCCTATCCCTCATAAGTGGGCGTGACAAAAGTCTAAGTATGGTTGAATTGTTAAGAACGGTTTACATATTTTGTTATATAACATTTAAAGGATTTTATCAAAAAAAACGCTCCCTAGTTCAAACTTGGCTGTTTCAATAAAATTGTTTTATTTAATTGTGGGCGTGTCAGTAGGCGGATTTAAAAAAAATTAACACATGAGCATAAAGGGCCCCTAGAGAGTATATATTATAAATTTCAGCTCCCTAGCTCAAACTTTGGATTTTCAAAAAAATTGTTTTATTTATTTGTGGGCGTGTCAGTGGGCGGATTTTGAAAATATTTATACATGAGCTTAAAGGGCCCCTAGAGAGTATATATTAAAAATTTCAGCTCCCTAGCTCAAATTTTGGTTTTTCAATAAAATTGTTTTATTTATTTGTGGGCGTGTCAGTGGGCGGATTTTGAAAAAAAATTATCCCGAGCAGTTTTAGGAGTCATAGATCATATATAAAAAATTTCAGCTTCCTAGCTCAAAATTCGATTTTTTCCAAAATTTTGTTTTTTTTTAGTTTGTGGGCGTGTCTGTGGGCGGATTTCAAAAATTCGTAAACTTGATTATTTCGGGACAATAGAGAGTATATGGTTAAAATTTCAGCTCTCTAGGTCCAGTTTAAAGGCCTAATTTTTGCCGACGGACGGACGGACATGGCTAGATCGACATTACTATCGATACTGATCATAAATATAGTAAATTTAAGGGGTCTACGGGCAATATTAAGGTATGTTACAAACTATGCGTCAAAATTAATATACCCCTAGAATAGGGTATAAAAACAAATAAATTTGACACAGCTCCAAATATGTCTTTATTGTAATTACTCGTCCCAAGGCCGGATAAAGGAGGAGGGTTTAGGGTAACGGGGGGAACTCCATCCTATCCCTAGTAAAATCCTGACCCCTAGATGAAAAACTAGGCTAAAAATGCAACAACAACAAACATGAACGACACAACAGAAAAGGAACAAATTCGAGTGGGAATATCCGCTTAAATGTCGGTAGAGACCGCGGCTACCGGCACGGGCTTGGCGCCTCCAGCTATTGGGGGCGATAAGTCGCCAGCGGCTTACACAAGTAACATGACAAACACGACAAACACGACATCACGAACGAAACGGAACAAGAAACGGAACAAGAAACGGAACAAGCAACGAGAACTGAACAAACTGACGCAACAGGCCACAAGACAGGACGAGACGAATTCTAAGCGCTGATACGAGACTAAGCTCGGAGCTCAAGCTGGCGGATGCACCCAGCGTGCTGGCGGATGCACCCAGCGTACTGGCCGATCCTGGCCGGCACAAGGATGCGACTGCTGGTAAGAGCGAACTCTGTGGGGAGTCTGCTAAGAGGAGCTCGGACGCTACAAATGTGTCCTTGAGTCCCTCTGAGCGGGCTTCCCTGCCCAAAGATCACGCCGCTACTACTCCTGTGAATGACGCGGGGGCGGAGAACCTGACGAAGCGAGCACGGGATTTCCTGTCCAGCACGTCCAGCGATGCTCCCCTCTGCAGCCCTTCCAGGAAGCAGGCGGCTCTCAGGAAAAAGCTGAAGAAGCTCTCTCTTGAGGAATGCGAGAAGGCACCTTCCGGCTGCTCCTCGGAGGATTCCGCGACTGATCAGCTCTGCGAATCGGTTAGCGTTGAAACCACCAAGGAATCAGGCTGTAGGAAGCGAAAGAAACGGAAGAGTGGTAAGAGGAAGAAGCGAGGAGGAATGGTGGACTCGGAGAGTAGGGTTGCAGTAAATGCCGACCCCAAACCTGTTGGCCCCGTACCTACTGCCTCTGATCTGTCCGCTCCCAATGTCTCAGAGACGGTCACTGAAACAGAGAAGTCTGTGAAGGTGACGGACACAAGAGTGGCTAAGGGGTCACCTAAGGTAGCTGGTGCAGCATCCAAATGCACAAAGAGGTCTTGCACTAGCAATGATGCAGGACCCCCCCTACCAAAGAAGAGCTACACGGACTCGGCCCTGTCTGGTTTGCGATTGGCGGTTGTTTTCCCGGGTGATCACCTGAGGAAGTATACTGCGGAAAACATCTGCATTCTGGACAAGGCCTTGAAGGACGCTGTAAGGAGGCGAGTCAAGGAAGGCAATAGCCCGGCGTTTGAGCGCATCATCAAGACTAATGGAGGCTTTGTCCTCTGCTGTAGTGATGAAGCCACGAATGCGTGGGTCAGAGCTGATCTTGCTCGGAATTTCGCTAAGCTTGACGAGAGTGACCTTGTCTGTCTTCACCCGTCAGAGCTAGTGGGATATACCAAGATGAAGGTCTTTGTCCCAGAAACTGATCTGGAGACTAAGGAAATCATCGATCTTCTCAAGGGTCAAAACCCGGGTCTATCCACCGATAAGTGGAGGGTCTATCACTTCAACAAAATGAAGGATGGCCGTCTGTATACTTTTGGTGTTGATGACGATTCTGCGAAGATGCTTGGGAAGTGCTCTTACCGGCCTTTTTTCCTCACTGGTCGCCTGTTCTTCAGGCCAGAAAAGAGGGGAGAGAAGGCTGGAACTTCCAGTGGTAATTAGCTCTATGGCTAGCTCATCACTGGAGGTCCTTCAAATCAACTTGCAACATTCCAAGGCGGCTTCACCTACATTGTGTCGTCGTCTTGGAAAACTGCATACAGAGGTGTGCCTCATACAGGAACCTTATCTGTATAAGGGGGCAGTAAGTGGCATCTCGGGTGTACCAGGAGCAATTTTTGTAAAGCCTGGGATTGTTAATACTCGCACGTGCATCTTTGTAGCAAAGGGCTTAGATGTTAGTCTTATGCCTGAGTTCAGTTCTCGAGACTGTACAGCTATTAAAATGTGTCTTAAGCGAGGAGGGTTGGTTACTTATATTATTTTAGCCTCAGTGTACCTCCCATTTGACTCACTGGCCCCACCACCAACGGTGGAACTGGTAAGGCTTGTCGAACATGCCCGACGAGGTAACGAGCATTTGATCGTTGGTATGGACGCGAACGCGCATCATCGCGTTTGGGGTAGTACTGACTCAAATAGCAGGGGTGAATCCCTACTAAACTTCTTTGCTGCCAGCCAGCTCGATATACTGAACACTGGTAATGAGCCAACCTTTGTCACTCGGCTGAGGCGGCAAGTTATTGACGTGACAGTAGCAACCGCTGCTGCATCTGGCATCGTTTCTAGCTGGAGGGTTTCAAGGGAAGAAACTGCATCTGATCATCGGTATGTTATTTATAAGCTAAGTGCAGATCGACCGATCAGAAACAAAATCAGGAATGTGCGGCGCACTGACTGGGACGTCTATTCCACGGAGTTGCGGGGTCAGATAGGTTCCCTGCCTATCAGGATCCTAAGTAGCGATGACTTGGATAAGGCGACCGACACGCTACACAGCGGTATTATTACGGCCTTTCATACTGCTTGCCCGGAGGAGGAGGTTGGCGGTGCGAAACCAACCCGATGGTGGAACGCTAAGCTATCCCTTCTCAGGAAAAGAGTGGGGAGGCTGTTTAACAGGGCCAGGAAGTCTAACCTGGCAGCCGATTGGTCTTTTTTTTCATTTTTCATTTTTATTTAAGATGCGGATGCGCAGAAGGAGTACAAGAGGCAAATTAAGAGCGCTAAGAAGGTATCTTGGCAGAGGTTCTGCGGAGAACTGAAGGATGTTAGCGCGGTTTCGAGATTGCAGGGAGTCCTCTCAGCTGATCCGGGAGCTACGCTTGACGTCCTTCGGAAGCCTGATGGCACCTCGACCAACTCGAATGAGGAGGCACTTCAACTGCTAATGGACACCCACTTTCCTGGCTGCAAAGCCGTGGATAGTTGCGTGTGGCCAAACAAAGGCAGAACTACCACTGAGCAGTGGCGGGTCGCGGCGAGCATTGTTACGAGAGAGAGGGCGAGAGCTATTATCCTGCCCTTTTCTCCTTTCAAAGCTCCTGGACCTGATGGTGACATATTCCTTTAGCCTGGAGAAGAGCTAGGGCGGTTTTCATTCCCAAACCGGGAAAGGCCGCCTATGATCTTCCCAAAAGCTTCAGGACTATTAGCCTTTCATCATTTCTGCTAAAGGGCCTTGAAAAACTGATTGACGTACGGCTTAAGAGTATTCCAGCTTCGCTGGGTATTCATGATAGCCAACACGCCTATCAAAAAGGCAAGTCCACTGAGACGGCATTAACGGATCTGACGACCAGAGTGCGTAGGGCGCTCGACCGCAAGAACTATGCTCTTGCTGTCTTCATGGATATTGAGGGTGCCTTTGACAATCCCACCTTTTGCAGAATTGAGTCTGCCTTAACACTGAAGGGCGTCGATTCTACAACTGTGGAATGGATGCTGGAAATGCTTAGGAGCAAAGAAGTTACAGCTGCTGTTGGCGGCTGTGTCAGAACTGTGCGCGCTGTCAAAGGCTTTGCGCAGGGCGGTGTACTTTCCACTACATTGTGGAACCTGTTGGTCGACTCCTTGTTGAGAAGACTTGATGGGGAAGGTCACCCTGTTATTGGGTACGCTGACGATGTGTACATTATTGTCAGCGGCAGGAGTTTACCAACTCTTTGTGAGCGGATGGAAACAGCGCTCAATAGTGTTGGGAGTTGGTGCCGCGAGCAAGCTCTGTCAGTCAATCCCGCGAAGACTGAGATGATGCTGTTCACGAGTAGAAGGGCAATACCTCAAGTGAGGTGGCCTTACTTCCAGGGCACTCAACTAAAGCTATCAAGCAAGGTTAAGTATCTGGGTATTGTTCTAGATCCAAAGCTTAACTTTTCTGAACATTTGGTTGCTAGGATTTTGAAGGCAACTAACATTCTCTGGCAGTGCCGTAGGGTGTTCAGCAGAACCTGGGGACTTAGTCCCAGGCTGGTTCACTGGATTTACACGTGCATTGTTAGGCCATACCTTATGTATGGTGCGATTGTATGGTGGGCTAGAGCTCACATCCTCAAACGTCAACTGTCGAAGCTACAGCAGCTTGCGTGCTTATGCATTACAGGTGCGATGAGAGGAACTCCCACTGCTGCTATGGAAGTGTTGCTCTGTTTACCTCCCTTGCAGTTCCTTGCTGAAAGTGAGGCCAGAAAATCACTATACCGCATGTGTGTAGTACTTGGACGGCAGGTCAATCTCGGCGATGGGGCCAGAGGTGCTAGGTACAGAGCTCTCTATGACAGCCTACCTGGCCATCGGGGAGGAGCACTTGACACTGTGTGCATGAAGCAAGTTTTTGAGCGCCGTTTTCAGGTCATCCTTCCTGAACGGCAGGAATGGAACAGTGAGGGGTGGAATGGCTTTAGGCCGGGTGATGTCATCGTCTATACTGATGGCTCACTTATTGACGGTATCTCCGGAGCCGGGGTCTACTCTAGAGACTGTCGGATAAATCTATCTGCAGCCTTGGGTAGACAAACAACTGTTTTTCAGGCAGAATTCTTTGCGATTGCCACTGCCGCCAATATCCTGTTAAGGAGAAGGATTAAGGGTAAAACCTTATACATCTGCTCAGATAGCCAAGCCGCTATCAAAGCCTGTTCGGCTGGCTCTCTCAACTCAAAAATAGTTGAGGAAACCATGGTTAGGCTTGACCGTCTGGAGGATGTAACTCGGTATCACTTGCCTGGGTTCCTGGGCACACAGGTATCGAGGGTAATGAAAGAGCGGATGCTCTGGCCAGGAAGGGCTCTTCAACAGCCTTCATTGGGCCACAACCATCCATAGGATGCTGCTCATCCGTCCACAAACGTGAAATGGATTCGGCTCTACGCCAACAACATTCCGAATACTGGCATGACCTGGTCTCATGCAGGTATTCGAAGAAGCTAGTGGACGGTCCAAAAATCAGCAGAGCTAAGTTTTTGCTTGGACTAAACAGCAAAGACTTGAGATCCTTGATTGGTCTCGTCACCGGTTTCAGTCCTCTTAACGAACACCTCAAAACCATTCACATTAGGAGCTCGGGCCTATGTGAGTGCTGCATGGAGGCGGATGAAACGGCATCTCACTTCATCTGTGAATGTCCGGCTTTCGCCAGAACCAGGCTCACCACTATAGGCAAACAATTCGTTAACGAAGATGAGATGGGGGAAATTGAACTTGCAAATATTCTTCGCTTTGCCAAGGCTACTGGCAGGTTCTCCCTCACTGAATCTTACTAATCGCCAATAACCAGCGAGCGGGCAGCTATGCTGAAGTACAATGGACCAATAGGTCTAAGTGCTTGTCATCTACTGATGACCCCACTGCACATACAATACAATACAATTGTAATTACAATTAATAAAAGTGGACTGTATAATAAGATCTGTTCTGCACTGAACAGAAACTGACGAACAAGTGAAGTCAAAATTAGATTAGATTAGATTATTTATATTTTTTTTATCAATTTGTTTTATATACAACTTGTCTTAAAACTAAAATTATTACTATTTACTTATTTACTTATTGTTTCCTTAATCTATTACATGAGTTTTTTTTTATGTTTAATACATAAAGTATTATTTTTTAATGGGAAGTTAAGACGGATTCGTTTTTATATAATTAAAGGGATTAACCTCTGTAATGCTGGTTGTTGGTTTTCTCGTAGAATGGTGCTTCTTCATTGTGGATGATGTCTTCATATTGGTCGTCTGTGATGGCTCGAACTTGTAGATATGGTTGACTCAGCTCTAGGTGCTGCTGCAGAAGCTGCTGAACGTCTATATTCGGATGATTCTCTAGGTTCCTTAAAATCTTGCTGGAAAGCTGAAGCATGTATTGATCGATTGGGATCAATTTTGCTTCCTCGTACAGCTTCTTTGTCGGAATGAATTTCTTCGTCATTGGGTTCCTGTTAAGTCCGGTACAAATGCACAACATCTTCCTCTCGAACGCCTTGATCGACTTCATTGCTGTCGGTGAAATTGTGTACCATATGGGGCAGGCATATGTCAAAACGGGTTTGATCAGCTGCTTATACCAGTAGTTTTGTCTTTTTACTTAGTCCATTCCGTTTTCTGAGTAGCGGGTGGACTAAGTGTAGAGAAAAGTTGGCTCTCCTTAGTATCAGTGCTGCATGTTTGTTGAACTTGAATTTGTTTGAGAAGTTAATTCCCAAGTACTTCGTGGATTGTCTGACTGCTACTTCGGTGTTGTCTGGACGCTTTAGCTTTAGGTCATCACAGCGCGAAGCGAAGGCTCGGCGTCCTCTTGTTGATGTTACTGGCGTCCGGAAGCAGATCAGTACCGTTTTGCTGCTGTTAACCTTGAGTCCCCATTTAAGGTAGTAGTCCCAAAGGTTTTTGATGTGCTCCTGCACTCGTCTGGTGGCTATTTCCGGTGAGCAAGGTGTTGCATATGTAACGGACTCATCTGTGCATAGCTTCGTTTTTGTCCCTGGTAAGTGAAGTCAAAAGGGTTTATTTCCAAATTATATACCGCCGCACGTGTGGTATATTTACATCGTCGCCCATCGGTCGCAGGTACCGTTTTTCACTGGCGATGGAGTATATAGTCAGATGGTTGAATGTTGTCGGCTGTTCTACTTTGCTTGTCCTTCTTTGCGCCCGATTAAGCTCGTGGCAGATGTATTTAATGCGCTTGGGTTTCTCCAGCGGTATCGGTACCGTTGGTTATTTGTGTGATATGCGCTGCTGGATTTTTTGTTGATGCTCTTTATGTATGCATGTAATCTGCACTTGTCCATTCTAGACAATGCTCCTGACAGGCCCAGGTCAAATCGTATCATTGATATCCGTCCTGTTCAAATTCAGAGAAAACTTGATAGCAATCTACGCCGACATCATGGAAATGTATCATCAGATCAAGATACGCAAAGGAGATCAGCATTTTCTTAGATTCCTATGGAGTGTTAACGAGGACATAGAACCGGAGGTATTGGTAATGCTAGTCATGATCATGGGAGCGAAGTCCGCATCTGCGAGTGCCCAGTTCGCTATAAATAAGAATGCCGATGAGTTCGCAGGGAAGTTCCCAAGAGCGGCCCGGTCAATAAGGAGAACCAATAAGTCGACGACCCCATGGACAGTACCAGCTCACCGGAGAAGGCCATACAATTAACGAAGGAAATTCGGTTCGTGCATCTACAGGGCGGTTTTTTCATCGGAAACTGGAGATCCAATTCACCGGATGTTGTTAGGGCAATGAATTCCGAGCCAATGGACTAAGTGGATATGGCTGTCGATGTGGAGATGGGCACTGAGAAGGTTCTCGGCATGTGGTAGTGCACTTCATCTGATTGTTTCACCTACAAGATAACCGCCAATGATAATCAAGCAGAAATACTCTCTGTTAACCGACGTCCTTCGAAGCGCAAGGTTTTAAGGGTTTAATTGACGATCTTCGACCCTTTAGGTTTGATAGCGCATTTTCTTATGTACATTAAAACACTTCTACAGGACATATAGCGATCAAACATCGAATGGGACGAGGAGATCAAAGACGTTGAGCATGTGAAATAGTTGAAATGGGTCCGCCATCTACCAGAAATGGAGGAACTCAAAATTCCAAGGTGCTATATTTCTAACAATCCTGATCCGAACTCCGACATACAGCTGCATTTATTTGTGGATGCGAGCGAGGGTGGTTTCGCGGCTGTCGCGTGTTTGAGAATTGCTACTGGCAATCAGGTGGATTGCGTCTTAGTCGGTGCTAAAACGAGGGCGGCTCCACTGAAGTCTGTCGATTCCTAAACTTGAACTACAAGCAGCAGTACTGGGGGTACGACTTGCAAAAATGATCACCAAGTCACACACTGTTAAGTTTTCTCGACGCCTCTTCTGGTCGGATTCCAGAATTGTCCTAAGTTGGATTCGGTCAGATCACCGTAGAAACAAACCATTCATGGCCTTTCGAGTGAGTGAGATACTGGATTTCACGGAGATGCAGAACTGGAGATGGATCCCCACCAAAATGAATGTCGCTGATGAGGGCACGAAATGGCAGAAGCTCCCGGAATTTAAAGCCTCAAGTCGGTGGTTTAAGGGTCCAGAGTTACTTAAGTCCCACGCAAATGATTGGCCTAGCGAGACAATGCTTGGGGACTCCACGAGCGAGGAGCTTAGACCATGTTTCGTCAACGTACACGCTCAACAACGAGAAGGCAACTTTCGGGTTAACGAGATCTCAAACTGGAAACGGCTGACAAGGATAGCAGCCTACGCGCTTCGTTTTATCCACAATACGAGTGCTAAGAGATACGAAAAAAGAGAAAAGGCCGGATATCGTCATCAACGAATGCAAGGGCTCCTCAAAGGGGAAGAACTTCGATTAGCCGAAGCCGCGCTGTTCCGGGAGGGACGATTCGGGAGATTTCGAACCTGAACACTAACAAGTTCGTCGAAAGGAACAGCGTTCTGTACAATTTGTGTCCATACATCGATAAGGACAAGGTCGTTAGAGCAAACAGCAGGGTTCCCTCTTCTTCCAAGACATCATGCGATTACCGGACTTATCATCATGGATCTCCATATCCGATTCAATCACCAAAACAACGAAACGGTTATAAACTAGCTTCGGCAAAGGTTTCATATCACCCACATGAGGTCCGCCCTAAGAGCTATTAAAAGAAGGTGTCAAGAATGCAAAAACAACGTCAAACCACGACCTCCAATGATGGCTCCACTCCCTGAAGCTCGAGTGGCTCCATTTTGTCGACCGTTTTCATTTGTGGGTATCGATTACTTCGGGCCAATGTCCGTCAGCATCCTCCGGAGAACGGAAAAAAAATGGGGAGTGTTGCTGACATGCTTGACGACCAGAGCGGTCCACCTGGAGATCGCCCACTCATTGTCAGCGGACTCCTGCATTTTAGATCTTCGTAACTTTATGGCTAGGCGTGGGACACCCATCGAAATCTATAGCGATAATTGGACCAATTTCCATGGGACTGAACGGGAGCTGAGAGAAGCATGGAGAGAGCTCAGCACGGAGAGAATAATGGAAGCGTTCACAACTCCAACTACAAAGTGGATTTTCATTCCACCAGGATCACCGCATATGGGGGGCAGTTGGGAGCGATTAGTACGATCCGTGAAAACTTCGCTCTATGACATAATGCCGACGCGCAATCCTTCGGACGAACTATTGAGGAGTATGCTCATAGAGGTGGAGAATGTTATCAACTTACGACCACTGACTTATATTCCTATAGACAGCGAAAGTGAGGAAGCTCTTACACCCAATCACTTCATTTTGGGATCGTTAAACGGTAGTTAACCAACCGCAGTATTCGACGATAACGCAAAGATACTGAGAAGAAATTGGCTTACATCGCAGCAGTGCGCTTCTGGCGACGCTGGGTAAGGGAGTATCTTCCGACTATTACCCGTGGTGCAAAGTGGTGCGCCCCAGTGAAAGCCATAGAGGTAGGCGTCATCGTTTTGATTGTAAACCCAGACAGTCTCTGGAACAGTTGGGCTAAAGGGCGTGTTGTTCGAACTAAGGTCTCCCAATTACGGGCAGGTTCGGAGTGCCTTTGTCCAAACGCAGAGCGGCATATATGAGAGACCAGCCGTCAAGCTAGCGGTTCTTGACGTTGAAACGCCAGGGGCAATAGCCTCACCGGTAGAACTACCAAGGGGGAGTGTTGACAACCATGCACATGAGATGCAAACAGGTTGTTAGGTTTTGACGCCTGTAGAATCTCCCATTCGGCTCATGGCTAAACGTCAATTCTCCGCATCGTGTCTGATCGTTGAACCTAACCATTCTTTTTCATTTCTCATTAATTTGCACTTGCATTTTTAGTAAAGTAAAGTCCGAATTGAAATTTAAAGTAAGTCCGAATTGAAATTGTACATGCCATTGACGGGCGTATCAGAAGCTGTAGAATATAATATAAGGAAACTATTGTAAGTAATTATAAGATGAATTGCAATAATTGTATTAAAGTGAAGTCTATTTAATAAAGGATTTTAAAGCCATTCAACATTCGATTGAAACCAACTCGTTTTTCTCAGATGGCTGGAAAAAATAGTCAGTTGCCACGCATTCACGCCGCAACAAAAGCCTTTGCTACCGTCATTGCATCTTTGCGCATTTTCGGCATCGCTGATCCAGTTTCAAAACTGGTGGTTTGTATTTCTGTTATTATCAATTTCTCCTTGGTATTCCAATTTTTTTTACATTGAGCACATACATATAGACACGGCTGCTGGGCATAGAGGAAAGGGCCTTACACAGGCTGTATTACCCCGACAAGCTTAATCCTCTTTAAAGGAAAAATTAGCAACATTAATGTGTTACAGGAGAGATACTTACGATCCTTAAATACCGATCAGCTGAGCCATGCTTAGAAAGTGATCGAGATGGGAGAGTACCAAGAATCAGGCACGGAAGTGGTAGTATTGCTTTGTCACAAATCCATTCCGTTGCTGAAGAAGATAGACTAAAGTTCCCGTCGGCATAAACCGATGCAAGCTTAAGCTTATCGCGAACTCAGTCAATAAAAACAACAAGGGTGGGACCTCAAAAAACCGTGATGAAGGTAGTACAAATAAACCTTCATCACAGTAAGGCGGCCAGCGCCAACCTGATCTACCTCATGGAGGATAGAAAAATAGACCTGGCCCTTATTCAAGAACCCTCGGTAGCAGGAGGCAGAATAAGGGGATTAAACTCGAAGGGACTTGTCCTGTTTAAAACAGTGCAGACAGATCCAAATAGTAAGATCACAACTTGTATAGTAGCTAGGAAACAGATTAACCTCTTTCTTCTATCTACCTACAGTGCTAACGACCACGCGACGGTAAAACTTGAGCGCAACGGGCTCCCTCCGCTGATTCTAACATCATGGTTTATGCCCAATGATGCAACGGAAGGACCGCCGTCAGACCTGACCCACCTTTTTGTTCAACGTGCTACACGGGAAAAATGGGACCCGGTGATGGGATGCCATGCCAACTCCCACCACGCCCTATGGGGTAGCTCAGATATAAATACAAGGGGTGAGTCACTTTTTGAATTTCTTATAGATCATAACTTACTTATAGTTAATAGGAGTTCAGAAACAACTTTTGTTATTAGAAATAGGCAAGAAGTAATCGATGTTACAATATTAAGTAACTCGAATACAATCACAATAGATCAGTGGAAGGTATTAAAGGAGGAAACATTCTCTGATCACAAAATCATTGAATTCCTGATACCAAACAGGAACGATCCCCCAAAACCATATAGGAACCATAGGAAAACTAACTAGGACCTTTTCAATATGGAAGTGGCAAAGAACTTAAGAACTCTCCAGACAAATGCTGCGTATGCACCAGAGAGTACAGACAAGAATGCCGAGGATCTAATAAAAATGCTAGGTAAAGCCCTCGGAAAATCATGTCCCCTAAAAACGAGGAGTAAAAGAAAATCGAATCCTCCATGGTAGACAAAAGAACTGTACGACATTAGAAAAGAGACTAGAAAACTTTTCAATGTAGCAAAACGTACAAGAACAGACAATGACTGGGAAACTTACAAGTCCAGTCAAAGAAAATTCAAAGCAGAAGCGCAACAAGCAAAGCGATCTTTGTGGAAATCCTTCTGCAGTAAAGTAAAAACACCACGGAATCAGCTAGGCTCAGGAAAATACTTGCTAAGGAACCAGTAGCCTTGGGATCTCTCAAGGATCCTAACGGCAACTGGAGAGAATCCTGCAATGAAACGCTTAAGCTCCTCCTTGAGACTCACTTTCCGGTATGCAACAAGGAGCACAACAATCCGGGAGAAGAGCAGTACACGGAGCACACAGCATCAGCGAAAATTATAACGGAAGAAAGTATAAGATGGGCTATTAACTCCTTCTCTCCGTATAAATCTCCGGGTATTGATGGCATTTTTCCTATGATGCTACAAAGATATGGAGAACATATAACCCCACATCTGAGAAACATATTTCTAAGTAACCTAAAATGGGGATATGTACCCAAAGTATGCGAGAAGTTAAAGTGGTTTTCATACCCAAAGCTGGAAAACCCAGTCACACTACCGCTAAAGACTTTAGGCCAATCAGCTTAACCTCATTTGTTTTAAAAACTTTTGAGAGACTGATTGATAAATATAATTGTAGAAAGCTGAGTCCAGGGGTCTTATCCCCAGCTCAGCATGCATATACGAAAGACAAAGGTGTAGAGACAGCACTAGACAGTGTCGTCAGCACCATAGAAAAGACATTAAGGGATAAGGAATATACTCTAGCCGCCTTCCTGGACATTGAAGGTGCCTTCAACAACGTCCAAGGGGAAACGGTAGAAAGAGCCCTAGTAAACCTAAATGTGGAGAATACCATTATTGGATAATGTGCATGCTTTAAAGAAGAGGCATCTACTCAGAGTTATGTGGTGAAATAATTAAGGTGTCAGCCTCTAGAGGAACTTCTCAAGGCGGAGTCCTACCACCCCTTTTATGGGTACTCGTTTTAAACGAGATTCTGATTGAACTTAGACTTAGTGAAATCAAGGCAGTAGCATATGCAGACGACTTAGCACTGCTAGCGACACGGAAATTCCCATGCACTCTAAGCGAACAAATACAGAACGCCTTATCTATTGTTGGTAACTGGATCAGAAACTGCGGACTTGCGGTTAACCCACATAAGACAGAACTGGTCCTCTTCACCAATAAAAGGATTATACCGCAATTTAATCAGCCAACAATTAAGGGTACTCCACTACAAACATCAGAATACCCAAAGTATCTTGGTGTGATTCTGGATAGAAAATTAAACTGGAGCCTCAATATAAAAGAAAGAGCAAAGAAGGCAATGATAGCCTTATATGCCTGCAATAAAATCTTCGGCAAAATCTGGGGTCCTAGTCCCAAAATTATCATGTTGTTGTATACGGCAGTGGTAAGACCTATACTCACATATGGTAATTTAGTCTGGTGGCAGGGGTTGTGCAAGGTCACCAACCTTAAGACTATGAGTAGAGTCCAAAGAATTGCCTGTGCGCTACTGGGGCTATGAGAACCACGACTACAACGGAGTTGGAGGTAATTCTCAATCTTAAACCCCTAGACATTTTTGTACAAGAATCTGCAGCGCAAAAAGTGCCTTGCGGCTTAGCCAAACAGAAAACTGGAAACCCAGTACAACTGGACATGCACGGATTCTAGAGAAATTTATGGGAGGTAGTGTATGCACAGACTACATTACTCCCCAAATAGATTTTATAAGACCATTTACTGTCTCTTTTCCCTGCAGGGAAGAATGGCATGAGAACAAAGTACCAATCCAAGCAGTAACGATCCCCATCTATACAGATGGCTCCAAGATGGATACCGGCGTTGGCGCGGGTTTGTACTCGGAATATCTGGCTCGATCAGACTCCCCGACTACAGCAGCGTCTTTCAAGCTGAGGTTCTGGCGGTGACAACAGCCGCTAAACAGGCTGCAATGACGGCAATACCACAGGCTGATATTAGGTCCGTTCGCGTACTTTATGTGTGGAAAAATGAAAAGTGTCAAATCTCCAAAATCGAGACAGAATCCTCTCATTTCAAAGAAATGTACGCGAACGCTTTTGTGTAAAAATGTGAAAAACGTCTTAGTTTGGTTTGAAAAGAAGCAACAGCTGTTTTTTTTTTTTGCTGACAAAGCAAGATTTCATCATTTGACAGTTTTCATTTTCTTACCAGCTGAAATTCTGTGGGAAAAAAAATGAACGAAAGTAGGTGAATTTTTCTTTCGTTATTCTTTTTACCATTTTCTCAGTACGCGAACGCGTTTGTGTAGTTTTGCACGAAAGTTTATATAAATTTACGTTTGCATATTAGTTCGCGAACGGACCTATTACCTTCTTCATTGACAGCCAAGCGGCAATAAAATCGATTTCCGCCAGAGAAATAAAATCGAGGCTTGTAAGTCGCTGTCGCGAAGAGCTGCGAGCTCTTGGCGCGCAGCACATTGTAAGACTCTGTTGCGTCCCCGGACACAGTGGTGCCCCAGGAAATTAAAGAGCCGATGAACTGGTAAGAAAAGATTCTTCCCTTGAATTAAGGGAGGTTGACACTTGTCTTCTCTCACAGGTGTTATCACCAGACACAACATTCTGGGCTACCATGCAAAGAAATTGAAACTCAGCACAGCTGAACTCTGCAGAGAATGTGGGGACGAGGTGAATGAGGATACCCCTCATTTCCTCTGTCACTGCCCTGCACTCGTTCATATTAGAAACAATGTCCTCGGCAGATATTTCTTCCAGGACTTAAAAGAGCTCTCCGGCAAGTCTGTGAACGACTTGCGCAAGTTCATCAACACCCGCTAGGTTTTTCATAGGTTTTTCATTGGTTCCAAGTAAAGGAATCATAACATCCAGGGTATCACAAAGGGTCTATTTCGACCTAAGTGTGACGGGCGCAGGATTCGCTTGCCTCGTCAGGCCAGTAACCTAACCTAACCTAACCTAGTGTTACAGGCGAAACTGCATTACGCTAAGGATGGTTCCGCTAGCAGTTCGCAGAGGAAACAATAATCCTCGGTCTCCTACAGGAATCTCGAGCTATGTCCGGACAAATCCGGAAGATCTGAAGAATAGGGCATGTAAGTCGACTTATATGGGAAGCAAGTGCCAAGGATTGCTTGTTAAATCGACAGTGAATACAATATACCTTGTGGCACTACTGGTAGAAATCCCAATTGAGAGCGGCACTAAAATCATTGTGTGTGCCTCGCATTATTACCCCGAGGATAATAATAACGACCTGCCGAGGAGGCTTTCGTTCTAAGTTGCGATGCAAATGCGAATCATACTGTGTGGTGTAGTAGTGTCACTTACAGAAGGGGTGAACTTCTTTTAGATTATCTTATGAGTAATCAAATATATATGTTCAAAAGAGGCTTAGGACCTACCTTCGTAAATGCGATTCGTGAAGATGTACTCGATCTTACACTCGAAAGTCCGTTTATCTCTTATATCATTCTCAATTGGCATGTGTCAGACGGACCCTCGTTGTCAAACCATCAGCACATATTGTTGAATTTAAGGTCGAATGAAACAATTGAATAAACTCAACATTTACCAATTAATTTATTACAAAGAACTTAAACTATTTCTGTGGTTAACAATGCGGTGAAAATCTTAAAAAACCACGAGGGCAGAAACAAGTGGTTATAGGTTAGTTGACTATTTGCGAATGACGTTTACGTCATCTGTATATAATGCAAGAAACTAAGTTGATGTAACTACTTGACTTCCTGTCAGTGTTGCCAGAGATGCAACAGATTCCCACCACTTAATTAAGGAGCACATCCTTCTTGCCTTGAGCGCAAACGCTCAGATCTCCTTGGGGTACCCGAAAATTCAGCCGGATCTCGTCGGGCTCTGGTTGGTTGTTTGGGAGGTGCAGAAACTGGAGATATTACAGGTGGCGATACTAAATCCACCGGCTCGGGGACCTCAGGACTCTCCAAAACTACCGAGTCATTCGCCAAGCGCGAAGTTGGCTTGTTCGTTTGCGATGCGGGTTGCTGGAGACTCGTTTCTGGAAATGAAGATGCAACCGGATTGTGTAAAGGGAAAACGTTACCATTGTTCGCCTGGAAAGCTTGGCCAACGAAGCGATTCCGAAGTTGATTCTGATGTCTTCTGCAACTACCGCCTTCTACCAACACCAAATACATCTTTCTACCAAGACTTCTTGATATGACTCCCGGCTTCCACTTTTCCTTATTAAGGTATTGTCGAACAAATACCAGTTGTTTTGGCGTGAATTTGAGTTTCCTCTCCACCAATTCCTTTTTCTCGGGCCTCATTGCGGCCAAAACTGTTCTATGCGTCCGCCCGTGTAGCTTTTCCGCTGGCGAAACTCCCGTGTCGTCTGGTGTTGAGCGATACGTTCCCAAAAATATGGTCAAAGCGTCATTGCTCTGCGAAGGATCCAGTAACAGCTTCGACAAAGAGGTTTTGAAAGTACGAACCATGCGTTCGGCGGATCCATTGGACTCTGGATTGAAAGGAGCCGACGTCAAGTGCTGTATCGAATTCATTCTACAAAAATCTCCGAACTCCTTAGAAGAGAATTGAGGACCGTTGTCGGACACCAACATCTTTGGTAGTCCCTCCAAAGCGAAAATTGATTGCAGCGCTTGAATGGTTGCCGACGACGTTGTGGATGACATACTCACAACGAAGGGGAATTTGGAGTTCGAATCGACAACTATCAGCCACATGGCATTCTTAAACGGGCCTGCATAATCGACGTGTATGCGTTCCCAAACTTCTGCAGTGGTAGGCCAACTGGAGTATTCCCGGGGTGATCGGCTCGCGTTCAACTGACAAGCACTGCACTGCATTACTGCTTTATGAATTTGCTCGTCAATACCAGGCCACCAACAGTACTTCCTTGAAAGCTGCTTCATCCTCGTTATTCCCCAATGGCCATGATGGAGCATCTGCAGAACCTTCGACTGAAGCCTTTCAGGAATGACTACTCTACAGGAACTCTCGCTCTGAAAAAGAAGAACGTTAGCACACACACACAGACAGAACTTCCTACGGAAAAACGGCAATAACTCTAGTTCGGAGGTAGGTAAAGAATTAGGCCAGCCACCTTGAACGTAAGCAACAACTTTTTTCAACGTTACATCACGCTTTGATTCCGTAGCTATTTCATCTGGGTTTACTGGGAAATTATCCAATATTTGGTCATCGGTAAGGTGAACGGTGTCCTCCTCCAACTTGTCGAACTCCTCATCTGGCCCGGTGGGCAATCTAGACAGACAGTCAGCGTTTCCATGCAGTTTTGTCGATCGGTAACGAATGGTATACGTATAACACATGAGGTCTATAGCGTACCTCTGCAATCGTTGAATTGTCATAAGCGGCAACTTTTTATTCGGACTGAATATAGTGACCAACGGTTGATGGTCTGTAACCAACTCAAACTGGCGACCATAGAGATACTGGTGGAACTTCTTCACGCCATACATAATCGATAACGCTTCTTTCTCTATCTGGCTGTATTTCTTTTGAGATTCGCTAAGCGTTTTCGAAGCGAATGCGATCGGCTTTTCCAATCCATCAGGATAATGTGAGAAATCACTGCTCCAATGCCATGTGAAGAGGCATCTGTAGCTAATGATATTGGCAAATCGCTCTGAAAATGCACCAACCGCGAGACCTTCATAATTCTTTCCTTAAACTCGTCGAAAACTTCCTGCTGCTGCTTACCCCAGACGAAAGGTTCTGCCTTGGATCGTAGTTTATTCAGCGGGGCCGCTAACTGGGAGAAATTTTCAATGAATTGATTATAATAATTCAACTTACCCATGAACGCTTCTAAATCCTTGAGCGTCTTGGGTCTCGGCAAGTCGCGAATTACCTTTACTCGCGTCTCCGATGGTCTGATACCTTTTTCATCAATAATGTGCCCCAAATACTCCATTTCGGGCTGGGCGAAACTGCATTTCTCAAGACGACATTTCAGTCCATGATCTTCAAAACGTTTGAACAGAGTTTGAAGATTTTTTAAATGTTCATCATCATTTCGACCAGACACAATGATATCATCCAAATATGACACGCAAAAATCAAGGTTAGCCGTCAGTTGTTCCATATATCTCTGGAAAATCCAAGTGGAACTGGATGTCCCAAAAGGAAGGCGCTGGTATTGAAATAACCCTAGCTCTGTGTTGATGACACAAAGCTGTTTCGAATCGTCATCAAGTGGTATTTGTAGGTATGCGTCTGAGAGGTCCACCTTCGAAAACAAGCGACCTCCTTGAAGACGACAAAATAACTCCTGAATGCGAGGAACTGGACGCCGATCGATCTCGAGCTGTGGATTTATTGTGACCTTAAAATCACCACAAAGACGAAGACTTCCACTTGCCTTTTTTACTGCTACGATCGGAGCTGCCCACTGGCTGGTCTCCACGGCTCGTAGGATACCCAAATTCACAAGTCGCTCAATCTCCTTCTTTACAGCCTCCTTCTGAGCAAAAGGTACGGGCCGGTACTTAAAATATCTTGGACGGCTGTTTGCCTTCAGCGTGAGGTGAGCGCTAAATACCGATTGGTATTGCTCGCAAAGGTTCTGTGCTTGTCTTGCGAGTCGTTCACGGTGTTCACCTATTTGTAAAACGCTCGCCGCTCCTGGAAACTCGACCCTAAACTTAAACGCGTCGAACCAGTCCAGCCCCATAATATTAGAGGCTTTGGCATTGTCCACAATTAACAATGCAAGTTGCTTACTTTCACCTTTCCACCGCACAGACACCTCAGCCATGCCTTTTATTGGTACGGGTACATCACCATACGCTTTCAGGGCTCTAGAAGTGGTGCATAGGTGGGGTTCTTTAAGTTCACGATACCCACCAAGTCCTACGAGTGATGACGTTGCACCGGTATCAACCTGAAAAGTCATTGGATGTTGATTAATTTCTAACCTCACAAAAATTTTGCGCTCTCCTCTTTTGGATTCCCAAGTCGATGAAACTTCCTCTTGAATTGAGAGTTGATGTTCGTCTTTCTCTTGGGCGACTGATGGCTTTTCCTCCACTTGATTGATAGAGTAAGCCGCCTCATCGCCTTTGCCTCTAATGCCAGCGCTGGGTTGACCGCTGTTTTTTCCCCGCGCTCTTGATTGCCTAACACGCTTCTTCCGAAAAACTGTCCCGCCCTCCGCTCTCTTTGCGGACATGCATACGCTTTTGATATGCCCTTTCTTGTTGCACCCATCACATACTGATTCAAGATGCCGACAATTGCTACGGTCGTGATGTATGTGGCATCCGGGACAAGACTTCCTTACTTGGCTCTCGTTGGACTTCCTTATATTTCTCGTGAAATGTACAGCATTCACCTCAGATGGAAAAGGATTTGCGGTACCTTTAATGATGTCTGTCGCCACCTGAGTGGCTTCGTACGCCGTGGCAATATCCTCGATTACCTCTAGACTTGGATTTTTTCGTTGGGTTGCTGCGTTGCGTACTGCATCGTGAGGCGTATGAAAAACCAGCATGTCGCGAATCATCGTATCAGTGTACGACTGACCACAACCTTCATTAGTACATACAAAAACACAGCCCCTTGCTATTCCCTTTAAATCCGCCATCCATTCTGCATATGATTGATTCGGTTTCATCTTCGTGCGAAGAAATTTGCATCGTGACGCCAACACATGTAGTTTGGTGGAAAAATGCCGTGTTAGTTTTTCCGTGAGTTCTTTAAATGTGTGTGTACTTACGTTTTCAGTTTCAAATAGTTTCCTGAGCAATTCGTTAATCCCTGGTCCACACTCTGACAGAAAGTGTGCCTTACGCAGGTTATCATCCTCCAGTGAATTCGCCGAATAATGTTGTTGCAGTTGGAAAAGGTAGTTCTCCCAGCTTTCCTTCTCTGCTTCAAATTGCCGAAAGGATGGAATTGATTGTTTGATGGTCTCCTTTTGCAAAATCTGCTCGATCAATTCCTTGTTGGATGCAATTACTTGTGACATCCAATTTTGTTGAAGAGCCAGCAACTGCTTTACTGCATCTGAGTCCATTATGCACCAATCCTCGTCGCCACAATGTTGAATTTAAGGTCGAATGAAACAATTGAATAAACTCAACATTTACCAATTCGTTTATTACAAAGAACTTAAACTATTTCTGTGGTTAACAATGCGGTGAAAATCTTAAAAAACCACGAGGGCAGAAACAAGTGGTTATAGGTTAGTTGACTATTTGCGAATGACGTTTACGTCATCTGTATATAATGCAAGAAACTAAGTTGATGTAACTACTTGACTTCCTGTCAGTGTTGCCAGATATGCAACACATATGGTTAGACATACCTGGCCAAATGGCAGAGGCTCCAAACAGGAATATGTATCGGATATCTGAACTCTCAAAAATGTTTAATTTGTTTCATCAATTGAGTCCATGTGGGACCTGGATGAAGCAGCATACAGCTTGATAAAGTGTTGTAAGCTTTCCACTATAGGAGTTGTGTCACGAAAAGCGATTTGAGTAAACGCAAAGTTCCCTGGTGTAATGACCAACTTACCAAACTCTGTAATCAAGCCAGATACACAAAAATTGGAGACGAAAAAAGGTTCGCTCTCACAGAATATAACCCAGAACTGAGACGATCGAAATTTGCTACATGGAGCGAATGCTGACAACATTGCTGACATGCCAGTATCAGCGCATATCCATAAACCTCTAGCAAAAGGTCACACAAACTGCGTAGGGTTACTAAAGAAAACAGATGGAACCTACACGACGGACCGCACGGATATGTTTTAAACCATACTTCAAGTTTAGTTCCCAGAAACGTCCGCTTGTGCAACACACGAAAATTCAAACGCGACTAACCTCAGAGTCTCTGTAGTAGTAGTAGAGTAAATAGTTAATCTGGGAAAATATTTAGTTCATATAAGTTCAAGATCTAAGTGATCTAAGTGATAAAGGGGAAGACAATACCACATGTAAATAGATTAAACTCAGTGGCGTTGCTGCGAAAGGCTGCCCCCACGGGGCGCGGTCCTCTCCCCCTACTGTGGTTCATCGTAGCTTAACGGTAACTAGGTTCAAGGGTATGCGGACGACATCACTATCCTAATCGGAGGCAGATCTGAAGAAACGCTCTTAGATCGCCCTCAGAGCTTAAAGGCGACCTAAAGGTTAACCCCAATAAAAGCACCATAGCAGCCTTTACTAAAAGAAGAAAATTGGATAAACTAATCCAACGCTTTTTGGTGAAAAGATAGAGTTTTCAAGTGAAGTAAAATATCAATAACTCACTTGAGATGTTATATTAAAAAGGCCATAGACCAAGCAATGATTTCACTATGGACCTGCAAAAGTCAACTGGAAAAACGGGGGGTCTTAAACCCAGTATGATACTGTGGATGTACACAGCTATTGCTAGACCCATTGTTACCTATGTAGCACCATGCTTGTGGCAAAAATAAAAAAGAAGAAAAGTATACACAGGCCAAGCTCAACAAATTTCACCGATTAGCCTGTGTGTGTACATCGGCCGGAATGAGAACAGCACCTACCGTACCGTTGGAAGTTCTACTAAGCCCTCTCCCTCTTCTATACATACTGTTGCATGTTTGCTTGAACTGTGTCATTCAGCATTAATTAGTCAACTACGCCATCTAGTAGAAAGTGGCCATATTACCGATTTTGGCAGCATTGGAATAGCAGTTTGAGTAGCTGTGGTATAACTTGGTATGTTGTTCTCGAACCTTCTGAACTTAACGAACCTTCTCAACGAATCTGGAAATTTCGAGAGGTGTCACTAGGAGATATAAATAGATGTCGCAGGAGCACCCAAGACATTCTAGTTGTGAACCGCGATAAAGAAGTACGATAGATGACAGTAGTGAAAAGTATAGAGAAAAAGTATAAGTATCCAGTAAGAGAAAAGTGTTTGTGTATTTTAAGTGATTAAATGTGAAAGTGAATAGTTGAATTAAATAAGTGAATTATTAGAATAATAATCAAGAAGTAAAAGACATTGATAGAGAACTAATAAAGATTAATTAAATAGAATTACGTTTTATCTTTTCGAATCCTAGCCTGGATGTAACATTGGTGTCAGAAGTGGGATAAAACGTATTCAGTGTGAAATTAAAGTGAAGTGAATTAGTGAAAAAAAAGGAAAGCAAAAATGGGCCGCACATTGAAATTACTACAGCTCAGTATACCGAAGTTAAAAGCTGAGCTAGAAAAGCGGAATCTCTCCACAGCTGGAGGAAAAAGTGATCTGGTGCTTTGACTGCAGGAAGCTGTTGAAAACGAAGGAGAAAACCCCAAGTCCGTTTTGTTCGGCGTAGCAGAAGAACAAGTAAGTACAGCCGTTGATATGACTGCTATGATGGAACTACTTCTGGCCAAGTTCGACTCTAAATTTGATGAACAAAAGAATTCTCTAGAACAACAGAAGAATTCTCTAGATTCCAAATTGCAAGCAATGGGCACTAAATTCGAAGAACAAAAGAATTCCATAGTTGCCGCCCAAAAGAGCGCTGTGGAAGATTTTAAAAATGTTCTCGAAGGAAAACTCGAAGAAATTGACCAAAAGTTCGAGAAGGTTGAAACCATAGGCGCCCGCAGGGGGGGGCAAGGGGGGGCACTTGCCCCCCCCTGGCTCTGAGCTACGACTTTTGTCTACTAACATTTTATTAGTTGTTAATAGGGAATTTTGACTAATTGGTAATTTTTTCACTTTTTTGTCAATTTCCATAGGATGCCCCACGCCTGACTCTGGACTTTGGTCTAGTAAATTCTAAGTTCTATTGTTTCGCCAACCCTTGTATAGGTACAATGAACATTGTTTACTGATTATAAAAATGGATTACATTTTTAATTTCATGTTGAAAATTTGTTCATATACCTATGGATGGATGTCAAAGCATACGATTTAGATGCTACAATTAGGGAAACGGGATGTAGCCAACCGCTAGCAACTGTGAGGTATCGAACCGCCTATACCTATGTATCTCTTTAACTGTAAACTTTTAAGTCATACGAAAAAATATTCTTTGCAAAATAGAAAGATATGTAATTAAATTTCCTATAGAAAAGGCTGTCAAAACTTTTAAGAGCGTTGAGTTGTTCTCGGTATAACAGTTAAAAAGTATCTCAAGAATACCACTTACAGTCACTTTTTTAAATACGAATTTATAGATCAGAATATTTTTGCATTAGGTACGATTGTTTTTTTTTTGCCAACTGGACTATCAGTTGCGGAGATGGTTTTGTTGTTGCAATTATTTCTTGGTCGAGGCCCTAAATTCTGCTGCGGTCTCAAGTACAGCAGGTAGTCAATGAGAAATGTTTTTCTCGCGCCGCTTCAGGATACCGTTAGATTTTACTGAATATTGTGCTACGGTTGTGATTTGCTTGGTCGGTCCCAAGTGCACCTGGTGGTCAATGAGAAATGATTTTCTCGCGCCGCTCAAGGATGCCGTTAGATTTTACTGAGTATTGTGCTTGTGCATCTATCTTCATTTTAGAGTAAAATAATTTAAGCTCAGTCGTTCACTAAAGTGGTTTAAAGCAACACGCTTTCATACATTTAGCTAATTAATCCAGTGTTTTCAATTTATATTTATTTTCATTCAGTGTTTTCAATTGAGTAAGTTCAGAACATATTATTAAATTTAATTATTCTTTGAATCAAATAATGCTGTTTGCATTAAAATGAATATAAATCCTTACCCCTAAGGACCAGGGTTGTCAGGTTAAAAAAAGCAGAATATTCAAAAATCTTAAACACAAAATAAAATCGAGCAACTCGTAATTTTTGCATCAAGAAATTTACATGTTATGTACTTGTACATATACTCATATGTACCTATCCATATTATTTTTTTTTATTGTGTGTTTATATTTATATTTGGAAATTTTATGTTGGAAATTCTTCAATAAATTTTCATCTGTGCGGTGGGTAGTGAAAGTTAGAAAAAAGACAAATATACAGGGTGATCGGTATAAGATGCACCAAGAAGCTTAGAGTAGGTTGGGTTAAGGGTCAAGAAAACTAAAATTTTCAAAATTCGCCCACAATTTAAATTAGATGGAGCGAAATAAGTTTTACTTCAGTCGTGTGGTCTTAAGCACACTCATTTTTTATACCCTATTCCAAGGGTATATTAATTTTGACGCATAGTTTGTAACATACCTTAATATCGCCCGTAGGGCGTAGACCCCTAAAATTTACTATATTTATGATCAGCATCGATAGTAATGTCGATCTAGCCATGTCCGTCCGTCCGTCCGTCCGTCCGTCGGCAAAAATTAGGCCTTTAAACTGGACCTAGAGAGCTGAAATTTTAACCATATACTCTCTAGGGTCCCGAAATAATCAAGTTTAAGAATTTTTGAAATCCGCCCACAAACTCAAAAAAACAAAATTTTGGAAAAAATCGAATTTTGAGCTAGAGAGCTGAAATTTTTTATATATGATCCATGGCCCATAAAACTTATTATGACATAAAATTTTCAAAATCCGCCCACTGACACGCCCACAATTAAATAAAACAATTTTATTGAAAAACCAAAATTTGAGGTAGGGAGCTGAAATTTATAATATATATTCTCTAGGGGCCCTTTATGCTCATGTGTAAATATTTTCAAAATCCGCCTACTGACACGCCCACAATTTTTTTTTTTTTAATTTTTGAAAGTCCAAAGATTGAGCTAGGGAGCTGAAATTTATAGTATATACTCTCTAGGTGCCCTTTATGCTCATGCTTAAATTTTTTTTAAGTCCGCCTACTGACACGCCCATAATTAAATAAAACAATTTTATTGAAAAACCAAAGTTTGAGCTAGGGAGCGTTTTTATTTACAAAAGCTTCATTTTTTCGATAAAATCGTTTAAATTTTTGTCACGCCCACTTATGAGGGATAGGAATAAGAATAGGGTATCCAACAGTGCGCCCAAGCGGACTGTAGCCCGCCCCTATGTTTTTTTAGCTGTAGGTAGTTCTGGTTGGAAAAGTAGTTTTGTTGTCGCTAAGAGAATAAAATCGCTGATGTGAAGAGACCTGCGCAAGAAATTTTCACTTACTTTGGGACGGCCTATACTTGATATTTAAAAAATAATAAAAACAAGGTTAATCCTTTCATTCGTTAATTCACCTGAGAGTCCAGTCACGTAAGAAATAAAAATAAAGATGTTTCGTAAAAAAGTGGTTTTTGTTATTTTTAGTTTTCTCAAAAAGTAGAAGACCTATGAGCATCCGATATTCTGTTTTTGAATAAAAAATCAATGCTTTTATTAATTAAAAAATTAGTTTGAATTTTTTTTTCAAAATTTCGGGTTTGAAAATAATTTTTTCAAAAATTATTTACTAACACAACTTAATTTAAAACTGGGATTAAAGCAGAGAATTCTGGCTTTCCAAAAAAGTAAAGCATGGCATTGCAGGTCTTACCTTTGTTTTTAAATAATTTTTTTTCTGTCTTAAGTCAATTTTTTAGAAAATTGCCCCTCTTGCCTAAACCCTACCTACTCGCTCTAGCTTTTTGTTGCATCTTATACCTACTCGCTCTAGCTTTTAGTTGCATCTTATACCGACCAAATTTCAAATCGCCAGTTTGAATATAATTCGCCAAATCTCGAAACTGAAAACCCTGCTAAGGAATTGAATTCATCTGTCCTAAGGGTGTTGTTGGATTTAACATGTTCATAACAGCGTATAAATCCTTACGAAAAAACAGCACTATTATTAGAAATTATGTGTCTCAATATAACTCGGGTGGATGTAAATTGTGATTGTGTTTATGTCTGACGCATTTACTGGTAAAGTTCTAATATACAAATCGCAAGCTTATACACACACGAGTTCTACTGCGATCAGGATAAAAATATTATGCTATCTGGCTATCTGAATATCATTTTTAGTTTGGATAATATTCTTATCTTTTAATTTTTAGTACTTTTTTAACCAACATTAAAATGGACATAAGAAACTTCTTTAAACGACCCCGGCTCGTAGAAGATGAAACTGCTAATACCGAGAAGCCAGAGCAGAAAGCATCTTCGAAGATAAGCAATGAAAAGCCAAAAGAGCCGAATGCATCTTCTTCGACGAACATAATATACCATGAATATGACATTGGAAATTTCGTAAACCACTCAAAAATACCCGATGATCAAATTTTGAAGGCCTTGAGAGAACCATGGATTCCACCAAAATCATGATTTTAAGAATGACACAGATGGACCTCGGGTATTTCGATATCAGTGGCTAACTGATTACCCATTTATATCATATTCTGCCAAATTAAGAGGTGTTCTTTGCCGCTATTGTGTTCTTTTTAGGCCAAAAGTTGATCGCGGGTTTCAAGGTGGCTTTATTCTGAAAGAATTTAGTAGGTACAAAGACTTCCATGAACATACGAAACAACATTTGAAATCAAAGTGGCACTCTGAATCTACAGAAAAAGTTAACGAATTTTGCAAAGTTTTAGACAACAAGGCCAAAAGTGTTGACCAACTGATCAACACTTCGATAGAAAAACAAATCGAAACAAACAGGAATAAAATCTTACCGATAGTTAAAACAATCGTGTTTTGTGCCACAAACAATATTTCCTTAAGGGGTAAGACAGATGAAACTGCAGTTTTTAACAACTTGCTGCATTTTAGAGAAGATGCTGGAGACTTAATTTTGAAAGATCATCTGCTCCATTCACCAGTTAACGCAACGTACATCTCTCACCGCACTCAAAATGAGTTAATTGAAATTGGCAATGACATTTTAAGAGAAAAAATAATTGAAGACGTCAACAAAAATCGATTTTTTTCTGTAATAGCGGACGAATCAAGCGATATATCCGGCACAGAACATCTGTCATTGGGAATACGATTTGTCCATAAAATGCCAACAGGTGAATTCCAAGTGCGCGAAGATTTTGTAGGTTTTGTAACTCTAGAAAGTATGGATGCTGCTACCATAGCGAACACAATTTCATCGTCACTAACAAATTTCGGGTTGAACTTGTCAAATTTGGTTGGACAAGCTTATGATGGGTGCTCCACCATGGCTGGAAAATTGAGTGGGGTAAGGAAAAGAATACAAGATTTGTACCCAAAGGCAAATTTTTTCCACTGCAGCTCCCACAAATTAAATTTAGTGATAAATGATGTAAGCGAAGTGTCCGAGATCAGAAATGCTGTTGGGACGATAAAAGAAATAATTACTTTTTTCCGGGAAAGTCCTTTGCGAAGAAAATGTATTCCCAGCATCCCCCTGTTCTGTGAAACAAGATGGACAGCAAAATACAAAAGTATACGAGTATTCAGGGAAAACATACTCGTTGTAATGGAAGCACTGCAAAAACTGGCGGTCGAGGGAAACCGTGTTACAAAACAACGTGCCCTTCAACTGTATTACTCGTGCTCTAATTCGAGTTTTTTAGTCTGCTTGTTTATAATGGCTCATTACTCATCGATACTTGAACCAGTCGCAAATATTTTACAGGGAGTTGACCAGAATTTATTAAGTGTGAAAGAGCACATCACTATCTTAAACAAGCATTTTGAAGAAGATCGGGAGAATGCTGAGAATTCCTTCAAAACGCTTTGGGAAACAATTCAAAAATGTTTAAGTGAATCCGGTATTGAATTGAGCTGCCCAAGAATTGTAAAGAAACAAACTCACCGATCGAATATTCCTTCGACTTCACCAGAAAATTATTTTAGAATATCAATTCTCGTTCCTTACTTGGATTCTCTGATAATGTCCCTTAAAGAGCGGTTTTCAGAAGAAAATGAGCCCGCATACGCAATATTTCAGTTATCTCCTAAAAATATGCAAAGCATGGACTCATCCAATTTCAATTCGATTGTCCAAAAGATAACTGGTAAATATGGATCCTTTCTGGATAATTTTTCTGCCGAGTCCGTTATGTGGTTTAACTACAATAAGATGAATTTTGACCAAACTCAATATACCAATGTATGTGATGTGTTGAAAAATGCGGAAGAATTTTTTCCTTCGGTTTTCGCAGCACTTTCTATAGGACTTTCCATTCCGCCACTACATGTACAGCAGAGCGATCTTTCAGTACATTGAGGAAGGTAAAAACTTGGCTTAGGTCAAAAATGAGCGATGAAAGGCTTGATGCGTTGTGCATGATGAACATTCACAAAAATTTAATACAAGAAGATACGGATTTTTATAATAAAATTATAGATTGTTTTGGTAAAAAACCACGAAAACTGCAATTCCTGTTTTCAAAACAATAAAAATAAATTTTTAATGAGCGTTATTTTAGTATTAATTATTATCATAAAAGAAAAAAAGGTGAGTAGGTTCCATAAAAAAATTAAATCAATTGTCAATGAAATTTAAAATTGCCTTAAAAATTTCATCAAAATATTTTGTCTGCCCCCCCCTGGGAAAAATCCTGGGGGCGCCTATGGTTGAAACCAAATTCGACGAAATCGATACAAACATCGAGAACTTGGCTAAAGAGCTCGAGAAAGTGAAGAAGCAGAAGGCTCGAGAAAATTCTGCGGACTGCCCGAGAAGGAAAGAGATGCAGCCTCCTGTTTTCGATGATCAAACATCATGGCCAATTTATAAGAAACAGTTTGAAGCAGCTGCAGTGGCGAACAGCTGGGACAACGAGGAAAAGTCGATTGCGCTAACGCTCGCACTAAGAGGTACAGCTGCGGAGTTACTCCAAACCGTCTCAGAAGAGAAGCAACACAACTACGACGCCCTGGTCAAGGCTATAGAGATGCGCTTCGGTGATGAGCATATGCAGCAAGTGTACAGGGTTCAGCTACGCAGTAGAGTTCAGAAGAGGGGAGAAACACTTCAACAGCTGCAAGCAGATCTCGAACGTCTGGCACATTTGTCATATCCTAATGCTGGTGAGATTCTCATCAATGAAATGGCTGTGGAGGCGTTTATCCAAGCCATTGAAGATAGACAACTGCAAATGGCCGTAAGAATGGCTGGAAAGAGAACTCTCGCTGAGGCCCTAGCATTTGCCTTGACAATGCAAGCTGCTGATCAGGCATCGAATGTGTTCCACCGCGTAAGGGAAATTACAGCTGTAGAATGCTCATGTCAAAGAGCAGACATCGTAGACCGGAGCAGAGATAACAGAGGTCAAATGCGCTGCTGGAACTGCAACAAAATAAGGCACCTACAGAGACAGTGCAGAGCTCCACCCAGACAAGGCAGTTGTACACATTGCGGGCCTAGGAGGCGCAACGAAGAAGCATCTGGCAGGGATAACATCCATCCTGCAGATATAGCTTCGCAGAACCAGCAATCGGGAAACGTGTAAGGGGCAGCTTCTCGGAGCAGAAGTGGGTTTCCGGAATCGACGACTCCAGAACCACAATTCAAGTCTCCCAAACCAAACGAGGAAACCAGAGTTTAACAGTGGAAGCCTATATCGGTCAAAATAAGTGCGTGGCAGCCATCGACACCGGTGTCATCGCTTCCATTATAAGGAGGGACATCGTCCGTCAGTCTTGGTTGCACAACACCAGCAGTTACTGTCTGAAAACAGCAACAGGAGCGACAGCAAAAGTGTACGGAGATATCATGCTAACAATAAATTTGGCAGGATTAGCATTCTCCCACGCTTTCTTAGTAGCTGATATATGTGACGAATGCATCATTGGAATCGATTTCATGAAGGCGAATGATGTCGTATTGGACTTTGGTATGCAAGTACTCAAGTATCGAAACGTAGAGATTCCGATGGTGTACGGGAAAGTGAACGCCGCATCCCTGAGGACAGTCAATAGTGAGGACGAGGTCCTACCACCTTCTTCAGAGACAATAATTCGGACAAAGCTGGAAGGTGATCCTATGAGCCACCGATTCTCTCTAGTTGAGCCAAAAGACAACCACTACCGAAACTGCGTGGTTGGAAAAGTGCTTGTCGAGCAGAAGAACAATATTGTTCCCGTACGAGTTCTTAATGCTGAACACAAAAGCGTCAAATTGAAGCAAGGTGAGGTGGTTGGAAAGGGTGTACCGGGTACTGAAGTCCACCGAAATATTTATCCGATATCCAGCGACCACATGAAGACGAGGTACGACACAAAAGCAACCACCACAGGATTCCAGGAAGGAGATCTGGTATGGCTATACAACCCTCATCGCCGAAAAGGTATGTCACCTAAACTACAGCAGGATTGGGAAGGACCCTATAAGATAGTGAAGCGCATCAACGATATTGTCTACCGGATCCAGCGAGGAAGAGGCAAGCTGAAAGTTGTCCATGTGGATCGTCTCCATCGCTACCATGGGGAAAATATTGACGTGCTTGTTCGGGACGAACAAGTTTAAGAGGGGGATATTGTTGCATGTTTGCTTGAACTGTGTCATTCAGCATTAATTAGTCAACTACGCCATCTAGTAGAAAGTGGCCATATTACCGATTTTGGCAGCATTGGAATAGCAGTTTGAGTAGCTGTGGTATAACTTGGTATGTTGTTCTCGAACCTTCTGAACTTAACGAACCTTCTCAACGAATCTGGAAATTTCGAAAGGTGTCACTAAGAGATATAAATAGATGTCGCAGGAGCACCCAAGACATTCGAGTTGTGAACAGCGATAGATGAGGTGGTTGGAGAAGTGCGATAGATGACAGTAGTGAAAAGTATAGAGAAAAAGTATAAGTATTGAGTAAGAGAGAAGTGATTGTGTATTTAAAGTGATTAATTGTGAAAGTGAATTGTTGGATTAAATAAGGGAATTATTAGAATAATAATCAAGAATTACATTGAAAGAGAACTAATAAAGATTAATTAAATAGAATTACGTTTTATCTTTTCGAATCCTAGCCTGGATGTAACATTGGTGTCAGAAGTGGGATAAAACGTATTTAGTGTGAAATAAAAGTGCAGTGAATTTGTTTAAAATAATAAAAAAAAATGGGCCGCACATTAAAATTACTACAGCTCAGTATACCGCAGTTAAAAGCTGAATTGGAAAAGCGGAATCTCTCCACAGCTGGAGGAAAAAGTGATCTTGTGCTTCGACTGCAGGAATCTGTTGAAAACGAAGTAGAAAACCCCAAGTCCGTTTTGTTCGACGTAGCAGAAGAACAAGTAAGTACAAGCGTTGATATGACTGCTATGATGGAATTACTTCTGGCCAAGTTAGATGAACAGAAGAATTCTATGGACTCTCAGTTCAATGAACAAAAGAATTCTCTAGAACAACAGACAAGTTCTCTAGATTCCAAATTAGAATCAATGGACTCTAAATTTGATGAACAAAAGAATTCTCTAGAACAACAGAAGAATTCTCTAGATTCCAAATTGCAAGCAATGGGAACTAAATTCGAAGAACAAAAGAATTCCATAGTTGCCGCCCAAAAGAGCGCTGTGGAAGATTTTAAAAATGTTCTCGAAGGAAAACTCGAAGAAATTGACCAAAAGTTCGAGAAGGTTGAAACCAAATTCGACGAAATCGATACAAACATCGAGAACTTGGCTAAAGAGCTCGAGAAAGTGAAAAAGCAGAAGGCTCGAGAAAATTCTGCGGCCTGCCCGAGAAGGAAAGAGATGCAGCCTCCTGTTTTCGATGGTCAAACATCATCGCCAATTTATAAGAAACAGTTTGAAGCAGCTGCAATGGCGAACAGTTGGGACAACGAGGAAAAGTCGATTGCGCTAACGCTCGCACTAAGAGGTTACTAGACAACTGCAAATGGCCGTAAGAATGGCTGCAAAGAGAACTCTCGCCGAGGCCCTAGCATTTGCCTTGACAATGCAAGCTGCTGATCAGGCATCGCATGTGTTCCACCGCGTAAGGGAAATAACAGCCGTTGAATGCTCATGTCAAAGAACAGACATCGTAGACCGGAACAGAGATAACAGAGGTCAAATGCGCTGTTGGAACTGCAACAAAATAGGGCACCTGCAGAGACAGTGCCGAGCTCCACCCAGACAAGGCAGTTGTCCACATTGCGGGCCTAGGAGGCGCAACGAAGAAGCATCTGGCAGATATAGCTTCGCAGAACCAGCAGTCGGGAAACGTGTAAGGGGCAGCTTCTCGGAGCAGAAGTGGGTTTCCAGAATCGATGACTCCAGGACCACAATTCAAGTCTCCCAAACCAAACGAGGAAACCAGAGTTTAACAGTGGAAGCTTATATCGGTCAAAATAAGTGTGTGGCAGCCATCGACACCGGTGCCACCGCTTCCATTATAAGGAGGGACATCGTCCGTCAGTCTTGGTTGCACAACACCAGCAGTTACTGTCTGAAAACAGCATCAGGAGCGACAGCGAAAGTGTACGGAGATATCATGCTAACAATAAATTTGGCAGGATTAGCATTCCCCCACGCTTTCTTAGTAGCTGATATATGTGACGAATGCATCATTGGAATCGATTTCATGAAGGCGCATGATGTCGTATTGGACTTTGGTATGCAAGTACTCAAGTATCGAAACGTAGAGATTCCGATGGTGTACGGGAAAGAGAACGCCGCATCCCTGAGGACAGTCAATAGTGAGGACGAGGTCCTACCACCTTCTTCAGAGACAATGATTCGGACAAAGTGATTAATTGTGAAAGTGAATTGTTGGATTAAATAAGGGAATTATTAGAATAATAATCAAGAATTACATAGAAAGAGAACTAATAAAGATTAATTAAATAGAATTACGTTTTATCTTTTCGAATCCTAGCCTGGATGTAACATTGGTGTCAGAAGTGGGATAAAACGTATTTAGTGTGAAATAAAAGTGAAGTGAATTTGTTAAAAAAAAAAAAAAAAAAAAAAAAATAATAATAATAATAAAAAAAAAATGGGCTGCACATTAAAATTACTACAGCTCAGTATACCGCAGTTAAAAGCTGAATTGGAAAAGCGGAATCTCTCCACAGCTGGAGGAAAAAGTGATCTTGTGCTTCGACTGCAGGAATCTGTTGAAAACGAAGGAGAAAACCCCAAGTCCGTTTTGTTCGACGTAGCAGAAGAACAAGTAAGTACAAGCGTTGATATGACTGCTATGATGGAATTACTTCTGGCCAAGTTAGATGAACAGAAGAATTCTATGGACTCTCAGTTCAATGAACAAAAGAATTCTCTAGAACAACAGACAAGTTCTCTAGATTCCAAATTAGAATCAATGGACTCTAAATTTGATGAACAAAAGAATTCTCTAGAACAACAGAAGAATTCTCTAGATTCCAAATTGCAAGCAATGGGAACTAAATTCGAAGAACAAAAGAATTCCATAGTTGCCGCCCAAAAGAGCGCTGTGGAAGATTTTAAAAATGTTCTCGAAGGAAAACTCGAAGAAATTGACCAAAAGTTCGAGAAGGTTGAAACCAAATTCGACGAAATCGATACAAACATCGAGAACTTGGCTAAAGAGCTCGAGAAAGTGAAAAAGCAGAAGGCTCGAGAAAATTCTGCGGACTGCCCGAGAAGGAAAGAGATGCAGCCTCCTGTTTTCGATGGTCAAACATCATCGCCAATTTATAAGAAACAGATTGAAGCAGCTGCAATGGCGAACAGTTGGGACAACGAGGAAAAGTCGATTGCGCTAACGCTCGCACTAAGAGGTTACTCCAAACTATCTCAGAAGAGAAGCAACACAACTACGACGCCCTGGTCAAGGCTATAGAGATGCGCTTCGGTGATGAGCATATGCAGCAAGTATACAGGGTCCACCTACGCAGTAGAGTCCAGAATCGGGGAGAAACACTTCAACAGATGCAAGCAGATATCGAACGTCTGGCACATTTGTCATATCCTAGTGCTGGTGAGATTCTCATCAATGAAATGGCTGTGGAGGCGTTTATCCAAGCCATTGAAGATAGACAACTGCAAATGGCCGTAAGAATGGCTGCAAAGAGAACTCTCGCCGAGGCCCTAGCAATTGCCTTGACAATGCAAGCTGCTGATCAGGCATCGCATGTGTTCCACCGCGTAAGGGAAATAACAGCCGTTGAATGCTCATGTCAAAGAACAGACATCGTAGACCGGAACAGAGATAACAGAGGTCAAATGCGCTGTTGGAACTGCAACAAAATAGGGCACCTGCAGAGACAGTGCCGAGCTCCACCCAGACAAGGCAGTTGTCCACATTGCGGGCCTAGGAGGCGCAACGAAGAAGCATCTGGCAGATATAGCTTCGCAGAACCAGCAGTCGGGAAACGTGTAAGTGGCAGCTTCTCGGAACAGAAGTGGGTTTCCAGAATCGATGACTCCAGGACCACAATTCAAGTCTCCCAAACCAAACGAGGAAACCAGAGTTTAACAGTGGAAGCTTATATCGGTCAAAATAAGTGCGTGGCAGCCATCGACACCGGTGCCACCGCTTCCATTATAAGGAGGGACATCGTCCGTCAGTCTTGGTTGCACAACACCAGCAGTTACTGTCTGAAAACAGCATCAGGAGCGACAGCGAAAGTGTACGGAGATACCATGCTAACAATAAATTTGGCAGGACTAGCATTCCCCCACGCTTTCTTAGTAGCTGATATATGTGACGAATGCATCATTGGAATCGATTTCATGAAGGCGCATGATGTCGTATTGGACTTTGGTATGCAAGTACTCAAGTATCGAAACGTAGAGATTCCGATGGTGTACGGGAAAGAGAACGCCGCATCCCTGAGGACAGTCAATAGTGAGGACGAGGTCCTACCACCTTCTTCAGAGACAATGATTCGGACAAAGCTGGAAGGTGATCCTATGAGCCACCGCTTCTCTCTAGTTGAGCCAAAAGATAACCACTACCGAAACTGCGAGGTTGGAAAAGTGCTTGTCGAGCCGAACAACAATATTGTTCCCGTACGAGTTCTTAATGCGGAACACAAAAGCGTCAAATTGAAGCAAGGTGAGGTGGTTGGAAAGTGTGTACCGGGTACTGAAATCCACCGAAATATTCATCCGATATCCAGCGACCGCATGAAGACGAGGTACGACACAAAAGCAACCACCACAGGATTCCAGGAAGGAGATCTGGTATGGCTATACAACCAGCAGTCGGGAAACGTGTAAGGGGCAGCTTCTCGGAGCAGAAGTGGGTTTCCAGAATCGATGACTCCAGGACCACAATTCAAGTCTCCCAAACCAAACGAGGAAACCAGAGTTTAACAGTGGAAGCTTATATCGGTCAAAATAAGTGCGTGGCAGCCATCGACACCGGTGCCACCGCTTCCATTATAAGGAGGGACATCGTCCGTCAGTCTTGGTTGCACAACACCAGCAGTTACTGTCTGAAAACAGCATCAGGAGCGACAGCGAAAGTGTACGGAGATACCATGCTAACAATAAATTTGGCAGGACTAGCATTCCCCCACGCTTTCTTAGTAGCTGATATATGTGACGAATGCATCATTGGAATCGATTTCATGAAGGCGCATGATGTCGTATTGGACTTTGGTATGCAAGTACTCAAGTATCGAAACGTAGAGATTCCGATGGTGTACGGGAAAGAGAACGCCGCATCCCTGAGGACAGTCAATAGTGAGGACGAGGTCCTACCACCTTCTTCAGAGACAATGATTCGGACAAAGCTGGAAGGTGATCCTATGAGCCACCGCTTCTCTCTAGTTGAGCCAAAAGATAACCACTACCGAAACTGCGAGGTTGGAAAAGTGCTTGTCGAGCCGAACAACAATATTGTTCCCGTACGAGTTCTTAATGCGGAACACAAAAGCGTCAAATTGAAGCAAGGTGAGGTGGTTGGAAAGTGTGTACCGGGTACTGAAATCCACCGAAATATTCATCCGATATCCAGCGACCGCATGAAGACGAGGTACGACACAAAAGCAACCACCACAGGATTCCAGGAAGGAGATCTGGTATGGCTATACAACCCTCATCACCGAAAAGGCATGTCACCTAAACTACAGCAGGATTGGGAAGGTCCCTATAAGATAGTGAAGCGCATCAACGATGTTGTCTACCGGATCCAGCGAGGAAGAGGCAAGCTGAAAGTTGTCCATGTGGATCGTCTCCATCGCTACCATGGCGAAAATATTGACGTGCTTGTTCGGGACGAACAAGTTTAAGAGGGGGATATTGTTACATGTTTGCTCAAACTGTGTCATTCAGCAAGCGCCATCTAGTAGAAAGTGGCCATATTACCGATTTTGGCAGCATTTGAATAGCAGTTTGAGTAGCTGTGGAATAACTAGTACATACATGATGTTGTTCTCGAACCTTCTAAACGAACCTTCTCAACGAATCTGGAAATTTCGAAAGGTGTCACTAAGAGATATAAATAGATGTCGCAGGAGCACCCAAGACATTCGAGTTGTGAACCGCGATAGGTGAGGTGGTTAGAGAAGTGCGATAGATGACAGTAGTGAAAAGTATAGAGAAAAAGTATAAGTATTGAGTAAGAGAGAAGTGATTGTGTATTTAAAGTGATTAATTGTGAAAGTGAATTGTTGGATTAAATAAGGGAATTATTAGAATAATAATCAAGAATTACATTGAAAGAGAACTAATAAAGATTAATTAAATAGAATTACGTTTTATCTTTTCGAATCCTAGCCTGGATGTAACAATATATTGACTGTATATCACGATGGTCGGACCTATTGTAACACGGCCATCGTTTGGTGGCCCAAAGTTAATGAATGGATAACGGCAACCAAGCTCCAGAAGCTACAGCATGTCTCGGCGCATCTGACCAACGGTAGCACTGGAGGCTATTGTTTGGCTATCACCCTTACAAATCTTTTTTAGGAAGACTACTGCTATATGTGCTTTTACACCTTAAAATAATTGACTCAAATCCAAAAATCGACATGCTTTCTACCATCCCGGACACTAAGGTTAGAGAGCATTTTTTTGGAAGACTATGTGAAGTTAAAATATTGGACCCCGCAAACTGGGCCAATGGTGAAACCAACTTCCATTGTGTTTCATTTCTTCTTTATTTTCAGTTCTCGTTGGTGATTGATATATCAAAATCCCAGGTTTTATACCCCCGTTTCACTTTTGTTTCTTCTGCAGCTTGTTGTTTTTCATTAAATTCATTAGGCGCATTCCACAATGTCCGACAAAAAAAGGAACGTGCAGCAAGATTTGTTGTACCACTTAAAAAAATCTTTGAGCGCCCACAGATCTCTCATCGTGTGACGCGCCCATTGGGATTGTCACTAGATTAGCATTATCACTAATTTCTGTTGTTATTGTATTCTTAATCATACAATCATAGTTATTTAAATTCTTGTTGAGTATCTTTTTAAACTTTACTTTTACGTACATTTTTATATCTGATAAGATTTGATCAGACACAACTTTTAAAGCATTGTTTTTGGGTGTCTCTGCTGCTTTTATTTTGAATGACTTCTTTTGTCATTGCTTTAATGACATTAACTGTTTTGGTAGGTATCATCTCTTTGGGTCGGTTCATACGTAATTGAAATTGTATTCATGAGAAAGCTGCGTAAGGCCCTAGATATAGCTATACGCAAAAAGAAAAAAAAATGATTTGCGTTTTTGATCCAGCTAAAATGCATAGATCGACGCAATCATTGTCTTACAATCTTGCTTATGAATTAAACTAGTAAGTCGCACATAACTAAGACTTTATATTCAATTTCTATATTTTTTGTGACGTATTAGTTTAAGCTTATTGTCATAGCTATAACTGAGCCCTAGCTTGACTTTCTCTTGGATTCATTTCATGTGTATCATAATTTTGAGCAGGTTGTCAGAGGAATAAGACAAACCGAATTAGCACCGAGTGCCGTTTTGTTACCACAAACTCACGTAAACCTGGGTATTATCGATTGGTGGGGAAGACTAAATCCAACCTGCAGAGTTCAGGAAAGTTATTAGTTCGTTAATACTTTTCTCGGAGACTTCCTCAAGTGTATGGGATTAGGTAGGTAAATTCAATTTTTATTATGCTTTTCCCAATAAGGTCATAAAATTACTCTTTTTTTTCGTTCATCCTGTTTACGAACAGTAACTTCTTTTTCCTATGATCACCTACTGACTTTTCTTTTATTGCACTGATCAACTTAGTTGAAATAACCTACAAATATATGAGTGATCTTAATGTTATAAATTAAAATTGTGCAATTCAGATAATGTATTTTTTATCACAGTGAACGAAACAAAATATTTCTGATGTAGTTTATTTGTATACACAACGCGCAAATCTAATATTTTATTTTATTTGCAGTATATACATAACAAAAAATAAAAAAGTATTTACTCTATATTTTCGACACTTCCACCCAAATTACTGCTGGAACTAAGGCTTCGTGAAATCGTTGTGGAGCTTGAAGCAGCTGCTCTATCCAAATTATAATATTGAACAACTTTAGGTGGAGGTTTACTTGATATAACATCCGTTATTTGACCGACAACCCATTTGGTTAGCTTAATAACAGCTATATGAGCAGCAAACTGCAGAACAATTGCTCCAAATCCTTTGTATAGTCCAGTTACCCCTTCCGTTTCGATGGTTGTTCTATAGCAATCCCTTGCACCTTGGTAATTTGTCAAAATCGCAACAACGGAATATCCGTTGTCTAAATTGTCAACAATAGTTCGAGTACCCTGCAGCTGGAGACGATGTACAATTGTCTCAAATGGATAGAACAGAATTTCCGATGTCAAAATAGACAATAAGTTCGAGTAAATCTGAATATTTTGATTGATTTGTGAGTCATCTTTCAGCTTAGCACCTTTTTCCTCCTGTGAATTCTGAATACTTCTGCGAATAACATGGCTTGAGATGCCTCTTACGAATAAACTGAGTATACAAAATTATTAAATTTGAGAAGTTAATATAGTGATAGATTGTTGTACCTAAAAATGTATTTAGTTAGACCAAGAGTTACACTTGGACCAAGCAATGCCCACACGGGTAACATTCTACCCTTTTGTGGAGAACTCCACGACAGAAGACGTTGACCTCCTTCGCGAAAAACATCAAAAACACCAGGTTTTTCGCTGGCAATATCACTTTGAACGGTTTCCACAAGTGAGGCAGCATAGAATGGCATTACCACCGCAATACTTACACTGTAATAGTTTGATTTTATTCCAAAACAGAACACAACTGTAAGTACATTTGTTCTTACCACTTCAGAATTAAATGTTGCCCGAAACGCTTTGCAGAAGTGCGATTGTCAACATCTCTAATATTGAAAAGAGGGATATTGTACGAAAACCCAAAATACAAACATTATTATGTGCTTACTTCGGCCACAGTGTCAACTTGGTTATTAGATCATCGACGCCCATTGACATACCGCGGACTAAAAGGCAGCTTCCCAGGCCTTTCCATAATGTTGTCACTCCCTGCCGCTTATGAAGATGGATTATACTAGGTATAAGACTTATTGGAGTTAGATGATATCTGTAAAACAAAACAATTAGCTTAAATGTTGCTTTTAAAATAAATACAGTGTGAGTTCTATTCCTCGAATTGTGTAATTTTGTTAATTTGAAAAATTTCAAATAAGAATTAAACTGAATAATAGTAATGCATTGCAACGAACACCACTAATGGCTATTCGTTTTTTTTAATTAGAACACTAAAATTTTGATATACATTCTGAAACCTCGGTGGACTCGAAAGGTACATTATCTATTAGCTTACTTAAGCTGTAAATTATGTTTAAAGTTTGACTTTATACAATATTCCATCGCATAAAAAATACTGCTTCGCAAAACTAAGTCGATGATCCGAGTTACCGCTTGTTCTCAAATGAGTCATCCATAAAAATCAAATGTTGAATGAAGTTTTCATAAAGTTAGTTCTGACTCACTTAGCTTCAACTCGCGCATTTCATACAGTCTTGATTACGGATAGGTAGTTTTTTTGGTTTAATTTTACGACTTTTTTTTAGATCGTTCGACAATCTGGGAAAAAACTAAATGCAATATGATATATAAAGAGCTATATCATGTTTATGTTGTAAAACAAAAATTGGGATTAGGTAGATAAATTCAATTTTTATGAATGCTTTTTCCAATAAGGTCATAAAATTAGTCCTTTTTTGTCCCATTAAAGGCATTAAGAGTATAAGGGACCTTAATTCAAAACATAATTTCATAGAAACAACAACTATGGGTAAAAAATCATTAACTAAGGAGGAAATATGCCAAATTCGAGCTTACCAGGAACAAGGCAAATTTATCCGTTTTATAATCGGTAAGATTGGAAGAGGCCAACTGTCACAGCTGTCTTCAGGACGCTGGACTATGGAAAAAAAACTGGAAAGGAAGCGAAAGCAAAAACCCACGATCGACGGGTGATACTGAGAGTTGCTCCAAATTCAAGAGTTGCAGCTAGTAGATCAGTAGAATGAAGACACCACCATTGAACGCAGCACGCAAAAATCAGCGACTTGATTTTGCCAAAAAGTCACATCAGCAGGTGTAGTCTATATGGGGCATACCATCGTCTTTTCAGATGAAAAAAAAGTTTAATTTGGGTGGACTTGGTGGATATAAATACACTACAAATCGGTTATAACAATATCGAAGGGACCATAGAATTTCATCGTTATAAAATTAAAAAAAAAGAAAACTTTATAAAAAAAACGCTTCAATTGCTCAAGAAAATTGCTGAGGAAAGAAATCACTAATTTGCGTTTGTTTTGTACATTTAGCTGAGTAAAATATTTTTCGAAGAGAGTTATCCAATGTTTGAATGCCAACGTTTGGATTTGAATTCGAAGCGGCCCATACAGGATTCAGGACCATGAAGCGGTTAAGTGTTGCCACTGCAGAAAGTGCTTCGTTTACAGATGGAACGGGTATTTCTTCGGTCTCCTCATCTTCAGTGGCATTATCGTCATCGTTAGGTGGCTGTCGGCAGAAGCCGACACACTTACACCAATTTAGGTCCATATATGTATGTATGCATCTACCTCTACTCGTAGATGGGACTGGCCAACGACACGCGGTTTTTCTCAAACGGTTCCCCATCTATGTACTAACCCAACGTCGTTTAATTGCGGTGATCTGACGAGAACCGATTAACTCGACGTGGTATGGTCGTTGGTTATGTGCATTGCATATGCATATATAATATCGATAGATATTTAAGCAGAATGAAAATAACGGCTGCAGGCATGTAAGAACACGTTTTTTCTATCGCTGTAAACTGTTTTTAGACTTAAAAATGGTAAATTTTCATAGCTATAACCGATTTCATCTTTATATCCGGCATCGTTGTAACCGATTGCAAATTACCTTGAATTAAACAGAGTTTTGCCGGGACTTTGAAAATATATTGTTATATCTGCTTCATCGCTATATCAGGTATTATTATAACCGATCTACTGTATATTTCCATAATTTGAGGAAGAATGAAATAACCTTTGGCTTGCCACATTACCACATTACCTCTTTTACCTGGCAAAGGTTATCTAGGTATACCAATTTACACATGCAAACTTATGTTTAGTTCATTTCAATCGAGAAAACAAACCTTAGGTGGACAAGTGGCACAACATGTCTAACGGCAAAGCAGATCTGACCAAAGCGACGTTTTAAGTGTTTAATTTCACTAAACCAACTATCATTAGCTCTACTGTCGAAACTCATTGAAAATGAACTTCCGAAGTCACTTCGGGGGTGCCTCAAGGAAGTCAGCTTGGGCCCCTTATTATGTTGTTACTTGTAAACGATGTACGTAGTGGCTTTTTTACATTCTGTCTTATGTATGCTGTCTCAACGATCATTTTTACTTTCGTTAGGTTTGTTTTGTGTTCATAGATCAAGAAGTTCTAAGATCCGAGGTAGCATTCACGTCAGAGAAACACTTTCAAAAGTCAGTCAGTTGCTACCGTCTTTATTAAAGAAGAGATCCTAAAAACCCCCATCAAAAACGCAACATCAATCAACGTACCCTATTTGCGTAAGAAATGCAGGCCTAAAAACTCCTGGATCACACAAATACAATAACAACAGCATTTGATTGGCTTCAGTGACCAAGTGATTCGAAATCGGAAATCGGATCAGCAGGACGATACTTTTTGAGGTCTAAACCCTACAGGCCAGCCAGTGGTGCGCAGTGAAGTGGTGGGGTTATGATCCCTTTAATTGTAGTTTAAAGAAAAGAAAGCGAAGAGTGTTTTGTGTGCATAAACTTCATAATGCAAGTTTAATAACAAGTTTTAAGAGTCAGGTCTTACAAAAGCTTTAGTCTATACTCTTGCTCGATGATGCGTACCCGCTTTTACAAGAAACATGAATCGATGGAGAATTACATAATTGGTTACACCAAAACACGCATCGAATTATTAAAAGCATACTGGTTTTAATTCCAACAACAGCATGACCAATTATACAAAAATAAACATACCCAATTTCTCTGGTGATTATTTATCATGGATCTCATTTCACGTTCTATTTACGAGCATTGTTCACAACGCACTAATTTCTAATAGGGATAGGTGAAGTTATCAAAGAACAATTCAAGAATGCAATTATTATGGGAAATGTTAAAAAATCGCTACGAGAACAAGCGCATCATAACCGTGCCATATTCGCGCACAGTTTCGATCACAGTCCATCAAAGAGAGGAGAACATTAGTTCAGAAGGCCCATTTTTGATTCGGAACGTGCGGTGCAAAGATTGGGAATTCAAAAGGTTAGGGTCAACATAAATCTAGGAGAAATCGAAGGTATTGAAAGCAGTAAATTAGGGTCGCCACAACTCAGAATATAACTCTTCGTTGGATTTTTAGTAGAAGTACTGCTATAAATCGGTGGATCCGACAAATGTTCACTAACCATAAATCTTCAAGCAAATAGATTGGATGTCTGTCTGGAACAGCAACTTCGGCGGTTTTGGTCGTTGCAAGACGTCCGCGGGGACATTTCGTTGCTATAAAAGGATGAAAAGGTTTGTGAAGCCTTTTTCATTGCTACGTACAGGCGAGAAAACTCAGGGCGATATATTTTTCGTCTTCCACGCAAACCAACACTCCAACAATCTCAAACTCGACAATATGCTATTCGACTGCTCTACATACAGAGCGGCAATTTGAAACAGATCATGCCCTTCGAGAACATTACACTAAGTTCATGGTAGACTACCTTAGCTTGGGACATATTGAAGTGGTATTGGAACAGAATGTTAGCAATACTGATCAAATTGCCTATTTGCCACATCATGCAGTTGCAACCAAGGACACCGAATCAGCCAAGCTCCGTGTCGTAATTAACGGATCCTATTGGCTACCAAACGGCATGTCATTAGACGACTGTCTGTATGTGAGTCCAAAGTTGCAAAGAAGCTTACTTTCAATTGTTACACAATTGCGTATACAAAAGGTGGTGTATAAAACTGACACGAAGAAAATGTATGTACAAGCGGATAGGATACATTGCCTTTAAAGAATAGTATGGCAAAACGACACAGCCTCTCCGGTAATAGGTAGGAATGTTAGGCCTAGAACCAACTGGGCAGAAATCCTAATCGAAAAAGGATAGTTTTCAGGTCGCAGTAGTCGACCTTGGCAACCCAGAACGAAGACTATCCTTCGACCAATGGCAACTGATCGAGATTCGAATCCTGGACGGTGTGAATGACACACTCCGTTGGCTGAAAAAGTTCATCAGCGACACTAAAGCTCCGTGGTCTAACGCAGATCTCCGAGTCGTCCACAAAAAGGAACTCTTGAACATCACCAGACCTAAAGGTCGCATATTTATTCCTGGACCGTGCATTCTCAGGGATAGAATAGACCGCAACCTAAGGAACCTTAACCCAGAACTCCTCTGCAAGGACTGGGAGGTCATAGAGGCTGGAGAACAAACCAAATCCGGTGTGGTGGTGCTACTCAGCCACAGGTCAATGCCACTGTTACGGAAAAATGGGTACAAAGTACGAGTCGGGATTACCCGATGTAAGGTTAGACCCTTCGTAACAGTGAGAAATAGCGTGGGGGGATCTACTGGCCGCCATGAAGATAATACAGCCTAATCTTCATCACAGTAAGGCGACCAGCGCCAATCTTGCCTACCGAATTAAAAGCGATGACATTGACGTCGCCCTTATACAGGAACCTTGGATGGTTCGAGCCAGTATTAAAGGGCTCAACTCCAGAGAGCTAACGACATACTATACCTGTCAAACAGACACAAACAGTAAGATTAGAACTTGTATTGTAGCTAAGAAACAAATTAACCTTTTCTTCTTACCTGCATATAGCAATCATGACCAGACAGTGGTAAAATATGAGCGGCGAGGGAATTCCCCATGAGCAATTGCGGCCGTCTACATGCCACACGATTCGCCGGATGGACCGCCATCCGCACTACTAGCCTCCATCGTCCAAAAAGCGGACAGGGATAATTGGGACATACTTCTAGGATGTGATGCTAACTCCCATCATTTCCAGTGGGGTAGCACCGATACCAATTTACGAGGTGAGTCCCTGTTTCAATTTATAATAGACCACAACCTTTTAATAGCGAACAGAGGTATTGACTCTACATTCGTCATTAAAAACAGACAAGAGGTACTTGATATTACCGTCTTCAACAATTCTTAGAACTTTGCTGTGAGTCATTCGAAAGTTTCAGCAGAAACATCATACTCTGACCAGTGCAAGTCAGTCAAGACCAGAATTTGTGGCATCGAAGAATGAGACATCTCAGTTTCAACAGTTTGAGAAAACTCAGACATGACAGTTGGTGTAAATTTCCCTGTTTCAGGAAGCAAATACTCGTGTATTATTTGCTGTAAAGGTAAGCAAGCGAGAATACCGTTCAAGCACATCGGTAAAAGAGTAACTGATGTCTTAGAGCTGGTTCACTCTGATGTTTGCGGACCGATGTCAGTGAATTCCATTGGTGGAGCGCGCTATTTTTTAGTCTTGGTGGATGATTTTAGCAGAAAGGTTTTCTTGTACCTGCTGGAAGCCAAATCCAGGTTAAAGGCAAATTTGATGTCTTCATGCGTTTGGTCGAGAATCAAACGGGCAAGAAAATTAAGGCGATTCGCAAAATGTTTGCGTAAAAATGGGATTAAACATCAGACAACCCCACCGTATACACCAGAGCAAAACGGATTGGCCGAAAGGAGCAACAGAACAATAGTTGAGAAAGCCCGCTGCCTATTGTTTGATGCTGATGTAAAGACTAATTTCTGGGGCGAAGCTGTAACGACAGCTGTTTATATCATCAATCGTTCGCAGCGAAAAGGTTTGGCAGATAAGACACCGGAGGAAGTCTGGAGCGGACAGAAGCCGAATTTGGAGTTGTTCAGAGTATTTGGATGTCGTGCAATGGTGCACATTCCTAAGCAGCTACGAAAGAAATTCGATCCGAAGTCCAGAGAGTGTCTCATGATGGGATAATCCAATTTACAGTGTTTTTCTTCGAAGGTGACCAATCATTGCAGACAAGTGTCACTGATAGTCAAAACGACTCCGTGGATATATACTCAGTGGGGGAGCAACCCGATGTTATGAATTGTGAGTCATCTGTGTATGCGTCATCAAATGATTCACCCTATAGTGAACTTCATCGTGAAGGAGATTCCAATGTGTCTCAGTCATCTGACGAAATCAACTACTGATAACACTGAGCAGCCAGAAACAGATGATGATTACCTGCCACCGTCGGGGTCTCGAGTCGAATCTGATGATGTGAGGAGATCTTTACGAAGACCGAAACCAGTTCAGAGACCAGACTTTGTTTCATTTCTGACAACAAAAACCGAAGTTAATGATCCAGTCACCGTTAGTAACGCAATGTCTAGAGCTCATGCAAATCAATGGCGAGCAGCCATGCAAGAGGAATTTGACGCATTAGCTAAAAACAAAACTTGGAAATTATCACCGCTGCCACCGAACCGCAAGCCTATTGATTGCAAAAGGGTGTTCAAGACAAAAAAAGATGCAACGGGAACGATCTGTAAATTCAAAGCGCGACTGATAATTAAAAGCTGTGAGGAAATGCATAGACTATGGCGAGACTTACTCTCATGTGGTGCGCTACAGCTCTATCCGTTTATTACTTGCTTTTGCAGTGCGATTTGATCTTGATATCGACCAGATGGATTCTGTATCGGCATTTTTGCAAGGAGATCTCGAGGAGGAGATCTATATGACCCAGCCTGAAGGTTTTTCAAATGACCCTTCGGAGGTTTGCAGACTTTAAAAATCGTTATATGGATTAAAGCAGGCTAGCAAAATTTGGAACCAGAAATTGCATGCAGCTTTAGTAAATTTCGGCATGAAGAGATTCAAAGTTTATCCCTGCATTTATTTTACTCTTGTTGGTAAAAATAAACTTTTTGTGGCCGTGTACGCGGACGACCTTCTGGTGCTTTCAAATGACAATAAGATGTAAAAGGAGGTGTAATCGAGCTTATCGGAAGCTTTCCAGATGAAGGACCTTGGAGCAGCGCGAATCATACTTGGTATGCAGATAGAGCGTGACCGGGTCGATGGTCCCATATCTATTGATCAACACCAGTATGTCAAGGACATTCTCCAGAGATTTGTAGCGGGTGACTGTAATCCCATTTCAACTCCACTAGACATAAGCCAGATAATTTCCCGAGAGATGTGTTCGAAAACTGAGAAGGAGGTAGCAGAAATGGCAAATGTGCCTTATCAAGAAGCTATGGGCAGCATTATGTTTCTTGCTCAAGTGACCCAACCGGACATAGCCTTTACTGTTAGCAGCGTTAGCAGATACAATCAGAACCCTGGTAAGCCTCATTGGAATGCAATTAAACGTATTTTTTGCTATTTAAAGGATACTGCTGATACTAAGTTGTTGGTGTTCACAAAAGATGGCAATGCCAATCTGGAAGGCTATTGTGATCCATATTGGGCATCCGATAAAGACGAAAGGCGTTCGACTACAAGCTATGTGTTTAAGCTACAAGGTGGTGCTCTATCTTGGAACTCTAAGAGGCAACCTACAGTAGCACTGTCGTCAGCAGAAGCTGAGTATATGGCGATGTCAGCAGCGACTCAGGAGGCTCTTTGGTTACAACGTCTCATCGCAGAGCTCTTAGAACTCACATATCCAGTGACTATCAGCCTTATTGCGAAGATCAATCGACAGTTGATAATTGACTATTTTCAATGTGTGCTATTGTGAACAAACGATTCATTTGGTATTTTTGTCAATCGCATTTTTTTAATTGACTGCGATTGACAAAATCCTTTAGAATCGTTCGTTCACAATAGCACACATTGAAAATAGTCAATTATCAACTGTCGATTGATCTTCGCAATAAGGCTCTATCTTTCGCGACAACCAGAGTGCTTTAGATTTGGCTACTTTTGAAGCGTACAGAGCACGTTCCAAACATATCGATGTGCGACATCATTTCGTCAGGGAACGAGTCGCCGATGGAAGCGTGATCTTAAATCATATCGAAACTGGCGAGATGAAAGCAGATGTTTTAACAAAAGCAGTATCCAAACCAAAGAGAGTTTTTTGTTGTAATGGTATGGGATTACAATTTGCCAATTAAATTTTGTTCGTTTTAGAGGGGGTATTGTAAAGGAAAACGTGAATTATAATACTGGCAATGCTCTAACTAGGCAACACTGTAGACAAGTGTGTATGTACTTTTCTATGTTAACAAATGGCATTCATTTAAATATATCCTTTTACTTTCTTGTTCCTTCAAGTGTGTTTTTTTTATTCCTTGTCCTCTTTTTCTATCTAGAGATTACTTTACGAGACTATTCTCCACCTTATCTGCACATGCCCTGCTCTCTCTCAAAGACGATAACTCCATTTGGGATCTTTCTTTTACAATGATATCAACGATCTCATAAATATCGACATTAAGTCTTTCAAGCTTTATCAAAAGCTCCAACTGGTTCAACTAGTAGGAAGAAGATAGATCCGTGTGGTATCACAATGGACCTTTTTATTTGTCGAAGTGTGTCGGCTCTGCCGACTGCTACTATTACCTAACCTAACCTAACACAATTTAAATTCTGAGCCCAAATACACCAATTCCAAACATAACATCGTTTTAGTAAACGACGAAGGAAAAAAAGTAATCATCCTACTGAAAGCACAACGACACGTAACAGGTGCAAAAATAAATTAATTTAAAGCGTTTCAAAACTACGAGAATAAGGCTCACGGTCCTATCGATATTGCTTATTACTTTTCGGATGCGTGAAATACTTGACACTGTCTCCTGAGCACAATAAAGGGATGACTCAAAAGATTTTCCGTCATAAGGCTAATTACTCCGACACTGACAGACAAATATTTTCGTACTGATACATCTATAAGAGAGAAAAAATAGGTACAAAAAAGACTGAACATATTAATATATCGGTTACCATCGTCAGAAGTATCGCAAAGATTACGGAAATCTGTATGCCTGTCGAGTGACAGTGATAGCTCTCTTTCTGCACTCATGTATCTAAACTTTCGATCGTGTTCAACCGGTGAAATCAAACCATCCTGGAGACCAGTTCCTTGTTCACCTCTTCTAGGAAGCTGCCTGTTTTTTAGACTATTTTCGTCTTCTTCCGAATTCCTGCAAATAAAGCTCATTTGACGAAAATCAAACAACTACTTATAAGCTGCATTTTATCATCGCCCAGACCTGATCCGGATTAGATTTGCATTAAAAAATACATGTACTACAACAATAACCCAAGATCCAGTTTTCATCTGGATCAAAAATGGGCGATAATAAACTGCAGCTGTTAATGCACTTTTACATGAACGAATATTGGTCATCAATAGGATACATTTCTGTGCGGTCTCCTTGCGCTGGGCATGGAAATCCAGTGGAATTAACATCACTCTGGTGACAGTTATTGCTAACAACTCTTCTAGGTGGTAGATGACTAGCGTTAGTTAGCTTCTCATCAGCAGAGTATCTTTCAAAATTAATTGATTAAATTAAATAAGAACGCCTGCAATTTGTTTCCTATAATACTTACTTCAACGCAGAGTATTTTTGAAAACCGGCCATGTGCGTAAAATTGTGTTAATTATTTAATATTGTTGAATCAATAAGTTTCACATAACAATAAATTCCAGTTGCGAAACGAAAACGATACACAAATTTGGCAGAACCAACAACCAACCAATAAATATAGGTTCAATAAATGTCAAATCGAAAAATTACACAGCTGTCAAACAGACGGCTATGAGTATAGTGCAACCTAAACTGTTTAGACCTTTTCTATCTCAGAAAATGAGAGCGGTTCCTACGCAGTAATGAACAAACGAACGACGATGGTGTGGGGTATTAGAGTACTTCGCGACATCGTCAGTGTCAAATGCAAAAAAAAAACAAAAACAACAGCTGAATGAAATGAAGGAAAACATTCTCGAATTTCTGGCGGGAATTGCGTTTTGCGAGAATATTTCTTAAAAAGGTTATAATAAAGCTAATTTTAGCAATAAAAAAGTTTCGGAAAAAAGAAGGAGTATCCAAACCATGTTTTGGAAAAGTTAACATAATATGATTGTGTACAAAAAATAAAAGTGAAACCCTGACAATACCGTTGTGGCAACAAACTATTTTTGTTTGGAAGCAAATAAGTTGAACAATTTTCTAAACATACATTTTATACTACTAAATACAGTTGAACAAAAACGATTAATTATTTTATTAACAAAATTATACAAAAAAAAAGTCAAAATGACTGTAAATTGCTGCATCAAGAGCTGCTCAAGTCATTCATTCAATACTGTGGCCTGCAAATTTTATTTGCTCCTCAATTAAGAATGAAAAGTCCTAAACTTAAGCCTCTGAGGAAAGACACAGAAAAGGGTTAAGAACTATATACGGAAAGGAACTCACCACTAAAATAGCTCGTATCTATTCTAAGCATTTTATTTCAGGTATTTTGGTACATTTAAAATAAAATAAAACCATAGCGGTTGCAAAATATCTACTGTTTAGGAAAAAGTGTGAATCTCTGTGATCATTTGAACCCGGACTGGGTTCCTAGTTGTACCTGGGATATGCAAATAAATCTATGGAATCAAATGTTATGTACACATATATATTTATCTATTTTACTTACCCATAACAATAAAAATAAATTTGTTTCTTATTTACTGAATGAAAGAGGTTGTAAGCACACTGTAAGAAGAATTATGATAAAACGCAGAACTGGTGGTCAAATTCATTAAGTCGGTAAATGACCTTAATAATTTATAAACTATTTCGAATTTTTTTTTTTGAATTAGTTATAATATATGTTAAACACAATTAATGAATTACTTGATCTTGATGAATGTAGGGATAGTAATGAAACTGTAGTTGCACATAATTTTCAATCTACTATAAATTATCTTACCATCGTACATTTTAATATCCGATGTATGCGAAAAAATGTTGATTTATTTTATGCATATTTGTTAAACTGCATCACAGTACTACCACAAATTATTGTTCTCTCAGAGATCTGGATATTTGACCATGAAGTGAATAGTTTTTCGATACCGGGTTACACTGCATATCCACACTGTAATCAGACTTACTCTGCTTGAGGTTTAATTAGTTATGTCAAAGACAATCTCGTGGTAGAAGAGTATTTAAAACCAGTTATAGAAAGCGCCGATTATGTTATAATTGAATTAAGGAATGCTCATTTGTGCTTAGACCTTGTCTGCGTATATCGACTGCAGTTCATTGATAAGGGCATTTTTTGTAGAGAGATTAAGGGTACGCTGAATGCAATTAATAATCAAAACGTCTGTTTTGTCGGTGATATGAATGTGGGATATCGTGGTCCGCTAACGCGATCACGAGATACCTAAAGTACTCTTCGTCGTGCGCACGCACACCGACACACATACTCGAGTTCGCTGTCTCCATCTCTTCCGAGTTTTAATTTAGTTATTGTCAGTTGCATTATAATAGTAGGCACGGAAGGACGTGCAGAACCAGTGAAGTACCACATACCTTCTTTTTTTTATTTGTTACTTGCCTATGAGCAATATTTCTTAACTTTAAATAAATACCACCTAATCTATTAAATTCGTTTTTTTTTAATTCCCACAAATTGGGGGCTCAACCGGGATTCTAGAAAACGAAAAAAAAACTGCTAAGAAGTGCATAGCAAGTGAAAAAAAAAAACTAAAAGAAAGTGGTCTGTGTGTATCATACGCGATCATCAAATCCGTTTGTTACTACACTGGGTAACGGAGGGGAATTCAACCGTGTCGTGGTTGTCTATCCCAACGAAGCGAAAAAAAAACAAAGAGTGTGTGCACAAGTAGGAGCACCGAAAAAAAAAAACATTACGAAAGTGTGTATACTCAAGTAGGAGTAGCGGACAATCGTGAAAAAACGCACAGCAGAGTGTGTGAGAAAGCGAAACCGGAGTAGCGGCGAAGCTGGAAGCGGAGACGGAGAAACAAAAAAAAAAAAACAACAAAACAAAAGAATTGTTTAGTAAAAGGGTGAGTACTTAACTGGTTCTTGTTTTGTTTGCCTAAATTTTCTAATTTCAATAAAGCCGAAGTTGTTGGCACCGTACAAATTTTAAAAAAATTTCTAAGGCCAAAGTATTGGCAGTAAATTTCTTTTTTTTTTGATTAAAAAAAATTATTCGAATTGTGAGGGGGAGATGGAGAGAGAGTTAGCGTGTGTGACTAGGGATGAGTTGCGTGCGAGGTTGAGGGCAGAAGGTTTGTCGACGTCAGGCGAAAAATCGGAGCTGCAGGAACGATTGCGTTGCCATCTGAACTTGCATCGCACTAACGATGTCGAGGGAGGTCTAGGTAGCGACGAGGAAGAGGTGTATGTAGAGGGGTCGACCAAAAGGAAGACTGCAAAGGAGCATGCATCACCACCTGGAGGCGGACAATGGGAAGAGCAGCGAACAAACTTTTCGTTCCGAGATATTGAGGAAAGTGTTGCGGTATTTAGAGGCGAAGCATCACAGAGCGTCCGTGACTGGATTGCTGAATTCGAAGACGTCAGTCAGATGATCCAGTGGAATTCACTTCAAAAATATATTTACGGCAAGCGTCTACTGTCGGGTGCTGCGAAGCTGTTCGTTCAGAGCGAGACCGGCATAAGGGATTGGTTTTCGCTGAGAGAGGCGCTACTGAAGGAGTTCGGCGATAAGCTCAGTGCAGCAGAAATCCATAGGCGACTGAGGAATGCGCGTAAGCAGCCTGGGGAAACGCTGCGGGAATTCCTTTACCGGATAATAGAAGTGGCAAAACCCGTTGCCATGGATGAAGAGTCCATCATCGAGTACTTCGTCGATGCACTGAGAGACGACAAAGTGAACAAGATCGTCCTATATGAAGCGGCTACAATCGAAGAATTGAAAGCTAGGTTGCGGGTCTATGAGAAGGTAAGAAGTCAACCACCGTCTTCACCATCAACGTCTTCAGATAGACACTCAACATCCAGAGCACCGAACGAGAAAATGAGATCGCGATCATGTTTCAATTGCGGAGAGTCCACCCATCTAGCGAAAGCTTGCACCAAGCAGATAAAATGCTACAAGTGCCAGGGTTTCGGACACAGGTCGTTTGAGTGCAGCGGAGCAGGCGGCGTGAAGGACACGCGACAGGAAGCGAAAAAGGAGTCAGTCGTTAATGCCAAGTTCGGAGTGCGGGCACCACACTTGATGAAGGAAGTCAATGTAGATAACTTAGAAGTAACAGCATTGGTGGATACGGGGTGCGATATCTGTCTAGTTAGACAAGATTTGCTAATGCAGTTGAAAAGGGCAAATGTGGAGCCAGAATTTACTATGTTGTCGGGGCTGGGGAACCATAGAGTTCGCACTCAGGGTTGTCTCAAAGCAAGAGTCGTCATAGATGCAATTGAGTTTGAAGCCAAGCTGCATGTGGTGAAGGAAACAGAATCACCTTTCACCTTGGTTCTAGGCAATGAACTCTTGAGGGAAGCGGTCGTTATCATCGAGGATGACAACGTTCGGTACCGAAGGAAGAAGACCGAAGCAGGGATGGAAGTTCCGAAGGAGCAGAGCTCAGCAAGTAGTAGTGATGAGGAGGTCGAGCGGCCAGCGACATCGAGCATTTCACCCATCAAGGAGATTTGTGAGTGGGATGGCGAAATACAAGCAGCTGTTTCTGGGGAAGAGGCGGACCAAATTCGCGAATTGCACCAAGGGTTTGAGAGGCTGTGTTTAGCCTTAGAGGACGGAAGCGAAGCGAAGGTAATGGACGGGGTAGATTTGTCCCTGTTATCAGCAGCAGATAGTGCCGAAGTCGAACGATTGATCGTGAGTTACCAACCAAGGCAGGATGTCGAGTCGCCAGTTACGATGAAGATTATTCTCAAGGATGATGCGCCGGTGTATAGCCACCCGAGAAGAATGCCATTTTCCGATCGAGAGGAAGTTGAACGACAAATAAGTGTTTGGTTAAGTGAGGGAGTAATACAACCCAGTCAATCGGAGTTCGCTTCACCTGTTGTGCTAGTGCCCAAAAAGGATGGAACTAAGCGTCTGTGCTGTGATTTTAGACGTATCAACCAGCAGATCACGAAGGATCATTTCCCGATGCCAATTATTGACGACGTGTTGGATCGACTGCAGAGAGCAAAGGTGTTTACGACGTTAGACTTAATCAACGGATTCTTTCATGTGCCGATCGAGGCTGAATCCAGAAAATATAACTCGTTCATCGTGCATAATGGACAGTACGAATTTCTGAGAGTTCCGTTTGGTCTTTGTAATTCACCAGCAGTCTTTACGCGTTTCGTCACTTCGGTTTTTAGGAAGCTAGTGAACGAAGGTCTGATGCTCACGTACATGGACGACATAGTGATCCTGGCTGAGAGCAACGAGGAAGCGATTTCGAGATTAAGGAAGGTGCTGAAGGTAGCGAGCGAGAATGGACTGAGGCTGAAGTGGAGCAAATGTCAATTCTTAACAACTACAGTCGAGTTCCTGGGATATGTGGTGGAAGGAGGAGCGCTACGACCATCAGACGGGAAAGTTAGAGCCGTCAGCGAATTTTCGAGGCCCACCGATAAGAAGAGTCTACAGCGTTTTCTGGGGTTAACAGGGTATTTCCGGAAGTTTATAGCAAACTACGCCGCAGTAGCGAAGCCGTTGAGTGATTTGCTTCGAAAACAATCTAGTTTTGCTATGGGAACGGACCAGGAAGTCTCATTTGAATTGCTGAGGAACGCGCTAGTGAAGTCACCAGTCCTCAAACTGTTTGACCCACACGCCGTTACCGAGGTGCATACAGATGCGAGTCAGATAGCTTATGGAGCTGTGCTATTGCAGAAGGATAACGACGATCAGCATTTTCATCCGGTGCAGTACATGAGCAGAAAGACATCACCGCAGGAGGAGAAGTACCACTCGTACGAGCTAGAGGTACTGGCAGTGGTTAGAGCGTTGGAGAAGTGGAGAATTTATCTTCTGGGGAGGGCAATCACAATCGTCACTGACTGCAAGGCATTCAGCATGACGATGAATAAAAAGGAAGTTCCGCTACGAGTATCGCGTTGGGCCATGTTTCTTCAGGATTTTGACTATAAAGTGGTGCACCGCCCAGCCGCACAGATGAAGCATGTGGATGCGTTAAGTCGTGTTGCCATGTTAGTAGTCGACACCCTGAGTCACCGAATTCGAGAGGCTCAACTGCAAGATCCACAATTGAAGGCAGTGCGGAAGGTACTAGAGTACACTTCGTATGAGGATTTCTTCGTGAAGAATGACATCATCTTCAAGGACGAAACCAAGGAGTTGGTCGTCATACCAGCTTCCATGGAGGAGGAGATCATCAAGTTAGCACATAAGGAAGGCCATTTTGCCGCGCGGAAAACAGCAGAGATAGTCGAGAAGACGTACTACATTCCGGAGCTTTTGTCAAAGGTTGGCAGTATTGTGAGAAGCTGCATTGAATGTATCATGGTGGAGGGAAAGGCGGGGAAGCAGGAAGGACTTCTGTCACCTATTCAGAAGGAGGATCGACCATTGCAAACCTACCACATCGATCATGTTGGACCGATGGAAGCTACGAAGAAGAAGTACAACCACATCTTGGTTGTTGTGGACGCTTTTTCCAAGTTTGTTTGGTTGTACCCCACCAAGAGTACCACCAGCGAAGAGGTAGTTGACCGATTACGGAAGCAGGCATCGATCTTTGGGAATCCGAGGCGAATTATAACCGATAGAGGTACTGCTTTCACGGCGGGTGTTTTTGAGAAGTACTGTCGAGAGGAAAACATCACTCACCTAGTTATCACCACCGGAATTCCAAGAGGGAACGGACACGTCGAGAGGATGCACCGCATATTAGTCCCGATCTTGACGAAATTAACACTAGAAGATCCGACGTGTTGGTATAAGCACATCGAGCGGGTGCAGCAGCTCATTAATAGCACTGAGCCGAGGAGTACCAAGCACACACCATTTAGAATACTCACCGGGTTGGATATGAGAATCCCTTCCCGACCAGAGATCCGAGATATACTACACTCAGAGATCGTGGCTGAGTTAGACCAGGAGAGGGACGATATTCGTGAGCAGGCACGGGAGAACATCGACCGAATACAGCGGGAGAACACCAACCAGTACAACTACAGAAGGAAGGAGGCGAAGACCTATAAGATCGGAGAGCTGGTTGCAGTACGCCGGACACAGTTCGGGCCAGGGCTGAAATTGAAGCCAAAGTATCTGGGTCCGTACAAGATTTCGAGAGTCTGCAAGCACGATCGGTATGAGGTAGAAAAGGTAGGCGATCATGAGGGGCCGCGCGCAACATCATCAGCCGCAGACAGCATGAAGCCTTGGGGTAGGCCAATCGGGACGATTGACCATTCAGGAGGGCCGAATGTGGGATATCGTGGTCCGCTAACGCGATCACGAGATACCTAAAGTACTCTTCGTCGTGCGCACGCACACCGACACACATACTCGAGTTCGCTGTCTCCATCTCTTCCGAGTTTTAATTTAGTTATTGTCAGTTGCATTATAATAGTAGGCACGGAAGGACGTGCAGAACCAGTGAAGTACCACATACCTTCTTTTTTTTATTTGTTACTTGCCTATGAGCAATATTTCTTAACTTTAAATAAATACCACCTAATCTATTAAATTCGTTTTGTTTTAATTCCCACATAAATGTAGACATTTTTGATCTTCCTTCAAGTTGTGATGAATATCTTATCGTGCTATCGTCTCTTGGTTTCGAGTCCCTTGTTAATGTGCCCACGAGAGTGACGGAAAATACAAAATCCTGCATTGACCACTTCTTCGTTAGAGCAAAGGATCTTAAAAAATGCCGTCCGTACGTTCTGGAGTGGGACGTAACGGATCACTATGTTACGGGTGTTTGCTTTCGCGAGATGCTGAAAGAAAATAGTAGTCGACCCCATAGGGTTAGTCTTGAAAGCTCAACTAAAATAGATTATAACGCATTGAAGGCACAGCTCGCTCATGAAACTTGGTCTAGTGTATATGCAACAGATTGTCCATCTATCGCATGTAGTTACTTAATTAATGTATTGAAGCAATACATAAAAAATTCCAAAACAAATAGTCCCAAATATAATCTAATAAGGATCAAACTCTGGGTAACTTACTATATTTGTTCCAAAATTAGAGACAAAAATAACTTCTACTCGGCAAACAAATCGCGGATTAATACTGATCCAACTAATGCAATATATTGTTACATCCAGGCTAGGATTCGAAAATATAAAACGTATTTCCATTTAATTAATCTTTATTAGTTCTCTTTCAATGCCGTTTACTTCTTGATTATTATTCTAATAATTTACTTATTTAATCCAACAATTCACTTTCACAATTAATCACTTTAAATAAACAATCACTTTTCTCTTATTCAATACTTCCACTTTTTCTCTATACTTTTCACTACTGTCAACTATCGCACTTCTTTATCAAAACTAAAATGTCTTGGGTGCTCCTGCGACACCTATTTATATCTCCTAGTGACGCCTGTCGAACATTCCAGATTCGTTGAGTTCAGATGGTTCGAGAACACAGATGTACATAGCTATTCAAACTGATTTTCAAATGCTGCCAAACATCGATTATCTTATATGGTAATATGGCTCTTGAATAGAGATGGCGCTGCAAGTTGACTAATTGATGCTGAATGTCACAGTTTGAGCAAACATGCAACAATATCAAAAAATACGGAGAGAATTGCATGTGCTCATAAATTCACAAAAAGAAGCCTACTTTCATATAAAATTTTCGGAAAACAAGTCTAATGCTAGGCAACAATGGAGATTAGTTAATGAGTTATTAGGGAAAACAAATAAACAATGTTCTCCCAACAAACTCATACTTCCTGATAATTCCTTTACATCCGATCCAAAGGAAATAGCAGACGCGTTTTTTAGGAATGCTGCAGTAATGTCTAGACCTGCCTCAAACGTATGTGACTTTTTGTCATTTCAAGATGCTCAAACGGCCTCTTCTTTTGTCTTAGGCAATATAACTGAAAGTGAAGTTGCGGGAGCAATCGCTTGCTTGAAACCAAAATCATCTTGTGGAGTCGATGGGATAAATAGCTTGACTCTTAAAAAAAATCAATCACCTAGTTCTAACCCCACTAACTTACGTCATTAATTTAAGCTTCCCAAAAAGGTGCATTTCCTGAATGCTTGAAAGATGCGATAGTTGTTCCAATTTTTAAAAAAGGTGATCCATGTGATCCTTCAAATTATAGATCAATATCGCTCCTTTCCGCCTTCTCTAAGTATTCGAAAAACTAATTGCTGGAAAAATGCTTAAGTTTCTTGAAAAGTTCAAACTCCTAAATTCATGCCAATTTGGATTCAGAAAAGGGAAGTCTACTGAAGATGCGTTAGTGGGTTTTCTAGAAAAAAAATTATAAAGGTCTGGACGATAGCAGGAAAATTTCGGGTCTGTTCCTTGATTTGACCAAAGCTTTTGATTTAGTGGATCTTGAAATACTCCTGAAAAAGCTATATAGGCTCGGTTTTAGGGGCAATATACTTAAATGGCTTCCATCTTTTCTACATTGTAGAAAGCAACATGTAAATGATTTCCTTAGCGAATCCTTGTCTGGAGCTGGTGTTGGCGTCCCTCAGGGTTCGTTTGTTGGCCCGCTACTTTTCTTCATTTATATAAATTCAATCTTTTACTTACCTCTCAATGGCAATGCTGTGGCTTTCGCTGATGATTTGGGACTATCTTACACTGGTTAAGTGTTGTAGAGATAAAAAACCAAATAACCCTTCAAGCAAGAGACTCCGTTTTACGTGCGCAAACGGAGTCAATGACACATGGAGTACTCCGCATATGGCTCCGCATACGGGTCCGAAAAACGATGTTTTTCGGATCCAATTAGTATGCAAATTGTAATAGCCGCGGACTCATATGTGTATGTATTGTGACAGATTGAGTTCGCTGTGCTCAGCAAAAAACGAATCCTAAACTGATCCAAAAAAAGGTACAAATCGAGGCTAGATAAGAAGAGAAACGAGAATCGAGTATCGCAAAAATAAAAGTCAGAAATGTTTGTTTATGTTTATTTTATTTCTTAAAAGCAATAGGTACATTTTCCATTTGGTATATACCTGCTACCATTTCTCCTTCTCCTGCAAAATAAATGATTTGTGCCGGTAGCACTAAAATTATCGAAATTCGACCCACGAATCTCGTCTTCATCGGTTGCTATTTTTTTTTGATTTTGATAAATCTAAATTCAAACAAAGTTTAATTAAGCAAGTAATTGTGTGTAATAATAAATTCAATTTTAGTTTACCTTTCAAAGAAAATTATATCTGCAGCTGCAGCCAGAAACAGTGTCAGTGACAGATGAACGAATCGCCATTACAAATAACTACTCTCGACTCTCGCTCTTCTTCTTATTGGTAATGTATTTACAGTTAATTTACAAATGTGTGCGTCGAACGCCTCATATATCGCGGATCCTAAAATGACGGTAAAAGTTGGGTCAGCGATTTTGCTTCAAGGGAAGACCCGATATGTCAATGCTAAGTGACTGGTTCCTGCATCATAAGATGGTTCTTAGCAGTAAGTCAAAAGTCATGTCTTTCTCCCTCACTAGTCCATTACCCATAAACGGCATTAGTTACCACGGGAACGGCTGCTGTATTAGCTACACAGCGCGGGCGTTAAGGAAATTAGGGTGAGACGAAAAGGAGATATGCCGATGCACGTTGGTTTTGAATGTTTGTAGGTTATAATGTGTAGGCAAAATGGAGCGGGGAAGAGAATTCCACATTCGTGTTGTACGGCTGAGGAAAGATTCTTTGAACTTCACTGTACGCCCGAACACAGGCTTGAGGGTGAACTGATGAGCATTTCTTGCATGACGGGTATTGCGGTTGAAATGTTCAAGGGGAGGAATGCAATTGGCTATTTCGTTTGAGCACTTATGGTGGAAATAACGATAAAACAACGAAAGGCAAGAGACATTACCACGATTACTAAGAGAGTCAATCGATCTCGCGATGTCTCCGTCGCCAATGAGTTTTATCGCGCGTTGTTGGATCCTGTCAAGTAACTCCACTGGACCAAATATGAGCGTTGTACTCGAGTTTCGGCCGAATAAACGCCTTATAAATTGTAGCCAGATCAGAAGGGGTGAAATATTTCTTACAACGCTTAAGGAAGCCTAGACATTTCGCGGCATTCTTGGCGACACCAACTATGTGGTCATTCCAACGAAGGTTGTCATTAACACACATACCGAGAATGGAAAGTCTTTCGGTTTCAGCGATGCAAGTGCCATTCATAGATAATGGCAGTGTGTGTGGGTTTTGCTTTAACGACAGGAGACAGCATTGTGTATTGGAAGGATTAAATTCCACTCTATTGGGTATACCCCACTGAGTTATGCTGTTAAGATTGGAATTTAATGAGCTTAACATACGTTGCCGTTCCAGTTCCACACCCGAAGATGAGGGGCGTGACCCAAGAAACGAATATGAGAAGCTGAGTGTACTGTCATCAGCAAAGGAATGGATTGGATTAGAAGTAACGGACAGGAGATCATTTATAAAAATGAGAAAGAGTGTTGGGGACATAACAGAGCCTTGGGGGACACCAGCATTTATTTGGTGAGTTGCAGACTTGAAACCGTCCAAAACACTTGAATTGAAAGGTCCGAAAGGTAATATCTAATCCATTGAAGAAGATTATCATCGATTCCAAATGCACGCATTTTCGATAAGAGAGCTTGATGCCAAATTCTGTCAAATGCCTTTGAAATATCAAGCGCAACAATCTTACTTTTACCACCTTGATGAAGTGATTGGTTCCACTTTTTGGTTAGATATGTCATCAAATCACCAGTGGACCTGTTGCTGCGGAAACCATACTGCCGGTCATTAAGAAGTTTTCGCGATTCAAGATATTTCATTAGCTGACGGTTTATCAGCGTTTCGATGACCTTAGAAAGAAGGGACGTAAGTGCAATTGGTCGGTAGGTTGAGGGAGAAGAAGATTAGCCTTTTTTGATACAGGCTGGACAAATGCTGTTTTCCATCTTCCCGGGAAGAGTCCTGAAGAATAGGACAGATGGAAAAGCTTACGCAATGGTTTTGCCAGCGAGAAAGAACACCTCCTCAGAACGATAGGGGAAATACCATCTGGATCAGCGGATTTGTGAACGTCAAGATCTTGAAGTACTCTAACTGTACGAGTGCGGAACTGGGAGCGTTGAGCTGACTGCAAAGTGAGCAGCAAGCAGATTGGCCTTATCTATAGAGCTGACAGCTGGAATGTCATTTTAAATGAGTGTCGGGATAGATGATGAACCCGAATTCTTGATGTTTTTAACAAATGACCAAAAGTTTTTACTACCAGTGGGACTTTGTAGTATTTTTTGCCTCAAGTTTTGGTCATAGGAGAATTTGACACGATTAATGTGGGCATTGCAGTCATTTCTGGCTTGTTTAAACTTTTTACGGCTTTCCTCAGATGGTTTGGCTTTTAATAGCCGAAAGCTTACCTCTTTTAACCTGATAGCCTTTTTGCAGCTCGAGTCACACCATGCGTTAACCTTGGGTTTGATACTTTGAATCCTGTTAGGGATAAAAGACTTCATGCCCAGGTGAATTATATTTGCGACCATATCAGCAGCAGCATCCACGTCGTTGTCGAGGAAGCACAGCGACCAGTTAAGACTCTTAAAGAAACCGTTTAGTTTTTCCCAATTGGCTTTCTCGTATTGCCATACGGTTCTTATAGGAGTTTGTTCTTTAACTATGTGGTTGGAGTACGAGAAATTGGCTGATATGATACAATGGTCTGACGAACCTAGGGGCGATAATACGTTCAAAGCGTATTTGGCAGTTTGGCTGATAATGTCCGGTATTCGTGTCGGCTCATTTACAAGCTGAGTCAGGTAATTTACCGAAGATCTTGACGTACCTTCCTTCGCGTGTTGTCTGACCAGAATGTCGAAGCCAGCTTGAATTCTGGCACCTGGTGCTAAGATAAGGCTTTTTGTCTTTAAAGCTAATAACGAGGAGACGTCAAAAAACCTGGGGGGTGGTTCCCTACCAGGCGCGACCACGGGTGGCGGATAGTGGAGCCTGGGTACGATCCGTTTGTGATCCTAGGTTTTAGGGTCATAGCAGTTATTATTCTCTGTGAAAGCCCTAGCGCGGACCAAATCACTGGTCGTCTTCTCTCTTTTAGACAGAGACGACCCCAAGGCAAGGTACGACGCGCCGAGGCCTGCATGGCTGGGGGGGGGGGGGGTGCCCAGTCGTTAGCGTAAACTCTGAATACCTGAGGACCTTCAGTTTTAAATTAATTCCTCTTACCTGCATACAGGGGGTGAGTGCAGGCGGACATCTTCTTTCCCCTTACTCGTGGGACCCAAAATCAAATTAAAATGTCAAAACAAAACAAAAACAACAACCTTCAAAAAGCGAAGGGCGCGGACCGGCCAGGCGCTTCTAGCTCAAGCAACACTGACCGGAATAAAGTAGCAGATGCGGAAGATGCACTCCTAATCATATCGGACGTGGAAAGCGTTGGAGCGATTGACGCAAATCTAGAAAAACTCCTTCTGGATTCTAGCGACACATGCTCTATCGCTAGCTCATCGTTCTCCTGCAGTTCCACCAGCTCTAAATATGCGAAAAACTGTAAGCTAACAGTCAAGAGGCTGGGGACAAAAAAAAATGGGAAGAATTGTCCGAGAACGATAGAAAGAAACTCCACAATGCGCGAGCATACCTCCAGGAGCGATCCGCACCGGGAAAAAATCCAATAGACTGCTCGCCGCTGCCAGCTGCACCCTCGGGTAACTCGAGCAGTGGCACGCTGATGGGGCCACCCAAAGCCTCGGCAAGCCTTTGCCAGTCAGGACCAAAGGTAGCTGCATCAACTAGCGTGGAGTCTCCAACTCTCTCAGTGGCAGCACAGAAGCCATGTGAGGACCCAATCTCCTCAACGATGATCGGGGCTATCCCGCAGTTGAGTGTGAAAGAATCTCAGGATGACGGCTGCAAGGAAGCGCTGAAGGATCCGAAAGAGACAAGCCTCTGCTTTTCTCAGGAGGAGAAATCTTCGTTACCTGCAGTGTCAAGCGATTGCAGTCCTGTAGATAAGGGTAATTCCACAGTAGATAGCTTTGCGACAGTAGTGAGGACTGGCAGAGTATTTCAGGATGCGCCGCATCCAATCTCTACACAGACAAAGACTAGGGACGCTACAAAAACGACACCACGCAACAAGAGACGCAACACAATTCGTCTTATTCGGCGGCTTGGAAAGCGGCGCGGATGCAGTCTCCGGACAAGCATCCGGGCCGGTGGCGGGAAGTTCAAAGAGAGGTAGGCATGACGATACAATATCGCCACCCTCTAGTAGTGTCAGCAAGAAGCCCAAAACGATTGCTACCAACACAAATCTCCAGGTAGCGGTTGTCGACTTCAGCAAGCCAGACCGCAGGTTAAGCAAAGACCAATGGAGGCTCATAGAGTTGCGCATTCTAGATGGTGTTAACGGAACTATCGTTAACAAAGAGGGTCAACTACCCTTCTTTGAGCAACTCTCTACCTTCAAAGGTTTTAAGCTCCTGTCGTGTGACAACGAATTTACGTTGAACTGGTTGAAAACGTTTGTTGAAACTACACAGGCTCTATGGGCAAATGCCGACTTACGACTTGTCGTAAAGAAGGACCTGTATGAACTTACGAGACCAAAGGGTCGGATTTCGATTCCCGGCCCACATATTCCAAAAGATAGAATCGAAAGGAACCTACGGCATCTAAATCCTGAACTCCGTAGTGAGAACTGGGATGTGCCCGAGGTAGGGGAGCATTCCGAGGCAGGCACTGAGATTGTGGTTTTACTAAGTCACATATCAATGCCTTTGCTGAGGAGGTTCAACAACAAAGTTCGCACTGGTATCACCAGGTGCAAGGTTCGACCCTTTACGGAAAGAACTGAGAGAAAGAAGAGGGTGGTGGAATGCCAGGTAAGTCCAGTATGAAGGTAGCACAAATAAAGCTACACCACAGCATAGCTGCTAGCTCTAACCTCATCCATCTCTTAGGTGACATAAAAATAGACGTCGCCTTGGTGCAAGAGCCATGGATATTCCGTGGCAAAATATGTGGGCTAAACCATAAAGATTTAGTAACCTACAGCATCAAACCGCTTAACGCGGAGTGTAAGAATAGAACTTGTATAGTAGCTAGAAAACATATTAAACTATTACTTCTATCTACCTACAGCAATCCAGACCAAACCGTGGTAAGGCTTGAACGGAGGGGGTTCCCCCCACTGATTATATCAGCCCTTTATATGCCTTATGAAGACGAAGGACCGCCAGCTCCAATCACCCACGCCTTAGTCCACAAAGCGGAACAGGAGGGATGGGACCTGTTAATGGGTTGTGATGCAAATGCCCACCATTCGCAATGGGGCAGCCTAGATATCAACACACGAGGTGAGTCAGTTTTTGAATTCATTATTGAAAACAATCTTCTAGTAGCCAATAGAGGAGTCGAACCAACATTCGTAGTTAGAAATAGGCAGGAAGTTATAGATATAACGTTATTTAACAACTCCAGCACCCTTACTATTGATAAATGGAATGTTACGAATGTGCACTCCTTCTCCGATCATAGATTGATTAAGTTCATTGTAGGGAACTGCTGTGAACCTCCCCAGTCACACAGAAATCCAAAAAAAGCCGACTGGGTTCTTTTTAGAAAGGAGATCGAGAAAAGTAAAGATCTTTTACAAGTAGGTAATTTTAATTGCCCGACCGACATCGACCTGAAAGCCGAGAAAGTAGTTTCTGTTTTCAAAGAGGCTTTCGTAAGGGCATGCCCGGTCGTAAAACGAAAGAACAAAATATCACCTCCTTGGTGGAACAAGAAACTGGCCGAAATTAGGAAGGAAACAAGGAAACTTCTTAATACGGCAAACAGGACCAAACAAGACTCTGACTGGGAAATATACAAAGCCAGCCAGAGAAGCTTCAAAAATGAAGTTCAGAGATCCAAGCGCCAATCATGGAAAAACTTCTGTGATGAATTAAAGGGCACTACGGAAACCGCGAGATTAAGGAAAGTTCTAACCAGAGAACCACTAACTATGGGATCCCTCAAGAAACCTGAGGGAAACTGAACCGAGTTCTGTTCAGAGTCATTAAACTTACTACTGTACACACACTTTCCAGGCTGCACCACTCAGCCTTCTCTCAATGAACACACCAACATTACCGGTGAAACGACCCTCCCTGGAGACTTGATAACGGAAGATAGAATAGAATGGGCCATCCAATCCTTCTCTCCCTATAAGTCTCAAGGGCTCGATGGGGTCATCCCCATTATGTTGCAAAAGACTGTCAAAACCATTATTCCGGTATTAAAGGAACTGAATATTGGCAGTCTCACACAGGGATATATACCAAGAACATGGAGAGAAGTGAAGGTTATTTTCATACCAAAGGCTGGCAAGGCAAGTCACACCAATGCAAAGGACTTCAGACCAATAAGCCTCACTTCCTTCATACTGAATACTTTGGAAAGACTGATAGACATACACATTCGTAGCAGGCTTCGTCCGGAAGACTTATCCCCGGCCCAACATGCCTACACAAAGGGTAAAAGTGTGGAAACCGCGCTACATTGTGTTGTCGGCACAATCGAGAAAACACTAAAGGACAAAGAGTACACCTTAGCGGCCTTCTTAGACATTGACGGAGCGTTTAACAATGTCAATATTGACGCCGTACGCAGAACGCTAAATAAGCTTATGATTGATAATTCGATTATCAACTGGATTATCAGCATACTCGAAAAAAGACACTTTATAGCGGAACTGGGGAACTCTAGGCTAGAAGCTTACGCCTCTAGAGGAACTCCTCAGGGAGGGGTTATTTCCCCGCTGTTATGGGTCATTGTTCTGAATGAAGCGCTTATGCAGCTCAAGAACAGTGGCGTTAAAACAGCAGCTTACGCTGATGACGTCGTGCTGTTGGCAACAGGTAAATTCCTACCAACACTCACCGAAGAAATCAAAGGGGCTCTCAAAACCCTCGACAACTGGGCCAGGCACTGCGGCCTAGCGGTAAACCCCCAGAAAACCGAACTGGTAATTTTCACAAATAAAAGGAAATTACCACCGTTTGTCACACCTTCTGTTGGCGGTACACCCCTCAGAATCTCTGACAGTGCGAAGTACCTGGGACTCATACTAGACAAGAAATTAAATTGGAAAATGAACACCAATGAAAGAATCAAAAAAGCCACAATAGCCTTTTACTCCTGCAGCAAAATCTTTGGGAAAACCTGGGGACCATCTCCCAAAATTAAACTGTGGATGTACACGGCAATAGTAAGACCCATACTGACATATCGCAGTCTCGTATGGTGGCAGGCAACCAATAAAGCCACCTACCTAAAGGCTCTCACAAAAGTTCAGAGACTAGCTTGCATCGGCACAACCAGTGCGATGAGGACAACCCCAACCGCAGGACTTGAGACTATCCTCAACCTGCCTCCGCTAGACATCTTTGTTCAATCAACAGCCGCCATTAGTGCCATGAGAATTTGCCAAACAGCGAACTGGAAATCTAATGCAATGGGTCATTCGATGATCCTACAGAAATACTTTGGCCATGTACCAACTACGGACTACATCACGCCATACTTAGACTTCACAAGACCCTTCTCGAGTGCCTATCCCAGTAGGGAAGAATGGAGAAGCGGACTCGTCCCCGACACACAAGCCATAGCCTTATTTACGGACGGCTCAAAAATGGCAACGGGGGTGGGGTCAGGCGTCTTTTCCGTACCACTGGGCATATCAAAATCGGTACGCCTACCCGACCACAGCAGCGTCTTCCAAGCAGAGGTTCTGGCAGTTACAACAGCAGCCCGTGAGTCTGCGGTAGGGGCAATACCACCCGATGGTATTACCTTCTATATCGACAGCCAGGCAGCAATAAAAGCCTTAACTGCAGCAGAAATTAAATCAAAGCTTGTGAAATGCTGTCGCGAAGAACTCAAGGTTCTTGGTACCCAGCATAAGGTATCGCTCTGCTGGGTCCCGGGACATGAAGGTATTCCGGGCAACGAGAAAGCGGACGAATTAGCAAGACAAGGTTCGGAAGCTGTGTCAGAACAAGCTGATCCCTCTGTACTCCCCCCGCCTTGCTCACTCAGGCTTGAAGCAGGGCAAAAGGCAATAAGAGAGGCGAACCTTAGATGGACGGCACTAGATACTTGCCACACCACTAGAACGCTGTGGCCAACCTACAATGAGGCCAGAACCGAGAGTCTAATGAAAAAGTATAGAATATCAGTATCCACCCTCGTAGGTATTTTAACGGGACACAACACTCTGCGGTACCATATGAAAAAACTACGCTTGACGGAGGAAGAACTCTGTAGAAGCTGTGGCGAAGAGGAAGCTCTGGAAGACACTACCCACTTCCTGTGTCACTGCCCGGGTCTCCAACACATTAGACACAGATTTCTTCCACGACCTAGAAGAACTCTCCAGCACACCAATAGACAGAATAATGAAGTTCATCAAATCTACAGGATGGTTTGCATCGAACAACACAGCGAGTAACTAATCTCAGCTGTTTATAGACAGAGTTAAAAATGAGTAAGGGACCACCCTTCTCCACGATGGGCATTACAATGGGTCAGCATTGACCTGAGTGTGGCACTATGCCAGCCCACCTACCTTACCTAACCTGACGTCAAAAAACGTTACGGAATCGACGGCAGGCAGAACCTAAAATAAATCGCTTTGCCGTCGTGTAAGAATACCTTGCAAATTTACTTCCACAATGGCAGTGGTATCAGGACAAAAGTTGCCAGTTTGTTCAACAATTCTTGTCATCTGCACTATGATATCATCATCATTGTCGAATATTGGTTGTATCCTAAAATATCAGATAAAGAAATATTTGATGAGCATCTTTATGAAGTTTTTCGATCTGACCGATGCAAAGTGGCTGCTGAACGTGGAGGTGGAATCATCATTGCTGTTCGCACTACCCTTGGCGGCAAAGTGCTCAACCTACCACCTACCTACCTTGATGAATGTAGGGATAGTAATGAAACTGTAGTTGCACATAATTTTCAATCTACTATAAATGATCTTACCATTGTACATTTTAATATCCGGATGTATGCGAAAAAATTTTGATTTATTTTATGCATATTTGTTAAACTGCTTCACAGTACTACCACAAACTATTGTTCTCTCAGAGATCTGGATATTTGACCATGAAGTGAATAGTTTTTCGATACCGGGTTACACTGTATATCCACACTGTAATCAGACTTACTCTGCTTGAGGTTTAATTAGTTATGTCAAAGACAATCTCGTGGTAGAAGAGTATTCCAAACCAGTTCTAGGGAGCGATTATGTTATAATTGAATTAAGGAATGCTCATTTGTGTTTAGACCTTGTCTGCGTATATCGACTGCAGTTCATTGATAAGGGCATTTTTTGTAGAGAGATTAAGGGTACGCTGAATGCAATTAATAATCAAAACGTCTGTTTTGTCGGTGATATGAATGTAGACATTTTTGATCTTCCTTCAAGTTGTGATGAATATCTTATCGTGCTATCGTCTCTTGGTTTCGAGTCCCTTGTTAATGTGCCGACGAGAGTGACGGAAAATACAAAATCCTGTATTGACCACATCTTCGTTATAGCAAAGGATCTTAAAAAATGCCTTCCGTACGTTCTGGAGTGGGACGTAACGGATCACTATGTTACGGGTGTTTGCTTTCGCGAGATGCTGAAAGAAAATAGTAGTCGACCCCAGAGGGTTAGTCTTGAAAGCTCAACTAAAATAGATTATAACGCATTGAAGGCACAGCTCGCTCATGAAACTTGGTCTAGTGTATATGCAACAGATTGTCCATCTATCGCATGTAGTTACTTAATTAATGTATTGAAGCAATACATAGAAAATTCCAAAACAAATAGTCCCAAATCTAATCTAATAAGGATCAAACTCTGGGTAATTTACTATATTTGTTCCAAAATTAGAGACAAAAATAACTTCTACTCGGCAAACAAATCGCGGATTAATACTGACCCAGCTAATGCAATATATTGTTACATCCAGGCTAGGATTCGAAAATATAAAACGTATTTCCATTTAATTAATCTTTATTAGTTCTCTTTCAATGCCGTTTACTTCTTGATTATTATTCTAATAATTTACTTATTTAATCTAACAATTCACTTTCACAATTAATCACTTTAAATAAACAATCACTTTTCTCTTATTCAATACTTCCACTTTTTCTCTAAACTTTTCACTACTGTCATCTATCGCACTTCTTTATCAAAACTAAAATGTCTTGGGTGCTCCTGCGACACCTATTTATATCTCCTAGTGACGCCTGTCGAACATTCCAGATTCGTTGAGTTCAGATGGTTCGAGAACACAGATGTACTAAGTATTCCATAGCTATTCAAACTGATTTTCAAATGCTGCCAAACATCGATTATCTTATATGGTAATATGGCTCTTGAATAGAGATGGCGCTGCAAGTTGACTAATTGATGCTGAATGTCACAGTTTGAGCAAACATGCAACAATATCAAAAAATACGGAGAGAATTGCATGTGCTCATAAATTCACAAAAAGAAGCCTACTTTCATATAAAATTTTCGGAAAACAAGTCTAATGCTAGGCAACAATGGAGATTAGTTAATGAGTTATTAGGGAAAACAAATAAACAATGTTCTCCCAACAAACTCATACTTCCTGATAATTCCTTTACATCCGATCCAAAGGAAATAGCAGACGCGTTTTTTAGGAATGCTGCAGTAATGTCTAGACCTGCCTCAAACGTATGTGACTTTTTGTCATTTCAAGATGCTCAAACGGCCTCTTCTTTTGTCTTAGGCAATATAACTGAAAGTGAAGTTGCGGGAGCAATCGCTTGCTTGAAACCAAAATCATCTTGTGGAGTCGATGGGATAAATAGCTTGACTCTTAAAAAAAATCAATCACCTAGTTCTAACCCCAATAACTTACGTCATTAATTTAAGCTTCCCAAAAAGGTGCATTTCCTGAATGCTTGAAAGATGCGATAGTTGTTCCAATTTTTAAAAAAGGTGATCCATGTGATCCTTCAAATTATAGATCAATATCGCTCCTTTCCGCCTTCTCTAAGTATTCGAAAAACTAATTGCTGGAAAAATGCTTAAGTTTCTTGAAAAGTTCAAACTCCTAAATTCATGTCAATTTGGATTCAGAAAAGGGAAGTCTACTGAAGATGCGTTAGTGGGTTTTCTAGAAAAAAAATTATAAAGGTCTGGACGATAGCAGGAAAATTTCGGGTCTGTTCCTTGATTTGACCAAAGCTTTTGATTTAGTGGATCTTGAAATACTCCTGAAAAAGCTATATAGGCTCGGTTTTAGGGGCAATATACTTAAATGGCTTCCATCTTTTCTACATTGTAGAAAGCAACATGTAAATGATTTCCTTAGCGAATCCTTGTCTGGAGCTGGTGTTGGCGTCCCTCAGGGTTCGTTTGTTGGCCCGCTACTTTTCTTCATTTATATAAATTCAATCTTTTACTTACCTCTCAATGGCAATGCTGTGGCTTTCGCTGATGATTTGGGACTATCTTACACTGGTTAAGTGTTGTAGAGATAAAAAACCAAATAACCCTTCAAGCAAGAGACTCCGTTTTACGTCCGCAAACGGAGTCAATGACACATGGAGTACTCCGCATATGGCTCCGCATACGGGTCCGAAAAACGATGTTTTTCGGATCCAATTAGTATGCAAATTGTAATAGCCGCGGACTCATATGTATATTGTGTATGTATTGTGACAGATTGAGTTCGCTGTGCTCAGCAAAAAACGAATCCAAAACTGATCCAAAAAAAGGTACAAATCGAGGCTAGATAAGAAGAGAAACGAGAATCGAGTATCGCAAAAATAAAAGTCAGAAATGTTTGTTTATGTTTATTTTATTTCTTAAAAGCAATAGGTACATTTTCCATTTGGTATATACCTGCCACCATTTCTCCTTCTCCTGCAAAATAAATGAATCAAATATCAAATGTGTATGATATCTATACATATGTATGTTACTTACTTTCAGCATGAATTTGTGCCGGTAGCACTAAAATTATCGAAATTCGACCCACGAATCTCGTCTTCATCGGTTGCTATTTTTTTTTTGATTTTGATAAATCTAAATTCAAACAAAGTTTAATTAAGCAAGTAATTGTGTATAATAATAAATTCAATTTTAGTTTACCTTTCAAAGAAAATTATATCTGCAGCTGCAGCCAGAAACAGTGTCAGTGACAGATGAACGAATCGCCATTACAAATAACTACTCTCGACTCTCGCTCTTCTTCTTATTGGTAATGTATTTACAGTTAATTTACAAATGTGTGCGTCGAACGCCTCATATATCGCGGATCCTAAAATGACGGTAAAAGTTGGGTCAGCGATTTTGCTTCAAGGGAAGACCCGATATGTCAATGCTAAGTGACTGGTTCCTGCATCATAAGATGGTTCTTAGCAGTAAGTCAAAAAAAGGCTGCTACTGCTCTTGTAAGTAAGAAGCTTTCCGTGTTGAACACAAAAGCCCACATAACATCCATACAGGAGCCATGGGTGTGGAAAAATCGCATCTGTGGCCTTGGAGGTGTCCGTGGCACCACGATACTCTGTGACGAGCGGTCCGAGAGACCAAGGGCTTGTCTTGCTGTGTCGAACCTTCTCTCAGTGACTAAGCTTGGACAATTTTGTGGCCAAGATTTGGTTGCTGCAGCCATTAGCTACGAAACGAATGGAGACTGGACGACCTTCGTCGTAGCGTCAGCTTATCTCCCCTATGATTCAGTAGTGCCTCCACCACCAAGGGCAATTGCTGAACTCATAGACTATTGCGACACCAGGAGGATGGGCCTAGTTATATGCTGCGATGCCAACGCTCAAAACACTGTTTGGGGCAGTAGCAAATGCAACATGCGAGGAAACCATCTCCTAGATTTCATTCTATCATCTGATCTTACTATCAACAATGTTGGCTCGCAACCAACTTTTGTGACGTCAAGAAGACAGGAGGTGATCGACCTGACTTTATCAAATAGATACTTTAAGGCGATCAAAAACTGGAGGGTCTCTTCGGAGGCATCCCTCTCAGATCATAGATATATCGAATTCCAAATCGAATGCGAAGCCATGACTTTGCAGGAGAGGAGGAATCCAAGAAAAACCAACTGGATACGCTTCAGGGAGGAAATGGGAAAAACTCTCAAAACTCCAACCAAACTCAGGACGAGACAAAAGGTAGAGGATGCTGTTCAAAACCTGAATAGTGCCATTACTAGCTGTTTCGAACTGACGTGTCCAGTAAGTAAACCCCCTGGCAGAACGCCGATTCCCTGGTGGAGCTCGGAACTGCAAAGAATTCGTAGAGAAGCTAGAAAGCTTCTAAATAGGTCACTCAAGACTGATTTAGAGACAGACTGGAATCTCTACCGATCGAAGCAGAAGGAATATAAGAGGCTAATTCGGGTATCGAAAAGTGCTTCTTATAGGAATTTCTGCGAAAAGATTGAAACACTGGGTGAAACTAGTAGGTTGGTTAAAGTTCTGAAAATGGGCAAACCAGCCAAATTGGACTCACTTAGAAAACCTGATGGCACCTTCACTGAGACGAAAGCGGAAACTCTTAGTTATCTGCTGGAGTCTCACTTTCCGGGTAACCAGATTACAATTGGTTCACAACCAGCCCCGATTACCGAGACTATGAGTGAGCCAAGACAAACAACTCGGCGTAGCTGGTATATTGCGAAGGCCGTGGTGACGGACGAGGCCATTAAATACGCATTTGCGTCTTTTGACGGCTTCAAGTCGCCTGGTACGGACGGAATATACCCAGCCATGCTGCAACAATGTACAAACCAGCTGCTACCGACTATGAAGAAAATCTTCACCGCTGTCCTAGCACTGGCATACATTCCAACACCCTGGCGCACAGTTAGAGTGGCATTCATACCAAAAATTGGCAGAAGTGACTACTCGCTCGCCAAGAGCTTCAGACCAATCAGTCTGACTTCTTTCTTGCTGAAAAGCTTGGAAAGGCTGGTCGAGCTTCACGTGCGCAAAGGTGCTTTGCGATTGCACCCACTATCTCCGATGCAACATGCCTATCAACGCGGAAAATCCTGCGAGACTGCGCTCCAAAATCTAGTTGGTAGAATTGAAGGCGCGCTTGACAGAAAAGAATACGCGATGGGCATTTTCATCGATATTGAGGGTGCTTTTGACAATGCGATTTTTGATAGCATGTGCAGCTCCGCCAGACAACACGGAGTAGACGAACCATTGGTGTTGTGGATTAAAGCAATGCTAATGAATAGAACGTTGGTTGCGGATGCGGATTGTGGCCGCTATGTTATGGCGGGGGTAAACAGAGGCTGCCCGCAAGGCGGCGTCATGTCTCCACTGCTGTGGTGTATGCTGGTCGACTCTCTGTTGAACGCACTCAACAGTTCTAATATTTACGCTCAGGCGTACGCGGATGATGTTGCCGTGCTTTCTGTTGGATCATGCCTAGCGACTGTATGCGCCAAGGCGCAGGCGGCCCTTGAAGTGATCGACGAATGGTGCACTAGGAATGGGCTCTCGGTCAATCCTCTTAAAACTGAGGTTGTTCTCTTCACGAGAAGGAGGAAGCTGGTCGGGTTGACTCAGCCAGTGCTAAAAGGCGTCACAATCCAACTCTCCAATGAAGCAAAGTATTTGGGAGTCATCCTGGATAGCAAACTTCTTTGGTCCAAACATGTTGAGCTGAAGACTGCCAAGGCGCTGTCTATTTTCTGGCAGTGCAAAGGTATTTTCGGCAAGACATGGGGCTTATCACCGAAAAGAGTCCTATGGATTTATACGGCTATGATAAGACCATTTATAGCATACGCATCGGTTGTTTGGTGGAATAAGCTTTCACGTAAATACGTCACTGCTGCTTTTGCCAAACTCCAAAGGCAGGTATGTCTCGGCTGCACGGGGGCCTTCCCCAGCACGCCTGGCTCCGGCCTAGGTGCACTATTGAACCTTCCGCCCCTTGATGTTTACATCATGGGATGTACAATCAAGGCTATCTCACGTCTTACAAGAGGTGGCTTTTGGAATAACTCGCACTGGAGTTTTGATGAACTTGCGCAACGGTTGTCCTTCGACTCCTGTCTTATGGATATGCCGTCTGATGCGATGACACCGGAACTTCGGCTAAAGCGCAAATACGAGGTCGACTTTCCTCGCGTCCAGGACTGGCTCTGGCCGGACTCTGAACCTGGAAGGGAATGCAGTCGAATCTTTACGGATGGCTCCAAAACCGATCAAGGATCTGGTGCTGGTGTCTTCGTGGAGAGCGATAACGTTAGACTTTTCTTTCCGTTAAGCAAATATGCGTCAGTCTTCCAAACAGAGACTTATGCTATCCTAATGGCCATGGACTATGTTACGAGGAACAGGTGGAGGGGGCGAAGTATCTGCGTCTGTAGCGACAGTCAGGCTGCGCTTAAGGCCCTACTCAAACCCTTAACTACCTCCAAAATAGTACGTGAATGCAAGATATCTCTGAATTCGGTCGGAAGGCTGAATTCACTTAAACTTGTCTGGGTCCCGGGTCATAACGGGATCACGGGAAATGAGATCTCCGATGAACTTGCTAGACAAGGCTCAGAGGGGGACCTCTCAGGACCTGAACCAGCGATCTGTCTGCCTGCGTCCTCGGTCAGGGCTTCCATTGACGGTTGGGTTTCCTATGAACACAATCGCCGTTGGCATGACTCTCCAGGGTGCTCCCCGACGTCTGTGGGAAATCCGCGGCATTCTTGTTGTCTCTCAACAGAAAAGACTGCAGACAGACTACTGGCGTTCTTACGGGACACTACGTTTTTGCCAAGCACCTTAAGGTGCTAGGCCTAAGCAACACCAGCAACTGCGAAGCCTGTGGAGAAAGCGACGACACTGCGGAACATTTCCTCTGTGATTGTCCTGCTTTTGCTCGTATCAGGTGGCAGGTATTTGGTGCGGATATGGTGAGTGCTGTAAACCTAAGCTCCTTATCATTGAAGCGCCTTCTCGTTTTTCTTAGAAAAACGAGTAAATTCCCACAGTAAAATGTGGTGTGTCTGCCTGGCAGTACAATGGACCAGTATTGAGTCTGAGTGCTCCAGTGCAGAAAGTTTCACACATCCCGACAAAAAAAAAAAAAAAAAGTAAGTCAAAAGTCATGTCTTTCTCCCTCACTAGTCCATTACCCATAAACGGCATTAGTTACCACGGGAACGGCTGCTGTATTAGCTACACAGCGCGGGCGTTAAGGAAATTAGGGTGAGACGAAAAGGAGAGATGCCGATGCACGTTGGTTTTGAATGTTTGTAGGTTATAATGTGTAGGCAAAATGGAGCGGGGAAGAGAATTCCACATTCGTGTTGTACGGCTGAGGAAAGATTCTTTGAACTTCACTGTACGCCCGAACACAGGCTTGAGGGTGAACTGATGAGCATTCCTTGCATGACGGGTATTGCGGTTGAAATGTTCAAGGGGAGGAATGCAACTGGCTATTTCGTTTGAGCAGTTATGGTGGAAATAACGATAAAACAACGAAAGGCAAGAGACATTACCACGATTACTAAGAGAGTCAATCGATCTCGCGATGTCTCCGTCGCCAATGAGTTTTATCGCGCGTTGTTGGGTCCTGTCAAGTAACTCCACCGGACCAGATATGAGCGTTGTACTCGAGTTTCGGCCGAATAAACGCCTTATAAATTGTAGCCAGATCAGAAGGGGTGAAATATTTCTTACAACGCTTAAGGAAGCCTAGACATTTCGCGGCATTCTTGGCGACACCAACTATGTGGTCATTCCAACGAAGGTTGTCATTAACACACATACCGAGAATGGAAAGTCTTTCGGTTTCAGCGATGCAAGTGCCATTCATAGATAATGGCAGTGTGTGTGGGTTTTGCTTTAACGACAGGAGACAGCATTGTGTATTGGAAGGATTAAATTCCACTCTATTGGGTATACCCCACTGAGTTATGCTGTTAAGATTGGAATTTAATGAGCTTAACATACGTTGCCGTTCCAGTTCCACACCCGAAGATGAGGGGCGTGACCCAAGAAACGAATATGAGAAGCTGAGGGTACTGTCATCAGCAAAGGAATGGATTGGATTAGAAGTAACGGACAGGAGATCATTTATAAAAATGAGAAAGAGTGTCGGGGACAGAACAGAGCCTTGGGGGACACCAGCATTTATTTGGTGAGTTGCAGACTTGAAACCGTCCAAAACACTTGAATTGAAAGGTCCGAAAGGTAATATCTAATCCATTGAACAAGATTATCATCGATTCCAAATGCACGCATTTTCGATAAGAGAGCTTGATGCCAAATTCTGTCAAATGCCTTTGAAATATCAAGCGCAACAATCTTACTTTTACCACCTTGATGAAGTGATTGGTTCCACTTTTTGGTTAGATATGTCATCAAATCACCAGTGGACCTGTTGCTGCGGAAACCATACTGCCGGTCATTAAGAAGTTTTCGCGATTCAAGATATTTCATTAGCTGACGGTTTATCAGCGTTTCGATGACCTTAGAAAAAAGGGACGTAAGTGCAATTGGTCGGTAGGTTGAGGGAGAAGAAGATTAGCCTTTTTTGATACAGGCTGGACAAATGCTGTTTTCCATCTTCCCGGGAAGAGTCCTGAAGAATAGGACAGATGGAAAAGCTTACGCAATGGTTTTGCCAGCGAGAAAGAACACCTCCTCAGAACGATAGGGGAAATACCATCTGGATCAGCGGATTTGTGAACGTCAAGATCTTGAAGTACTCTAACTGTACGAGTGCGGAACTGGGAGAAGTGAGCAGCAAGCAGATTGGCCTTATCTATAGAGCTGACAGCTGGAATGTCATTTTAAATGAGTGTCGGGATAGATGATGAAGCCGAATTCTTGATGTTTTTAACAAATGACCAAAAGTTTTTACTACCAGTGGGACTTTGTAGTATTTTTTGCCTCAAGTTTTGGTCATAGGAGAATTTGACACGATTAATGTGGGCATTGCAGTCATTTCTGGCTTGTTTAAACTTTTTACGGCTTTCCTCAGATGGTTTGGCTTTTAATAGCCGAAAGCTTACCTCTTTTAACCTGATAGCCTTTTTGCAGCTCGAGTCACACCATGCGTTAACCTTGGGTTTGATACTTTGAATCCTGTTAGGGATAAAAGACTTAGTTTTTCCCAATTGGCTTTCTCGTATCGCCATACGGTTCTTTTAGGAGTTTGTTCTTTAACTATGTGGTTGGAGTACGAGAAATTGGCTGATATGATACAATGGTCGGACGAACCTAGGGGCGATAATACGTTCAAAGCGTATTTGGCAGTTTGGCTGATAATGTCCGGTATTCGTGTCGGCTCATTTACAAGCTGAGTCAGGTAATTTACCGAAGATCTTGACGTACCTTCCTTCGCGTGTTGTCTGACCAGAATGTCGAAGCCAGCTTGAATTCTGGCACCTGGTGTTAAGATAAGGCCTTTTGTCTTTAAAGCTATTAACGAGGAGACGTCAAAAAACCTGGGGGTGGTTCCCTACCAGGCGCGACCACGGGTGGCGGATAGTGGAGCCTGGGTACGATCCGTTCGTGATCCTAGGTTTTAGGGTCATAGCAGTTATTATTCTCTGTGAAAGCCCTAGCGCGGACCAAATCACTGGTCGTCCTCTCTCTTTTAGACAGAGACGACCCCAAGGCAAGGTACGACGCGCCGAGGCCTGCATGGCTGGGGGGGGGGGGGGGGTGCCCAGTCGTTAGCGCAAACTCTGAATACCTGAGGACCTTCAGTTTTAAATTAATTCCTCTTACCTGCATACAGGGGATGAGTGCAGGCGGACATCTTCTTCCCCCTTACTCGTGGGACCCAAAATCAAATTAAAATGTCAAAACAAAACAAAAACAACAACCTTCAAAAAGCGAAGGGCGCGGACCGGCCAGGCGCTCCTAGCTCAAGCAACACTGACCGGAATAAAGTAGCAGATGCGGAAGATGCACTCCTAATCATATCGGACGTGGAAAGCGTTGGAGCGATCGACGCAAATCTAGAAAAATTCCTTCTGGATTCTAGCGACACATGCTCTATCGCTAGCTCATCGTTCTCCTGCAGTTCCACCAGCTCTAAATATGCGAAAAACTGTAAGCTAACAGTCAAGAGGCTGGGGACAAAAAAAAAATGGGAAGAATTGTCCGAGAACGATAGAAAGAAACTCCACAATGCGCGAGCATACCTCCAGGAGCGATCCGCACCGGGAAAAAATCCAATAGACTGCTCGCCGCTGCCAGCTGCACCCTCGGGTAACTCGAGCAGTGGCACGCTGATGGGGCCACCCAAAGCCTCGGCAAGCCTTTGCCAGTCAGGACCAAAGGTAGCTGCATCAACTAGCGTGGAGTCTCCAACTCTCTCAGTGGCAGCACAGAAGCCATGTGAGGACCCAATCTCCTCAACGATGATCGGGGCTATCCCGCAGTTGAGTGTGAAAGAATCTCAGGATGACGGCTGCAAGGAAGCGCTGAAGGATCCGAAAAAGACAAGCCTCTGCTTTTCTCAGGAGGAGAAATCTTCGTTACCTGCAGTGTCAAGCGATTGCAGTCCTGTAGATAAGGGTAATTCCACAGTAGATAGCTTTGCGACAGTAGTGAGGACTGGTAGAGTAGTTCAGGATGCGCCGCATCCAATCTCTACACAGACAAAGACTAGGGACGCTACAAAAACGACACCACGCAACAAGAGACGCAACACAATTCGTCTTATTCGGCGGCTTGGAAAGCGTGATCCGAAGTCCTTCACGGATAAGGAAAGAGCGGCTCTGGATAGAGCCCGCAACACGCTCAAGCACGCAGGGTCCACTAGGGATAACGTCGACAAACGGGGAAAAAAAGGAGAGAAGACCTCTTACGACGACGGCGGGAAGCCGATTGCTCCCCACCTCAGTCGATGAGAGACTTAGGCCAGCAACCGACTCGAAATCACCTAACTCCGAGCCGGCTGCAAGCTGTTCCAAACAACCCCCAAACGTACGCGACATACGTCAACAAGACCCGACTGATAGACGACACTTTCCAGGGACGACTAGGCGGACAGCTGGAGAACTGACCGGGACGAGGAGGGAAAGCCTTTTGCCGTCCCCCTCAGTCTCGGAAAGACTCAAGCGACCACCAATCGGCGCGGATGCAGTCTCCGGACAAGCATCCGGGCCGGTGGCGGGAAGTTCAAAGAGAGGTAGGCATGACGATACAATATCGCTACCCTCTAGTAGGGTCAGCAAGAAGCCCAAAACGATTGCTACCAACACAAATCTCCAGGTAGCGGTTGTCGACTTCAGCAAGCCAGACCGCAGGTTAAGCAAAGACCAATGGAGGCTCATAGAGTTGCGCATTCTAGATGGTGTTAACGGAACTATCGTTAACAAAGAGGGTCAACTACCCTTCTTTGAGCAACTCTCTACCTTCAAAGGTTTTAAGCTCCTGTCGTGTGACAACGAATTTACGTTGAACTGGTTGAAAACATTTGTTGAAACCACACAGGCTCCATGGGCAAATGCCGACTTACGACTTGTCGTAAAGAAGGACCTGTATGAACTTACGAGACCAAAGGGTCGGATTTCAATTCCCGGCCCACATATTCCAAAAGATAGAATCGAAAGGAACCTACGGCATCTAAATCCTGAACTCCGTAGTGAGAACTGGGAGGTGCCCGAGGTAGGGGAACATTCCGAGGCAGGCACTGAGATTGTGGTTTTACTAAGTTACATATCAATGCCTTTGCTGAGGAGGTTCAACAACAAAGTTCGCACTGGTATCACCAGGTGCAAGGTTCGACCCTTTACGGAAAGAACTGAGAGAAAGAAGAGGGTGGTGGAATGCCAGGTAAGTCCAGTATGAAGGTAGCACAAATAAAGCTACACCACAGCATAGCTGCTAGCTCTAACCTCATCCATCTCTTAGGTGACAGGAAAATAGACGTCGCCTTGGTGCAAGAGCCATGGATATTCCGTGGCAAAATATGTGGGCTAAACCATAAAGATTTAGTAACCTACAGCATCAAACCGCTTAACGCGGAGTGTAAGAATAGAACTTGTATAGTAGCTAGAAAACATATTAAACTATTACTTCTATCTACCTACAGCAATCCAGACCAAACCGTGGTAAGGCTTGAACGGAGGGGGTTCCCCCCACTGATTATATCAGCCCTTTATATGCCTTATGAAGACGAAGGACCGCCAGCTCCAATCACCCACGCCTTAGTCCACAAAGCGGAACAGGAGGGATGGGACCTGTTAATGGGTTGTGATGCAAATGCCCACCATTCGCAATGGGGCAGCCTAGATATCAACACACGAGGTGAGTCAGTTTTTGAATTCATTATTGAAAACAATCTTCTAGTAGCCAATAGAGGAGTCGAACCAACATTCGTAGTTAGAAATAGGCAGGAAGTTATAGATATAACGTTATTTAACAACTCCAGCACCCTTACTATTGATAAATGGAATGTTCCGAATGTGCACTCCTTCTCCGATCATAGATTGATTGAGTTCATTGTAGGGAACTGCTGTGAACCTCCCCAGTCACACAGAAATCCAAAAAAAGCCGACTGGGTTCTTTTTAGAAAGGAGATCGAGAAAAGTAAAGATCTTTTACAAGTAGGTAATTTTAATTGCCCGACCGACATCGACCTGAAAGCCGAGAAAGTAGTTTCTGTTTTCAAAGAGGCTTTCGTAAGGGCATGCCCGGTCGTAAAACGAAAGAACCAAATATCACCTCCTTGGTGGAACAAGAAACTGGCCGAAATTAGGAAGGAAACAAGGAAACTTCTTAATACGGCAAACAGGACCAAACAAGACTCTGACTGGGAAATATACAAAGCCAGCCAGAGAAGCTTCAAAAATGAAGTTCAGAGATCCAAGCGCCAATCATGGAAAAACTTCTGTGATGAATTAAAGGGCACTACGGAAACCGCGAGATTAAGGAAAGTTCTAACCAGAGAACCACTAACTATGGGATCCCTCAAGAAACCTGAGGGAAACTGGACCGAGTTCTGTTCAGAGTCATTAAACTTACTACTGTACACACACTTTCCAGGCTGCACCACTCAGCCTTCTCTCAATGAACACACCAACATTACCGGTGAAACGACCCTCCCTGGAGACTTGATAACGGAAGATAGAATAGAATGGGCCATCCAATCCTTCTCTCCCTATAAGTCTCAAGGGCTCGATGGGGTCATCCCCATTATGTTGCAAAAGACTGTCAAAACCATTATTCCGGTATTAAAGGAACTGAATATTGGCAGTCTCACACAGGGATATATACCAAGAACATGGAGAGAAGTGAAGGTTATTTTCATACCAAAGGCTGGCAAGGCAAGTCACACCAATGCAAAGGACTTCAGACCAATAAGCCTCACTTCCTTCATACTGAATACTTTGGAAAGACTGATAGACATACACATTCGTAGCAGGCTTCGTCCGGAAGACTTATCCCCGGCCCAACATGCCTACACAAAGGCTAAAAGTGTGGAAACCGCGCTACATTGTGTTGTCGGCACAATCGAGAAAACACTAAAGGACAAAGAGTACACCTTAGCGGCCTTCTTAGACATTGAAGGAGCGTTTAACAATGTCAATATTGACGCCGCACGCAGAACGCTAAGTAAGCTTATGATTGATAATTCGATTATCAACTGGATTATCAGCATACTCGAAAAAAGACACTTTATAGCGGAACTGGGGAACTCTAGGCTAGAAGCTTACGCCTCTAGAGGAACTCCTCAGGGAGAGGTTATTTCCCCGCTGCTATGGGTCATTGTTCTGAATGAAGCACTTATGCAGCTCAAGAACAGTGGCGTTAAAACAACAGCTTACGCTGATGACGTCGTGCTGTTGGCAACAGGTAAATTCCTACCAACACTCACCGAACAAATCAAAGGGGCTCTCAAAACCCTCGACAACTGGGCCAGGCACTGCGGCCTAGCGGTAAACCCACAGAAAACCGAACTGGTAATTTTCACAAATAAAAGGAAAATACCACCGTTTGTCACACCTTCTGTTGGCGGTACACCCCTCAGAATCTCTGACAGTGCGAAGTACCTGGGACTCATACTAGACAAGAAATTAAATTGGAAAATGAACACCAATGAAAGAATCAAAAAAGCCACAATAGCCTTTTACTCCTGCAGCAAAATCTTTGGGAAAACCTGGGGACCATCTCCCAAAATTAAACTTTGGATGTACACGGCAATAGTAAGACCCATACTGACATATCGCAGTCTGGTATGGTGGCAGGCAACCAATAAAGCCACCTACCTAAAGGCTCTCACAAAAGTTCAGAGACTAGCGTGCATCGGCACAACCAGTGCGATGAGGACAACCCCAACCGCAAGACTTAAGACTATCCTCAACCTGCCTCCGCTAGACATCTTTGTTCAATCAACAGCCGCCATTAGTGCCATGAGAATTTGCCAAACAGCGAACTGGAAATCTAATGCAATGGGTCATTCGATGATCCTACAGAAATACTTTGGCCATGTACCAACTACGGACTACATCACGCCATACTTAGACTTCACAAGACCCTTCTCGAGTGCCTATCCCAGTAGGGAAGAATGGAGAAGCGGACCCGTCCCCGACACACAAGCCATAGCCGTATTTACGGACGGCTCAAAAATGGCAACGGGGGTGGGGTCAGGCGTCTTTTCCGCACCACTGGGCATATCAAAATCGGTACGCCTACCCGACCACAGCAGCGTCTTCCAAGCAGAGGTTCTGGCAGTTACAACAGCAGCCCGTGAGTCTGCGGTAGGGGCAATACCACCCGATGGTATTACCTTCTATATCGACAGCCAGGCAGCAATAAAAGCCTTAACTGCAGCAGAAATTAAATCAAAGCTTGTGAAATGCTGTCGCGAAGAACTCAAGGTTCTTGGTACCCAGCATAAGGTATCGCTCTGCTGGGTCCCGGGACATGAAGGCATTCCGGGCAACGAGAAAGCGGACGAATTAGCAAGACAAGGTTCGGAAGCTGTATCAGAACAAGCTGATCCCTCTGTACTCCCCCCGCCTAGCTCACTCAGGCTTGAAGCAGTGCAAAAGGCAATAAGAGAGGCGAACCTTAGATGGACGGCACTAGATACTTGCCACACCACTAGAACGCTGTGGCCAACCTACAATGAGGCCAGAACCGAGAGTCTAATGAAAAAGTACAGAATATCAGTATCCACCCTCGTAGGTATTTTAACGGGAAACAACACTCTGCGGTACCATATGAAAAAACTACGCTTGACGGAGGAAGAACTCTGTACAAGCTGTGGCGACGAGGAAGCTCTGGAAGACACTACCCACTTCCTGTGTCACTGCCCGGGTCTCCAACACATTAGACACAGATTTCTGGGGAGACACTTCTTCCACGACCTAGAAGAACTCTCCAGCACACCAATAGACAGAATAATGAAGTTCATCAAATCTACAGGATGGTTTGCATCGAACAACACAGCGAGTAACTAATCTCAGCTGTTTATAGACAGGGTTAAAAATGAGTAAGGGACCACCCTTCTCCCCGATGGGCATTACAATGGGTCAGCATTGACCTGAGTGTGGCACTATGCCAGCCCACCTACCTAACCTAACCTGACGTCAAAAAACGTTACGGAATCGACGGCAGGCAGAACCTAAAATAAATCGCTTTGCCGTCGTGTAAGAATACCTTGCAAATTTACTTCCACAATGGCAGTGGTATCAGGACAAAAGTTGCCAGTTTGTTCAACAATTCTTGTCATCTGCACTTTGATATTGTTGCATCCAGGCTAGGATTCGAAAAGATAAAACGTAATTCTATTTAATTAATCTTTATTAGTTCTCTTTCAATGTCTTTTACTTCTTGATTATTATTCTAATAATTCACTTATTTGATTCAACAATTCACTTTCACAATTAATCACTTTAAATAAACAATCACTTCTCTTATTCAATATTCTCTATACTTTTCACTACTGTCATCTATCGCCCTTCTTTATCGCGGTTCACAACTCGAATGTCTTGGGTGCTCCTGCGACATCTATTTATATCTCCTAGTGACACCTCTCGAAATTTCCAGATTCGTTGAGAAGGTTCGTTAAATTCAGAAGGTTCGAGAACAACATACCAAGTTATACCACAGCTACTCAAACTGCTATTCCAATGCTGCCAAAATCGGTAATATGGCCACTTTCTACTAGATGGCGTAGTTGACACAGTTCAAGCAAACATGCAACAATATCCCCCTCTTAAACTTGTTCGTCCCGAACAAGCACGTCAATATTTTCCCCATGGTAGCGATGGAGACGATCCACATGGACAACTTTCAGCTTGCCTCTTCCTCGCTGGATCCGGTAGACAACATCGTTGATGCGCTTCACTATCTTATAGGGTCCTTCCCAATCCTGCTGTAGTTTAGGTGACATACCTTTTCGGCCATGAGGGTTGTATAGCCATACCAGATCTCCTTCCTGGAATCCTGTGGTGGTCGCTTTTGTATCGTACCTCGTCTTCATGCGGTCGCTGGATATCCGATTTTTATCTCTAGTTTTCCGATGAATGTTTCTGATGATTTCTCTGAGATCCGCCACATAATCATCTTCATTCGATGCTTCATCAGTCGGAGATCCAAACATCAATTCACTAGGTAACCGGATGGTTCGACCAAAAAGGATTTCGGATGGAGTATGTCCTGTTGTGTTATGAACTGCGCTTCGATAAGCTAATAGGAACATGGGGATGTGCTTGTCCCAGTCCCGCTGGCAGTCGCCAACAACCTTAGAAAGGTGTTCGTTTAAGGTTCTATTGAAGCGTTCCACCATTCCGTCCGATTGTGGATGAAGCGGGGTTGTTCTTGTCTTCTTAATCCGTAGTAGCTGGCATACTCCTTGAAAGATCTTCGACTCGAAGTTGCGACCTTGGTCCGAGTGCAATTCCATTGGTACGCCAAATCTGCTTACCCAGTTGTGGACAATCTGCTCTACCACGGTTTTAGCTTCTTGGTTAGGTATAGCAAAGGCTTCAGGCCATTTAGTGAAGTAGTCCATCACTACGAGGATATAGCGGTTTCCACTGTTGGTTTCTGGAAACGGTCCTGCGATGTCAACTGCAATCCTTTCAAAGGGCGCTCCAACGTTGTATTGATGCATCTTGCCTTGCATTTTTACTCTCGGGCCTTTACTGGCTGCGCAAGCGGCGCATTTTCGGCACCAGTTTTCGACATCGTCTCTTGCATGGATCCAGTAAAAGTGTTCTCGCACTTTTTCGAGTGTCTTATTTACTCCCAAGTGACCTCCGGACACTCCATCATGTAGTTCCCTAAATACTTCGTTGACTTTCGATCTGGGTACCACAAGTTGCATCACGGCTGATGTTCCATCCGAACTTTCCCATTTTCTTTTCAAAATGCCATCCTGGACATGAAGTGAGTCCCATTGTGCCAAGTATGCCTTCAATTCCGGACTCCTATTGGAGATCTGCTGCCAGTCCGGCTTGCCCTCATGTTCCTTCCAGGCGAGAATCGGCTCGATATCCGGATCTTCCTGTTGAGCATTCCGGATCTCCCGTGCACTCCAGCCGCTAATGGGCTCAGCTCTCAACCGTTGGACTGACACTTTATCTTTTTCCTCCTGGCGTACGCAATGTTTACAATCAGCCTTGCAGGGTCGCCGGGAGAGGGCATCTGCGTTGGAGTGAAGAGTTCCCTTTCGGTGCTGTATCTCGTAGTCATACATCTGCAGCCGCTCAATCCACCTCGCGACTTGTCCTTCAGGGTTCTTAAACTGCAGCAGCCACTTTAGAGACGCATGATCTGTACGCAGGATGAATTTCTGCCCATATAAGTACTTGTGGAAGTGCTTTGTTGCCAGGATCAAAGCCAGGAGTTCCCGCCTGGTCACGCAATAGTTCCTCTCCGGCTTGGATAGCACTTTACTGAAGTAGGAAACTACTCTCTCTTGGCCATCATGGATCTGCGAAAGAACGGCTCCGATCCCAACATTACTAGCGTCGGCATCTACAATAAATGTCTTTCCTGGAGTAGGGTACGCTAGAATTGAAGCATCACACAGTTGGTGTTTGAGACTCTTGAAACTCGCTTCGCATTCACCTGACCATTTAAATGGTTTTCCCTTTTCCGTCAGTTGATGCAAGCTCTTTGCGATCCTTGCGAAGTCCTTCACAAACCGTCTGTAGTAAGTTGCAAGTCCCAGGAAGCTTCTCAGTTGGTGTTTGTCCTTGGGAACGGGCCAATTTTTCACCGCATCGACCTTCTCTGGGTCAGTCCTTACACCTTCGGACGAGATGATGTGCCCCAGATATTTTACCTCAGATCTAAAGAGATCACACTTTTTCGGGTTAAGCTTTAATTGTGCACTTCGTAGTCTCTGGAACACTTCCTTGAAGTTATCTCGATGTTCTTCAAACGTTTTTCCAACCACGATGACATCGTCCAAGTAGACCAAACACGTTTTCCATGTTAGCCCCAACAAAACACGCTCCATTAGTCGCTCAAAGGTTGCCGGCGCGTTACACAGTCCAAATGGCATTACTGTGAATTGCCAGAGCCCGTTTCCTGCTGTGAAAGCTGTTTTCTCACGGTCTTCCGGATGTATCTGCACTTGCCAGTAGCCACTCTTCAGATCTGGAGTGGAAAACCATCGAGCTCCGGACAGTGTATCCAGCGTATCGTCAATCCTTGGTAGAGGGTAGCTATCCTTTTTGGTGACATTATTCAGTTGGCGATAGTCTACACAGAACCGAGTGCTGCCATCTTTCTTTTTAACTAGGACAATTGGAGATGCCCATGGGCTTTTAGAGCATTCGATTACTCCTTCCTTCCCCATCGTCGACACCATCTCTGCAACCTGACGAATCGGTCTCGCATCTCCAGTGTCTATCCGGTGTTGTACAAGGTGTGTTCGGCCATACTCGCAGTCCCGCGAAGCGAATATATCAGCAAACTCGTTGATGAGGTTCCCTGCCAAGGCTTGCTGCTCCTGATTCAGATCGCAGTGCTGGAATAAAGTTCTTTTGACCTCAGTCATTCCCATTAGTGAACGAGGCTTCGCAACACCTTCCTGTGATAGTTTCGTGATGGCAGTAACCGGTACACACTTTCCAACCACCTCACCTTGCTTCAATTTGACGCTTTTGTGTTCCGCATTAAGAACTCGTACGGGAACCATATTGTTCTTCGGCTCGACAAGCATTTTTCCAACCACGCAATTTGGGCAGTGGTTGTCTTCTGGCTCGACTAGAAAGAATCGGTGGGCCCCAGGATCACCTTCCAGCTTTGTCCAAATCAGTGTCTCTGAAGAAGGTGGTAGGACCTCGTCCTTACTAATGACTGTCCTCAGGGATGCGACGTTCTCGTTCCCGTACACCATCGGAATTTCTACGTTTCGATACTTGAGTACTTGCATACCAATGTCCAATACTACATCATGCGCCTTCATGAAATCGATTCCAATGATGCATTCGTCACATATATCGGCTACTAGGAAAGCGTGGGAGAATACTAATCCTGCCAAATTTATTGTTAGTATGACCTCTCCATACACTTTCGCTGTCGCTCCTGTTGCTGTTTTCAGACAGTAATTGCTGGTGTTGTGCAGCCAAGACTGACGGACGATGTCCCTCCTTATGATGGAAGCGGTGGCACCGGTGTCGATGGTTGCCACGCACTTATTTTGTCCGATATAGGCTTCCACTGTTAGACTCTGGTTTCCTCGTTTGGTTTGGGAGACTTGAATTGTGGTCCTGGGGTCGTCGATTCCGGAAACCAACTTCTGCCCCACGAAGCTGGTCCTTACACGTTTCCCGACTGCTGGTTATGCGAAGCTATATCTGCAGGATGATTGTTATCCCTGCCAGATGCTTCTTCGTTGCCCCTCCTAGGCCCGCAATGCGGACAACTGCCTCGTCTGGGTGGAGCTCTGCACTGTCTCTGTAAGTGCCCTATTTTGTTGCAGTTCCAGCAGCGCATTTGACCTCTGTTATCTCTGCTCCGGTCTACGATGTCTGCTCTTTGACATGAGCATTCAACAGCTGTAATTTCCCTTACGCGGTGGAACACATTCGATGCCTGATCAGCAGCTTGCATTGTCAAGGCAAATGCTAGGGCCTCAGCGAGAGTTCTCTTTCCAGCCATTCTTACGGCCATTTGCAGTTGTCTATCTTCAATGGCTTGGATAAACGCCTCCACAGCCATTTCATTGATGAGAATCTCACCAGCATTAGGATATGACAAATGTGCCAGACGTTCGATATCTGCTTGCAGCTGTTGAAGTGTTTCTCCCCTCTTCTGGATCCTACTGCGTAGCTGAACCCTGTACACTTGCTGCATATGCTCATCACCGAAGCGCATCTCTATAGCCTTGACCAGGGCGTCGTAGTTGTGTTGCTTCTCTTCTGAGACGGTTTGGAGTAACTCCGCAGCTGTACCTCTTAGTGCGAGCGTTAGCGCAATCGACTTTTCCTCGTTGTCCCAGCTGTTCGCCACTGCAGCTGCTTCAAACTGTTTCTTATAAATTGGCCATGATGTTTGACCATCGAAAACAGGAGGCTGCATCTCTTTCCTTCTCGGGCAGTCCGCAGAATTTTCTCGAGCCTTCTGCTTCTTCACTTTCTCGAGCTCTTTAGCCAAGTTCTCGATGTTTGTATCGATTTCGTCGAATTTGGTTTCAACCTTCTCGAACTTTTGGTCAATTTCTTCGAGTTTTCCTTCGAGAACATTTTTAAAATCTTCCACAGCGCTCTTTTGGGCGGCAACTATGGAATTCTTTTGTTCTTCGAATTTAGTGTCCATTGCTTGCAATTTGGAATCTAGAGAATTCTTCTGTTGTTCTAGAGAATTCTTTTGTTCATCAAATTTAGAGTCCATTGATTGCAATTTGGAATCTAAAGAATTCTTCTGTTGTTCTAGAGAATTCTTTTGTTCATCAAATTTAGAGTCCATTGATTGCAATTTGGAATCTATAGAATTCTTCTGATGTTCTAGAGAATTCTTTTGTTCATCAAATTTGGCCAGAAGTAATTCCATCATAGCAGTCATATCAACGCTTGTACTTACTTACTTGTTCTTCTGCAACGTCGAACAAAACGGACTTGGGGTTTTCGCCTTCGTTTTCAACAGATTCCTGCAGTCGAAGCACAAGATCACTTTTTCCTCCAGCTGTGGAGAGGTTCCGCTTTTCCAATTCAGCTTTTAACTGCGGTATACTGAGCTGTAGTAATTTTAATGTGCGGCCCATTTTTTTTTTTTTTTTTAATTCACTTCACTTTAATTTCACACTGAATACGTTTTATCCCACTTCTGACACCAATGTTGCATCCAGGCTAGGATTCGAAAAGATAAAACGTAATTCTATTTAATTAATCTTTATTAGTTCTCTTTCAATGTCTTTTACTTCTTGATTATTATTCTAATAATTCACTTATTTGATTCAACAATTCACTTTCACAATTAATCACTTTAAATAAACAATCACTTCTCTTATTCAATATTCTCTATACTTTTCACTACTGTCATCTATCGCCCTTCTTTATCGCGGTTCACAACTCGAATGTCTTGGGTGCTCCTGCGACATCTATTTATATCTCCTAGTGACACCTCTCGAAATTTCCAGATTCGTTGAGAAGGTTCGTTAAATTCAGAAGGTTCGAGAACAACATACCAAGTTATACCACAGCTACTCAAACTGCTATTCCAATGCTGCCAAAATCGGTAATATGGCCACTTTCTACTAGATGGCGTAGTTGACTAATTAATGACACAGTTCAAGCAAACATGCAACAATATCATCATCATTGTCGAATATTGGTTGTATCCTAAAATATCAGATAAAGAAATATTTGATGAGCATCTTTATGAAGTTTTTCGATCTGACCGATGCAAAGTGGCTGCTGAACGTGGAGGTGGAATCATCATTGCTGTTCGCACTACCCTTGGCGGCAAAGTGCTCAACCTACCACCTACCTACCTTGATGAATGTAGGGATAGTAATGAAACTGTAGTTGCACATAATTTTCAATCTACTATAAATGATCTTACCATTGTACATTTTAATATCCGGATGTATGCGAAAAAATTTTGATTTATTTTATGCATATTTGTTAAACTGCTTCACAGTACTACCACAAACTATTGTTCTCTCAGAGATCTGGATATTTGACCATGAAGTGAATAGTTTTTCGATACCGGGTTACACTGCATATCCACACTGTAATCAGACTTACTCTGCTTGAGGTTTAATTAGTTATGTCAAAGACAATCTCGTAGTAGAAGAGTATTCCAAACCAGTTCTAGGAAGCGCCGATTATGTTATAATTGAATTAAGGAATGCTCATTTGTGTTTAGACCTTGTCTGCGTATATCGACTGCAGTTCATTGATAAGGGCATTTTTTGTAGAGAGATTAAGGGTACGCTGAATGCAATTAATAATCAAAACGTCTGTTTTGTCGGTGATATGAATGTAGACATTTTTGATCTTCCTTCAAGTTGTGATGAATATCTTATCGTGCTATCGTCTCTTGGTTTCGAGTCCCTTGTTAATGTGCCCACGAGAGTGACGGAAAATACAAAATCCTGTATTGACCACTTCTTGGTTAGAGCAAAGGATCTTAAAAAATGCCTTCCGTACGTTCTGGAGTGGGACGTAACGGATCACTATGTTACGGGTGTTTGCTTTCGCGAGATGTTGAAAGAAAATAGTAGTCGACCCCAGAGGGTTAGTCTTGAAAGCTCAACTAAAATAGATTATAACGCATTGATGTCACAGCTCGCTCATGAAACTTGGTCTAGTGTATATGCAACAGATTGTCCATCTATCGCATGTAGTTACTTAATTAATGTATTGAAGCAATACATAGAAAATTCCAAAACAAATAGTCCCAAATCTAATCTAATAAGGATCAAACTCTGGGTAACTTACTCCATTTATTCCAAAATTAGAGACAAAAATAACTTCTACTCGGCAAACAAATCGCGGATTAATACTGACCCAACTAATGCAATATATTGTTACATGCAGGCTAGGATTCGAAAAGATAAAACGTATTTCTATTTAATTAATCTTTATTAGTTCTCTTTCAATGCCGTTTACTTCTTGATTATTATTCTAATAATTTACTTATTTAATCCAACAATTCACTTTCACAATTAATCACTTTAAATAAACAATCACTTTCCTCTTATTCAATACTTCCACTTTTTCTCTATATTTTTCACTACTGTCATCTATCGCACTTCTTTATCAAAACTAAAATGTCTTGGGTGCTCCTGCGACACCTATCTATATCTCCTAGTGACGCCTGTCGAACATTCCAGATTCGTTGAGTTCAGATGGTTCGAGAACGCAGATGTACTAAGTATTCCATAGCTATTCAAACTGATTTTCACATGCTGCCAAACATCGATTATCTTATATGGTAATATGGCTCTTGAATAGAGATGGCGCTGCAAGTTGACTAATTGATGCTGAATGTCACAGTTTGAGCAAACATGCAACAATATCAAAAAATACGGAGAGAATTGTATGTGCTCATAAATTCACAAAAAGAAGCCTACTTTCATATAAAATTTTCGGAAAACAAGGCTAATGCTAGGCAACAATGGAGATTAGTTAATGAGTTATTAGGGAAAAAAATAAACAATGTTCTCCCAACAAACTCATACTTCCTGATAATTCCTTTACATCCGATCCAAAGGAAATAGCAGACGCGTTTTTTAGGAATGCTGCAGTAATGTCTAGACCTGCCTCAAACGTATGTGACTTTTTGTCATTTCAGGATGCTCAAGCGGCATCTTCTTTTGTCTTAGGCAATATAACTGAAAGTGAAGTTGCGGGAGCAATCGCTTGCTTGAAACCAAAATCATCTTGTGGAGTCGATGGGATAAATAGCTTGACTCTTAAAAAAAATCAGTCACCTAGATCTAAGCCCACTAACTTACGTCATTAATTTAAGCTTCCCAAAAAGGTGCATTTCCTGAATGCTTGAAAGATGCGATCCAATTTTTAAAAAAGGTGATCCATGTGATCCTTCAAATTATAGATCAATATCGCTCCTTTCCGCCTTCTCTAAGTATTCGAAAAACTAATTGCTGGAAAAATGCTTAAGTTTCTTGAAAAGTACAAACTCCTAAATTCATGTCAATTTGGATTCAGAAAAGGGAAGTCTACTGAAGATGCGTTAGTGGGTTTTCTAGAAAAAAAATTATAAAGGTCTGGACGATAGCAGGAAAACTTCGGGTCTGTTCCTTGATTTGACCAAAGCTTTTGATTTAGTGGATCTTGAAATACTCCTGAAAAAGCTATATAGACTCGGTTTTAGAGGCAATATATTTAAATGGCTTCCATCTTTTCTACATTGTAGAAAGCAACATGTAAATGATTTCCTTAGCGAATCCTTGTCTGGAGCTGGTGTTGGCGTCCCTCAGGGTTCGTTTGTTGGCCCGCTACTTTTCGTCATTTATATAAATTCAATCTTTTACTTACCTCTCAATGGCAATGCTGTGGCTTTCGCTGATGATTTGGGACTATCTTACACTGGTTAAGTGTTGAAGAGATAAAAAACCAAATAACCCTTCAAGCAAGAGACTCCGTTTTACGTCCGCAAACGGAGTCAATGACACATGGAGTACTCCGCATATGGCTCCGCATACGGGTCCGAAAAACGATGTTTTTCGGATCCAATTAGTATGCAAATTGTAATAGCCGCGGACTCATATGTATATTGTGTATGTATTGTGACAGATTGAGTTCGCTGTGCTCAGCAAAAAACGAATCCAAAACTGATCCAAAAAAAGGGACAAATCGAGGCTAGATAAGAAGAGAAACGAGAATCGAGTATCGCAAAAATAAAAGTCAGAAATGTTTGTTCATGTTTATTTTATTTCTTAAAAGCAATAGGTACATTTTTCCCGTTGGTATATACCTGCTACAATTTCTCCTTCTCCTGCAAAATAAATGAATCAAATAAATGTGTATGCTATCTATACATATGTATGTTACTTACTTTCAGCATGAATTTGAGCCGGTAGCACTAAAATTATCGAAATTCGACCCACGAATGTCGTCTTCATCGGTTGCAGATTGGCCTTATCTATAGAGCTGACAGCTGGAATGTCATTTTAAATGAGTGTCGGGATAGATGATGAAGCCGAATTCTTGATGTTTTTAACAAATGACCAAAAGTTTTTACTACCAGTGGGACTTTGTAGTATTTTTTGCCTCAAGTTTTGGTCATAGGAGAATTTGACACGATTAATGTGGGCATTGCAGTCATTTCTGGCTTGTTTAAACTTTTTACGGCTTTCCTCAGATGGTTTGGCTTTTAATAGCCGAAAGCTTACCACTTTTAACCTGATAGCCTTTTTGCAGCTCGAGTCACACCATGCGTTAACCTTGGGTTTGATACTTTGAATCCTGTTAGGGATAAAAGACTTCATGCCCAGGTGAATTATATTTGCGACCATATCAGCAGCAGCATCCACGTCGTTGTCGAGGAAGCACAGCGACCAGTTAAGACTCTTAAAGAAACCGTTTAGTTTTTCCCAATTGGCTTTCTCGTATTGCCATACGGTTCTTTTAGGAGTTTGTTGTTTAACTATGTGGTTGGAGTACGAGAAATTGGCTGATATGATACAATGGTCTGACGAACCTAGGGGCGATAATACGTTCAAAGCGTATTTATCGGGGTGAGAGGTAAGATACAAGTCCAATGTGTTGGCAGTTTGGCTGATAATGTCCGATATTCGTGTCGGCTCATTTACAAATTACGAGTCAGGTTATTTACCTCAGCGAAGATCTTGTCGTACCTTCCTTCGCGTGTTGTCTGACCAGAATGTCGAAGCCAGCTTGAATTCTGGCACCTGGTGTTAAGATAAGGCCTTTTGTCTTTAAAGCTAATAACGAGGAGACGTCAAAAAACGTTACGGAATCGACGGCAGGCAGAGCCTAAAAGAAATCGCTTTGCCGTCGTGTAAGAATACCTTGCAAATTGACTTCCACAATGCCAGAGGTATCAGGACAAAAGTTGCCAGTTTGTTCAACAATTCTTGTCATCTGCACTATGATATCATCATTATTGTCGAATCTTGGTTGTATCCTAAAATATCAGATAAAGAAATATTTGATGAGCATCTTTATGAAGTTTTTCGATCTGACCGATGCAAAGTGGCTGCTCAACGTGGAGGTGGAATCATCATTGCTGTTCGACTACCCTTGGCGGCAAAGCGCTCAACCTACCAGTTTCAGATGTGGAGCAAATTGGTTTCTCTATCATCATAAACGCCCTGAACATGGATCGTACATATGTATTTTGTAGTAAGTTATGTGCCCCCAAACAGTAAACTTGATTGTTATGAAAAACACATGAATAATATAGAATTTGTTAATATATTGTGTTCTATATCAGATAAGCTTTGTGTATTAGGTGACTTTAATCTTACTGATATTAATTGGATTTGGTCTGTGTCTGATAAAATGCTTATTGCTAATAATATTAAATACGTTCATGATTATTATTTTGTAGATTTTATTCACTCGCTAAATTTGATTCAAATCAATGCAATCCGAAACTCTTTTTCAAAGATATTAGATCTAATTTTTGTTTGTTGTGATGAACTTAAAGCTAGTGTTACACTGGTTCCTTTCTCTTTGCTGAATGAATCCATGAACCATATAGAATTACTAATGGAAATTGAAACATACAAGTATTTAAAACTTAACTAATAACACTTAACTAACAACACTTAATGATTATCGCTTTAACTTTTCTAAAACTAATTTTTTGGGTCTTAATAACTTTTTTGATAGCATCGATTGGTTCAATGAAATATATTACTTGAATTTAGATTGTATGTACAAACGCTTTGTTGAAATTTTGTGCGAGGGCTTTACTAGATTTGTCCCATTTTCTAAGAGAAGGCCTCTATCCAAGCCTCCTTGGTATACTAAACAATTAATTCATATAAAAATTTGAAAAATAAAGCATTTAAGTTGTTTAAAAAGTCAAATAATCAAAACAATTATGAGAACTTTAGCAAACTGCGCAGAGTCTGCATAGGGCTTAGTAAATTCCTTCACAAAGGTTACATCATGTCTATTGAATGCAACATTAAACAGAATAGTAAGTCGTTCTGGCAATAGATTAATATTAAACGAAAATCAGTTGGAATTCCAAATACAATGCTTTACAAAAACGTGGAATCGTCTAATGTTGAATCAACCCCAGACTTTTTCGCTACATTCTTTGAATCTGTCTACTCAAATAATAATTCTCATACCAATACGAGAAGACAAATCAGTAATTGTGTCAACATTGGGTCACTACAACTAGGATTTGAAGAAGTCCTCCTGGCTCTTCAATCTCTCAAGCCAAACCAAAATTGCGGTGTTGATGATACCTGTCATTATACTTATATTCTGTAGTAATTCTCTAAGTACTCCTTTGCTAAATATCTTTAACCGTTCTCTTTCCGAAGACAATTTCCTTGAGGTTTGGAAGATGTCATTTTTGGTACCAATTCATAAATCCGGCTCAAAAAATAATGTCGAGAACTATCGAGGTATTTGTAAACTGTCAGCAATTTCTAAACTTTTTGAAAGTATCGCTAAAAATAGACTTGAGTTTTTGACGAAGGAATGTTTGTCCGAAGTTCAACATGGTTTCGTATCTGGACGGTCTACAGTTACGAACTTGGTTTCTTTTTCTTCTTACATTCTCAATGAAATGGAGAACAGAAGTCAAGTCGACGTCATTTACACCGACTTTAGTAAAGCTTTCGATTCGGTTCGGCATTCAATTCTTCTCGAAAAATTAGAATATTTTGGGTTTCATTATGAAATTCTTCGTTGGATTTTATCTTTTCTCATTGGTCGCACTCAACGAGTAAAAATTGGTACTTCCCTATCTAGAATGATAAACTGTACCTCAGGCGTACCGCAAGGGAGCCACTTAGGCCCATTACTTTTTATTATTTTTATTAATGATATTACTTCTGTCGTCAGAAATAGTCAGTGTCTACTATACGCAGATGACTTAAAACTTTTTTCAACCATTAAGCGTATAGAAGATTGTCATTTGATCCAATCGGATCTTAACTGTATTATTAAATGGTGCAATGCCAATGACTTGACACTCAACATAAGTAAGTGCAATGATATATCTTTTACCAGATCTTCGTCTCATATCGAGTTTAACTACTCAATTCACTCAACACGTTTGAACAGAATAGAGAAAATCAAGGACTTGTGTGTTATGCTTGACTCTTCATTTTCTTTTAAAGCCCACATTGAATATGTCGTTGCAAAAGCTAATTCAGTTGTTGGATTTATAAAACGAAATGGTTCGGACTTTAAAGATCCAATTGCTTTGTTATCGCTTTTCACTGGGTTAGTTCGATCGCTTCTGGAATATGCCGATGTCATTTGGAATCCTGGCTATTCTACCTATTCCGATCGAATCGAAAAAGTTCAGAGGCGTTTCACAAAATATATTTTTTATAAAATGGAATAATATATGTTTTGGTCCACCAACATCATCAACAACTCCGTCCGATGCTGCCTTTACCCAAGCATTAAAATTAAAAGATATGTTTACGTGGCACTTAACAGAATATACTTTTTAAGGAAATTAGTTCCCTCAACGGTGCTTAAGACAATTAACTATGCACTTGTAAACTCACGCCTTGAATATGGGATAACATGCTGGGGTAGTGCGTACATATGTAAGTAATTTAAAGCCTCTTTTCATTGCGCAAAAGAAAGTTGTTAGTGTCATGCTATTTAAATCTAGATGGGAGCCTTCGCATGCCTTATTCGAATCAGCTAATATTCTGCCCCTTCGATACCTTTATATATATAAGGTTTTAAAATTATTCTACCTACGTAGTGGGTATATGAATACCAGCAACAAGCATGAGATAGAGAAGAGATATTGCCGTTCCTAGAGCGTAAAAAGAACACTACAGACGCTTTGTAACAGCAGTTGCTCCATTCATCTACAAAAGATTACCTAATGAAGTGTGCAGTTTGGTTGGCAGCTGTCATAGATTTTTTAGAGTATTGAAAAATTGGTTGCTTTCTAGAGCAGAAGTGGAAACTCTCCTGCAAGTGGTAACGTAAGCCAGTTATGTTTTTATGTTCGTTTAAAACCAAGACTTTTGTCCACATTTTTCCTAATTTAACAGCGTGCTTTTTTCTTTTCCTCTTTCGGCATCTCGACTGGAACAATTTTCCACAAAGTGTAAGTTCTAAAGTGCTTATTTATGGTCAAATATGTCAGTAAAATTATACGTAAAACTTGTATGATAAAAATGATTATGATAATATTAATATTTTGTAAATTACTTTGGAACGAAGAAAATAAAATAAAATAAATAAAATAAAATAATCGTTTGCAAGAGCCCTCTCACAAATTAGTTGGTTAAGTTTATTCTGTGTTGATTAAGATTGTGAGTAACTTTTTAAATTTATGTGCAGGAACTCAAACTGTATTGATAACAATTATGAATAATTTTGTTAAGTTTATTTGCAGGAACCCAAACTGGTTTAGTTATGAAGGAAGTCGAAACTGTATTTTCAGCGTTGAGGAAGAAAGAGCTAGCATTGGAAAGCACATAACTTGAAATTTAAGTATTAAAAATGGAAATGGCTTCCTGCAAAGATAGTGATGTCAAACCACGTATTTTCTGGCTTTTCACACCATATCACCTTAATAACAATAACAAATTTGAAGTTCTTGTCCTAACTTTTATGAAACTTCGGCTCAATCTGCTTTATGTTTGGAGTATCTACTCAGACAGGTTCTAAAAAGTTTTATGATTGCGTTCTCGTTCTAGGTTTGGAACTCAGATGTTTTGTTTCCTGGCCCGACAAAGATGTTAGAGCGCATTATACACCGGAATACTTTAAACGTGTTTTTGGAAATAGACTTGCTGTTACGGTAGATTGTTATGAAATCCGAATAGAGAAATAAGGTAAGATACAAATGTAATAATAAAACAGCTATTAACTAACATAATAATCACCATATATGAGTTACCGTAGAGACAATGTCGTTTAAAGCTAAAAGTTGATTCATTCTTTTCCTTTTCTCATGCTTATGCCGAGAATTATTATTGGAAATGGATTTTCGGTCGATTTTCAGTGCAATCTCGCCTTTTCTTTCCTACTCACTAAAAATCTACCTGTTTCTCTGGACATGACATTCATTCCTATGATCACGTCAATGAAAGAAGGTTACCCGTTTTCTTCTTCAAACGAAAAATGTTTTCGTTTTTGATGTTACATTTGAAAGCACGGTTCTTCTCATCTAAACTTACCCTTAGACTTTCTATGGAGTGTAATCGGCCTATCTCAAATGACCTAATGACCAAATGACAACAAATGACCATGCTGATTTTGACAGATAAAAATGACAAAATTGCATGCATATAATGATCTAATGACCATATGCAATTTATTGAAATTTGGTTATGGCATTGCTGTCATTTTTGTCATCTGAAAATTGCCATCTTTTCCAAGCGTGCAGTTATTAATACTTCAATAATAACATTTTTGCATGATAATAATAATATTTTTGGATAACATTTGCCGTAAATTGTTTTACTAATTACATTTTTATTGTGCTGTTCCGCGCTGAGGCGAGCGGGAAGAAAAAAGTTAGGCTTGCAAATAGGCGATTTGCAAGCAGTAGGTACTAACAATTAAATCAGTTAGTTGTGGAGGCAAATAAAACTTTCGAACCTTTCGTTTTTAAATTAGTAACTTTATTGACTGGGAGTTGGCTGAAGAGTGTTTTAATTCAAACAGTTGCTTTCCTTGAAGCTGCTGGTTGTTTATGTACCAGCTCCAGCTGTTTTCTTTGAGGTCATTCACCCTGACCTAATTAATATTTTGCGGCAAATTATGAGGCAGTGTGTGTTGGTGTAACTCGTGTGCGAGTAGCGCCGTTGATCATCAACAATGCCCACCTTTTTTGAGTGTGGGTTAGAGTGCATTATTGATGATATTGTTGCATGTTTGCTCAAACTGTGACATTCAGCATCAATTAGTCAACTTGCACCGCCATCTGTATTCGAGAGCCATATTACCATATAAGATAATCGATATTTGGCAGCATTTGAAAAGCAGTTTGAATAGCTATGGAATAACTAGTACAAAGTTCTGTTGTTCTCGAACTTTTTGAACTCAACGAATCTGGAAACTTCTAGAGGTGTCACTAGGAGAAATTAATAGATGTCGCAGGAGCACCCAAGACATTCTAATTTTGAACCGTGATAAAGAAGTGCGATAGATAACAGTAGTGAAAAGTATAGAGAAAAAGTGGAAGTATTGAATAAGAGAAAAGTGATAGTTTATTTAAAGTGATTAATTGTGAAAGTGAATTGTTGGATTAAATAAGTAAATTATTAAAATAATAATCAAGAAGTAAAAGACATTGAAAGAGAACTAATAAAGATTAATTAAATAGAAATACGTTTTATCTTTTCGAATCCTAGCTTGGATGTAACAATATGCATCTCCCTCATCTCCAATTCGGCCATCATGCAAGTTTTATGGCTGTTGGTTGGAGGTGATAACCCCATTTGTCAAAAGCGTTTTTCCATTGGTGCAAGCGAGAACGAACTATCTTCTTTCCTGGCCATGCACCTTTATTTGACAGTTCTCTGGTTTTCTTCGTCGCGTTGTGTCATGGTTCTTATTTTAAGTTGTTTCTTTTTTATTTTGTAACCATTTCATATATGTGGTGTGCATTAAACCTAATTACTCGCGATGATTGATATTATATTTTGTTGAGTCAGTCAACAAACTTCAAAACCCAATTAAAAATTTCAGAATACTTTCAAAGCAGTTTCTAAATTTTCCTGCAAAGTTTATTTTCGTTATAATAATAAATTCAATTTACATTTTAATAAAGTTAATCTTACATTTGTTTGGTTTTAATACTTTTCACAATTTCGATAATCTAATAACCTGAATATATCTGATGAAACGTACTCCATGTGTTTCTTGGTCTCCAGCGTGCCATCAAACAAAACGTCAAAAGCAAGAAGTCAACCTCCCTACCCATCTACGACGATGCTGTCATTGTGCCGCCCTGCCCATCGGTATTAGTGCTGCCAAGTTCGGTTACACTCCCCCCCGGTGAGCTGTGCCCTGAGTCCTGTTCACCTCCTTTACCGAACTCCTGCAGATCTAGCACTGCCAGTTTGACCACAGGACGAGTGTATATGCCTGACGATGTTTGCACTACCGCGCTGCGTACGACTCCGTCGCTACTACGTATGGCTTTAATTACCTTGCCCATTGGCCAGGTCCTTCGTGAATTCTCTGCATCCACGATTACAACAATGTTGCCTTCCACTATTGGTTTCGTTACCTTGAACCATTTTCCTCTACGCGTCAGGTCGGGTAGATATTCCCGAACCCATCGACTCCAAAACGAGTTCGCAAACCTTTCGCTCATCAGCCAGTTTCTTTTCAGGACTCTACCATCGCTGACTATATCTCCCTTAATTTTGAGACCACTAGATGATCCCACTAAAAAGTGGTTTGGTGTGAGAGCCTCATCGCAATCGTTGTCCATCGGGACGTAGGTGAGTGGTCGTGAATTCACGATCGCCTCTACCTCCGCCATCATACTAATCAGTAGCTCGTCATTCGGATTGTTGTTTGGAGTAATTGCAGCAAGTGTTTGCTTCACAGACCGTATTAAACGCTCCCAACTTCCGCCCATGTGTGGTGATTTTGGTGGTATGAAGTTCCATTTTAACTGCATTTCAAACTCCCTAGCCACTTTCCTTTCATCCAACGTGCTCATTGCTTCTCTTAACTCTTCATTAGCCCCTCTAAAGTTTGTACCATTATCAGAGAATATTTCTACGGGCATACCCCTTCTGGCAATGAAACGTTTTAGTCCCATGATACAGGAGTCGCTTGATAGGCTATACGCAATCTCGATGTGGATGGCTCGTACAGTTAAGCAGGTGATTAGCATTCCCCACCTCTTTTCCTTGTGTCTGCCTACTTTTACATAAAGTGGACCAAAATAGTCAATACCAACGTAAGCAAATACCCGCGTGTATGACATCAGCCGTGCGGCTGGGAGCTGGGCCATGATCGGTGGTCTTGGAACTGCTCTTCCTTTTACGCAGTATGTACAATTTCGTTGATAGGACTTTAAAACGACTCTTAAGTTGGGAATGAAGTATTTTTGCCTCATCTCATTGACAACTGTTTCGCCGTACATATGATAAAATCGCGTGTGGAAATGTCCCACAATAAGATTCGTCAGATTATGAGATTTTGGTAGGATTACTGGTCGTTTTAGTTGGTTAGGAATGTTAGGAGCATTTTGGATACGACTTCCCATACGAATAACTTCGAACTCATCCATATAAGGCGATAGCTGGTAAAGAACGCTGGATTTGTTTAGCTCCTTTCCATTTTGGAGTAGATGGCGTTCCTCACTGAAGCTTTCTTTCTGACATTCTCTATACAAGCAATTCTCCGCTCTGTCTATCTCTGCCTCGCTAAATAGGTCTGTTCCTTTTACTTTTACCTTTTTGCACTTCATATCTATGAATCGATACAGGTACATTGTTGTTCGCCGAATCCTATTCCATTGTGAGAAACGTTTGTAATCAATTACTGGTTGGACCTTATGGACTCTTTGTAGCACACAACATAATTTCAGTTCGTAATCCTCCTCCGGGTATTGGCACGCCAGCGGGCTACTTTGGGGCCATTTTTCCTCGTTTTGGCCCAGGAATTCTGGACCTTTGAACCACCTGCTTTCTGAGTCATACTTCTCAGATTCCTTTTCTTTGGTGGCATCGTCAGCAACATTTTCCGCAGTTGGAACCCACCTCCAGTTATTTTCGTTGGTGCATTCCAGAATTTCCCCAATTCGATAAGCGACAAATTGCTTATATCGCCGGTGCGCGGATTTAATCCAGCAGAGAACGATCCTCGAATCTGTCCAGAAGATAGTATCTAGTATGACCATTGAGTGGCTGTTGGCGATGGTTCTGGCAAATCTGGTGCCTAGCACGGCTGCTTCCAATTCCATGCGAGGAATCGATATTGTTTTAATCGGGCTTACTTTAGATTTCGCTCCCACCAGAACGCATTCAATCGAAGTCCCATGCGTAACTCGGAAATATGCCACTGCTGCATAAGCCGATTCTCCAGCATCCACGAAAATATGCAACTGTACGTGGGATTCAGGATTGAACGTTAATTTCGAGAGGTAAGGTCTCCTAATAGTTATCTTTCGTATAGTAGGAATGAGGCTCAACCATCTTTTCCACCTTATGAAGTGCGATTCAGTTATATGTTGGTCCCAGTCTATAGAAGAACGCCAAACGTCTTGAAGAAGTATCTTTAGAATAATTACGAAGTGTGCAATCAGCCCCAGTGGATCAAAAATGGACATCAATGCTTTCAAAATTTCTCTTTTAGTAGGTATCGTTGTTCCTAACATTATGTCCTTCACTTTACTCGATCTAAGAGTAAAGAAGAAATTGTCAGCTGCCGGGGCCCACCACATGCCAAGTAATTTTTCAGTGCCATCTGAGTCACCTACTTGTGTGACTTGCTTGCAGGTATCAGCGGCCTTTTCTTTAAGAGCACTCAAAACTGTCTCAGAATTGGAGATAAAATTCCGGATTTCGAACCCGCCTTTCTCGTGTAAAGATATCACTTCCTTGGCAAGCTTTATGGCTTCTGCCTCGCTCTCAACACTGTCGAGATAATCATCCACGTAGTGATTCTCTATGATGGCTTGAGCGGCCCTAGGGAACTCTCCCGCGAATCTCCTCGCATTTTTATTTTTAATGAACTGTGCACAATGTGGCGAGCATGTGGCACCGAAGGTCATTACTTTCATTTTATACTCCTCTACAGCATTAGTGTCTGTGTTTCGCCATAGGAAACGCTGCGCGTCTTGGTCATCCTCAACGATTCTGATCTGATGAAACATTTCCCGAATGTCTGCAGCAATGGCTATTCTTCTCTCTCTAAATCGAAAAAGAATGGCTAGTAGCGGTGGAACTTCATCGGGTCCTGTTAAGAGCACTGAATTGAGTGATAATCCTTCTACTTTTGCTGCCGCATCCCACACTATACGGATCTTATTTGGTTTGTTTACATTGAAAACGGGAAAGATCGGTAGGTACCAAATACGCGTATTAGCGCTTGAAAGTTTTATTGTGGTCAGCTTAGAAGCATAGCCTTTCTGAACGTAATCCTTTATCTGGCGATCTATGTTAGCTAGCATCTGAGGTTCTCGCGCCAGCTTCTTTTCAAGGCATCTCAGCCGTTTCTCCGCCATAGGCCTGCTATCTGGAAGTACTACGTCGTCATATTTCCACAGCAACGGGACGGCATACCTTTGTCCGTCATATATTGTTTTAGCTTCGAGCAGTTGGCTTGCCCTATCATCGCTGGCAGATATAGGCTTCTTGAAGTTGGTTATCCCTGCTGCATCGACCTTGAAATACTCTTGCATCATCCTAAACATTTCCGCATTGATGCTACCCTGACATTCACATATGTGGTAGCTGTGGCTCGTTTCGCTAGCAACTGGATACGCGTCGCTTATTGTAGGGCCGAAGACTGTCCATCCCAACCTGGTTTTTATTGCGACAGGTTGATTGGGGGCACCTTCTACCGATTTCAGAGGGATTCCTAGGCTCCAGTGTTGCAGTCCCAGCAACAATCGAGGCTTCGCATTCTCATAAGGCACAAATGGTACGTTCCTTAAGTGAACGTATTTTCTTACGAGTGCATTTATATTGACTGATTGCCTCGGCAGGTCTAAGGCTTTGACAGTGTGCACGTTCGGTAGTGCATATCTTTTTCGATCACCCAATCCAGAAATCTCTATGTTGATTTTCCTGGATTCTTCCTCACTCCGATGAGTATTCCCTGTCCACTTAAGACAAAGCGGATCGACTACACCATCGGTATTTAGTAGTTGTGCAAGCTCCTCGTCCATCAGCGTAACAGATGACCCATCATCAAGAAAGGCGTACGTATCTATTTTGCTGTTGTTGGAGTATAGTGAGACTGGGAGGATCTTGAATAGGAGTGGGTTTCTGCCTTGACGATTCGTTACGCAGTTAAGCTGTGCACTGGTCGTCGGTTCATTGTTGGGATTCACTACAAATCTTGGATTATCTGCCTGCATATCGCGTGTATGTAGTAGCCTATTGTGTTTGTACCTACAGCCATCAACCCCGCACACTTGGGGTGATAAACATCGACGTCTACCATGTTGACGTAAACAGATCCTACAAATAGTGTATTGTCTTATTACCGACCATCTCTCTTGTGATGCCATGTTGAGGAACTGTTCACACACTGCCACTGACTTGCATCCGTTGCTACAAACAGGACACTTTCGTCCTTCGCTGCCGTTGGTGGTACTTTGTGGCGCATGAATATTTATGAATCCTTTAGACTTCCTCCTAGATTTATGCTCTGAATGATCCCCAGGTAATGCTACTGTCGTTACTTCAGATGCCGCTCTTGCTATTTTAGAGAGCCACTCACTAAACGTGGCTAAGTTGATGTCATAAACTTCCTGCTTGAACATGCCCCAATTCAATTTCAATTGGGTGGGCAGCCTATCGACAAGTTCTTGTAGCAGACACGGATTGTTTTTTTTTTTTTTTTTTATATAATTTGCGTGCGCTAAAGGGATTTCTTTTTTCTGTAGTGACACAGTACCCTTATAATGGTAAAACCACAGCGCAGGCATTTAGTTTGTTGCGCAAGTAGCTCCCAGCAATTCATTGCCTATTTTTGGGTGCTACTTACTGGAAGAATAGAAGGATAGGAAAGAGGTTTGGTGCGATGGGATTTTTTTTTTCTCAACAGGTGGCGCCTAAATTGCTTTAGGGAGATCAGTTTTTGTTGTGTGTATTCAATTTATAAAAATCATGGCCCTGGTCGGGATTCGAACGCACGACCTGCCAATCACTTTAGTGAATACACTACCATCGCACCATTGCCACCTGCCACACGGATTGTTGAGATGGGAACGAAGACCGGCCGATTGTATAGTGCCACAGGCATTTGCTACGGAGACAGAGAAGTTAATTAGGGTTTCTAACTTATCAGGTTTGGGTGGCGGTTCGTTGCGTATTTTTTCTAGAATAGTTTGAATAATTAACTCCGGACGGCCGTACAACATTCTTAAAGTGGAGATAACTTGGTCGACTTGATCTGGATGCATCAAACGAAAGCGAACCTTTTCGAGTGCTTCACCCGTCAGGCAGCGCTGTAGCCGCTGTAGGTTCTCGTGGTTGCTATATGCACACGTCCTAGTAGAGCTTTCATACCAGCTGATGAACAAGGGCCATTCTTCTGGCCGACCTGAGAACTTTACGAATTCCCTCGACATAATTTGCCTTGCAGCTAGTTGGTTTTTATTTAAAGTAGGCGAGGCCTGAAGGTGAATCGAAGGGCATGTGCGAGTGGAATTGATGTCAGCCCGCATTGTAGATGATGGTTTTGGATTTTCGTGGCTAACTTTGCGGCAGAAGGGCGTCCCATTATTAACCCAGTTTTCTGTCATATCGCCTACGAAGGATTCGCCATCGGCACAATCCGAAGCGACCTCGTCGTCGGAACTAACCTGCTCGAGTATCTCGTACTTTTTCTTGAGATAATCTTCTTCGCGCTGTTCTCGAAGCTTTGCGGCCTCTTCTAACCTCTGCAACATCAAGTTTGTTTGCTTCTGAGACTTCTTTGAACCGGCCTTTGAGCAGGTCCCTACTGATTGCGAGCGGCTTAGCGAGGAATGGGTGGAGATGGGTTTCGCAGGGTTCGTAGCGGGCATGTTTGGTGGCGACTGATTCGATGAGTGTGGCGGACGGTCGTCAGCTGCAGTTTTTGGAGGAGTTTGATGCTTCTCCTGCTGACATTCTTGACATATCCAACGCTTAAGCCGCTTGACGCGATTGTCAACTTTAGCGCAGCTGTAATGGTACCAGTGGTCACAGGCGTCACATGCCACCATATCGTCGAACGTATCTGGCTGGTCGCATTTTCGGCAATTAGATGGGGAAGGGGCAGGGCAAGAATCTTTTTGGCATGACATTCTCACTTACCTGAAGGCACTGTGGGCGGCGATGGCAATTAGGGTAGGAAGGCGAATGGTGAGTTCAGTATGATGGTATACTAAGGTGTCGTAAATATGCGCACGAATCCCTATTTTAATTCGTTGCTTGAGGCGCCGGCGTATTGTGGAGAACTTCTTTCAGTTTGGTCCTTTCAGATGTTGGCATTAGCAGAGCAAAATTAAAATTTAGTATGTTGAGTCAGTCAACAAACTTCAAAACCCAATTAAAAATTTCAGAATACTTTCAAAGCAGTTTCTAAATTTTCCTGCAAAGTTTATTTTCGTTATAATAATAAATTCAATTTACATTTTAATAAAGTTAATCTTACATTTGTTTGGTTTTAATACTTTTCACAATTTCGATAATCTAATAACCTGAATATATCTGATGAAACGTACTCCATGTGTTTCTTGGTCTCCAGCGTGCCATCAAACAAAACGTCAAAAGCAAGAAGTCAACCTCCCTACCCATCTACGACGATGCTGTCATTGTGCCGCCCTGCCCATCGGTATTAGTGCTGCCAAGTTCGGTTGCATATTTCATCCGAGTAATTAGGTTTCTGCAAGCACTCAATACCATAATTTCTCAGTGTTGTTGTTTGTTTTGTTGGGAAGCAACATTGCTTTTGTTCAGTGCTAATTGGTGGTTTTCTTGTTATTTTTATGTGCATGGTTTAGTATTTGTTGTGTAATGCCTAGGTCTTACTTTAATGTTTCCGATTATCTGTTTTATTTATTATGTTGAAAAATTAATTTTAACATGTACGGTGTTACCACAACGCACTCTGAAAATATAACAACAAATGCCTTTAATGGCCAGCAGGGCAAGAATGACCAAAATGGTCATTGTGGTCACGTAGTCTAATATACTACCCTGACATCGCCGAATTTTTGGGCATTTGACAGATAATCTAGTCATTTGGCTGTGGTTTTTTGAATACATAATTGGCATGCAGTCTAATCTTACCTTAACAGTTGTGCTCAAATGCGGAAAATCAAACAGTTCCTACGGTTGTCTTGTCAATCTTCTCACAATTACAATTTAGAAATACGAATTTATAAAACCACATTTTGTTGAAGGCGTTAGTAAATTAAATTTCATTTCAAATATTCAGAAACTGAGTTATAAACAAAAATGTCTAAAGCTCACCCTCCAGAATTGAAGAAGTACCTTTCTAATAACCTGTTTTGTATTTTTCTTAACTTTCCATTTATTAGGTACATGGATAAACGAATGTTACTCAAGCTCAATGGCGGCAGATCAGTGGCCGGCATCCTGCGTGGTTTCGATCCATTTATGAATGTCGTATTGGACGAAACTGTAGAGGAGTGCAAGGATAGTACGAGGAATAACATTGGCATGGTAGTATGTAAATCGTTTTGTCTTGAAATTGAAAGGATAAAATAGTTTTTTTCGCTTAGGTAATCCGAGGCAACAGTATCGTGATGGTAGAGGCGCTTGACAGAGTGTAGATGCTTGCATATTCTTTTTATTGAAAAAAATATATTTTAAAATTCCTCAAGGACACGGAAAATGAATTAATTTTTATATCCTCAACATGATGTAAAGTGGAATGTTTTCTGAAAGTGTTCAGGAATAAAATTGTAAAACCATTCCCGCAATTATTTTGCCATGTTTTTCCAAAATTAATTTGAAACTGCATTGCGGTAAAATCGGTACCACGTTCAGGCATCTCTTCCAAATGGAGCGACAAATTAAACAAAAATCATTCGGACTCACGAAAACGTTAGAATTTAGAACACAATCATATCAATTCTGAGATTTACTGCTCTCCTTAAATCCGCGGGGAAATACATCGCCGAAATTCATCATTTAAAACGTCTGGAACATTGCGAATGTGAGATTCCCCTGGCAGATTTAACGATAGGGGTGTTAATTTCGTTGCGTGGCTCGAAATTCTGTGACCACGCTTGTCCCTTTTAAGGTTTTTAGATTTAGCTTGTAGTGCTCTTGCGGTCATACTTTTAAAAGGAAATTTCAGACACTTCCTTTTACAGTCCCTTCAAAAACTTAGCTGAACTCAATAACAAATCTTATCCAACGTAGTGTGCAAACATCTCGAGCCATTCTGCAATACACTAACAGACACGTACCAGTGTGACTTCCGGCCCGGGGGATCGACAATAGACCAACTTTATCTCGTATCTCCAGCCGTCCAATTCAAGTGGTAGCAATTACAAAGATAAGGTGGTTCATTCAACAACTCAAACGAAAAATTCGATAATCTTGTGAATATTCTCAAAAAAAAAGTTTTTGTTGTAAGGATAACTGAGGTGTGGTGACTTTCTTTTGGAATATTGTTTTATAACGTACGGAGAGAAGTAAAATTAATTGAAAACTTCAACCTGGCACTACCCAATTTATACCTGCTCAAAATGTTAATTGTATTTTGGATTACTTTAAATGGATTTCCCGCAACTTCTACGTTCTTGGCGCGCATTCCCCAATGCGGGACAATGATTTTAGGCCCATATTATGAGTAGCGAATCGAACGAAAAGCCTTGCGAATTCCACTATTCAGCATTATGAATAGCGATTCGCTAAATTAAGTTCGCTTCAAATGTCAAAAATATAGCGAATTCGATTTTCGGTAAATTACAAGTAGCGACCCATCGCTAATATATTCGCGCAATGTGTCAAATCCAGGCGAACTAAAATAATCAGTGATAACGCTTGCGTACGCGCTTTAGAAAATGTTTAATCTTTGTTTCTGTTTATTTTGTGCATTTTCTGATAATGAGTGGCGCGAGAAAAAGGTAGATGTAAATAAATTGTTAAAAAATAAAATAAAATGCAAAACATCGGTTTCTTCTTCTGTTTTTTCTGGACCGGCAGAATGTTTTATTATTTTTACTTCCATCAAGTACAATTTTGAATGGGAGTACCTATAGAGAAGACAACATTTCATTCCTTATACGGTGGCCCTCTGAACTTATGTTAACCATCCCCAAGTCAATTGGTTCATCTGTAGCCTCCATGGGATTCATGTTTTCTTCTGCCATTATCTCCGGGTCTGGAACGCTATACTTGCGACAGATATTGTGTAGTGCACAACATACATTGACTATTTTGATAGCTTTTTGTGGAGTGTAGTGCAATTTGCGCTCATTAAGAACTGCACTAAACCTGCTCTTCAAGTTCCAATTGTCCTTTCGACAATATTTCTTGCTTTTGCATGCCTTTTGTTAAAAAGGGATTCTCTTGAGCCTGATGCTGCGTTTCTAAATGGAGTAATCATATAAGGCTGCAGAGGATATCCTGAATCTCCTATAGATCTAAAAGTAGTTCATCAAAATAGGACAAAATTCACTTATAATAGAATAAAATACACACCTAAGTACCTTGAGCGCTCTCCATTTACCCACCAGCTCTCTAAGAGTTCCTTCAATTCACTTTGATTCCATACAAACGAGTCATGTGTGGAACCAGGATTTCTGGCATCAACAAATCTCATTGTGCCATTATTGTCGCAGGCCTAGTGAAAAGATAAAATTCCAGCGAAAAGCAACAATCAAAATAATAACAACTTACCACCATGGCATTCAAACTATACAACCCTTTTCTGCTCAAATATTGGTGTTGTAAATGAGCAAGGGCGATGATTCCAATGTGGGTACCGTCAACACATCCTAGTCTAGCTCTTTCGAAAAAGTAATTCCTTGCGTCCTGTTTTTCAACGTTGGACATATCTGCCTTGATCCAAAACGGACAAATGTTCGATCCAAGTAACGCAAGAACTTGATTTAAAACTACCGAAACTGTAGGTTGCGAAAGCCCCAATTCAAAGTCAGTTCCCACACCATTTTGATAGCTACCACTACCGAGAAACCGCAGAGCACATGCAATTTCTATTATTGGTGCAATTGCAAAACTCACAGAAGTTTTCAGCCCTGGACTTATTTTATTCAAAAAATAATTAAACGCACGTTTAATCGAAAATATGAAATAAACCTAAGAAAAGCAATAGGTACCTACATTTAACTGAACAAGAGGAAATATTTTTTTTCATACAAACTATCTGTTAGTTTAAGTGGGTTGGAGCTATCTCTTCTCAGTCTACACACCATTACTGATTTCTCTGCTCTCTCGTCAGACAAAATAAGTCAACACTACTTAACATTCTTTGTTTGTGCTCTATTTCGTTTTTCCAAAAATTGAAATTCACAAATAGTTGATGCAAACAAAAATACCTGATGCAAAATCAATAAAATTCGACGTTTAACATGTGTCATTTCAGTCTGATAATCAGTGGCAGCATTGATTTTCAAGCGAATGTGGAAGCTCGCTATTCATAATACAGTGATAAGCGAAATTCGCTAAAACATTCGAATCTAGGCGAACGTTCGATTCGCTACTCATAATGTGGGCCTTATTCTTTCGATAAACGATCCAATAATCATTCGATTCCCGTGCTGGAAAAGAAATGGAAGATAACTCGTTTTCACTCAACTCCTTCTCCCTCTTGAAAGGAATTGCCTTCTGTTATTATTATTATTATTTTATTAAAAGGTAAGTAAATACAGATTAATAATGCTTTACAGCGCTAGCTACCAAGGCTTTTGGCTGGGTTGATTTGGGCTGCTAGTTAGATGCAGTTGTCTAAATTGACTTCCTTTAAAAGCTCGAAAACTACGTGAATGTTTTGTACAGAGGGTACAGATAGAATCTCGGAAAGTTTATATTTGGATGAGTTTTTTAATAGATTGTATACCTTTGGACATTCATATATATAAAGTTTGGCAGTTAAAATACGACCGGATTGGCAGAGATGGCATGTTGGAGGATTATCTTTTTGTAAAATGTAGTTGTGAGTCATTTGTGCGTATCCAAGCCGAAGTCGTATAAAACACATTCATTGTCATTCTGGTTGTTGTTGCTGACGGGTAGGATGTAGGATCGCCGTTTGGGTTGAAGCTTCTGTAGAGGTGGGTGTATTGCGACCATGCCTGTTTCCTTTTTTGTTCCAAGTAGGAGTTTATGTGTTGGGTTGTGTGCTTTTTGGTGGGTGGGTAGGGTGTGATGTTTGTTTTTGTTGCCGTACTACGGGCCGCCCTATCCGCGAGGTCGTTTCCTTTGATACCGAAATGACCTGGGATCCAGATGATTCTTAGTTTATTTTTTTCCTTTTATGATGTTGTCTGGGATTTTGCTGATAAATGTTGCCCGATTTTTAGTGTTTCGAATCGCTTTGAGTGTGGAGAAGCTGTCGGTACAGATGATTGTATTTTTACGTGTAGACTTGTACACATTTGTGGCTTTGAGAATAGTGTAGTGTACATAATAACTACACTAACAAATAGCCTCAGCATCGTAAAGGAATTTCCCCAGCTACACAAAAAAACATAGACACACATAAGACAGACATTTCCCACCGAATTCACTCGACACCCGATACACACCTAATGCTCGCCATAGAGTCAAGGCCAATGACAATTGCAGCATTTCTCATAAGACACACATTTCCCACCAAATCCACTCGACAACCGATACACAGCTAATGCTCACCATAAAGTCAAGGCCAATGACAATTGCACATTTACGTGTTGCAGCAAAATTGTGCTGAGTAGTTTATTTTCCCTTTATTTGTGTTTTCCTTTATCATATTATAATGTAAGTAGCATGTAAGATATTTTGTATAAATAGGCTAAGATCTTTGAATAAAATTTAATTACTATCTGACTTGTGGATGTTATGCTTGGCTTCTTAGCCGTTTCCTCACTTTCAGCTCGGCTCTTTAGCCATCAATTCAGTTCGGCTCTTTAGCCATCAATATTTTGGCTTGGGATAGCCAATAATCCCCATAGCTTGGTAGGCGAGGCAGGGCTTTTGCGCAACCTAAAATATCAAACATTACATGGCGATCCTGCCACTGACCCTAGTAGAACTCTGAATCAAATGCGGATGCTTATAGTAGTATTGTATAAAAGACAAATACATTACATTTAAATATGCATTTGCGCATCAGGAAGGTTTCGGCTGACTTATAATATCTTCAAAAATCATGCGAAAGTTACCTCAAGAATTTGCCTTTCCGCTTGGATTGGGAAGCAAGAAACAATTATCTACGACAGACAATGATGAATCAAACCAAAACATTACCAAAACACCAATCCATTCAGCAATGCCTTACAGCAGAGACGATGTGCGCAAACGTGCAAACTGCCGGGATTTAGATATAATATAAAATAATATAAAATAAAAAAAAAAAAAAAAAAAATCCACTATGCACCGAACCAAAACAATGAAATAAAATATTTTTATTCGTCAAGTAACTAGCTTGATTGCTAACTAAGATTGTTATAATTTTGCAATAGGTACCTACCTTGCATATTTCTGAATTTGCAACCATCAAATGTGATTTGTATATGTATAAGCTTATTATTTTCAAATTGAATTAATTTTTTAAGCACATTTAATATCCATTCTTTTGAATATCTTTCTGCTCTAAACAATGAAAACAAAATAGTATTAACAGAGAAAGAGTGAGGTGTACTTCTATGTACTTTTTAATTGAATTGAGCTAAGTTTAATGTTAATATGTAAAGTATACACCAAGGGGTGAACAGATATAATTACAAATGTCAAAATGTATAAAAAAAAAAAAAAAAAAAAAAAAAAAAGAGAAAATTCCATTAATTTGAAATCTCATTAATATATTTATTTATTTTTCGTTATTTCATGTTAAATTAAAAAAAAAAAAAAAAATGCACTCAAATGGAATAGAATCTACTAAGTTCTTCTATACAATTTAAAGTGAAATTCAAGTAGTAAGGAAAACCATATAAAATTAAATACAATGGCGACATTCGACACTGTAACAACACTAAAAGTCATTCCCGAATACAACGGAGAATTAGACAAACTAAATAATTTAGTAAACATGGCAAACTTTATAGCGAGAACACTTACGACCGACACAGAAAAAAACAAACTATTTAAATTCATACTAGAAACTAGACTAACAGACAAAGAAGAAACAACAATAATAACTTTAGAAACAGTAGTAACAATAGGAACTTTAGAAACAACAGAGGTTACAGTAGCTCTAGAAACAATAACAGAAATATTAATCATGTAGGTACTTCGGAAAACGGGCAGCAAGACTCCGAAGTCCTGGAAGACTCAGAATACCAAATGGAAAACAACCAATAAGATCCATCTTTCATCTAAATCAACAAAAAAAAAAAAAACTGATAGCGGTATACCCAAAAGCAATGCTTTAAACGTAAGGCCTGATCAACTTTACGCCTGGGAATGCACTTCATTTTCAGAAATAACAAACGTACGTAAACTAGAATTCAAGAATGTGCTCAATAACTCGCGAGAACGAAGAAATACTTCGCATAAATTAATAAACGTCGACGATAAAAAAGTAATAGTAGAATATAGCGATAATCTTAATCAGGACTTAGGTCAGATTTTAGAGAAACTAGTATTCGCAATGGCCAAGAGAACGAAGAAATACTTCGCATAAATTAATAAACGTCGACGATAAAAAAGCAATAGTAGAATATAGCGATAATCTTAATCAGGACTTAGGTCAGATTTTAGAGAAACTAGTATTCGCAATGGCCAAGAGAACGAAGAAATACTTCGCATAAATTAATAAACGTCGACGATAAAAAACTAATAGTAGAATATAGCGATAATCCTAATCAGGACTTAGGTCAGATTTTGGAGAAACTAGTATTCGCAATGGCCAAGAGAAATATTGAAAAATTAGCTATAGCAAAAAATGATATAATATTCGAGCACATCAATATAAATGAATTCAAAAAGATATATGTATGACCCTTCGGGTAGGGGCTAGAATTTACCCGAGGTAGGCATGCCTGTCGTAAGAGGCGACTAAAATCCAACCGCCGTATACCGAGCGTATAGTGTATACAAAAAATGCAATGAACAAAACGAAACGATTAATTACCCCAGGTGGCAGTCCAGCTCTACTGGAAAATCCACCCTCTTCGGAGGTCGGCTCTACGGATTCTGGGGAGAGCCGCTTATTGCAATCCATTGACCCTTTTATTAAAAGTTCAAGGGTATCTCGATCACCTCCATCAAGATCGAATAACCCCGGGAAAAGAAGTCCGCCGGGAGCGCCAGCGCGTGAAAAACAGGACTCAGTGAAAAATACAAGCTTTGAGGAAGAAAATAAAGCACTCCGAATCAAGCTTAAGGAAATGGATCTACTCTATCAAGATCTTAAGAAAGAGATAGATCTGTTAAAAGAAGAAAATAAGGTCCTAAGGAACACTTATTTGCAGAAAGAACGCGAATGTACTCCTCCACGCCTAGCTAGTCCGGAATACCACACCGACGAAGAAGAGCTAGCACGCGAAACGAATCGGGTCCCTAAGAAAAGACCTACTAAAAAAAGGAGAGCTGGTTCTTCGCCCGAAGTCGAGTCCCCAAAAGAACAAAAGCGTAAAGTACCGCAAGAAAAACAACTCAAAGCGCAAATTCGCGCACCGCCTCCAATAAATGTCGTTGGTGTAACGGAGTATAATAAGTTGCACAGCCTCCTTAAAGGAACGTTAAAATCGAAATTTAAGGTCACATTTTTGAGGAATAATGCGTGGAAAATTAACGTTGATAACCACGAAGACTACCGGGCAATTTCTCACAAGTTAAATGCCGAGAAGTTCCAGTGGTATACTTTCGAAATAAAGTCTGAAAGGCCACATCGTGTTGTAGCAAGGGGACTCCACCCCTCATGCACCAAAGAAGAGGTTATTAACGACCTCCAAGCCAAAGGGTTTAAAATTCTTGATGCCGTTAATATCATCAAGAAGGAGAAGCAACAAACGGAAGAAGATAGGGATATCCTGGTAAGGCGTGGACTTCCGCTCTTTATGCTTACCTTCGATAGGTCTGATAACATCGAAGATATATACCGAATTAAATCTATAGTAAATATTGTGGTAAAAATCGAGCCTATGCGTAGAAATTCGAAAATAATTCCACAGTGCAAACGTTGCCAAGAATTTAATCATACGCAAATGTATTGCAAAAAAGAGCCGCGATGTGTGAAATGCGCCGGAAATCACTTTTCCCAAGACTGTAGAGGAAATAAACAATCCTCAGCTACCTGTGCTAATTGTAAGGGAAAGCACCCGGCAAATTATAGAGGTTGTGAAGTAGCTAATGAGTTGCAAAAACGGAGAGATGCGTTCCTCAAGTCTCAAAATAGGAATACAAAACCGTTAGCCAAGCCGAAGTCTAAGACTGCCCAGGAGGTAGTAGGCAATACAAAACCTCCGGTTCAAGAGCGCAAAAATGTCAGAGAAAGAGAGACAACAGAAAAGCCCTCAACCTCTGTTGACAAAAGAAACGCTATTGATAAGTTACCATCAGGAAAGCCATCGAATAGTGGCCCTCGGACAGCCAGAGTGCAGACCTACGCTCAGGCCGCGGCATTCGAAGGAGCAAAAAACGTTGAAACTTCGCCGGACCCTGTTTCTCTCGTTTTCTCAGTTATTCTCGACAAACTTGAAGAACAAAGTAAAACAAATAAAATTATTCTCGATCGGCTGGTTAAGCTCGAAAATAATTCATGGAAAACGCGCACTTCAAATACAACATGAATGAAAAACCAATGTTAAAAATATGCACTTGGAATGCAAACGGACTTTTGCAAAAACTTGACGTATTGGAAATATTCATACGTGAGAAAGATCTTGACATTTGCTTGATATCTGAAACTCACGCAAAGAAGGGATCGAATTTAAAAATAAAAGGATATAATGATTTCCACGCTTGTCACCCTTCGGGAAACGCGAGAGGTGGATCATCATTGTTTATTAAAGACTGCATTGAACAATACGAAGACCTGAAGATAGAGCTTGAAACTATGCAACTGTGCACGATTCGAGTAAAAAATAGTCAGCGTACTCTTAGAATTTCATCTATCTACTGTCCACCGCGTTCCGCGCTTGAAAAAAGTGATTACACGAACTTGCTTAAATCGCTCAAACCAAATTTCATTATTGGCGGCGATTTTAATGCGAAACACACGTTCTGGGGTTCTAGATACATCTCGCGAAAAGGTAGAATGCTCTATGGGGCAGGTATGGAGTACAGTTGCGATTTCCACTCGACGGGCAAACCGACCTACTGGCCAACTGATACTTCAAAAATACCTGATCTGATTGATTTTTTCGTCGTGAAAGGAATAACTACCAACCACATTAAAATTGAAGAGAGCTTTGATCTGTCATCTGATCATTCACCGGTTATTTTAACATTGAGCGTAAAACTAGCCAATAACCTAGAGCCAGCGAGATTAACTGGTAGATCAACTAACTGGGAAGGCCTTAGGAACGAAATTGAAGAGAATGTTGAACTGAGCGTCCCACTTACGACACCCTATGAACTTGAGGCTGAAGTTGATCGCTTCGTTGAGATCGTACAGCTCGCCTCCTGGAATAATACGCCTAATCCAAGAAAAACGCCGGCTAAATACGGCTTACGATATCCTCAAGAAATAAAAGAATTGGTCAACGAAAAAAGGAAGGCGCGCAAAAAATGGCAACAGAGTCGCGCTCCCAACATAAAGCACATTTGAATTATTTGTGCAATTTGTTGAAGACAGCTATTAAGGATTTTAAAAATCGGGCGATAGGTTCCTACCTTGAAAATTTAACAGCGAAAAAAGATTCCAATTATTCACTTTGGAAAGCTATAAAAGGCACCAAAAGGCCTAAAATCCCCGCGCCGCCAATTAAAATAAATCAAAATGAATGGGCAAGGGAAGATAAGGAAAAAGTGGACGTTTTTGCCGCCCATCTAGAAGAAACCTTTAAACCGTACGATGGTCAAGTGGTCCACGACAATATTAATAGGACGGAATTACTACCTGACAATTTAACACTCACAAGTGCAACGCTAAGTTAACTAAAACTTGAAATCGAATCTCTAAAACCTAAGAAAGCTCCTGTTTATGATTTGATCACTGGAGAAGTTCTCAAAGTCCTACCAAGAAAAGCATTAATTAAGCTTCTTCAGATTATAAATGCGGCACTCAGACTAAAACACGTGCCGAGCCAATGGAAAGTTGCGGAGGTCATAATGGTTTTAAAACCAGGAAAACCGCCAAATGAAGTAAAATCATATAGACCAATTTCCCTCCTTCCAGTGATATCCAAGGTTTTCGAGAGAATACTATTAAGGCGAATACAACCGGTTATAGAAGAAAATAATCTTATCCCTGACCACCAGTTTGGGTTCAGAACCAAGCATTCGACGATTGACCAAGTGCATAGAATTACTGACGTAATCGAGAAAGCATTTGAAGAAAAAAAGATATGCTCAAGCGTATTCCTTGACGTCTCACAAGCCTTTGATAAGGTGTGGCACGACGGCTTAAAATTTAAATTACGACAAGTTCTTCCCGTATGCCTATATGATATTCTAGAATCATATCTCGGGAATAGACTCTTCCGTGTTAGAAATGGGAACGAATACTCGGAGCTCAAAGAAATTTCGGCCGGCGTACCGCAAGGTAGCGTCCTCGGGCCGCTTCTCTATCTCTTATATACACGCGATATACCAAGAGAAGATGAAACTACCCTTGCTACGTTCGCCGACGACACCGCTATCCTTGCAGTAGGTAATACAATTGAAGAAACGACTGCAAAACTACAAATCGCACTGAATAAGGTAAATGAATGGACGAGGGACTGGCGGATCGCCCTCAACGAAACTAAATCTGTTCACGTGAATTTCACGTATAAGAAAACTAATGACTTGCCAATTTTCCTAAACATGTCCCGAATACCCTTTGCAAACGAGGCCAAATACCTGGGAATGACTCTCGACGCAAAGCTAAAATGGAGTTCGCACGTGAAAATGAAACGTAAAGAACTCGATATCAAATATAGAGAAATGTACTGGTTACTCGGAAAACATTCCCAGCTCAGTACCGAGAACAAACTGCTTTTATACAAGCAAGTGCTAAAGCCGGTGTGGACCTACGGTATACAACTTTGGGGTTGTACCAAGAAAACAAATGCCAATATTTTACAAACTTTTCAAAATAAAGTGCTTAGAGAAATTGTACAAGCACCATGGTATATTAGAAACGACGATATCCACAGGGATCTCGGAATTCAAACAATCGAAGCTGAAACTAGAAGCTTCGCGAGAAAGCATAGAAACCGACTAATCGGACATACCAACAATACAGTCCGACAAATCTTGGATGAGAGCAATTTATTGCGCCGACTACAAAGAACGAAACCGTTCGACTTGGCAAGATAAGATTAACCGCGCCTAAATTGCGGAACATGCAGGATCTTTCATTGGAAAGTAACCTGTCAAAAGTTATTATTTCGTGATAGAAAAATTGCTTGATAAGTTATATCTTAGTTGCAGTACCCATCAATCTATCGAAGGGAGGTGTTTTTAGTCAGTAAAAATCTGACACTACTATGAGCACGCGCTTGCTATTCTCATAGTGTCTTTGGAAGATCTTCACCTACCCTCTTACAAAAAAAAAAAAAAAAAAAAAAAAAAAAAAGATATACACTATGTTGCAACAAAAATTAAAGAATAAAAAGCTAGCAAACTTAAAAATACTGATATATCAACCAGCGTTGAGGATAATTGACAAAAATGAAATGAATAAAATAGCAAAGAACCTATTAGAACGAGCTAAGATAGAAAGAAAAGAAGCACTAGATAAGAAATCAACACCACTTAAAATTAGGATAGGAGATTTAGTATATCTAAGAGTAGGAAATAAAAAGAAATTAGATTTACCTTATAAGGGACCCTTTGAGGTCATAGAGTTAAGAGGTGTAAATACTAGAATAAAAATAAATAACGAAATAAAGGAAGTACATAATAATAGATTAAAAAGACTAAATAACTAAACAAAAAAAAAAAAAAATTTTTTATATAAAAATTTTTTTTTTTTTTTTTTCATAAAGAGTGAGGATGTAGTGTACATAATAACTACACTAACAAATAGCCTCAGCATCGTAAAGGAATTTCCCCAGCTACACAAAAAAACATAGACACACATAAGACAGACATTTCCCACCGAATTCACTCGACACCCGATACACACCTAATGCTCGCCATAGAGTCAAGGCCAATGACAATTGCAGCATTTCTCATAAGACACACATTTCCCACCAAATCCACTCGACACCCGATACACAGCTAATGCTCGCCATAGAGTCAAGGCCAATGACAATTGCACATTTACGTGTTGCAGCAAAATTGTGCTGAGTAGTTTATTTTCCCTTTATTTGTGTTTTCCTTTATCATATTATAATGTAAGTAGCATGTAAGATATTTTGTATAAATAGGCTAAGATCTTTGAATAAAATTTAATTACTATCTGACTTGTGGATGTTATGCTTGGCTTCTTAGCCGTTTCCTCACTTTCAGCTCGGCTCTTTAGCCATCAATTCAGTTCGGCTCTTTAGCCATCAATATTTCGGTGCCACTTTCGCTTTTGGAGCCGTCGGTATATAGGCTGTCCCATGAATTTGTGCAGTATATACTCATCATTTCTATGAAAAGTTGCGAGTGGGCTTTACTGGGTAATGAATCCTTTTTTGTATCTCAGAGGTGTTTATAGCATCAGCGGGTAGAAGCTAAAGGGGATGGTTTTCAATCGTTGTTAGGCCGCTATTTTTAGCATAGTTAAGCGCCAATCAAATTGTTGCGGGGCATTTGTGGACCTTTTTCCGTCTAAGGATTTTGATGGCATCGTCGATGATGGGGGATTTGTGTGAATAGCAGATTTTCGGAGCTAGGCGTGAGGTTAGTAGAACTATGCGGTCTTCTATTTTTTTTTTTTTTTTTTTATAATTTGCGTGCGCTAAAGGGATTTATTTTTTCTGTGACACAGTACCCTTATAGTGGAAACCACAGCGCAGGCATTTTGTTTGTTGCTGTAAGTAGCTCTCAACAAATGATTCATTGCGTATTTTTGGGTTCTACTTACTTTATGAAAGAATAGAAGGATAGGAAAGAAGTTTGGTGCGATGGGATTTTATCTCCACAGGTGGCGCCTAAATTGCTTTAGGGAGATCTGTTTTTGTTGTGTGTATTCAATTTATAAAAATCATGGCCCTGGTCGGGATTCGAACGCACGACCTGCCAATCACTTAGTGAATACACTACCATCGCACCATTGCCACCTGTGGATGTGTGCCATATGGATGGAAGTCCGGCTTCCGTTAGCATGTTTTTGATGGGCGTAGTTCTAAAAGCTTTAAGAGAACATCTGATAGCTGCATGATAGGGTGGTTTAATTGTCTGCAATGTAGTTTTGCTGCACTTTCCATATATTGCCAATCCGTAATCGATTTTGGATAACATTATTGCCTTAGTTACTCTAATAAGAGAATTTATGTGAACAGAGCTATTTCTTGAAGAGAAGAATTTAATAACGTAAAGCCTGGTAACTAGTTTATTTCTTAACTCTAGACAATGAGCCTTAAAATTTAATTTATTGTCAAATAATAGTTAAATTATTTACATTTGGTATTTGGTAGCCGTTTAAATTTATATAAAAATTATTGCAACTTGTTTTTTTTGCATATGTGCAAGTGTTTGCTTTCCTCCGCGTGGTTAGTTACCTTGTGAGGTTGGTGCCGGTGCGGAGGCTTAAATCGTAATGAGTCAATCAGACCATGTCTGCTTTGATGAGCGATGACTAAGAACTAACCGGACTGTTCGTCCAAATGGGGAGTCAACCCATAACAAATCTCCAACTCTAAGGTTGCATATGCCGATGGATGCATGGCTAGGGGAGTGCCTAGTCGCAAGTATGCAAACTCCGAATACCAGGCGACCTTCAGTTTCAATCCAGCCTTCCATGCCATATCGGGCTCTGGTATGGGCGACTTACTTTCCCGTTTACTCGTGGGTACAATTTTTAACTTAAACATAAAAAACATACAGACAGATGCCTCTGAAATTGCATCAACTTCGGGCAACCAGAAGACAACCCAAATCGGGCAGCCACTGGGCTCCCGAAGGCTGATTCCTATGCTACAGAGCAGAACTCGGCCTCCACTTCTCCGCTTGCTGACGGGCAACCGAACCCCCCCCCAACCCCCAAAGTATGGATAGTAATGTCATGTGGACAACATCCAAACCTATCAGTGCCAGAAAACATGAAGCGGAAACGACCACCTCAGATTCTGACACCTCCACTCTGGTGGACAATTGTAGCGTGGTCTCCGAAAAATCGGGTTGTTCCTCCATTGGGAAGAGCTTGACTGGGCTACAATTACAGAGGCAGGGTTTTGTAAGACTTAGCGGTCTACAAAATAGACGCTTTAAAAGTGCTTTGCGGAGAGGCTTAGACAGAGAAAGTGCTCTAGTCCTAGCCCAAGCAGCACAAACAGACAAGCCTGACAACAAGCGAGGCAGATCTGAAGACCAGACTCCCCCCAAACCTGTCGCCAAGAAGGTTAGAAAGGGTCCTAGGCCTGAGGCACCCACCTTTAGCCAGGTGGCAACCCTAGTTAGGCTTGGAATCATTTCAACCGACTTGAGCAAAAACCCTCTCTCCTCAGAGCAAATGACTGCTGTAAAGGAGGCGGTGATAGACACCTCAATTGAGCTGAGCGACCGTGGCGTGTGGCCCGTCTTCTCTGGCTCGCACCCAAAGACAGGATGGATAGTCTTTGTCTGCTCAAATAGCGCCACTGCTGGGTGGATGCGCTCGAATTTCGAGAAAATCAGAGAGAAATGTGGTTTGGACCTGCTGCTTGTGGAAGAAGGATCTTTCCCGAAATCACACATCGTCAGCGGACTCTTTCCAGAGAGCCTTGAACTCTCAAATGAAAAAGTGCTGGCGACCATTGGGGCGCCAAATGCCAACATCAGCACCAAATCATGGAGGGTGTTACAGTGATGTAAGGTAGGTGCACTCCTTCAACGCGTAATCTCGATAGATAACGCTTCCTTGACTGAGCTTAATAAACTTATGGGAAAGATCGCATACCGATTCGGCATGATCAGATTGATTCTTAAGAACACCGATAGAATCTTTAAATCTGCCAAGAACCCTATAAATAAACAGCCAGCTAATTTTGTACCACCTATCGGAAACGTGTCTGAAGGTACGGTACCTCACAAGTCAGTCACGACTAGCTGTGTCACCGGACCGGAAACCACAGTACAACCTATCGGAAATGTGTCTGAAGGTAGTGTACCACTGCAGTCCACCTCGACTTACTGTGCCACAGGGCCAAAAACCTTTGTACAACCTATCGGAAATGTGTCTAAAGGTAGTACAACAACGCAGTCCACTTCAACTGGACCAGCTCCTACCAGCAGCGTAGGGAGTGGTCAGACGACAGTGATGTCAGTTGCTGAGGACCCCCCCGAAACAACCAGCAAAGGTAGCAAAAATGCCATTGGGCATGCTACCCCGAGCGGTTCTGGGAGGAGCACTAAGGCAACGGCCACCGCGTCGTTAAATCTTCCTTTTCTGCAAGGAAAGATTACCTTCCCTAGGAGAACCGGCAATTCGGCCGAGAACCCCTCCAACCCGGCCAACGCCGCCACTGGGCGGTCAAACCAGGGATGGAAGAAAGACGAGCTAGCCAGGCAGTTGACAACAGGTCGACCTGGACTGGCTGCTTGCCGAAAAGGTAAGGGCCCAAAACAGCCCAACTACTCAGGCAAGCCAGATCCCTAAAGGAGGATCCATGAACACCGTCAAAGTGCTTCAGGCGAACCACCATCACGCTAAGGGTGCGTCCGCCACCTTTAGCAAGAGGTTCGCCGAGGAAAAGATAACCCTAGACCTCATCCAGGAGCCTTGGGTGATCAGCGGACATATCAAAGGTCTTGGGAATGGGGCAGGTAAGTTAATTTACAAGTGCGGTGAGCAAGTGCCGAGGGCGGCCTGCTTATTCGACATAAACAGCAACTTTCTTCCCATTCCAGAATTCATCAGCAGAGACCTAGTTGCCGTACTACTGGAAGTACACACACCCAGAGGCACACACAACATCATATGTGCCTCTGCGTACTTCCCCGGAGACGAAGACAACATTCCTCCACTAGAGGTACAGGCACTCATCCGCTACTGCCTACTAAACAACTCGCACTACATCATTGGGTGCGATTCCAACGCGCACAACATGATATGGGGTAGTAGCGACAACAATAAAAGAGGTGAGTGTTTGTTAAATTTTATAGTCGGTAACAAAGTAGATATTATAAACAAGGGTTCCAAACCAACTTTCATAAATTCGATTCGCGAAGAGGTACTTGACCTCACGCTCGCTAGTCTATTTATGGCAAATTTCATTGAAAACTGGCCTGTCAGACGAGTCCACGCTGTCGGATCACCAACACATTAGGTTCGACCTGCCCGGGCAACTGTCACAGGCCACAATTAGATACGATCCTAAGTCGACGGACTGGAATACGTATCGAGGACTTGTCCTCTCAAAAACGGATATGCTAATTTCGTCAATCAATTCCCCGTGGGATCTTGACGAAGCTGCACACCCGCTCAACAAAGTGTTACTAACCTCCTACCAGAGTAGTTGCGTCATTAAAACCAGCATAAAGCGACGTAAAATCCCCCGGTGGAATGACAAACTTGCTGAATATAGGAAGAAGGTTAGGAAAGTCTTTAATCGGGCCAAACACACTAAAAGGGAGACGATTATAGGATCGCTCTCACAGAGTACAACTCAGAACTGAGAAGATCGAAGCGTGCTACATGGAGGAAGTGCTGCGAAGACATAGTAGATATGCCGGTAGCAGCTCGTATCCATAAAGCGCTAGGCAGAGATCATAATAACGGTGTTGGATTATTAAAGAAACCTAATGGCACCTACACGACGGACCAAGAAGATTCAATCAGAACACTTCTTCAGGTTCACTTATCAGGTTCTTCTATTCGCGACATAAGCGGTAACTCTAGCGATGTGGACCAAGGTACATATAGATAGCAGAGTAAACAGCTTATCTGGAAAAATGTTTAGTCCAGACAAAGTTAGATGGGCAATTGGCTCATTTAAACCATTTAAATCCCCAGGTGGTGACGACATATTTCCAGCCCTTATCCAGAGGGTTAGTGATGTCATACTGCCGATGGCTATTGCTTTATTTAGAGCTAGTTATAACTGGGGATACATTCCACTTTCCTGGAGACAGGTAAACGTGATTTTTATCCCCAAAAATGGCAATAGGCCAAGTGAACTGCCTAAATCATACAGACCCATCAGTCTAACATCTTTCTTTCTCAAAACCATGGAAAGACTTATAGATGTTCATATTAGGGAGCAGATAGTAACATCAAGCCCCCTGCACTCAAGTCAATTTGGTACAGAAAGGGCAAATCCACTGAAGGTGCTCTTCACTGTCTTGTCAAAAAGATAAAGGAGACTTTCAAGTCAAAGGAAATTGCATTTTGTGCCTTCTTGGACGTTGAGGAAGCCTTCGATAATACCGGATACAACTCTATTGCCAGGGCGATCAGTAATAAAGGTATCGAAGTATCGACGAACCAATGGATCAGAGCCATGTTGGAAAGTCGAATTATCACCTCCTCATCTGGAGGTAAATCGGTGTCTGTGACGGCAGCCAAAGGCTGTCCCCAAGGAGGAGTACTCTCTCCCCTCTTATAGTCACTTATCATCGACAATCTACTGGTCAGTCTACATAGACTAGGCTTTAACGCCATTGGTTATGCTGATGACCTGGCGATTGTTATTAGTGGTAAGCGTAGCGCAACCATTACTTATAGCATGCAAAAAGCGTTGCTACATGTCTCAGAATGGTGTATTAAGGAAGGACTTTACATCAACCCTCTTAAAACCATCCTGGTACCTTTTACGAGAAAAAGATTGGTTAACTTTGAACCTATCACCGTAAGTGGTACACCTTTGAGTTACTCCAATGAGGTCAAATATCTGGGAGTCATCCTGGATAGGAAACTTAATTGGAACTCACACGTAAAGGCCGCCACTGAGCGTGCCACAAGAGCCATGTGGGCCTGTAGACGCCTATACGGCAGAACCTGGGGTCTTAACCCCAGAATGATACACTGGCTGTACACCATGATGGTAAAACCCATCATCACGTACGCCTCCATCGTGTGGTGGCCAAAAGTACTTGAACGTACTACGGCTAACAGTCTCTAAAAGCTACAACGTGTTGCCTGTCTGGGAATAACCGGTGCCATGCGCACATGTCTTACGGTAGCACTTGAAGGCATTATTGGACTGTCACCGTTACAAGTATTCATTCAGAAGACGGCTGCTAGATGCGCCATCAAGCTTCAGCTTGAGTACAAGTATAACTCAAATGACGATGTGGGTCATCTGAAAATACTCAACTCAATCCAAAACTTTGACATGTTTTACACCATCTCTGACGTAATGGTAAGGGAATATAGTTTCGATAAACTATTTGAGGTAGAAATACTAAACCGTTCTTAATGGGTCTCGGGAGTTCCAGCTGTGGACCCAAAAAGTCTGGTATGGTACACCGACGGATCAAAAATGGAGTCTGGAGTTGGTGCTGGTGTCTTTAGACCCAACACCAGGGTCTCGATACCTATGGGGATGTACCCCACAGTGTTCCAGGCGGAAATCAATGCCATTGAGATCTGCGCTATCTTAAACTTCAACAAAGGAATTAAGGGCGCAAAGATACATATCTTTTCAGACAGTCAGGCGGCACATCAGGCACTGTCGTCCAATACAATAGACTCTCTGACTGTAAGAAATTGCTGCTGCGCCTTACAAAAGCTAGCCAAAAACAACAAAGTTAAACTCGGATGGGTGCCTGGCCATCGAGGTTTTCTAGGGAATGAATCCGCAGATGAACTCGCCAGAGCCGGTTCTGAAGCCACTTTCCTCGGTCCCGAACCGTACTGCAGTGTCAACTGGACCACTGCTCTAGGGCTTATCAAAGATTGGGAGCAACAGACCCGCCTTAAACTTTGGGAAAGCTCCCCTGGTCTGAGACAGTCCAAACGCTTGATTAAGCCCTACTCCTGTAAGGAAATCCTTACACTAAATAAGGAAAATATTAGATTGCTGGTTGGCTTTCTCACTGGCCACTGCGGTCTGAGATATCATCTCAACAAAATAAACCTTAGTCCAACGTCAGAATGTAGATTCTGCATGGAGGACGAAGAAACCTCAGAACACATACTCTGTGAATGTCCGGCTCTGCACTGGCTGAGACGACGCCTTCTCCACAGAGAGTTGTTATCACTGGTGGAGCTTCGCAACTCTACCACCAAAGACGTGCTGAGTTTCATTAGGGAAGTCAGTCGCCTTTTGGTGTAAGTAAACCTATGGACACAAAAGATCTTTTAGGTCGCAGTGTCGGCCCTTGGGCAAGGGTTAAAAAAAAGGGTTTGCTTTTGTTCGGGGATATAATAATGTTATCATATAATTGTTTGGTGTCAGTAACGAGGTTGCATTTGGATAACAATAGTGTTGTGACCCACTACGTACGACCAGTACAACACCCCTTTTTCGTATATCACTCATCGGTTGCCGTTCCTAAAACGCATACCATTAATTGTCTGGTATCATCTTTCTTGTCATTCGCGCAACCGATCTACAAAACACATTAAAACCAATAAGTGTGTCATCTTCCAGAAACCCATTCACAAAAGTAACCTTACACTGTACTTCTTAAACATTTGTCGCCTGATTGTGTATCTGCATTTATGCTTCACATACCTACTCTGGATATTAATAGCAGATACACAATTATATGGGCCAGTGTAAGGCGAAGCGAATGCTATATTATGGAAATGCATAATGTTCCATATAATGCGTCATCTACCAAAATTCATTGTCACCATGCACTGCAATTATGAATTGTCGCTTGTTGTGTATCTGGCACCGTGTAGCTATGGATATTGGTATGGGTAGCAGATACACAATCAATAGAGCCGGTGTAAGGTGCATGAATACGGGAAATGACCCTAGGAACCATTGTACTGTATTTATGACAACACATGTCAGTGTTATTTTTGATTATTGGTGCCGATTGACAGGGTATTGATATTTATGATGAGGACGCATTTTCCATATGGAAATGCGGCATAAGGCATTTTCATATGGACAGTGTCAAATATCATATGCGCGTGGTGGGGATGGAGCCTATGAGTGAAAATCAGTATAAAAGGACAAGGAATGGAATAGGAAGGACAGCAGACGTTTGACTTAGAACACGAATCAATTACTCGAAAGGTCGCAGCCAACGCATTGAGACAGCGGGCCCCAGAGTTAATAAAGATATACAAACATTAAAAACAAAAGTGTTTTCTTGAAGTCAACGACTCTCCCGGTATCTACTCTTCTCCTCACAGTACGAGGAAAGCACGGTTGACAGACCGGTTATAACAATAGTAGGTCATCGGCGTACAAGATATGGTCAATCTTTTTGACTTTTGTTATAATTTCGCTTATGTTGTTGTTCCCCGCAAGGGTACTTCTCAGGAGAGAGGTAACAGGCGTAACGACCCCGCGGACCCTAGGCGCCGGCAAGGGTACTTCTCTGGAGAGAGGTAACGGGCGTAACGACCCTGCGGACCCTAGTCACAAAAATCCAGAAGCGTCTAACCCATATTGGGCGGCTCCCTGGTCAGCTTTATGTCAGGAACGGCTGTGCACAATCCAAAAAATAACGTTTAAACTTTTCGCAAAAGTTAAAAACAAATATGCAATGAACAAAACAAAAGATATAATTACCCCAGGTGGTAGGCCGGTTACCCTGGCAAATCCACCCTCTTCGTAGGTCGGTTCCATGGATTTGCGAGAAGTAAAAGGGTACAGAAAACAACCCCATCTAAAAAAGAAGAACAAAATGAAACATTGAAGGCTAAATATTTAAAAGCCTACGATGAAAGAGATGGGTTTAAGCAACTCAATGAGACACTGCTTAAGGAGATAAATAATCTGAAGCAAGAGTTGCAATTGTTGAAAGAAGAGGTCAACAACCAGAAAAAAGTGAATGTCCAACCTGCCGAGTTCACAACAGACGAGGAAGAACTAAGAAAAGAGACAGAAGGACATCGTCACAAGGGGAATAAAAATAAAAAAACGCAAAATGAGTGCATCCCCAAAAATCTCACCAACAAAAGAAACCTGCACAGTCACTGTGTATGCTTCAAACAAAGAAAATAAAACACAAAATCCAACCAATCCCCCACCAATTATCGCGCTGCAAGTAAATAAGTAGGAAAGCTTGGCCAAAGTATTATAGGAAAATAAAATTAAAGCTAGTACAGCGCTAATAAACAAAAATGACATCAAAATCAATGTGGTTGAAGAAGAGGGATACAGAAGGCTCACTAAAATACAAAACCAGAAAAAGGTACAATGGTATTCTTATGAAAATAAGCAAACCAGACCAATGAAGGTGGTAGTGAAAAAGCATAGAGGAAGGACCTGATCTTCAATCAGATCTTTCCTCTATACTCTTAACACTTAGCGATAAAATAATAATAAAAGACCATAGCCCAAAAACTAGTAAATAGACTGACTGATTGGAACTACTTCAGACAGAAGTTGGAAGAAAGTATCCAACTATCACCAGCTGTTCAAACAGAAGATCAACTAGAAGAAGCAGTCCAAATATTGACGCTCAAAATACAAAAAGCTGCGTGGCCTGCCACTCCCAAAACAACAAAAAAGATCAAGCAAAACTCTTATCCTCCCGAAATATGTGAAATTATTACAGAAAAGAGGAAAGCTAGAAAATGCTGGCAACAGACAAGGGCGCCAAGCGACAAGACCACACTGATCAACTTAAATTATAAGCTCAGAAAATCTGTAAGAGAATTCAATAATGAGTCTTTGAAAACTTAGCTCACAAGTCTTACAAATGATGCTAGTACCGACTACTCGCTCTGGAAGGTAACGAAGAAAATGAACAGGCCAATAGCTCACATTCCGCCAGTAAAAACCAGAGAAGGTAACTGGGCGAAAAGCAACCAAGAGAAAGCAAACACTTTCGCTGAGTATCTTGAAGACGTATTCAAACCTTATGAAGATAAAGGTTATCAAGGACTCGAAATAAGGTGCGAAGAAGATACGCCTATTCGGCCGGTAACAGCTAAAGCACTGCCAAAGAAATTAAAGAAAGCATAAATATAAAAAAAGGCCCCAGGGTTTGATTTAATTACAGGAAAAATTTTGAAGCAATTTCCACGAAAATGTTTAAAAAAAACTAGCGCAGATTATTAATGCTGCATTTAAATTAAGATATGTGCCAAGCATGTGGAAAGTCGCGGAGGTAATAATGATACCTAAACCAGGCAAACCACCTAACGAAGTTACCTCATATCGCCCCCAATATCTATTCTACCAATGTTGTCCAAGTTATTCGAAAAAGTGCTGGTAAACGTCTACAAAAAATAATAGATGAAAAATCGCTAGTCCAAATTCACCAATTTGGATTTAGAAATAAGCACTCTACAATTGATCAGGTGCATAGAATAACAGATAGAATCGAAAAAGCATTTGAAGAGAAAAATGTGTGCTCTACAGTATTTCTTGATACAGCAAAAGCTTTCGATAGAGTGTGGCACAAAGGACTGATACACAAACTACAAAAGCAACTGCCGAACCAGTATGCGACCATTCTGGAGTCTTATCAGATATATTCGTCAGAATTAAACAAGAGGCAGAGTACTCAACATTAAGAGAGATTAAAGCTGGTGTACCACAAGGCAGTGTGCTAGGTAAAGTTCTATACCTACTTTTCACTAGCGATCTGCCTGAAAGTTAAGAAACCATCATAGCTACTTTTGCAGATGACACAGCTGCCCTTGCTGTAGGAGCAACTGTCGAAATAGCAACAAAAAAGCTTCAAACAGCAATAAACAATATTTCAGAATGGACTAAGAAATGGCAGATTAGATTAAACGACCTTAAGTCAGTCCATATTAATTTTACGTATAAAAACGTACCACACATTCCAGTCTACATTAACAACAATGTAGTGGAATATTCAAACACAGCCAAATATCTAGGCACAAAAACAATGTCAAAAAGTCTTTCACCCTTTCTATCACCCATTTCATTCCAACTTTGCTTGTCGAAATGGAATAAAATTAGAGAAAACATAGAAAGAAAAAACTAGAATGAATAACATAATATACTTACAGGAGCAAGTCTGTCCAAGAAAATCAAAATAAAAACTGAATGAACTGAAAAGTTAGGTTAGGTTAGGTAAGGTGGCTGCGAGGGCGTGAGCCCAGGCACACTTAGGCCACAGTTTCGGTCCGTTGTGATACCACAAAAGGGGGGGGGGGGGGGGGGGGGGGTGTTCTGCCGGTCGTCGCTCGGCCTACTGGGTTCCCTGTGATTGCCTCCTGTGAGGTAGTGGTTTTTAGGGGGGGAGATACTCCTGAAGAGGTCAGGGTGTGCAGCCTGGCTGTGTTTCGCATGGGTTGCGATGTGTTAGAGTGACTAGTGCAGAGGCGACTTTCGCCCGACATCCGAACCAAGGGTTGCGATCGAGATGAGGTGATTGATGTAATCAAACCACAGGTCGATCTCAAATTCTGCGCCACGGAGGGAGGCTATTGCCTCCTGATCACCGGGGGAGGGAAGCGTCTTTTGAGATGACTGTTACAATCGAACCTCAAACTGCTCTTCACTCTCTTTGCAGGCAATACCGTGCCAGGGAGACCGATACAGTCAATCCCGAGCAAGCTATTACATTTCTTGGAGGGGGGGTCGGGGTGTACCGACTGCACAGTCAAGTAGTTGGTTACAAAACTGTGCTAGAGGCCGTGACTGAAGGTGGTACAACCCTGCTGCACGCATCGCGGCGGGGTGCGGCTTGTGGCGACTGTTGCAGTACGAGCCTCAAGTTACACCATTCCGCGGAAAGGGAGCAGGGAGGGGCGGCCTTGATAGTCGATTTGGAATTATGATGACTGAGTTCGGGGTTTGTGGTGCAGGTTTTGAGGCATGGGAGAGAAGCAGAGTGTGGTGACTGTTACAATCTAACCTCAACTCTGCTCCCGTTGTGTCTGCATAGCGAGAAGGCAGCAAGGCCGGGGGAGACCATTTCAGTCGATCCGCCGGGTTACTGTCTCGCGCTCGGAGTGGAGTTCTGACTGAAGTGACTGATACAATCTAACTTCAGTGAGAACTCTTTTCCTTTGCAGGGGAATCGGGTTGCGGTGATCTGTGGGAGGGGAGCGGGAGGGGCTCAAGTCATCGTCCAGTCCGTCCTCCAGTTCAGTTTAACCATTTGGATCTAGTGACGAATTTGCTGATACAGCCAATATCTGTCTCACTGAGATCACTTAGATCATCGAGGAAATAGTTGCCGAGGATTTGTTTCCTTGAATTGGCTACTGCGGGGCAGTTGCACAGGAGATGGGTGGTGGTTTCTTCCTCTTCGACGTTTCTACAGCTTCTGCAGAAGTCGTTTGAGGGAGCTCCCAATCTGATGGCATGTTTGCCTGGATGAACTGAAAACTCGTGGCTTCAATGGCACTTGCCTGAGAAGACGCTGGTCTAGGTTCGAATCCCAGTGGAAGAAATGGATTTTAGGGATAAAATGAAGGAAAAAGACGGGCCAGCACCAGAGAAGGAGTCTGATGATCGGTTGTGGCGAACCGTGAAACAGCTCTGTAACTCCAGCCGTCCACTTCATGTGGTAATGAATGTAAGGTTATTCATTCAAAACAACATAAAATGACTCTATATAGACGCTAAACTGCGTTGGAAAGCGCACGTAAAGAAAAAAAAGATGAGTTGAATATGCGATACAGTAAAATGTATTGGCTTATTGGGAGATACTCATCCCTGTCTAACTACAATAAGTTATTGTTATACAAGCAAGTTCTGAAACCAGTATGGACCTACGGGCTCCAGTTGTGGGCATGCACATGCCAAACAAATTTACAAACAATTCAGGTTTTCCAAAATAAAGTACTAAGGAACATAGTTAATGCACCTTGGTACATACACGCAATGCCGATCTGCATAAAGGTCTAAATGTTGAAATGGTTGACGATGAAGTTAAGAAAGTTGCTCAAAGGCATAGAAGTAGGCTTCTCAACCACGTAAACACAGAAATAACAGAACTATTAAATAATGACAATGCAACCAGGAGATTGAGACGAGTAAAACCTCTTGATCTATAAGAGTTAGCTAGGGCTACGAAATCAGGTATTGATTTCAAACAAGAAAAAAGTTTAGAAATCCGACAAACGGCGGATTTACCTGTTAAATTCATTAAATATGCAGTTCAAAAACAAATTGCCGATTAGTCGTCGACTAGGTGCAATGTCATTCGGGATGGCGAATGTCAGTCCCCCGGGAGTTTTTTTTTTAGATGAGTTAAAGTCTATCACTATTGCAGAAGCACCCCTCGCGTACTAGCTCTGCAATGTCTTTCGATGATTTTTTACTTAAAAAAATGTTGTTGTTACGATATTGTAAAAAGCGTCACTGACAAGGGCGAGCCATGGGGAATTCCTTTATATAGATTGTAAAGATTGGAGTAGACGTTGTTGGCTTTGATTCTGAACTTCCTATTGGATAAGAAAGCTTTAATGTAGGAGTATAATTTGGGCCCGATTTGCCATTTAAGGAGTTTATTGAGCACCACGTGTATTCCAATGCGGTCGAAGGCTTAGGATAGGATCGAAATATGGTTTTTGCAAGAGAGAGCCGAGGCAACGTATTCGTCAAGGTGCAACAAAGAGTCTATTGTGCCTCGTCCGTGTTTAAAAGTAACTTGATTCAAGTTACTGAAGTTGTTTTTTTCAATGACCAAAGGAGTCGCATTGAATTGATTTTTTCCAGTACTTTGCTGGCGCACGGTAATAGAGAGATTGGCCTTTACCCTTTGGGGTCCGTTGCTTGATTTTTTGGTTTTGGGATTAGGATAATACTTGCTGTTTTTCAGCTCTGTGGAATGGTCCCTTGATCTAGGATTTCATTGTATAGCTCACGTAGTCGATTTTTAGCAACTGCCGGAGCATTTCTGAGCATCGGATAACAAATTCGATCGTAGCCTAGTGTTTTTCCTTTTACAGTTTTTAGACAACCGTCAAATTCGAGTATACTAATTGGACTTTCGATTTTCATGGATGAAGGGCTTAAGTTGTAGGTTCGCATAGGGGTATGTAAAGCGAACTCCTTGGCAGCTAGGAATTCGGATGAGAAATTCGAGTTGCTTGAATAGTTGGACCAAGTTTTCCCAAAGTGTTCACAGATATTTCGCGGGTTATTGATTGTTTCAAGGCCGGTGTCTATTGTTTTTAGGAAACGCTGGGTGAAAATACCGGTGAGTATTTTTATATCGGCCCACATTTTTTTACTGGTACAGTTGGGATTAATATTTGATGTGCATTTTTCAAAGCTTTCCCTTTTAGCTTCTTTAACTTTTTTGCGGAATAAAGCGTTGGCTTTGCGATAAATGATAAGGTTTGTGTCGCTTGGGTGTTTGCTGAATGTATTCCATAGGTGTTATTTGTTTTTGCGTAAAGCACCAATTTCAGCACGGGACAAGGGATTTATGTGGGGTATTTTTTGTTTGGAGGATTGATAAATTTGCTGCGAATCGCAGGGTTGTGGTTATCACAGCGGCTTTCCTGTTTATATTTTTTCCTAGTGTTGGTTTACTATCTAGGAATTCTGATACCTTGTTTTGAAAAGTACCCAATTTTGCACGATCTGTTAGAAATTTTGACGGTGGTTTTTGGTACACCCCACCAGTGCCGAGACGAATACTGGTAAGAATTGGGAAATGGTCACTACCGTGGAGGTGTTTGCTTATGAACCATGTTGTTTTGCGGTTAATTGGGAAGATATTATAGTAACGTCTACATGAGTAAACGACTTGTGGGTGGAGAAATGTGTAGGGCTGCCATCGTTCAAAATTGAGAGGTTATAGTTTGCCAGTATGTGCTCGATTTCCTTCCCTCTTGAGTTCCCTACGGGTGAGCCCAGAGTGTATTCCACGAGTTGAAGTCCCCTGTCAGCAGGACATCGTCTTGATCCAAGAACCCTGGATTGTACACAAACAGATTCGAGGACTCAGGACTCCCGGATACTACCCACTGTATGTGACTGATAAAGGTAAACCCAGATCGTGCATACTAGTGAAAAGAAACATTAATGCTTATTTACTCCCTAATTTCAGCGATCGAGATATGACTGTGGCAAGACTGGAGACTGCTGGCAGATCATTCTGGTTGGCATCAGCTTATCTCGCCCACGATCATGTGGGGCCTCTCCCTGGTGATAACCTAGAGAGGCTGGTCGATGAAGCAAGGAGGCAGAAAGCTGAACTCATAATCGGTTGTGATGCTAACGCTCATCACACCGTATGGGGCAGCTCACATATTAACAACAGAGGTGAGTCACTTTTTGAATATCTTTTAAGTACTCATTGTCTGTAACCTAGGTAATGAACCCACATTCATTACCAAAAACCGACAAGAAGTCCTTGATATTACTCTTGTCTCCGATACCATCAACGACAAGATAACGGGTTGGAAAGTATCGTCTGATCATTCGTTCTCTGATCACCGATATCTTTTATTCAACCTTAACGTTGATCCTCCATGCCAACCTTTCTTCCGCAATCCTCGGAAAACCAACTGGCCATTATACAGAGAAACTCTATACAAATGTGTTAACTCTGAACTCTTAAGTCCCCCCTGTAACTCCAACGAGCTCGACAATAAAGTCGATGAGCTTACTCTGGCCTTTAACGAAGCAATGTCTGCATCGTGTCCCCTCGTACAACCTAGGGGGAAAAAGAAGCCTCAGTGGTGGTCCACTGAGCTGGGACCACTTAGAAAGGAGTGCAGGAGACTCTTCAATCTTGCTAAAAACTCAAAAGTTATAAACGATTGGGACTCCTACAAGGAATCCCTCAAATTATACAAAAAAGAATTAAGGAAAGCCAAAAGAACGTCATGGGGACTCTGCTGTGGAAAAATAGAAGAATCCTCTGAGGCATCTGAGGCCTTAAGAAGGCAGACGGCTCTTGGACGACATCTAGCGAAGAATCGCTCAATCTGCTACTTGATACTCACTTTCCAGGTAGCTCCAATATTACCGGCAATTATAGCCTTAACAGGTCACATGCACAGGTAACTTACCCTCACGGTCTGATAACTAGGGACAAGCTGAATTGGGCGCTACAAAGCTTCAAACCCTTCAAGTCTGCAGGACCAGACGGCATAATACCTGCCGAACTACAAGTGTCAGGGGATATCATCCTGCCTGTGCTGGAGATGTTCATGATAAGCTGTCTAAATCTGGTACATATCCCCCGGGCTTGGAGAGTAAAAGTGGTTTTTATACCCAAGGCTGGCAAATATTCCCATGTCAGTCCAAAGGACCTCAGACCTATTAGTCTATCTTCATTCCTCCTCAAAACGCTGGAGCGATTGATTGATATCCACCTCCGTATGCACATAAACCCGCAATTTCTGTCTACAGGTCAGCATGCGTACTGTAAGGGAAAATCGGTGGAAACCGCTCTTCATTCCTTAGTACGCACAATCGAATACTCCCTCCATCACAAGGAGTATACCATGGTTGCTTTTCTTGACATAGAAGGCGCCTTTAACAACGATAACACATCTGCAATCGCAAACGCACTGGCAGAACTGAATGTGGATAGCTCGCTTGGTGAATTGATCAATCTACTGCTAAATAGTCGGATTATCAATTCAAAACTGGGCGTAACATCTGCTAGGAGGTCTGTCAGTCGAGGGACGCCGCAAGGCGGTGTTCTTTCTCCCCTTCTCTGGAACTTGGTGGTGAACAAACTACTGATAAACCTGGAAGGGGAGGGCTGCAGAGTGATTGCCTATGCGGATGATGTTGCTATTGCCGTCTCTGGGAAACACCTCAACACCATAAAGGAACTCCTGCAAAACGCTCTTAACAAGCTAACGAGATGGGCTAATCGGTGCGGACTGGGCGTTAACCCCCACAAAACCGAGCTTGTCCTCTTTTCCAGGAAATATAAAATCCCATATATTGACCCTCCCTCTATTAGCGGTACAAGCTTAACTTTCTCTGACGAAGCAACATTTTTGGGTCTAATCTTCGATAGGAAGTTAAGCTGGAAACCCAATATACAAGAAACAGTCAAGAAAGCTACAGTAGCACTTTTCTCTTGTAAAAAAGCCATTGGCAACAAGTGGGGTATACAACCCCGCATTACGCACTGGCTATATACATCGGTGGTAAGACCAATTCTTACTTACGAGGTGGTTGTCTGGTGGACTGCTCTAAAAAAAGCTATAAACCGTGACAAGCTGGGCAAAGTCCAGCATTCAGCGTGTCTATGCATTAGCGGAGCACTCCGAACTACCCCATCCGCTGCTCTGGACATTCTGCTACACCCGATACCCCTTGATATATTTAGCATGCAAACAGCGGCATGTTCCGCTGTCCGCTTAAAAGCTACCTCGCAGTGGACCAATAACAATATTGGCCACTCCATTATTCTAGACTACTTTAAGTCTCTACCCAGAAACATAGACTACACCATACCCCGTTTACAGTTCGGAAAAAACTTCCACATCACCATTCCTTCCAGATCATTCTGGGATGATGATGCATTTGCGAATGATTAAGTCCCTGGACTCAGTCTCTTCAAATTCCATCATAGCCCAAGACTGCCGATCATCTCTTTCGGAGATGGCAGAGCAGTTCAATATTCACCTCTGTTGGGTGCCGGGGCATAGGGACATTCCAGGTAACTGCAGGGCAGTTGATCTCGCCAAAAAAGGAACCCCATTACCTCCTTTACCTGATAAAGGTTCCCTAGGTATACCAATCGCTACTTGTAAACTCTTGTTTAAGCTATCCGCAATCGAGAGAACAAACCTTAGGTGGACGAGTAGCAATACATGTCTAGCGACTAAGCGAATCTGGCAAAAGCTGGATCTGCGACGCTCTAAGTGTCTAATCTCATTAAACCGACTGCATATTAGCTCCACTATAGGTGTTATCACAGGTCACTGCTTAATAGGCAGGCACGCATCCAGACTCGGCTTGTGCTCAAATGACTTCTGCAGAAGCTGCATGGACGAGGAGGAGGAGGAGACTGTACTTCACCTTCTCTGCACGTGTCCTGCGCTCTCCCATAGAAGAAATCTCCATCTAGGGGACTTCTTGTTCAATGACACAACCGACTTAGCCAGCACTGGCGCTAGAAGTCTTTCGCGCTTCATAAGAAGCTCCTACTGGTTCAACGAGCAGTGAGGGTAATCCCCAGATCTGTGTGGTACCACAATGAACCTATCATTGGTCTAAGTGTGTTGGCTTTGGCTGACAGCCACGTCTACCTAACCTAACCTAACCTAGGACAGGTGAGTTGATTGGTCTTATTATGTCCTCAATATCTAACGTATTAAATGGTTGAAGGGGGGTGGATGTAGAGGGATACAACAGTGATCTTTATTTTCCCTAATATCTCAACCGCAACTGCGGATATGTTTGAATTCGTTTGTAAAAGTATATGGGTGAACGATTTATGAATTAGCTTTGCTGAAGTGGTTGTGTTGTGGAAATATATTTCGTACTGTTTGGGGGCTATTGGGGTGGCATTGTTTTGAAGGTGTGTTTCCTGGAGTGATATGATTGCTGGGTTATTGTATTTTATTAATAATTCCAACTCGTGGTAATTATTAATATATCCATTGAGGTTCCATTGCAGAACCTTAAGCAATGATTCGATCGTTTGTGGAGACTTTTGTGCAATATAAGCTTGGTTATATTGGGAAAAGTCATGGGTGTGTGGGTTGTGGGGTTTATTTGTGCGACTCTGTTGTCCGAGAGCTGAACCGTCGGTACTTCTACTGGAGTCTAGACGATTCAGTCCAAGCCCAGCAGAGCCGCTGTATTGGGAGTTGACTCGTTTGTTATTGCATGACATCATCGTCTTCATTTGCTGTAGGAGTTGTTAAATATTGGTTGGCTTTGATAATATTTTGGGTGACTGCAGAGATAGTTGAAAAAATAGGGGGCATAGTGTGAATTTGTTGGTTTGGGGGATGTTGGTTATTTGAACTGTTGTGATTTGTATCTGTTTTATTGGTTTTGTGGTTTGTTTTTGAGTTGGGTGAGGGGGGGTTGTACATTTGAGAGATGAGTGTCGTAGGACTGAGTTTCTGGTTTTGTGTTTGATTGCTGTTTTAGTGTGTTAGGGAGTTGATTGAGTGCTGGTTTTTCGTTGGTAATTTGGTTAGGAGCTGGGGAGCTTGTGCATATTACTTGCGTTGGAAGAGAAGATTTAGAGGGGCGGGTTGGGAGATGGTTGATGTTTTTTGTGGGCTACGATTGTTGTTAACATTTGTAGTCATTTGGGTGCTTGCTGTGGTATTGTCGGTTTGAGTTGCATTTCTCACGACTTGAGAATATGGTAGACTGAATAGATGTGTAGGGTTCTGTTTGTTGTAAATTAGTTTAGCTTCTGCCATGGTGCATTTGTTGCTAGTTTTTATTTTTAAAATCTCTTTCTTGAGTTACGTCTGAGACGTCACCCAAACCAATACCCCGAACACCTCCCACACTCCCCTTTGCCTAACGGCACATTCTTATAATAATGGAGACCACCCAAACCATTACCCCGAATACCGCCCACATTCTCTTTTTGTTTAACGGCACATTACTTTTGCAACAACGGGCTCTTACGCCATTATGCGTACTTGTGCATACTTATCACAATCCAATCCTTATCGGATACACACCCTCTCCCTTCCACATACCTATTGGAATATAATGATACCCAAATGAAATATGAAATTGCTAACCCAATCTACTTTTGTATTGTAACTGCAACCACAATCAAAGACATAGGGACGGGTTACAGTCCGCTTGGGCGAACTGTTGGATACCCTATTCTTATTCCTATCTCTCATAAGTGGGCGTGACAAAAGTCTAAGTATGGTTGAATTGTTAAGAACGCTCTACATATTTTGTTATATAACATTTAAAGGATTTTATCAAAAAAAACGAAGCTTTTGTAAAAAAACGCTTCCTAGCTCAAACTTTAATTTTTCAATAAACAAATTTTATATAATTGTGCGCGTGTCAGTAAGCGGATTTAAAAAACAATTATCACATGAGCATAAAGGGCCCCTGGAGAGTATATATTATAAATTTCAGCTCCCTAGCTCAAAAGTTTTTTTTTTTAAATTGTGGGCTTGTCAGTAGGCGGATTTTGAAAATATTTACACATGAGCATAAAGGGCCCCCTAGAGAGTATATATTATAAATTTCAGCTCCCTAACTCTAACTTTGGTTTTTTTTTAAATTGTGGGCGTGTCAGTAGGCGGATTTTGAAAATTTGTTCTCCCGAGCAGTTTTAGGAGTCAGATCATATATAAAAAATTTCAGCTTTCTAGCTCAAAATTCGATTTTTTCGCAAAATTTGTTTTTTTGAGTTTGTGGGCGTGTCTGTGGGCGGATTTCAAAAATTCGTAAACTTAATAGGGTATAATCATACTTAGCACAATTCAATCCTTATCGGATACACACCCTTTCCCTTCCACATACCGGGTGGCATTGGTGCGATGGTAGTGTATTCACTAACTGATTGGCAAGTCGTGTCTTCGAATCCCGGCCAGGGCCATGATTTTTATTTGAATTTACATAAATAGAGATCTCCCTAAGCAATTTAGGCGCCACCCGTGGAGAAAAAAAAATACTAAGCACCAAAAACTTCTTTCCTATCCTCCTATTCTTTCGAATAGTAAGTAGCATGCACTACAATACTACATTGCTATGTTGCAGCTTACTGTTTAAATAATAAATTTAAATATTTAATTTAATATCTCAATATCAAATTGGGTTAGTCTACAAAATGTAGTACTCCTTCAGTATTTCGGCGACAAAAAGTGTGTCGAACAACTCTACGACGACCTGAGAGCAACTCAATTCAAAACAAACAGCCAAGAATGTTACAACGACATAAAAACGACCTTACGTCGATTAAACAACAAAGTTAGAATAGAAAGTAGGACGGAACTAGAAACTGAACAAAACTGCAAGGCAGCACTACGCATTTTTATTAACAAAATGACAGAACCCATGAGAGGGTTACTACATTGCAGAAACCCAAGTAATTTGGAAGAAGCGATGCATATCCTTTTTGAGACTGGATATGCTTACGATAGTTTTCAAACTTCAAGACAATATTCGAATTGTAGGATTCCAATAACGCTCAGTGGATAAAATCAAGACACAGAAAAACCACGTTGTAGGTTGACAACAAGAAGAAAGAAAAAAAAACTTTATTGAAAAATGACGTTCTACGTAATGAAAAAAATATGACATAGAAAACTTATAAATAAGATAAAGCACTCAATGGCAAATGGGTGCGTTTATTTTATAGTTGCTGAACGAATGGAACTCCAACACTCCTCCTCATTCGTTTAGTATACTACATTTAGTTCTCAACATTTCAAGGCGAGAAGCAGCAAGGGGTTTTGTAAGCATATCAGCCAACATATTCTCCGATGAACAATATTTGCATATAACAAAAAATTTATCAATATAATCCTTTACAAAAAAAGTTTTGGTATCAATATGCTTTGACCTATTGCTGAGCTTCTCTTCCTGAATATGTTTGAGGCAACTTTGATTATCTTCATATATAACTGTTGCATCCTTTTGCGTACAATCTAAATCTGTAAGAACACTTCTTAACCAAGTTGCTTCCTTACATGCTTCAGATAAAGCCACGAACTCTGCTTCTGTACTAGATAGTGAAACGCAAGTTTGCTTTCTGCATGCCCAGCTTATTGACCCTCCATTTAGAAAGAAAACGTAACCTGAATTTGATTTACGAGTAGACCGGTCTTCCGCCCAATTTGCATCAGCATAACCAATCAACACATCGTCCTGGCTGTTCTTATTAAAAAGATGAAGTTTGAGATCTGAAGTCCCTTTCAGATATTTCAGAACACGCTTCAACTCGGTCCAGTCAGCCTGACTCGGTGCTATATCTGGTCTCGTATTAGTGGCAATGAATAGCAAACTACCAACTAACTTCTGGTACTGGTTGTTACTAATCAGCATGCTTGAATTGTCATCACCTTTACCGTAGCCTGGATCGAGTGGAACCTTAGACAGCTTTAAACCTTGAAGTCCATATTCCTCAAGTAGCTTGTCAATGTACTGCTTCTGCCTGATCGAGTAACCGCCGTGCGAATTTTTGATGACTTCTAATCCCAAGTAGTGCCTTACGTCTCCCAGGTTATTAATTTCGAAATGAGACCGCAACATCTGCTCAGCTTCGATGATGAGTTTTTCAGAAGAACTGGAAACGGTGATGTCATCTACGTAAATTAATAAGTAAATCCCGATATCCTTCGCTTTCTTCTTGTATAAACACCGATCCTACCAACGACCTTACCACGTCGAGTTAATCGGTTCTCGTCAGATCACCGTAATTAAACGACGTTGGGCGCGGTTAGTACGTAGATGGGGGACCGTTTGAGAACAACCGCGTGTCGTTGGCCAGTCCCATCTACAGAGTTGAGGTAGATAATAAACGTGATATCACAATGGACCTAAATTGGTCTAAGTGTGTCGGCTTCTGCCGACAGCCACATAAACCTAACCTAACCTAACCTAACACCGATCCGATCTGCTTTGGATGAATCCGTTTTCAATTAAGACTTTACTGATAGTTTGATTCCATGTAAAGGCCGCCTGCTTTAAACCGTAAAGACCTTTTTGGAGTTTGCATACCAGCTGTTGGTTTTCAGACTCAAATCCGGGTGGTTGCTGCATATGGATGACTTCCTTAAGATGGCTATTCAAAAATGCCGCTTTTGCATCAAAATGCTTAACTTTCATTTTCCGCTTACCCGCAATCGATAGTAACGCTCTGAAAGTAGCTTGCCTATTGGTGCAAATACTTGATCATAGTCAGTGCCAAATTTCTGACTAAAACCCTGCGCAACTAATCTGGCCATAAACCGCTGTACTCGCCCCTCAACATCACGCTTGACTTTATATACCCATTTGCACGCAACGATATTTGCATTTGCTGGGTGTTGAACCAGAGTCCAAATACCGCTGTCTTTGAGTGACTTCATCTCCTCCTGCATTGCTCTCTTCCAGTTTTCGCAATGCTCTCTAACAATTGCCTCTTTGTAACTGTTAGGTTCCTTAATAGCACCCACATGCAGGACACTGTTGATTTCACTGATCAACCGCTTTGGTGCCACTCCCTTATTAAAGCGTGATGATGATCTTATCCCGTCGCCTGTAAATGGTTCAATACCATCTTCCTCGAATGCATCTTCAAATTTAGACTCAGACGAAATCGCGCCTGAACTTGCATCTCCCTCATCTTCGTTAGTGGATAAACTGCAAACATCAGTACGCGATGACCCCTTTGAAACGATAACGTCAATGTCTGTGCCTTCGACTCGTTCTTGAATAGGTTTAGTGACTTGTTGCATCCCCACGAACTTCACATCACGGCTGATGACAATACGTTTGCTTTCCCTATTGACTAAACGAAAACCTTTGGAATGCGCATCGTATCCAACAAAAGTCAGCTGTTCAGCCTTAATGTCCCATTTCTTTCGTGACTCCTTTGGGATTTGAACAAACGCGCTCGAACCAAATATTTGGAGATGATCAATTTTCGGTTTAAACCCCGTCCACATTTCGTATGGCGTAGTCGGAATGGCGCTTGGTGGTAAAATATTTTGAAGGTAGTTCGCAGTCAATATAGCTTCACCCCAGAACTCGTGACCTAATCCTGCATCCAGTAACATGCACCTTCCCATCTCTACTAACGATCTGTTCTTACGCTCTGCGGTTTCGTTAAGCTGCGGAGTATATGTTGGCTGATATGCTTACAAAACCCCTTGCTGCTTCTCGCCTTGAAATGTTGAGAACTAAATGTAGTATACTAAACGAATGAGGAGGAGTGTTGGAGTTCCATTCGTTCAGCAACTATAAAATAAACGCACCCATTTGCCATTGAGTGCTTTATCTTATTTATAAGTTTTCTATGTCATATTTTTTTCATTACGTAGAACGTTATTTTTCAATAAATTTTTTATTTTTTTTTCTTCTTGTTGTCAACCTACAACGTGGTTTTTCTGTGTCTTGATTTTATCCACTGAGCGTTTTTGGAATCCTACAGGTTATGGGCCCAGGTGGTACGCCAAAATCATGGATACATTAAGGAGCGCTGTAACAAAATTAAATTCGGAAAATTATCATACCTGGAAGTATAAAATAGAACTTTTACTCAGAAGGGATAATGTGTTTCATGTGCTCGCTACAGAAAAACCTGAACAAAATCTGGATGCATGGATTAAAGCTGACAACGATGCGAGGACCATTATTGGATTGTTGGTGGAAGACAACCAACTATTGCATGTGAGGAATGCTGCATCTGCGAAGGAAGCCTGGAACAACTTGAAGAACTATCACGAAAAGACAAAACTCTAACTCAATTAACTCAGCACAATACAGACAAAAAAAAAACAACTTTAGACATAATAACCCAACAAACTCGGGACAATTCAGTCAAAATAACTCAACTAATTTTGGACTAAATAATAACTTTAGACAAAATAACTCAACTAATTCAGGACAAAATAATAACATTAGACAGAATAATTTTGCACAAAATACTCAACAAACCCAAGACAATATAGGAACAACATCCAGACAGAACCGATGGACACACTCTCTGCCTCCTACCAAAGCCAAATAAACAATATAGAAACACAGGATTTTCCTTCGACCAGCCTCCAAGGAAATTACCATATATATTAGTGGAAGCCAACAACAATACTAAACTAAGATTCCTAATATACCCAGGCTCCGAAACGAGTATAATTAACCCAGGTATTTCTAACCCCAAATGGCAAATACAACTTCGTAAACCAATCCAAATATTCACAACCAGTATACCCTTATTTATTCACAAAAAAGTTAGAATCCCATTATTTAAAGAACTAGGAGAAAATAAAACTGGAGAGTTTCTGGAATTCCAATTTCATCAAATATTTGATGGACTAATTGGAAACAACATTCTTATACCAGCAGATGATATCTTAGACTTTAAAAACAGGAAACTAACAAGTAACGATAAAGAAACGCCAATCTTTCTTTCCAAAGACGATGAAGACTCTAATATTAACTACTACAAGCAAGTACCACAATTAGAAATATACTATATGTATACAAATAAATCATGAACCAATCCCAAAACAAATTAGAATAAATCACCTTAATGGGGAAGAAAGAGATAAAATATCAAAATTAGTCTCACACTACTCCCAAATATTCTACCAAGAAGGTAGTGAATTGCCGTTCACCAATGCGATTAAGCATAAAATAGATACAATAAACGACATTCCTATCTATACAAAAAACTATAGGTACCCGAAGGTACACGAAGAAGAAGTTAACTCACAAATAAAAGAAATGTTAGAGCAGGGCATCATACGACAAAGTAACTCGCCCTATCTGGATCGTCCCCACTTAATGAAGTTACGATAGACGATAAATTCCCAATACCGAATATGGAAGACATATTCGATAAATTGGGAAGGGCTATGTACTTTACGACACTCGTTTTGGCGAAAGGTTTAGGCCAGATCGAGATTGCCGAAGAAGACGCGAAGAAAACAGCATTTTCAACTGGAAATGGCCACTACGAGTTCACTCGCATGCCATTCGGATTGAAAAATGCTCTTTCAACGTTTCAACGATTAACCCTCTAACCGGCCAATTTTTTTTTTCTAATGAAAGCCGAATTTGAGGTCAGATTTTCAAAAAAATCGATGGTTTATCTCTTTAGGCCGAAAAAGACTACCCCGCTTTTAGGCGGACTTGCCTGAAAATAGGTACTTAAACAAGGAAAATACATAGAAAGCTTATTATTTTTTTTTTTTTTTATTATTTTACTTTTTTATTTTGTGTTATTATACAATATTTTGTATTATAATATTTTATTTATAATTATAATTTATTGTTTACACCAAAATAAACACTTTAGCTATAACGGTTCACAGCTGAAAATTTTCTATGGTAGCATAAAGCAAATATTTTATGCTCCAACAGGCAAGTCCGCCTTTAGGCAAGTTTAAATTGAATCCAAATTCTAAATTTATTTTACAGATTCTATTCTACAATAATAAATCTACTTACCGATAATTTTTTCTCTTGAATCGGAACACTGGAAAACACTTTTTTTACACTTAGCAAATTCACTTGTTGCAAAAATATTTTTTGCGTCCAATGCGTGCCAATTTTTCAGAGATATATATAGAATAATTATAACGGTACACTGCTCTCATTCACTGCTGTAAATTTTATATAGTCGCATACAGCAATTATTTTACGATATAAAAGAACTAATTTTTGGAAAAAAATATTGAAAGTATAGCTATTTTAGCGATTTACCTTAACCCCGCCTAAAGGCGGTACTGTCGGTTAGAGGGTTAATGAATTCAGTCCTGCATGAATTCATAGGACAAATATGCTTGGTCTATTTAGACGATATAATTGTCTTCTCTACCAGCCTTAAAGACCATATTCTTTCGTTAAAGAAAATTTTTGCGAAACTTCAGCTAGATAAAAGTGAGTTTCTGAAAAAAGGAACGGAATTTTTAGGACATATCGTAACCACAGAAGGTATCAAAACCAATCCCAATGAAATACAAGCTATACAAAATTACAAACTACCAAAAACCGTAAAACAGATTAGGTCATTTTTAGGAATTACGGGATACTACCGGAAATTTATTAAAGATTACGGGAGGTAGCAATTCCAATGACATTATTCTTGAAAAAAAAAAACGCAAAGATTAATACAAGGTGGCGCAAAAGTTGTCATCTGTTTACTTCACAAATGTCAAAGTAAAATTGACATTTGCCGCTAGTTGCAAAAATTATAGCATCTTCCGATAGGGTTTTCAGCCCTTGGGTGTGCCTTAGGCAATTCGTGTGCCAATGTTCTAAATGATCCACGACGTTTGACATCTATCCTATGTAGTTTTCAGTCGGATTGGTGAACGCCACTGGTTGATGACTTTTGCGCCACCTTGTACTAAAGATCAAGATTACATTGAAAGTTTTGAAACCCTCAAAAAACTAATTACTTCAGACCCTTTTCTTCGATACCCCGATTTTAATAAGAAGTTCGTATTGACAACTGACGCCTCCAATTATGCGTTAGGCGCTGTTTTGTCACAAGACAACCATCCGTTGTGTTACGCAAGCCGTACACTCAACGATCATGAAGTCAAATATTCAACCATAGAGAAGGAACTACTGGCAATAGTATGGGCTATACAATATTTTAGACCATACGTCTATGGAAGAAAGTTTACTGTACAGACCGACCATCGACCACTTGTTTGATTGAGTTCTGTAAAGAGGCCCTTACATGGTCAATCGGACGACATCATGCATCGTGTATGTGTGGATTGACGCTACCCCTTACACAGTTCAATCGATTGACGTCAAATTTTTATTTTTTGCGAGTTTTCGTAGTGTACGGATGTGCGATGAAGGAAACGGACGAATGTATTGCATATATTGCTCTTGCAATATATTCTTGAATTGTACTGCGAGATACACACGGATATTCTATGTCTTTAATGAGACTAATTTCATTAAAATACCAAAGAGCTGGTTCACTGAAATTATCAACACCGGATCCGCTTTGGTTTAATTCATTTAAACGTTTTAGCTCGCGCTCAGGATACTTTTCTTTATACTTTTGCAGTAAAACTTAATATTTTTGCATTTTTTGTTTCGGTCGCTATAATCTTTTCCTTTGACATCCCATAAACTCGGTAATAACCGATACGTTTCAATTAAATCCGATACAAATGCTCGGTCTTCATCGTCCTTCAGTTTTCCGCATATGTTTTCGCTTCCGCAACACAAAACACAATGAAGTAATTACGTCAATCCAACCCTTACACGTATCAATCGGCATGACGGTCATCATTCAAAATCAAACTAGCTTTGATTTTCGTCAATCAGACTTCACAAAATGTGTGTGACTCATACAGATACATTTTCACAAACACATGCTAGTGATTGATGTCATTCGATTGACCATGTAAGGGCCCCTTTAAAGTGACATTAGTCCCCCATTTGTTTTGGCGCGATTTTCTACACAGTTTTTTAGCATAGTTTTCTGTGACCCTGTGGGGGATTAATGACAAAAATTTGTAAGAAAAATGCTTCACTCACACATACTGTGTGTATGAAAAAGAGCTATTCCTTGTCTCTTTATTCAATGTATGGAATATGTACAAGGAAAAGTCAAGCAGGTTGCAGACGGATTAACTAGAATGGAAGTTTATTACAGCGAAAATGTAATCAATCCTATCGATGATATTACCGAAGATGCACAATCAATGGTAGCTACGATCCATAGTGCTAGAGAAGATAGCAGCGACTATATTCAAATAATCGAAACCCCGGTCAATTTGTACAAGACTCAGATAATACTTAATAGTACCAATAATGTAAGCAATCATAAAATATATAATGCTTTTAACAAAAAAAAGAATTGTAATAGAAATAAAATTCTTTAATGAAAAATGTATCCTAGAAATTATGAAGAAATTCATTCCACTCAAAGGGATAGTAGGTGTTTTTTCGAGACATGATAATCTTTATGCTAAATTTCAGGATGTCTATATTAAATATTTTAGTAAAAATAAATTATTAAGCTTTATTAAATGTACAAAATTTTTAGGAGACCTTACAGACAGGGAAAAAGAGTTATTAGTAATCTCAAAAACACATAATTCCTTAAATCATAGGGGGATTAATGAAACCTACGAGGAAATCAGAGACGTCTATTACACTCCTAACCTCAAAGGAAAAATGCAAGAATACATAAACAAACAGCAAACAGACATAAAAAACCAATTTTCAACAATAAGTAAAGCTATTGATAGGCAAAACTTCAAAATAACCACAATGCAACATGCATTTCAAATCCAATTCGATATACAATTGCTTAGCGATCAAGAAAAAAAAGTAAAGGAAAGCATTTTACTAAGCCAATTAGGTCTCTTAGGAAAAGATATTTTGTCGCCGAAAGAAGTTGAAAATTTTAACATAACATTTGAAAACTTTAAGGATATCGAAAGTTCAAGTATATTTCACCAAAACCAAATAATCTTTGTTATAATGATTCCAGTATATGATAATACAAAATTTCACCGTGTATTAATAGAACCAATTCCAAATTTAGAATTTCTTGAAATAAACTCTAATTACAAAACAATAATAACAGATGGGAAAACTAATTATAAAGATGATAATAAAATCTTAAGAAAGAATGAACTGAAAATCATTGATGATGAATGTATTAAAAATATTTTCGAAAAAAAATACAAGATGCAATTTCATAAAAAACAAAAATACAGAAATTAAACAATTAGCAAACAATATTATAATACTTAAAAATATGCCCAAAACAATTATTGAACAAAACTGTAATAATTTTAAACTAGAATTAATGGGCAATTATGATATTAAATTTTAAAATTGTAGGAAAAATATGTGTTGTCTATTTAGACGACATCCTAATTTTTAGTACATCACTAGAAGAACATATTTGTTCAATAAATAAAGTATTCGAGAAACTTAAATAACATAACTTAAAGATACAAGTAGATAACTGCAATTTTTTTAGCAGAAATACAGAATATTTAGGTCATATTATTACAACAAATGGAATAAAGCCAAACCCAGAAAAAGTAAAAGCAATTGATAAAATACCAATTCCGTGTACAACGAAACAAATAAAATCTTTTCTAAGCTTAACAGGTTACTACAGAAAATTTATCCAAGATTATTCACAAGTAGCGATACCTATGACCAAATATCTTAAAAAAGGAGTAAAGATAAACATTAAAGACCCAGAATTCATTACGGCATTTGAGGAGCTTAAATTGCTCATATCTAGTCACCCTATTTTAAAATATCCTGACCTGAATTTGTGTTAACAACATATGCATCAAATTATGCAATCGGTTCTGTTCTTTCACAATCAAATGACCCTTTGTGTTAAGCATCTCGTACCCTCAATGAACATGAGCGCAGATATAGCACTATCGAAAAGGAATTATTAAGTATAGTATGGTCAACCAAATATTTTAGACCTTATCTCTACGGTCGTAAATTCAAGATACCGACCGATCATAGACCTTTAATACGGCTAAGTAACCTTAAAGAACCAAACTCGAAACTCCAAAGATGGAAGATCAGTTTAAATGAATACGACTTCGATATCGAATATTTAAAGGGAAAAAAAATCATGTAGCAGACTATCTTAGTAGAATAGAAGTAAATGCAATTAATAGAAAGGTTGACTTATCATTAGCCACAAATCATAGTGGAACGGAAGAAAGAAATGATCATATAGGAATTTCAGAATTACCTACAAATATGTTTAAGCATCAAATAGAAGTTATAGAATCGGAAGATGAAGATAAAAATATTAAATTTATATACCAAAGTGTAAGAAGATTAACTATTAAATCAAAAGATGTGGGCAATCATTTTACTGAAGCATTAAGGGAATTTTTACCCGATCACGGAAAAGTGGCAGTATATTGTCCAAGTGATAATTTATTTTGCAAAATTCAGGAAAAATATGTCGAGCTCTACAGCAATCAAAGTAAGCTAAAATTACTAAGACGCATTACTCTTTTAAAAGATTTAAGTAGTATAAACGATGCATTGAATCTCATCCAGAAGATTCATGAACAATTTAATCATAGAGGAATACAAGAAACATATTTTGAAATTAAAAATGAATACTATTTTCCAAAACTAAGGGAATTAATAAGAAGATATATTAACAATTGTACCGTATGTCAGGTAGCAAAACATGATAGAAGCCCAGAGAAAATAAAATTTGAAATAAGTAAAACTGCACTTAAGCCAAATGAGCTTATACACATGGATATATATATTCCAAGTAAAGATATTTACTTTTTGACAATTATTGACAAATTTACTAAACATTTGACAGCTTTTCCCATAGCTAGTAGAAACACTCATAAAATAATTGAACAACTTAAAATAGGAAACTCAATATTGGGCAAACCCGAAGAAATAGTATGCGATAATGAATTTAATAGTTTAGCATTCAAAGAATATTGCAACGAAGAGGGAATTAAAATAAAACTCACAACCCCAAATCATAAGACAGGTAATGCAGATGTAGAAAGAGTGCACGGTACACTCAACGAACATATAAGAATATACAATGCGCAAGAAAATAAAAAGAACATATTAAACTTAAGAGAAAAAGTAATAAAAGCAGTTAGTATTTATAACTGTACAATCCATTCAACAATATTAAGAAAACATATTGATTTTATTCAAAACAAAATAAAGGTAGAAGAATTAGAAGAAATAGGAAAAAGAATACAAAAAGTTAAGGAAGATAATATTAATAAAAGAAATCAAAATAAAATAGACTTTATTGAACCCAATTTAAATACAGATTTATACGTAAAAGCAGACGTAGTTAGAAAAGCAAAAAAGATAGCTGCGAAATATAAGAAAACAAAGGTGGAAAAAATCAATAAATATTATGTGAATAATAAAAAATTACATAAAACCCATTTCAAAAGAAAATATAAATATCAAAATAGTGCTAACAATGTAATCTCTTTACAGACAACATGAAAACTATAATTGTATATTTATTTTTCATTGTAACCATGGTGAAATCAGAGTTCTTATTACAAGAAATTCACAACCAAGCAGGTTATATTATAATCAAACAGGAGCCCTTTGAATTAATTGAAAAATATGATAAAATACTTCATATAATCAATCTAGAAACCTATAATGAGATTATTAAACAAATTGAATTTTCTATAGAGACAGGATATAACAATTTCCAAGACTTAAGATTAAAGAGAGTTATGACAGAAGCATTAGCAGATTCAAAATCGAAGTTATACAGTATACTTCCTTATTCTAGACAGAGAAGAGGATTAATAAACATAGGAGGTAGTGCACTCCATTTTCTTTTTGGAGTAATGGATAACGATGAAAGATTAGAGATTGAGAATCATTTAAAAATAATAGAAGAAAATACCGGGAATGCTATAACAGAGTTAAATAAACAAATAGGTATTAATACACAGTTCCAAACAAAATTAGAAACAATGGCAGATAGAATAAACAAACACCAATATGTGTTAAGGAATTTTATCAATTCAACAGAGGCAAAACAGGAAAATTTAGCTAAAAGCATACTTTCATTACAAATCAATACTGATATAATGCTGTTAAACAATGAAATAGAAAAATTACAGGACAACGTAGTATTTTCAAGATTAGGAATCCTAGGGAGAAATATCTTAACCAAAGAAGAAAATGAAAGATTTAATATAACCGTTGATAAATTAGAATATATTGAGAGTTACTTATTAACTAGAAACAACCAATTAGTTTTCGTTTTAAAAATACCAGCATTTACATATAAATGTGAAAGCTTAATGATTCTAGCAATACCAAACGATCATGGACTCGAAGTCGAAGTATCCAAATATAATTATATCATTTGTAACGGGACATTATATGAAAAAAATGAAATAAAATATGTAAAGCATTTAAAGGAAAGTCCAATATGTATCCAAACCCTATTTAAGACAAAATATGAAAATTGTAAAATAAGATCAAATAAAGATCAAGAATTAATAGAATTAGAAGATGGACTTATTTTAACGAAAAACTTATTAGAATCAAGTTTAAAAGAATATTATAATAGTATTGAGTATAAAATTGTTAAAAATAACCTTATACATTTTAAAGATTGTAACATTAAAATTAATACAACTTTGTACTCAAATCGAAAAGAAATTTTTAAGCAAAATATTGTAATTCCATTATATAACACATTGAACTTTACGAAAATAAATACAACTTTAGAAGATATACATGTAAATCAAATTGAAAACTTAAAAGAATTGCAAGAAATAAAATATCAAAATAATATAAAACATGTCATATCATATACAAGTATTATAATCATAATTATTGTAATTGTAATTCTTATACTATATTGTAAGGGAAAGAAAACCCAAAAAATTAAAATTGAAAATAAATGTAACGATACTCAGGAGAGCATCGAACTTAAGGAGGGAGGGGTTACATTCCCACAAATCCCACATATTGAATTGTAAATCCACTGAAGACAAAGTCTTCATAAACATTGTATTGTATAAAATCACTGAAGACAAAGTCTTCATAAACATTGTATTGTATAAAATCACTGAAGACAAAGTCTTCATAAACAAAACTATAAAATGTAATCTGATACAAGACATAAATAATGGCAGTGCCAACTTCATTTGTTGACACAAGTGTACATCTTCAATGTATCATAAGATCAAGATCTTTCTTTCATAGAAAACTAAGCAACTATAATGTATCATAATAGCAAGATCTTTCTTGCATAAGCTAATTAAATACTATGTCTTGAATCAGAAGTAATAAAGATGAAATAAACGATCTTCAATCGAACTGCCGACCTAAGCAGATAAATCACTATATAAAGGGTTTCTTTTTCATGTTAGATTCAGTTCTTGTTCATAGTTCTAGTTCTTCGTATAGCTGAAGATTTCCCCCCACCCAGGGTAAGGGATCTGATGCTTCTAATAAAGTAATTATTGGAAAAATAAAACTTGTGTTGTGTTTCATTTAATAAAAGTGGTTGCGTTCTCCAAAGAGAACGAACAAATAATTTTTTTTTAACAAATAGATTTCACGATCTAAAATTGGGCTCCCACACCATTATGCGTACTTGTGCATACTTAGCACAATCCAATCCTTATCGGATACACACCCTTTCCCTTCCACATACCTATTGGAATATATCGTCGCTCCAAACACGAAGTGGCGTATGTGCAAAATCTTAGTTTCATAGTAGAGCCAAAACAAAAATTTACGAAAAATTGATTTCTTATGTTTTTTAGGGGCTAGTTGGAAATATCTAGCGTCACCGTCATCGTCAGATTTAGTCATCGTCAGATTTTCCCGTTAATTGTCATTACCACGTGAATTAATCGCTGCTCGGCTTGAGGGGGGAGGGGACAACATGCCCTCCCAGGACGGTGCGTTACTCTAGGTAACATCCTCTTAGCTTATAAGTTTAAGTTAGCTAGGGCGTTTTTGGGAGAGGCCGGGCTCGCCAACGTGTGGTGGTGCTTCCGGGAGTTGACTGACGCTGTAAGGCTTCAGTCGGCTCACGGCGGCGCGTGTGCATGTTGACGACTGCCAGGCACCCGGAAAGCAATTAGGATTTTGACCACTTGTTGCGCAAGGCAATGAGTGCTCAGAACCCTAACTACCTATTATAGTTAGAATACGTTAAGTAGTTTAAGTAAATAGAATATGTAGTTTGCAGTTTGTTTTATATAAAAAATATAAAATCTTAATAATGATACCGAGTTTTATTTGATTTTCTCGACGAATACATATGTAAGAATAGTTGGTAAATAGTTTTTAGGCCGAAAGGCAATAATTATAAGATATAGTTAAGTTTATGGCGTCCGCATAAGGACCAATAAATAAGAATAAGTATCCTGTTAATTTTAAGTTAGATTTAATCATTTTTGTCTAGTACGTAAGTTGATATTCAGTAACAATTAAAAAAATAATTTTAAAGTAAAGTAAAGTAATCGCTGCTCGACAGATCACCGCAATTAAACGACGTTTGGAGCGGTTAGTACGTAGATGGGTGACCGTTTGAGAACAACCGCGTGTCGTTGTTTATACCCTACTAGCTGCACCTGCCCGGCTTTGCCCGTGCCCGAGAATTCTATTGGCCAATATGTTCGAGTAGACTTCCTTATAATTGTCTATAGCGGGTATACGGCGTATGTTGCTGCGCCTAAAAAAAGAAGACCGATTTTGACCAAAGTTCAGAGAAACACTCTCAGGCCAATACCGAAGATTGCCTGATTTGAGCTCAACCGGTGAAAGGGACTGCACGTTTTTCTCCGCATGGCTTAGGCCGCTCACACAACTTCGTTGTTCCGTTTAGGGTAGGTGCTTGTTGTCTGGCAGGCGCCTATGTCACCTTACTTCTGCGAATCAAACAACAAAGCGAAAATAAAAAACTTCGATTGAATCACTTTTCATTCACTTCCACACCGATTGTTATCAATGTTGGAAAAGCAACTTTCCGATGTCCGATTCGCAAAAGAATGCAAAAAATTTCAATAAGAGTTATTTGAATAAAATATTGAACACACGATATCTCAAGAATGAAAGTGCGCACAAATTCCACAATAAGCTTGAAACGTTCGTGTGGTCTCCCTCTTTCATATGCTTGTTCGGATAACAAAATAAGTGGCGTCTGTACGGTCTCTGTATCTGCGTCGTAATTTACACGCATACGCACATATGCATGTGTACTCACTCAAATGCCCATATCTCACACACCGATGCAGATATAGCCAAACATAACAACCTTCGTGCAGACGTCGCCTTTCATGGAAAAAAATTTCATTGGAATCGGTTAACGCGTTTGGCCAAACACCGGCAACAAACACAAATATGGATTGATATTTATATATAGAAAATATTACTCAAAAAAACTTTTTATTATTTCAATTAAATTTGTTTTTTTTTCAAAGCACATGATACCTACATATGAAACACACAGTGTATAAATACATTGTCAATTTTTTTTTTCTTTTTTAAGAAACTCATAATTTACACACAGACGCAGATACAGACATCGCCCATACATAACATCCTTCGTATAGACGTCACCTTTCTTTAAAAAAAAAATTATTGGAATCGGTTATATATATATAAATAGATATAGATATATTCTCATATCAATTTTAATTCACAAAAACTCACAAAATCGCAATGAAGAAATCCGAATCTGACAGCGCCACCGAACATGAAACAAAATTGGCTTCTCCATTGATCGATAATAGATGGCGTTACGTTGCGTGTCTATCTGACAGTTCAATTGTGATACGATATGTTACATTCACATGTGATTCTTTATTTGGTTGTTGCCAAAATAAATAAATACAAAATGAAAAAAAAAAAAAAAAATAAAAAAAAATCGAAAAAAACCTGTCGTAACACGCTAGGTGGTCAAAATAAGCCTTTTTGAAATTTAGATTTTTTTTTCTTCTAAAACCCGTGCTGAGAAAATACCTTTCCAACAAAGTATAAATCATCAAAATCGGTTCGGCCAATCTCGAGTTATGCGGTTACATCGCTTCGGACACTTTCTTTTATATATATAGATTCTAAGGGTACATTAATTTTGACGCATAGTTTGTAACATACCTTAATATTGCCCGTAGACTCCTAAAAGTTACTATATTTATGATCAGCATCGATAGTAATATCGATCTAGCCATGTCCGTCCGTCCGTGCGTCCGTCTGTCGGCAAAAATTAGGCCTTTAAACTGGACCTAGAGAGCTGAAATTTTAACCATATACTCTCTAGGGTCCCAAAATATTCAAGTTTACGAATTTTTGAAATCCGCCCACAGACACGCCCACAAACTCAAAAAAAAAAACAAAATTTTGGAAAAAATCGAATTTTGAGCTAGGAAGCTGAAATTTTTTATATATGATCTATGACTCCTAAAACTGCTCGGGATAAAAAAAATTTCACAATCCGCCCACTGACACGCCCACAAATAAATAAAATAATTTTTTTATACCCTATTCTAAGGGTATATTAATTTTTGAAAATCCAAAGTTTGAGCTAGGGAGCTGAAATTTATAATATATACTCTCTATGGGCCCTTTATGCTCATGTGTAAATATTTTCAAAATCCGCCCACTGACACGCCCACAATAAATTTTTTTTTTTTTTGAAAATTCAAAGTTTGAGCTAGGGAGCTGAAATTTATAATATATACTCTCTAGGGGCCCTTTATTCTCATGTGTTAATTTTTTTTAAATCCGCCTACTGACACGCCCACAATTAAATAAAACAATTTTATTGAAACACCCAAGTTTGAGCTAAGGAGCGTTTTCTTTTGATAAAATCCTTTAAATGTTATATAACAAAATATGTAGAGCGTTCTTAACAATTCAACCATACTTAGACTTTTGTCACGCCCACTTATGAGGGATAGGAATAAGAATAGGGTATCCAACAGTTCGCCCAAGCGGACTGTAGCCCGTCCCTATGTTTTTAATGTGTAAACATTTTTGCTCTCGTTGATTTGTAAATATATTTTTTCTCTATAGGGGCTAGTTGGAAATATCTAGCGTCACCATCATCGTCAGATTTCGTCATCGTCAGATTTTCCCGTTAATTTTCATTACCACGTGAGTTAATCGCTGCTCGACAGATCACCGCAATTAAACGACGTTTGGCGCGGTTTGTACGTAGATGGGTGACCGTTTGAGAACAACCGCGTGTCGTTTTTTTTTTTTAATGTGTAAACTATTTTGCTCTCGTTGATGTGTAAATATATTTTTTCTCGGTAGGGGCTAGTTGGAAATATCTAGCGTCACCATCATCGTCAGATTTCGTCATCGTCAGATTTCGTCATCGTCAGATTTCGTCATCGTCAGATTTTCATTACCACGTGAGATAATCGCTGCTCGACAGATCACCGCAATTAAACGACGTTTGGCGCGGTTAGTACGTAGATGGGTGACCGTTTGAGAACAACCGCGTGCCGTTGTTTTTTTTTTATTAATTATGTATGTTCAATTTTAGAGATTATTATGTCCTTACGAAACACCGGAAAGTTGTGTGGAAGTAGATTTGTTTTGGTTGTATAGCTTGTAGTTTGTTGTACATCCGTTGAAGGTAATAGGAAAAATATCGATTTGTACTTCGGTAACCGATGGCCGATTTAATAATGTCACTTAAACGACAATCGATGCTATATTTTCCCGGTACATCGACACACTTGAGTCGACGGTGTACGTCTCCTACTTCAGCTTTCACAAACCAATTATTTGTTCGGTCAAACATTAAATAAATTTTGTCGTTGACATTAAATATATATCATGGTCTTATTTCAATACAATACCCAAATCTCTTGTTTATCAAAACCACAACCTCTGTGATATTTCCACATGCAACACTGACGAGCCTAATGTTTACACATCAACTATACCGTGAGTGCAGCATGGCTCACACCTTTTTTTAATGTGTAAACATTTTTGCTCTCGTTAATGTGTAAATATATTTTTTCTCGGTAGGGGCTAGATGGAAATATCTAGCGTCACCATCATCGTCAGATTTCGTCATCGTCAGATTTTCCCGTTAATTTTCATTACCACGTGAGTTAATTGCTGCTCGACAGATCACCGCAATTAAACGACTTTTGGCGCTGTTAGTACGTAGATGGTGGACCGTTTGAGAACAACCGCGTGTCGTTGTTTTTTTTTAATGTGTAATTTTTTTATTTTATTTATTTCGTTATACATTTTCCAGTTTTAATTATGTTCGATTTTAGAGACTATTATATAATGTATGTCCGTACGAAACACCGGGAAGTTGTGTGGAAGTAGATTTATTTTGAATAATTGAGGTTGTATAGCTTGAAGTTTGTTGTACATCAGTTGAAGGTATGCAGAAAAATATCGATTTGTACTTCGGTAACCGATGGCCGATTTAAGAATGTCACTTTTAGTTATAATAAGGTTACATATTTACCAAGTGATCCTTGGAGAACCAAATAAGGTCCTTAAGCCCGAAAAAAACATTTTTTTGAAAAACTCTTCAAAAACCGCGCATTATATTGTGTTCAATGTTATTTGACTAACAGATCCTTGGAACAACAAAAAGGTCCTTAAAAGTAGAAAAAAGGATATTTTTCCAAAATGCCATTAGAATCCTCACGGTATATCTGTGTTCAATGTTATTTGACTAAGATGTCCTTGCAACAACAAAAAGGGTCCTTAAAAGTCGAAGAAAGGTTATTTTTCCAAAATGCCGTTAGAATCCACACGGTATATCTGTGTTCAATGTTATTTGACTAAGAGCTCCTTGCAACAACAAAAAAGGTCCTTAAAAGTCGAAGAAAGGATATTTTTCCAAAATGCCGTTGGAATCCACACGGTATATCTGTGTTCAATTTTATTTGACTAAGAGGTCCTTGCAACAACAAAAAAAGGTCCTTAAAAGTCGAAGAAAGGATATTTTTCAAAAATGCCGTTAGAATCCACCCGGTATATCTGTGTTCAATGTTATTTGACTAAGAGGTCCTTGCAACAACAAAAAAGGTCCTTAAAAGTCGAAGAAAGGATATTTTTCCAAAATGCCATTAGAATCCACACGGTATATCTCTGCTCAATGTTATTTGACTAAGAGGTCCTTGCAACAACAAAAAAGGTCCTTAAAAGTCGAAGAAAGGATATTTTTCCAAAATGCCGTTAGAATCCACCCGGTATATCTGTGTTCAATGTTATTTGACTAAGAGGTCTTTGCAACAACAAAAAAGGTCCTTAAAAGTCGAAGAAAGGATATTTTTCCAAAATGCCATTAGAATCCACACGGTATATCACTGCTCAATGTTATTTGACTAAGATGTCCTTGCAACAACAAAAAAGGTCCTTAATAGTCGAAAACAGGATATTTTTCAAAAATGTCATTAGAATCCGCACGGTATATCTGCGTTCAATGTTATTTGACTAAGAGGTCCTTGCAACAACAAAAAAGGTCCTTAAAAGTCGAAGAAAGGTTACACAACCTGCAACTAATAGCTAATAGAAAAAATTAGTTGTCATTATGATAGCTAACCACCAAATCGATTGCATTTTTAGCGCAGCTAATTTAACTACGTTAGTTACTTAGTTGTGGCGTTAGCTAGATAACAAATTAGGTAGCTAACGCGCAACTGTGCCTACATGTTTACACATCAATTATACCGTGAGTGCAGCGTGGCTCACACCTTTTTTTGCTTTAACTGAAAACTTTCAACAAAGCTAACCATTATTTCGAGGAAGTAGTTATTACAATGTGTTTAAATTGTTTCTTCATAAACATTTACCATTTTTTAGTAAATTCTATTCCAAGAGAAAAAAATGCAGATACGCCGCTTCGTGTTTGGAGCGACGATATGATACCCAAATGAAATATGAAATTGCTAACCCAATCTACTTTTGTATTGCAACTGCAACAACAATTAAAAACATAGGGACGGGCTACAGTCCGCTTGGGCGAACTGTTGGATACCCTATTCTTATTCCTATCCCTCATAAGTTAGCGTGACAAAAGTCTAAGTATGGTTGAATTGTTAACAACGCTCTACATATTTTGTTATATAACATTTAAAGGATTTTATCAACAAAAAACGCTCCCTAGCTCAAACTTGGGTGTTTCAATAAAATTGTTTTATTTAATTGTGGGCGTGTCAGTAGGCGGATTTAAAAAAAAATTAACACATGAGCATAAAGGGCTCCTAGAGAGTATATATTATAAATTTCAGCTCCGTAGATCACTTTGAATTTAAAAAAAAAAAATAATTGTGGGACATGAGTATAAAGGGCGCATAGAGAGTATATATTATAAATTTCAGCTCCCTAGCTCAAACTTTGGATTTTCAAAAAAATTGTTTTATTTATTTGTGGGCGTGTCAGTGGGCGGATTTTGAAAAAAAATTATCCGGACCAGTTTTAGGAGTCACAGATCATATATAAAAAATTTCAGCTTTCTAGCTCAAAATTCGATTTTTTCCAAAATTTTGTTTTTTTGAGTTTGTGGGACTTTGGATTTTCAAAAAAATTGTTTTATTTATTTGTGGGCGTGTCAGTGGGCGGATTTTGAAAAAAATTTATCCGGAGCAGTTTTAGGAGTCATAGATCATATATAAAAAATTTCAGCTTTCTAGCTCAAAATTCGATTTTTTCCAAAATTTTGTTTTTTTGAGTTTGTGGGCGTGTCTGTGGGCGGATTTCAAAAATTCGTAAACTTGATTATTTCGGGACCCTATAGAGTATATGGTTAAAATTTCAGCTCTCTAGGTCCAGTTTAAAGGCCTAATTTTTGCCGACGGACGGACGGACGGACGGACGGACATGGCTAGATCGACATTACTATCGATGCTGATCATAAATATAGTAACTTAGGGGTCTACGGGCAATATTAAGGTATGTTACAAACTATGCGTCAAAATTAATATACCCCTAGAATAGGGTATAATCATACTTAGCACAATTCAATCCTTATCGGAAACAAATTAAATAAAACTAAGTTGAGTTTAATTAAAAAAATATTTTTTTATTTTTATTTATTTTTTATATTATTTTTATTATTTGAATTGAACATATAATTTCGACTGCTACTCCAGAACTAAAACTTAAGTGTAACAAATATAAACTTATTGCCTAGGTTTCCTTATCTCTACGTGCAGGAATGTGGGATTATGGATTGGGATTGGAGGAGGTGTCGTTTGCCAGACGCTGGCTCAGCAACATGCATGTGGAGCGTGGGTTCCTCTGTTGCTGTCGGATGTGATGAGTCTGGGTATCCGCTATCGGTTGTGGAATGCGCTTGGTGTTGACCTGCATGTGAAGCGTAGTTGAATGTTGAATGTGTTTGGTGTTAACTCCTCCCTTCTTAAAAATCAAACGTCCTCGTTTGATCTTAAGTCAAAATAATGGTATTTGACTTATGCGTGTAGGTTTTTGTGTTAAAACTTTTCCTTGAGCTTTACTCATTTTCTTACAGGGAGTTGCTGTTTGTGCGTTTTCTCTCATCTCAATTTGGATATTTGGATCAGAGTTTTGGTTGACGTTGATATGCATTGTGCGCTTTTTCCATGTTGCTTTTATTATAAAGGTTATGACAATAGTGGCTACCGCTAGAATGCATATGATGTTTGTTGCTCTGATGATGCTATGTTTCGATTCCAGTATCCTTATTTCTTCGGTGTTACTAGAATGGAGTTCTTTTATCATTTCCAATGATAACATTTCTTCTGTGTCCTCCACTGTAGAGAATTGAGCGATTGCAGGTAATGGCTTTAGTTTGGATATTACGATGTCAGATAGGTAAGTTTTGTTTTCGATGGTAATCGTTGAATTTTGAAATTGAATTACGAACGTGACAGCCAGTGGTAATGCATCTGTGTTGTCTTGTTGCATTGTGCCGTTGAACCGATTGAGGAAGATAACTCCTGGGGAGATTTCGTCTATTGTGGGAATATGTTGATTATTTATGCGTGTGCAATTGGATTGTATATTAAGGAGTAGGTTAGGAATACAGGATGTGCTACTAAGATCTAGTATATGTCGATAAGGACATATTGATAAATTGTTATATGACTTACAATCTAGTTTTAACCCGAAAATTTTCTTTTGGCATTTCAAAATTTCTTCAAAATCTAATTTGTTTACAAAATTTGCTTTTTTTACGGGTTTAAGTAAGAGTTTACTACAAGTATTTAACTCTAAACTTGGTATACTTATGATGTAAACTATTGAATTTTTGTTTGTGGCAACTTTTACTTCTGCAAAATTTAGTGCTTCATCAATATTGCCGTAAGGAATATTTTCTTTCTTTATTATTTGTTCGGATATATTAATTTCTTTAATTGATAAAATATAGGAATTTATAATTCCTTTATTTGCCCAAAGTATGGCATATTCTATGTTGATTAATTCTTCCTTAAGTAATTTAATTTTGTGTTGGGTAACAAATATAATATTATTTATAAATGGGTCATTTTTTTTCATTTTCATTAAAACTTCATTTGTCTTTTTTGTTATTTCGTTGATGTTGTTAATTACATCTCTGTTAATAAGGACCTGTTTGTTATTGTTTTTTAATACATTATTTATTTTGTTTCTAATTATTCGTGAGTCGTCATGGTCAGGGCTTCCAGCTATCCACTTCCATGCGCTCCCTATGAAATTGAATGATCTTTTGTTTTTGTTTTTTGGTTTAAGCCTATTGATATAGGAGGGGTGGCTCTTATTTATGCCGTGTTCTATTGTATCTCGGATGTTGGTTATAATGCTTTCGCATGGTACCAAGTCTATGATATGGATCATCTTAAAGCTGCCATTTTGGATCATCGCTGTCCCGGTTTCTATCGCTACTAGTTCACTGGATGAATAGTCCAGGATCTGGATATCGGCCATGGACGTAGTTATCATTAATCTGTTGGAAAAATTTTCCATCAATTTCTTATACGATGTTTATATATAATTTTGTCGCTTTCTGTAAGGACGGTAGTGTTTCTATTCTCCTTGACTATTTCTTCTTTGTACCTATTAGAAAGTTTTGTTCCTAATCTTTTGTTTTGTCTTACGTAAATTGTTTGTCCTACTGTATATTGTTTTGGCTCTTGTTTTCTTTTATTATGGTATGCTATATCAGTTTTTTGTTTTTGTCGTAGCCTTTCTAAGTTCGACCGTCTCGTCTTCTCGTAGTCTTCGGGGCCAAAGGTAACATTACGACCACAGAAAAGGTCAACTGGTTTTTTGTGTGTGGTGGAATGAATGCTATGGTTGTATTCATTTACAGATCTTTCGATTAGTTCCTCAAAATTTCGATGCAAGTCATCTTCTTTTAGGCATCTCATTAACTCTGCAAGAGTTGAATGGAAGCGTTCTACTTGCCCATTAGCTTCGCTTCTGTATGGCGGTGTCGTGTAGAATCAATTTTTAGTTCATCCTTCATCAAGAAGAGGATTGTGGATGAATTAAAGGAAGGTTCATTATCAATAACAACTGACTTAGGTACTCCAAAGAAAAAGAGTATCTCTCTTAAGGGTTTTCTAATATCTTCTATAGATCTGCTTTTAAAGGATTTTGACCTGTGCGTATTTGGTAAATTTGTCTATTGCAGTAAGTACTGATTTCTTTTCTGTAGTGAATATGTCAAAATGAACTGTGTGTCCTGGGAAATTTGGTAAAGGCGTTTCATTTAGTTTTGGTTGGTTAGGGTGTCTTTCGTATTTATTTTGCTTGCATACTGAGCAAATATTGGTAATTCGTTTTATTTTTCTTATCATGGAAGGGAAATAATAATTTTCGAGAATTTGTAGTCTATTTTCGACCGCGTTTCTATGGGCGCGATTATGAGTGTCCTATTATAATTGTTTCCTGATCATGCTCGCTTAAAATATCCTGTACTTGCTTTTGTGAGAATCTAATTTTAAATGTTTTGAAATGAAGGGGGTATAGTTCCTGTATCAGACCCATTACTGGCTCTTGTGTTTTAATGCAATTTATTACCGAAGGATTCAGAATTTTCTTAAGAATCTGTAGAAGATTCTCTTTACTGTAGTTAGTCTCTGTTATGTTGTGTCGGTGATATCCGGGGAACACGATCTTAAATTCGTGGTTTTTCCTTTCGCCTGTGTAGAGAAAAATTTGGCTTTTGAAGACATTGATGGGTGCTTCAACGCTGCAGATGAGCTCTTGGGAATAGCTCTCATCACTGTGTACTGTAGGAGTTAGTGAATTGACCTGACTTTCTTGCGGGGGTCTGGACAGTGCGTCTGCGACTACGTTAGATTTTCCGGGCTTATAATGTAGTTCGCAATTGTATTCTTCCAATATTGCCTTCCAGCGTTTCATCTTTGCGTTATTATTCTTATTGCTTAACGCATAGGTTAGGGGCTGGTGGTCTGTATATATTTTGACCTCGGCTCTGCCGTATAGATAATTTCTTAGCGATTGTAGGGATCATATTATCGCCAGCATCTCTTTCTCGTTTGCGGCGTACCTAATGTTCTTCGGATTTGTTTAATGTTCTGGATATGAACGTCATTTTGTGAGAGCACTGCGCCAATCGCATGATTAGACGCATCTGTAGTCAATTGAAAGTCTTTGGTGAAATCAGGATATGTAAGGATTATTTCCTTTGAAATGAGAGCATTTTTTATTTTGTTGAGTGATTCAACTGCTTCTTCATTTAGGGTTATTAGTTGCTTGCTAGAAGCGTTTTTAGAAATTCTTCCCTTTTCTCCTCTTAGGAGAGTTGTAAGCGGTTTTGCTATTTTCGCATAGTCTTTTATGAAACGGCGGTAATAGCCTGATAATCCCAGAAAGGATCGAAGATCTTTTAGACTTTTAGGGCTTGGGAAATTAACAATAGCCTCAACTTTGGCTGGATTTGTATTTATGCCATTCGAAGATATGACGAACCCTAGGAATTCAACTTCGCGTTTGAAGAATTCGCATTTATCGAGTTGGACCTTCATATTGGCTTCTTCCAATGTTTTGAAGATCTTTTGAATATTCTCTGTATGAGTTTCTTGGTCTCGACTGAATATTATGATATCGTCTATATAGACGTAACATATCTTTCCGATGTGTTCCCGAAGGATGTCATGGAGGGCTCTTTGGAATATGGCGGGAGCATTTTTCAGCCCAAAGGGGAGTCTGGTAAATTCATATTTTCCATTGTTGACTGAGAAAGCGGTTTTCTCTATGTCTGACTTTTTTAGAAGAATTTGGTGAAAGCCACTTTTTAAGTCTAGGACTGTGAAGAAGTTATTGCTTCCAAGATGAGACAAAACTCCGTTGATTTCTGGCATGGTGTAGCGGTCTGATATTGTTGCTGTATTCAGTTTCCTGTAATCGATAACTATGCGGTATTTCTTTTCGCCGGACGCGTCTAATTTTTTTGGAACGATCCAGACGGGTGAGTTATACGGGGACCTCGATTTTCTTATTATCCCATTGTTAAGGAGATCTTGAATTTGTTTTTCCACCTCGTTTTTAAGTGACATCGGGTATGGATAGCACTTGGAGTATATGAGGTTTTCGTTAGTGGTGCGAATTTCTCCTATGACATTAGTTGTAAAAGTTAGTTTTTCATTTGGCTCGTCAAAAAGAAACGGATGGTTTTTTACTAGGGATTCTATTACTTTACTTTGATGCATAGACATATGGTTCGTTCTGATGTTAATGGAATTAACGTCTTGTGATATTTGGTATTTGATGCAGATGTTAATTTGATCTCGAATTGTCATTTAGTCTTGGCTGGTATGAATTACCGCTGATAGTTGCTTCAAACTATCATGTCCAAGGATACCGTGGAATGATGTAAGAGATGGTAACAAAAAGAATTTTATTTTTGTGTCGCGAAGACCGAAAAGGCTAATGTATGTATGGTGTGTTACCTTAATGCTTCCTGCTACTGACCTCGCGTGAAAGCATTGCTCGTTTTCTATTGGGGTTTCTATAAGGGAAGGTTGTAATCTAAGAATTCTTCCACTCTTCGTGCGAGATTCAAAGTATGGCAACGAAGAGCCTGTTAATCTAAAAAATGAGTGTCCATAAAATCTGTTTGTTCATGGGTGTCGTCGAATGACGATGCCGCTTCGTTGTATGCGCTCAATTCGTTTTGAGCATGCTGTTCGACATCAACATTTTGTTGAGGGAGGTTTGGAGTTTCTGAGTTTAAATTGTTATATTGGTTTGGGTCACTGAATGGTTGAACAAAAGGTTCTACGTGGAAATTTTGTTGATTAAAGTTTTGCCTTCTTGGCATATTATTATTTGGCCGAAATTGGTTCCTATTCTGTTGGTGTATTTGTTTAAATTGTGCAGAAGGTCCTTGAGTTAAAGGCTCTGCTTTTATTTGGGGCCTTTGGGGATATTGATTTTGGAATGGGTTACCTATACTGGTTATTTTGATAATTGTTTGGCATGGGCCTAGGGTTATACGGGGGCCTTGCCTGTACTGGTGGTTGGTAATTTGTGTGATACATCGGTCTAGGATTGTATGGGGGTCTTTGTTGAACCTGTGGTATTGGATTCCGAAATTGTCTGTATAATGGTTGTTGGGTTTGAGTTTGGTAAGAATGGACGTTTTGGTTCTCTAATTTCAAACATAAATGTAATGCCTGAGGCAGGTCTGCTGGTTCTTTTATACCCAGTAATGGGGGTAGGTCACCTTTAAGACCTCTGACGAAAGTGTCGAGAGCCTTGTCTCTGTATGTTTGTGTTAACAGATGCATGGACTCAGAACTTATATCCATGCAAGAAAGTTTGCTTAGTATTAAAGATAAATGGGAGTATAAGATGTGATAGAATCCTTGGATAGTGCTGTTGCCTTGGACAATTGATTGCATCTGGTACTCTAGCGTACCCAAATCGCGTTTGTCAGCATAGTGTATGACAAGGCACTTGGAAATACATGTCCAATCTAGAGGCGTATTGTAGGATTCTAGAGCGGTGTCGGCACTTCCAATTATTTTATTGCGTATGACGCTTAGAATCCTGAAATATTTGGGAGTTCCTTTGAGATGTTCGTATATTTGCAATATACGATCAACACTTTTCTTCCAGGAGCTAAATTCTCCTGGGTCTCCTGCGAAATCCTTTAGACATCGGACTACGTCCGGTATGTTGTCTAGTTCGTTCAACTTATTTCTAAATTCTGGTTCAATGGTCTGTTCTGTTCCAGTGAATTGATTCTGATTGGACGCGGTGGACGATAGTTTAGTTTTTTTTTTTTTTTTTTTCGTTTAGTTCTTTATTGTTTCTTTAAAAACGTTACAAATAAATATGTTACCTGCGAAGCTTAAGGCTTGTCTGCAGGTGATTGCGTTTCCCATTTCTAATTTGAATATTTGGAAGGAATACAATATTAGGTGAATCTAAGATTTCATGATAAAGTTTTAATATGTTTACAAAAAGGTATTTGAGTTTAGTAAATATACTTTCAGATCTTTTTTGCGTTTTTTAAAATTAACTATATTTTTCAGGTTTGCAGGTAGTGAGTTCATCAACGTTGGAATACAGTGAGCTAATTGTCTTCGTCCATATTTGTTAAATACTTCTGGTATTTTGAGAAGTTGTTGTGATCGTCTTCTAGTATTCTGATTATGACCTATCGGTTGTTTGAAACGGGCGTCATCGTAGAACTCCAGAACAGCTGTCATCTTGAATATGCTCTTGACCTCTAGAAATTTATATGGGTTATTATTATTATTATATTTATTTTATTATATATAATTTTTACCAGACGTCGTTGGAGACTATGTATTTTGTCCAGGTGTGTTTTAGATGCATTTCCCCATGCCAAAATGCCGTATCGAATTCGCGATTCAGCCAGTGAGTGGTACACCTGCCTCTGGACATCTGTTGTAGTGTACTTCTTCAGGTAGACCATCGCAAAAGCAGCACTTTTTAGCTGTAATCGCAGACGCTGAATGTGTTCGTGCCAAATGAAATGCTCGTCGATGATTATTCCCAAATACTTGATTGATTTGACTACCTCGATTGCTTCGCTTCTGTGTGTAGTTAAACAGCTTTCATTTTGATGAAAGATATTGATATCCGCTGGTCTCTGACTAGGTGTGCGTATGTGCATAATCTTTGTCTTTTCGGAGTTTATCACCAAGTTGTGATCGTGGCACCATCTTGACACTTTGTCGAATTCCTTTTGCATTATTGCTATCGCCGCTTCGAGTTTTTGGTGTTTGACCACTATGGCGATGTCATCTGCGTTTGCAAAAACAGTCGATTGTTCACAAACTCGGAGAAGTTCATTAGTGAACAGAACGAACAATATTGGGCCAAGTTTGGAACCTTGTGGAACACAGAAGATATAAGGGATTCAAAATCCGGTGTGGTCTGAATATTTGGACCATTTTGGCGGTTATTGGAATTAATGGCGTTTGTCCGTTGAGGATTGCTATTCGATGCACTCGATTGAAATGAGTTATTGGCACTTTCAGTCGCCTGAGTGGGCTGAACTTCCTCTTGCGGATGGTTAGCCATTGTGGTAGGGTCATTACCCGATCTTAACGTAGGCATTTTTCTTTTCTTTTTTTCTTTTTTTAAAAAAAAAATTCACCAAATGAGATAACACTTTAATTTAATTGATAGGCTGTTTTCCTTTTGATTTTTCTTAAAAGACATTTTTAAAACTTCTTTGTACTTAATTGTGCAACTTTTTTTCACTTTCTTTCGTTTATTCTTTAAATTAATTTCTTAAAATATGATTTCTTATGTTAAATTAATATTATGCTTACGCTATCAAAACTGGTGGCAATATGGATGTCCTGGTTTTTTTTTTCTTCCTTCGATCTTGCTGATGCGGCTAGCGTCCTTTGCTTCCTGTTCCTCCGCTTTATTATTTTTTCATCAACGACTAGATCACTATTTTACTTTACTATGGTTTTTCTTGCTTAGTTCACTAATTTACTTTACTATTTTTTCTTCACTTGCTTAGTTCACTAATTTACTTTACTATTTTTCTTTACTTTCTTGGTTCACTATTTTACTTTACTATTTTTCCTTTACTTGCTTACTTCACTATTTTACTTTACTATTTTTCTTTACTTTCTTAGTTCACTATTTTACTTTACTATTTTTCTTTTTAAAGGCTTTTTTTTATTTTTATTTTTAATACCGTTTAACACGCGATTTCACTTTACTTTACTTTACTTTTTTACTTTGCTACTGGTTCTTACACTGCTCGGGCGCCAATTAAATAAAACTAAGTTGAGTTTAATTAAAAAAATATTTTTAATTGAGGAGAAGCCTCTTTATTATTTGAATTGAACATATAATTTCGACTGCTACTCCAGAACTAAAACTTAATTGTAACAAATATAAACTTATTGCCTAGGTTTCCTTATCTCTACGTGCAGGAATGTGGGATTATGGATTGGGATTGGAGGAGGTGTCGTTTGCCAGACGCTGGCTCAGCAACATGCATGTGGAGCGTGGGTTCCTCTGTTGCTGTCGGATGTGATGAGTCTGGGTATCCGGTATCGGTTGTGGAATGCGCTTGGTGTTGATCTGCATGTGGAGCGTGGGTGAATGTTGAATGTGTTTGGTGTTAACTTACACACCCTTTCCCTTCCACATATCTATTGGAATATATGATACCCAAATGAAATATGAAAATGCTAACCCAATCTACTTTTGCATTGCAAGTGCAACTACAATTAAAATCAAGCTTGAGCACATAAGTTAGTCTTTAATTCGCCAAGCTACCGAGAAGTGCAGCCTCGCTTAGGACAGCGGCTTCTCCTTAGCAAATAATAAATTTAATAAATAAGATTAATGTGTAACAGAAATAAATAATAAATTTAATAAATAAGAAATGTGAAACAGAAATAATTTAATTAATTTTTGTATGAAGCGTTTTACAAGTTTTTAGGAGGAGGGTTGTTCTTCTTTGCAGTTAGCGCAGGAAATTTTAGAACATTTGTCAGGGTTGCGGGGGGAAGGTTGCAGGTTTCGCAAGATTAAACTCCTTTCCACCTTTTGGCAGTATGCCCGAGCAGCGGAAAGTTGCGACAGCGCATTGGGTTGGGGAAGTACTCTTCAACTTTAAGACTATACAATCCGACGTTGACCGTACTTACGGGGGCGGAAGAGGTCGAATGTAAACAGCATGAGACCGGTCGGTCGTTGTTTATCTTCTTCTGTTTTTTTTTTTAATTTAAACACTTCCGTAACACCTTGGGATTTCATTTCGTCTACTATTTCTGTTTCTGGGACATTAATGAGACATGGTGCATATACTGTGCCCTTGGAAGAATTAAGGTGTTCATGGAGTTTGACTGAAATTGGGCAAATGTTTGCAAGTGTTTTTTTGGCCAGAAAGAAATTAGCTACTTGTTTACCCTCATTACCCTACTTGTTTACCCTCATTTATCAAATGAATATTACAATAAATTTGGAATTGATTGAGTTTGAATTATTAGGAGGGGTTGTTGTTCACGCCATCTATGTGCTCAACTCATATGGGGTGAACCGGATCCAATTTCAGTAACGTCAACTAACTTCACTATATTCAACCATCTTTTTCCCCCTTTTTTCGACTTCCATCTTTTTGTGGGTCCACCCGGATCTTTCTTACGCCGACTATATTAGTTCTTCATCGGAAGTGTCAGTGATTTGTGTGCTTTGTGGTCTTAGCAGTGGCTCCACTCGCATCGTCGACCAGAAATTAAAAAAAAAAAATCTTACCGCCGGCTTTTCTGCCGCACCATTACCTATTCAACCTACCATCCGCCTATTGCCACAAGGTACATATATCAGTTTCTACCATCGGCCTATCGCCGCAACTTTGAGCTGTATTGAGTGCGAAACCGACCTACTGCAAAACTCACACAATTTGCTACCGTTGGCCTCTCGCCGCAACTTTAACCAGTTTTGACGAGACGCAAAAAAAAACTATCTTCAACCGTCCTATCGCCGCAACTTCAGTCAATCTCGACAAATCTACAATCGGCCTACTGCCGCAACTCAAACATTTTTTCTACCATCGACCTGCCGCCGCAACTTTATTCAGTCCTCACTAGCCTACCATCGGCCTATCGCCGCAACTTCAGTCAATCTCGACAAGTCTACCATCGGCCTACTGCCGCAACTCAAACATTTTTTCTACCATCGGCCTGCCGCCGCAACTTTATTCAGTCCTCACTAGCCTACCATCGGCCTATCGCCGCAACTTCAGTTAATCTCGACAAGTCGCTTTACTCACATAGACGGGCATAGCTTGACGTGTTTTGTTTTGTGCGCGTTCTATTTCTTTTACGAGTATTTACCTTGTTTATTGTGAATTAATTAGTGTTTAGTGTAGTGTTCTAAACGGCTTTTTAATTTTTGATCATTTAGTTTCCTTTAATGATTCTTTTGATCATCCATTTGTTTAATAAAAGTTGTCTCTTTGTTTTTGCTTGGTAAGCGGTTGTTACTGTTTTTTTTTTTGCTTTGCTTTTCAATTATATGTATGTATGTGAAGTTTATTTCTCTTTGCTTTCTTATTTGTAAAATTTGCCTTCAATTAATACTGACCCCTTTGGTGCAGTTGGCTAATTTGTCGTGCTTGTAATCCATATTGCGCCAGTTCAATACTGGCATAACATTACTATTTTTTTTTTTTTTTTTTTTTTTTTTTTTTTTTTTTTTTTTTTTTTTTTTTTTTTTTTCTATTGTTTTGGTTTTTTTTTTCTCTTTATAATCCCTGTTTTAAAATGGATTGCAGCGCGGATAAATGCTTGGAATCTAAACATTCCTCCAATCCTCTTTTTGCCTGTTATGGCCCTTGTGGCATGATGTTCCATGCTAAATGTGTTGGATCAACCAATGCATTTATGGATAAAATTAAAGCTTCGGAGATCGCCTTATGGTATTGCTCCCCGTGTCGAAAATTGTCACTGTCCACCCTTGCTTTCAAGATGTCAGTCTTCAAGGCTGACATACTGAAATTATCTAAGGGGTTTAAAGACTTACTCGACAATTTCAATACAACTGTCTCTAACGTATCAACATTGTCTGACCCTCATCATTCGGCAGACGCCTCAACGTCTACTGACCTTGAGTTGCCGACTAACGTAGTAAAGCTGTGTACCCAACGGGCCATGGATACATTGACTCTGGTTGACACAACAGGTTCAGCAACTGTTGAATCTACCCCTGAGCCCATTTTTAGTTTAGCACCGTCTTCATCTACTCTACCCGCAGGCAAAAGGAAACGTGACATGCCTTCCTCTGCGCTAAATCCAAACGCTAAACGATTTAATCTCAGGAGTCAACGAAAAAACTTAAACGATGCCCCCACCCTTAATTTTGGTCCCACAGGCATCAATCATTCCTTAGGTACCGAATCAGGAACTATTGAATCGATTCCCAGGCCAAAATCTATTTTCATTTCTCGGCTAAAACCAAACACTTCTTCAGACGATGTCTTGAACCACTTGGTCTCGAGAAACTTGATTCCAAAAAATGACTCAATTAAATGCACCAAAATCAGCAAGGCTGATGGGTTTGTTGCGTCATTCAAAATTATTGCCCCTTCAGAATATTTCGAAATACTGTGCAACAACACTGCATGGCCTCAAAATACGTTAGTTAAAGAATTTATACCCCATCCGACTAAAAATCGTAGGAAAGACTGTCCGTCCGTGTTAAAAAAACCCAAAAGGCTGTCCCTCTACTATCAAAATGTAAGGGGACTCCGCACAAAAACCGCTGAAATATATTTAAACTCCCAAGCCCTCTCTCATGATATCTTCTCCTTGACGGAAACATGGCTTAATGCCGGAATTTTAGACACGGAACTCTTCAATCATGAGTTCTCCGTATTCAGAAACGATCGTCATCAAAATGACCTGAAAGCGCTTGGAGGAGGTGTCCTGATTGCTGTTCGTTCCAACCTTGAGTCACGAAAGATTGACTTTCCGTTTCCACTAACCGTCGAAATTATCTGTGTAAAAATTACACTTAAGAACAAACATTTATATGTTGTTAATGCGTACATTCCATCGTCTCGTCTATGTTCTTTGTATTCGGAACTTTCTATGGCACTAGACCATATTTTTGACATATCTTGTTGTGACAGCACTGTTTTACTTATAGGCGACTTTAATCTGCCACATATTGGATGGGTACCTTCTGAGGATGATTCTCATCTTATTCCATCCTTTGACTCTGCCCAACAAGAGCTCGCTTTATTAGACAACATTTTGCCTCTTAACTTACAGCAAACAAGCTGTATAAAAAATTTCAAAAATCGAACTCTCGATCTTGTTTTCTCTTCTGACTCTGTTAGTACTGTTGTTCTGGAATCCCACTTCAGTATAACTAACATAGATGACAATCATCCACCCTTGGATGTATTTATTGAACTGGGCGCACATCTGTACGAAAACAGTAATTCGTATGACCGTTCGCAATCTTTTGACTTTCGGAAAGCAAATTTTCAAAGGCTTTCTGATGAAATTAATACGAGTAGCCTTAATTTTAATCTTACTGCGTTATCTAATATTGAAGATGCAGTCGGTGCTTTTTATTCTTTGATGGATAACTACATGAAAAAAGTGATTCCTGTCAAATCCTCTAGGAATATGAAAACGTCCCATCCCTGGTATACTAAAGAGCTCAAATCGATACGAAACAGACGTAATAGGGCTTGGAAGAACTATTTAAAAAGTCTCCGCCATTCAGATCTTGAACTCTATCTCACATTATTCAATGAGTTCAAATCTTTATCCTGCAACTTATATATTGACTATATAAGTAAAATGGAATGCTCTCTAAAATTGGACCCCAAACTTTTTTGGGGATTTGTTAAATTTAAGAAAAAAACCGATGGTTATCCATCGAAACTTACTTACAATAGCTCTACAACTGCTGATTCGCTAGATGCAAGCAATATGTTTGCAGATTATTTCAGTAAGTCTTTTAGGGTGGCCCCTCTTCACATAGATGAGCAATATTTTAGTTATCTAACTAGCTGTTCCCAAATAAGTTTTAATAGCTTCCCATTTGACTTGGAAACAATTTTAAAATTTATTTCTTCTCTGAAGAATGATTATTCATCAGGTCCTGATGGCATTGCACCGATTGTTCTTAAAAAATTTAGTCATGCAATTGCTCCATATCTTAAATATCTGTTTGAATTGTCCATTAGTACTGGTAAATTCCCTTATGTATGGAAAAGTGCTTTTATCACACCTGTATTTAAAAAAGGCGAACGTAGTGATATCACTAATTATAGGCCTATTTCAAAGCTTTCGTGTATCCCTAAGCTTTTTGAACAAATTGTTTGCGAAAAGTTAATATTTCTTTGTCGCAATTTAATTTGTAATGAACAGCATGGATTTGTAAGAAACAGATCCACTGTCACTAATCTGTTAAGTTTCTTGCATGATTGTTCTAATGCCTTAGAGAATAAGGACGAAATGGATTGCATATACACTGACTTCTCTAAAGCTTTCGACCAGCTGTCCCATGAAATAATCGAGTTTAAGCTCAGGACTTTTGGTTTCCCACGAAGTTTCATAAAATGGGTTAATTCATACCTTAGATCAAGGGTTTATCAAGTCAAATTTAGAGGATCGCTATCTGTATCTTTTACAGCTGAGTCTGGAGTTCCCCAAGGTAGTCACCTCGGACCAATTCTATTTATACTAGCCATTAATGATGTTAAAGCATGTATAAATCATAGTAATATCCTGATCTACGCTGATGATATGAAAATATTTAAATCTATCACTAGTCAGCAAGATAGAATTTTTCTTCAATCTGACATTAATAGCTTCGCCAATTGGTGTGATAAAAACGGTTTATCCCTGAACCCCACTAAATGTCAACATATGACATTCTCTAGAAAGAATATCCCTTCCACCTTTCAATATTCTCTGTCTCAACATATTCTTTGTAATGTTGATAATTTTAAAGATCTTGGGGTTTATTTCGATCCCAAACTGGTTTTTGCCAAGCATATCAATTTTATTGTTAATAAATCTAATTCTATGCTGGGCTTCGTAAAAAGGTGAGCGAAAGAATTTAATGACCCATACGTTACTATGTCATTGTACAATTGTTTTGTCCGTCCGATTCTAGAGTATGCTTCACAAGTTTGGACGCCGTTCTACAACATTCATTCAAATCGAATAGAGGCCATTCAACGTAAATTTATTCGATTTGCACTTAGAGGACTTCCATGGGATGATCCTTTTAACCTTCCTCCTTACAGTCAGCGTATTAAGCTTCTTCAAATGTTACCCCTTTCTCAACGAAGGCTTAATAGCGATACCTTTTTTTTACAGCAGCTTATATCCGGTCAAATAGATGCACCTGACTTGCTGTCGTCTATTGGCTTTAATTTTCGTGGTGGTGCCCATAATTTGTGCAGTGCTGAACTATTGTTTAGCCCCCATCATAGAACGAATTATGGGAAGCATGAGCCTATTAGTCGCATGAGTAGAATCTATAATCTAAATGATCATGTGATTGACTTGCATGTTAGTAAAATTAAGCTAAAAAATATTTTGCGTAATAATGCTTTAATGTCTTAAATTGTTTGCATTATTTTGTGTCTGTGTTAGTATTTTGTAGGTACATAATTATTGTATTTTTAATTGTTTTGTCCTTACTAACACCTGCACTAAATGATGAGCCTGTGAGAGCACTTTTTGTGCCGGCAATTTCTGCTCGTGATAGTTGCTTGCTTTAAGCACTCCACGACACAGAGCTGATAGTGTAAAAAAAAAAAAAAAAAAAAAAAAAAAGTCTACCATCGGCCTACTGCCGCAACTCAAACATTTTTTCTACCATCGGCCTGCCGCCGCAACTGTATTCAGTCCTCACCAGCCTATCATCGACCTACCGCCGCATCGCCACATTTTCCTTACCATTGCCTATTGATACAGCCAATCCTTCGGTCCTTCGCTCCTCTTACCAACAACCATCAACTGTCAGGTATATCCGATTATTGATTTCAGTTTCTTTAAACATATAAGTAATTTAGACGTGCAAGTTTATATTTTAATATATTTAATATATTTATATATTAACGTTAAGATTATAAATTATAAATTCTATACAATTTGCGGTTTGCTTTAGAAGTGCCTTTTCAATTTGACTTGATACGAAAACAAACGGGGTACTCAATTTTGGTATTTTTTCATTTAACGAGTGAATCTGTTCTAAAGCAGTGTGTCACGGAGAAACCGTGGCGGTGCTACCAATGCGCAGAGTTTTTTTTTGCGATTCATCATTAAAAGTGTTTCTATATTATATAATTTTATTCTTACTCTGTATTTTGATTTTAAAACCAACAAAGAAAAAAGTAACTTCAGTGGTTTGAAGGTTCCTTTCATAAAGTATAGCTCACATTTCTTCACACCTTTGCTACTACGTAGTATTATCAATAATTGAAGTTTACTATGGTATCTACTTTAAGAGTCAAAACCGTGTCAATGTCCTTCTTAGATAATTTTATTTTTTCTACTGACCAATTGGTCAAATACGTTGCGGCAGCAAGGGAAGTTCCTGAAAGAAAGCATACCATAACTACATTGGAGGCTCGCAAGGAAGTCTTAAGAGGGTTGTGGGCTGAAGTTAAAGCTGACTATATTCAGTGTATTCGAGCTAAACCAGAGCCCCGTCCTCTTTTGATACGCAATTGATTGAATCCAAATATTCGAACTCCAACGAAAATTATGTCTCGTGCCTGGGTTTGTTTCTTGAACTTCAAGCTAAGTTGAGCGCTGCACAACCCAAATCACATATTTCAACTTCGGATTCTGTAGAAGGAGCAGGATCACATGGCATTAAGCTACCGCCTTGTGACACTGAGGTCTTTCAGGGCGACTATCTCTCCTGGCCTTCGTTCCGCGACATGTTTCAAGCCGTTTATTCCAACCATCCAAAGTTGAGGGCCGTTGAAAAGCTATTTCATCTTCGGTCCAAAACCAGTGGTGATGCCCACAATATAGTGTGTAAATTCCCTTTGACCAACGCAAGTTTTGATTTGGCATGGAAAGCACTACAATCAACTTATGAAAACAAACGAATACTTGTAAACAATCAAGTTAAAATTTTATTCAATCTTCCAATTTTCAAAGACGAATCTGCAGCGTCAATAAGAATGCTTCAAAGAAGTATAAACGATTGTAAGTCAGCACTTCAAGCACACGATGTTTCCACCGAAAATTGGGATCCGATCTTGGTTTTCGCCTGTTCCAACCGTCTTCCTCCCACTACTCTTGCTTTATGGGAACAATCCTTGTCGAAGCCTACCGAACTACCCAAGTGAGATGAGCTGGACACTTTCTTGAGTAAAAGATTTCAAGTTCTGGAATCTATATCCGATTCTACTTCTCTGCGACCAATAGTAGATAAAGCCCGACAGAACTTCCAGAAACCGACCACATTCAACTCGCAGTCACAATATAATTATCGGTTCAACTCATTTCATACCAAAACCCCCGAGTTTGCCCGCAAAGCCTGTTCGGAGAAGCATAACATACGCTCATGTACAAAGTTTCTAACGATGCCCATACATGCGCGAATTGATCTCGTACGGAAATGCAATATGTGTCTCAATTGCTTATCTGTTCATCATATTATCCAAAACTGCACAAGTAAATACACTTGCAATACATGTAACAAGCGACACCACTCGCTGTTACATTTACCAATGACTTCATCTTCCAATTATACAGTCACCAATCCTCCTCAAGATTTTTCAAATTGTAATGACAGCGCTAGCACATCTACACAATTACAGTCCACTTCACCGTCATTATTACCCCATGAAACCCAACAAAACTATTTTGTTTATGCTCAGAAAAGAGTCCTGCTGGCTACCGCATTGATAACCATACGTAACCAAGATGGAAATCACATTATTCGTGCTCTGATCGACCCAGGTTCCGAATCCTCGATAATCACCGAAGCTGTACAACAACGTTTGAAGTTACCGACTGACACATCTAATGTGTCGATTCTAGCTATAAGCGACGCGCAGGCAGCTAGATCCAACAAAAAGTGTACGTTCGTCATAGTAAACGCTGAAAATCCAACAGAAGGCTCAGGCGATTGTGTTGGAAAAACTAACCAACTGTTTACCAAGTGGCGTTAATTGATTCTCAGAGTCTAGAAGGTCTGTGTTTAGCAGACCCTTCTTTCAATAAAGCGTCTCAAGTGGATCTGCTCATCATTCGATTAAATCTTTTAGCACTCGTGTTTTAGATCACGATAGTAATTCGCTGGATAAGCAAATCAGAATGTTTTGGGAATTAGAAGAACTTCAAAGTAGAACGCACTACGCTTGTGAATCAGATAAGTATTGTGAAGATCTTTACAAAAAAACTACCTACCGGCTGTCAGATGGTAGATATGTAGTCAGACTACCTGTAAGACCTGACACTAATCTCAACATGCTTGGTCTCTCTCGAAACATCGCGCTGCAACAGTTTTATCGAACAGAGCGCAATCTTCAAAGGAAGCCAGATCTACAATTGCAGTACTCAAAAGTTCTTTCAGACTACCTCAAGTTAAATCATATGCGTAAAATGCCTTCTGCTGAGAAAAGCACTGCAGGCAATCTTCCTTGGTTTTATCTTCCACACCACGCGGTGATCAAACCCGAATGTAGTTCTACCAAAGTACGCGTGGTGTTTAATGCCTCAAACACAACATCAAGCGGCATCAGCTTAAACGATTGTCTTTATGCCGGACCAGTACTCCAAGCTGATCTACCATCACTTATAATAAAATGGCGTTTTTACAAATTTGTTTTTAACGCGGACATCGAAAAGATGTACCGGCAGATATTAATACATCCCGATCAAACAATGCTTCAAAGAATTTTATTTAGACCTTCACCGACCGAAGTCATCGCTGACTGTGAACTCTTAACTGTTACATTTGGAGTAAATTGTGCTCCCTACCTTGCCATTCGCACCCTTAAACAGTTGGCAATGGATGTTCAAACTAAATATCCTCTCGCAGCAAGGGTAATCAAGTCAGATTTCTACGTCGACGACCTCCTTTCGGGGGCCCATGATCTCCAATTGGCAAAGACACTTCAGCTTGAGCTTATTGAGGCACTCAACTCTGCATGGTTTCCGCTTCGCAAATGGACATCAAATACGCCTTATTTGTTGAATCACCTGCCTTCTCAACACATTCTAAACGAGCATTTCTTACAAATTGATGCCGATAGTACAACAAAGACTTTAGGCATCCGTTGGAATGCTAAGGATGACGTATTTTGCTTCACTACACAGCCACTCAAGATTTCTTCTGCTCCCACTAAACGAGAAGTCTTCTCGGAAATTTCTCGACTTTTCGATTTTGCGGGGTGGCTTGCGCCAATCATTGTATCGGCAAAGATCTTAATGCAAAATATTTGGATAGAAGAAACCAAATGGGATGATCACATCCAGTATTCTACTTTTTCCAAATGGAAAACCTTTGTTGAAGGTTTTAACGAAATCCAACACATTCAAATACCACGATGGATTGATTACACTCCGTTATCACAGCTTCAATTCCATGGGTTATGCGATTCGTCTGAACAAGCATATGCTGCTGCGCTCTTTGTACGAGTACAACATCCTGACGGAACTATAAACTCTCACCTAGTCTGTGCAAAATCCAAAGTTGCGATTATCAAATCCGTGTCCTTGCCCCGTCTTGAGCTGTGCGGGGCCGTACTCCTTTCTAGATTAATCAAGACGTATCTTTGTCAGATGCCGATTCAGACTCATCAAACGTTTCTCTGGACGGATTCATCTATTGTTCTTGCGTGGCTTAAGAAACACCCAGGCACCTGGAAGTCGTTTATAGCAAATAGAACAAGCGAAATTATTGAAAATGTCGGCAATAGGAACTGGAGGCATGTGAAATCTGCTGACAATCCGGCGGATCTCGCAACAAGAAGTACTACTCCAATAAGCTTATGAGATAATGATCTCTGGTGGAAGGGGCCCACCTGGTTACGAGAATCGGAAGACCAATGGGCAATCAGTCTTTCTTGTGAACCTCAGTGCGATAACTTGGAAATTAAACCTGTTTCTTCATTCAGTACCATAATTACGTCAGAAGATATCTTATCCAGGTTTTCATCATTGCCACGGGCACTAAGAGTTTTAGCATACGTTTACCGTTTTCTTAATTTAAAGTTGAAAAGGAAATTTGCTCCAATTTCTTACAATTGCGGCCACATCTCCCAGGCGGAAGTCACATTCGTTAAAAACCGACTCATTTATCTGTGCCAAAAAGCGTATTTTTCTGCGGAAATCCAATCATTATCGGCAAACGGAACTATCAGTCCTAAAAGCACCATCTTGAGTTTAAACCCTATCCTGGACGCAAATCAGCTTCTTCGAGTTAATGGCCGCCTTGCCAATGCTAATCTCTCCTTTTGTGAGCGCAATCCTATTATTTTACCTTATGGCGTTCGTTTTTCAAAACTTTTCATAGACTTCATTCATCAACTTACACTTCATGGTGAAAACGCATTGATGATGCGGGTCGTTCGACAGGTTTACTGGATCCCTAAACTTAAACTCCTTGTCAAAACCTGCATCAACAATTGCAAAACCTTTGTCATCCACAAAAGGCAATTACGTCACCAACTGATGGCAGCTCTCCCCGATGCGCGTTGTAATTTTTCTCCTCCCTTTAGCCATACGGGGATAGATTTCGCGGGGCCCTTCGTTATTAAAAGCTTTACCGGCAGAAACTGTCGCCTGACAAAAGGCTATACATGTCTGTTTGTGTGCTTTTCGACTAAAGCCATACATCTTGAGGCTGCAAGTGACCTATCCTCTGAAGTCTTCCTCGCAGCTTTTGGACGATTCGTTGCAAGAAGGGGTCTTCCGCATACCATCTACTCTGATCACGGCACCAATTTCATTGGTGCAGAATCAATATTGAAAAAGGAATTTAAGAAACTTCTAACTTCATTACCAGATATAACGTCCGCTAAATATGGTATTCAAGGATTGAATTGGCATTTTATTCCCCCGGGTGCCCCCCATATGGGTGGGCTTTGGGAAGCAGGGGTAAAAAGTTTCAAAACCCATTTCAGAAAAATAGGCAGTCATACGCATTTCACTTTCGAAGAATTTGCTGCACTTTTAGCTCGAATTGAAGCCTGTTTGAACTCCCGTCCCATATCTCCTATGTCCAGTGACCCAAATGATCTATTAGCGTTAACGCCCGGGCATTTCCTAACAGGTAGCCCACTTCTTACTTTTCCAGAATTAGACCTCGAAAAACCATCTTTTTCTATAATTAATCGCTGGGAAAAACTCAAAGCCCTTCAACAAGAATTTAGCAAACGCTGGAAGAACGAATACTTAAAGGAACTTTACAAAAGATCAAAATGGCAATATGTAATTGTAATATAATTGAGGATTTAAAAGTCAATGATTTTGTTGTAGTCAAACAAGAAAACATTCCATCTTCGGAATGGCGTATGAGGCGTATCGTCAGGGTTTTTCCGGGACCGGACGGAAATGTTCGAGTGGCTACAATAAAAACACAGCTGGGTGAAATAACCCGGCCCATTGTAAAACTTTGCCGTCTACCAATAAAATAGAATACATTCGCGACGTGAGAACTCTACATTATTGTTTAATCAGTTTTTCTTCGGATTTTCGATGCGGTAATTTTGATCTCAAACAAGTTAAATTGAAAGGCACTATTATGGAGTATTTATGGAATATTGCCTTTTCCTCATTCTTTACCAATAATAAAAAAAAAAAATTAAACCTGAAATCAGTAATCGTTCATAAGAAGTTAAGGTAAGAGTATTTCAAAAAAAAATAATGAATTTTGTAGTTAGTTGAAAAAAAATATATATATGCTTAAGGTTCAATCATTTCTTTATACATATATGTATAAAATCAAACTTTGTTAATGAAATATTATAAGTGTTAAGTAAATATTTGTTGGCAATTTTTGCCAAGGGTGCCGGTAATGTTCACGCCATCTATGTGCTCAACTCATATGGGGTGAACCGGATCCAATTTCAGTAAAGTCAACCAACTTCACTAAATTCAACCACATTTTTTCCCCTTTTTTCGACTTCCATCTTTTTGTGGGTCCACCCCCATCTTTCTTTTTCTTTTGGATCACCAACCTAAGCACACGCATTGTAAACCAGCAAGAAAAAAAGAAAAAAAAACAAAAAAAAATTAAATTTACTTAAAACAAAAAAAAACAACATCTTTTTTTTGTGCGAAGGCATAAGCCATAACAGTTGTATTAAATTCCAATGGTGAATAATTTGGTTTTTTCCTTTTTTTCACTTTGGGTTCGGTTAGCGGATCTGTGTCGAGACAGCTAAACCGGTTACCCACGAACACTCGTGGCCCAGAGGCCATTAAATTTTGTTGTATTACTACTTCTTTGGCTTTGTTTTTTTTCACTCACTAACACGAGAGAAAGGGATAAAGCTATTTTTGGGTTTGTTTATGAGAAAATTGCGGGATTTCACCGAAAACTGTAGAGAGAGCGAGGGAAGTGCAGTCTGAACACGATGTTGTCGTCTCGAAAGCTAGACGATGACTGTTGCCTTCTGTTTTTATACCCTATTCTAAGGGTATATTAATTTTGACGCATAGTTTGTAACATACCTTAATATTGCCCGTAGACCCCTAAAAGTTACCTACTATATTTATGATCAGCATCGATAGTAATGTCGATCTAGCCATGTCCGTCCGTCCGTCTGTCGGCAAAAATTAGGCCTTTAAACTGGGCCTAGACCCTAAAGAGCTGAAATTTTAACCGTATACTCTCAAGGGTCCCGAAATAATCAAGTTTACGAATTTTTGAAATCCGCCCACAGACACGCCCACAAACTCTAAAAAACAAAATTTTCAAAAAAATCGAATTTTGAGCTAGAAAGCTGAAATTTTTTATGTATGATCTATGACTCCTAAAACTGCTTGGGAGATAATATTTTCAAAATCCGCCCACTGACACGCCCACAATTAAATAAAACAATTTTATGAAGAACCAAAGTTTGCGCTAGGGAGCTGAAATTTGTAATACATAATACTCTCTAGGGGCCCTTTATGCTCATTTGTAAATATTTTCAAAATCCGCCTGCTGACACGCCAACAATTTAAAAAAAAAACTTTGTTTGAAAATCCAAAGTTTGAGCTAGGGAGCGTTTTTTTTACAAAAGCTTTGTTTTTTCGATAAAATCCTTTAAATATTATATAACAAAATATGTAGAGCGTTCTTAACAATTCAACCATACTTCGACTTTTGTCACGCTCACTTATGAGGGATGGGAATAAGAATAGGGTATCCAACAGTTCGCCCAAGCGCACCTATGTTTTTTTGTTTGTTTGTTCCATTTCAGTTTTTCATTTTTATTCGCACGAGTAAGGCCGGAAATAAGGGGTCTTTCATTAAGGACTTGACAACCTCTTTTTTAAATAAAATGCAAACTACTTGAGATATCTCAAAAAATGTATTGGCTTGAATTACTATCGAAACATTTATGAATGAAATTCGACTGCGTTCATATATCCACCACGGGAACGAATGCACTTGTCGATACGTTAAACCCAATTTTCGATGACTCGGCCGCACATTTCCGCACATTTCTCGTTTAATATTGGCTCTGAGCTCCTCTAACGTCTTCTGGTCTCCGGCTTCTTGGCATAGACCAATAATTTAATGTAGCCCCATAAAAAAAGTCTAGTTGCCTTATATCACACGATCTCGGCGCCAATAGTCTGATCCGTTTCTCAAGATAATACGTTCACCGAACTGAGACTTCAATAACTCGATTGTTGCACCTGCTTTGTGGCTTGTGGCACCGTCTTGTTGGAATCACATATCAATGATGTCCAATTCATGCAATTGCTCAAAGAAATAACGGTCCGACATGTCTCTGCAGCGAATACCATTTACCGTAACGTGACAGTAATTTTCATTGACGAAAAAAAGAATCAATGCCGCCACCGGCATGAAAACTGCACCAAACAGTGACTTCGCGGATGAAGTCTGGTTCATGAAGCACTTGAGGGTTTTCACCTGTCCGGTAATGCATATTTTGCCTATTGACGAAACCGTTTAACCAAAAATGAGCTTCATTGCTGAAGATGATTTTGCGATGAAATTCTTCATTTTCTTTCCATCATGTTCGAGAACGTCAACGTACATGCGTCGCTTCATATGATCAAGTGGCTTTAGTTCTTGAGTCTGCTTGATCTTGTAAGGGTGTATGCCAAGATCCTTACGCGAAATTTGGCATAATGTGGTCTGGGAGAGGCTCAATTCTTGAGAACGCCGTGAAATTGACTGATTTGGCTGGTTTGCGACGGACGCCTCTACAGCAGCAATATTCTCCACACTTCGGGCAAAACGTATTCTTACTGGCACGGCAACATCAAGCAGCGAATATCCTGACTTAAATTTGTTCAATAGACTATGAATTGCTTGTATACTAGTGTAGTACTTGCGCTACATAACATCCCTCCTATCATGTACAATCACTACACTTGCATACATTCCGTTCTCTTTTCACACCTCACATTTCCCATTTTGCCCACATCAGCATTTCCTTTTGCACTGGCATTCAAAACAGATAGAAAGATACCCATAAACGATAAAATGGGGCAATGCCAACGATCGTCCGCCGAACGTATCACGTTCCATTATCACTATCGCCAGAGAACCCATCAAGAGCTATGAGTAATGGGAATACATAAATCTCAGTGACGCAAAACAGTCACAAGGGAATTCCGGACAGAAATGAGTTGCACAAGTGCTGAGAATGTCAGTATGCATAATATATTGTTACATCCAGGCTAGGATTCGAAAAGATAAAACGTAATTTCTATTTAATTAATCTTTATTAGTTCTCTGTCAATTTAATTCTTAATTATTATTCTAATAAATCACTTATTTAATTACAGAATTCACTTTCACAATTTATCAACCAACGACCATACCACGTCGAGTTAATCGGTTCTCGTCAGATCACCGTAATTAAACGACGTTGGGCGCGGTTAGTACGTAGATGGGGGACCGCTTGAGAACAACCGCGTGTCGTTGGCCAGTCCCATCTACAGAGTTGAGGTAGATAAAAAATACGTGGTATCACAATGGACCTAAATTGGTCTAAGTGTGTCGGCTTCAGCCGACAGCCACATAAACCTAACCTAACCTTCACAATTTATCACTTTAAATACAAAATCACTTTCCTTTAACTCAATACTTATACTTTTTCTCTATACTTTTCACTACTGTCATCTATCGCATTCTTAATCGCGGTTCACAACTAGAATGTCTTGGGTGCTCCTGCGACATCTATTTATATCTCCTAGTGACACCTCTCGAAATTTCCAGATTCGTTGAGAAGGTTCGTTAAGTTCAGAAGGTTCGAGAACAACATACCAAGTTATACCACAGCTACTCAAACTGATATTCCAATGCTGCCAAAATCGGTAATATGGCCACTTTCTACTAGATGGCGTAGTTGACACAGTTCAAGCAAACATGCAACAATATCCCCCTCTTAAACTTGTTCGTCCCGAACAAGCACGTCAATATTTTCCCCATGGTAGCGATGGAGACGATCCACATGGACAACTTTCAGCTTGCCTCTTCCTCGCTGGATCCGGTAGACAACATCGTTGATGCGCTTCACTATCTTATAGGGTCCTTCCCAATCCTGCTGTAGTTTAGGTGACATACCTTTTCGGCGATGAGGGTTGTATAGCCATACCAGATCTCCTTCCTGGAATCCTGTGGTGGTCGCTTTTGTATCGTACCTCGTCTTCATGCGGTCGCTGGATATCCGAATTTTATCTCTAGTTTTCCGATGAATGTTTCTGATGATTTCTCTGAGATCCGCCACATAATCATCTTCATTCGATGCTTCATCAGTCGGAGATCCAAACATCAATTCACTAGGTAACCGGATGGTTCGACCAAAAAGGATTTCGGATGGAGTATGTCCTGTTGTGTTATGAACTGCGCTTCGATAAGCTAATAGGAACATGGGGATGTGCTTGTCCCAGTCCCGCTGGCAGTCGCCAACAACCTTAGAAAGGTGTTCGTTTAAGGTTCTATTGAAGCGTTCCGCCATTCCGTCCGATTGTGGATGAAGCGGGGTTGTTCTTGTCTTCTTAATCCGTAGTAGCTGGCATACTCCTTGAAAGATCTTCGACTCGAAGTTGCGACCTTGGTCCGAGTGCAATTCCATTGGTACGCCAAATCTGCTTACCCAGTTGTGGACAATCTGCTCTACCACGGTTTTAGCTTCTTGGTTAGGTATAGCAAAGGCTTCAGGCCATTTAGTGAAGTAGTCCATCACTACGAGGATATAGCGGTTTCCACTGTTGGTTTCTGGAAACGGTCCTGCGATGTCAACTGCAATCCTTTCAAAGGGCGCTCCACCGTTGTATTGATGCATCTTGCCTTGCATTTTTACTCTCGGGCCTTTACTGGCTGCGCAAGCGGCGCATTTTCGGCACCAGTTTTCGACATCGTCTCTTGCATGGATCCAGTAAAAGTGTTCTCGCACTTTTTCGAGTGTCTTATTTACTCCCAAGTGACCTCCGGACACTCCATCATGTAGTTCCCTAAATACTTCGTTGACTTTCGATCTGGGTACCACAAGTTGCATCACGGCTGATGTTCCATCCGAACTTTCCCATTTTCTTTTCAAAATGCCATCCTGGACATGAAGTGAGTCCCATTGTGCCAAGTATGCCTTCAATTCCGGACTCCTATTGGAGATCTGCTGCCAGTCCGGCTTGCCCTCATGTTCCTTCCAGGCGAGAATCGGCTCGATATCCGGATCTTCCTGTTGAGCATTCCGGATCTCCCGTGCACTCCAGCCGCTAATGGGCTCAGCTCTCAACCGTTGGACTGACACTTTATCTTTTTCCTCCTGGCGTACGCAATGTTTACAATCAGCCTTGCAGGGTCGCCGGGAGAGGGCATCTGCGTTGGAGGTAAGAGTTCCCTTTCGGTGCTGTATCTCGTAGTCATACATCTGCAGCCGCTCAATCCACCTCGCGACTTGTCCTTCAGGGTTCTTAAACTGCAGCAGCCACTTTAGAGACGCATGATCTGTACGCAGGATGAATTTCTGCCCATATAAGTACTTGTGGAAGTGCTTTGTTGCCAGGATCAAAGCCAGGAGTTCCCGCCTGGTCACGCAATAGTTCCTGTCCGGCTTGGATAGCACTTTACTGAAGTAGGAAACTACTCTCTCTTGGCCATCATGGATCTGCGAAAGAACGGCTCCGATCCCAACATTACTAGCGTCGGCATCTACAATAAATGTCTTTCCTGGAGTAGGGTACGCTAGAATTGAAGCATCACACAGTTGGTGTTTGAGACTCTTGAAACTCGCTTCGCATTCACCTGACCATTTAAATGGTTTTCCCTTTTCCGTCAGTTGATGCAAGCTCTTTGCGATCCTTGCGAAGTCCTTCACAAACCGTCTGTAGTAAGTTGCAAGTCCCAGGAAGCTTCTCAGTTGGTGTTTGTCCTTGGGAACGGGCCAATTTTTCACCGCATCGACCTTCTCTGGGTCAGTCCTTACTCCTTCGGACGAGATGATGTGCCCCAGATATTTTACCTCAGATCTAAAGAGATCACACTTTTTCGGGTTAAGCTTTAATTGTGCACTTCGTAGTCTCTGGAACACTTCCTTCAAGTTATCTCGATGTTCTTCAAACGTTTTTCCAACCACGATGACATCGTCCAAGTAGACCAAACACGTTTTCCATGTTAGCCCCAACAAAACACGCTCCATTAGTCGCTCAAAGGTTGCCGGCGCGTTACACAGTCCAAATGGCATTACTGTGAATTGCCAGAGCCCGTTTCCTGCTGTGAAAGCTGTTTTCTCACGGTCTTCCGGATGTATCTGCACTTGCCAGTAGCCACTCTTCAGATCTAGAGTGGAAAACCATCGAGCTCCGGACAGTGTATCCAGCGTATCGTCAATCCTTGGTAGAGGGTAGCTATCCTTTTTGGTGACATTATTCAGTTGGCGATAGTCTACACAGAACCGAGTACTGCCATCTTTCTTTTTGACTTGGACAATTGGAGATGCCCATGGGCTTTTAGAGCATTCGATTACTCCTTCCTTCTCCATCGTCGACACCATCTCTGCAACCTCCGTCTGCTTAGCCAATGGTAGTCGTCTGGGAGGCTGACGAATCGGTCTCGCATCTCCAGTGACTATACGGTGTTGTACAAGGTGTGTTCGGCCATACTCGCAGTCCCGCGAAGCGAATATATCAGCAAACTCGTTGATGAGGTTCCCTGCCATGGCTTGCTGCTCCCGATTCAGATCGCAGTGCTGGAATAGAGTTCTTTTGACCTCAGTCATTCCCATTAGTGAACAAGGCTTCGCAACACCTTCCTGTGATAGTTTCGTGTTGGCAGTAACCAGTACACACTTTCCAACCACCTCACCTTGCTTCAATTTGACGCTTTTGTGTTCCGCATTAAGAACTCGTGCGGGAACCATATTGTTCTTCGGCTCGACAAGCATTTTTCCAACCACGCAGTTTCGGCAGTGGTTGTCTTCTGGCTCGACTAGAAAGAATCGGTGGGCCCCAGGATCACCTTCCAGCTTTGTCCAAATCAGTGTCTCTGAAGAAGGTGGTAGGACCTCGTCCTTACTAATGACTGTCCTCAGGGATGCGACGTTCTCGTTCCCGTACACCATCGGAATTTCTACGTTTCGATACTTGAGTACTTGCATATCAATGTCCAATACTACATCATGCGCCTTCATGAAATCGATTCCAATGATGCATTCGTCACATATATCGGCTACTAGGAAAGCGTGGGAGAATACTAATCCTGCCAAATTTATTGTTAGTATGACCTCTCCATACACTTTCGCTGTCGCTCCTGTTGCTGTTTTCAGACAGTAATTGCTGGTGTTGTGCAGCCAAGACTGACGGACGATGTCCCTCCTTATGATGGAAGCGGTGGCACCGGTGTCGATGGTTGCCACGCACTTATTTTGTCCGATATAGGCTTCCACTGTTAGACTCTGGTTTCCTCGTTTGGTTTGGGTGACTTGAATTGTGGTCCTGGGGTCGTCGATTCCGGAAACCAACTTCTGCCCCACGAAGCTGGTCCTTACACGTTTTCCCGACTGCTGGTTGGCAACTGCCTTGTCTGGGTGGAGCTCTGCACTGTCTCTGTAGGCGCCCTATTTTGTTGCAGTTCCAGCAGCGCATTTGACCTCTGTTATCTCTGCTCCGGTCTACGATGTCTGCTCTTTGACATGAGCATTCAACAGCTGTAATTTCCCTTACGCGGTGGAACACATTCGATGCCTGATAAGCAGCTTGCATTGTCAAGGCAAATGCTAGGGCCTCAGCGAGAGTTCTCTTTCCAACCATTCTTACGGCCATTTGCAGTTGTCTATCTTCAATGGCTTGGATAAACGCCTCCACAGCCATTTCATTGATGAGAATCTCACCAGCATTAGGATATGACAAATGTGCCAGACGTTCGATATCTGCTTGCAGCTGTTGAAGTGTTTCTCCCCTCTTCTGGACTCTACTGCGTAGCTGAACCCTGTACACTTGCTGCATATGCTCATCACCGAAGCGCATCTCTATAGCCTTGACCAGGGCGTCGTAGTTGTGTTGCTTCTCTTCTGAGACGGTTTGGAGTAACTCCGCAGCTGTACCTCTTAGTGCGAGCGTTAGCGCAATCGACTTTTCCTCGTTGTCCCAGCTGTTCGCCACTGCAGCTGCTTCAAACTGTTTCTTATAAATTGGCCATGATGTTTGACCATCGAAAACAGGAGGCTGCATCTCTTTCCTTCTCGGGCAGTCCGCAGAATTTTCTCGAGCCTTCTGCTTCTTCACTTTCTCGAGCTCTCTAGCCAAGTTCTCGAAGTTTGTTTCATGCTTGCAAAACGTCTGATGGATTTTGTCGAATTTGGTTTCAACCTTCTCGAACTTGTGGTCAATTTCTTCGAGTTTTCCTTCGAGAACATTTTTAAAATCTTGCACAGCGCTCTTTTGGGCGGCAACTATGGAATTCTTTTGTTCTTCGAATTTAGGGACTCTAAATTGACTCCAATTTCGAATCCAGAGAATTCTTCTGTAGTTCTAGGGAATTCTTCTGTTCATTGAACTGAGAGTCTATGGAATTCTTTTATTCATCAAATTTAGAGTCCATTGATTCCAATTTGGAATCTAGAGAATTCTTCTGTTCATCGAACTTGGCCAGAAGTAATTCCATCATAGCAGTCATATCAACGCCTGTACTTACTTGTTCTTCTGCTACGTCGAACAAAACGGACTTGGGGTTTTCTCCTTCGTTTTCCACAGCTTCCTGCAGTCGAAGCACCAGGTCACTTTTTCCTCCAGCTGTGGAGAGATTCCGTTTTTCCAGTTCAGCTTTTAACTGCGGTATACTGAGCTGTAATAATTTCAATGTGCGGCCCATTTTTGTTTTCCTTTTTTTTTTTTTTTTAACTTCACTTTAATTTCACACTGAATACGTTTTATCCCACTTCTGACACCAATGTTACATCCAGGCTAGGATTCGAAAAGATAAAACGTAATTTCTATTTAATTAATCTTTATTAGTTCTCTGTCAATTTAATTCTTAATTATTATTCTAATAAATCACTTATTTAATTACAGAATTCACTTTCACAATTTATCACTTTAAATACAAAATCACTTTCCTTTAACTCAATACTTATACTTTTTCTCTATACTTTTCACTAGTGTCATCTATCGCATTCTTAATCGCGGTTCACAACTAGAATGTCTTGGGTGCTCCTGTGACATCTATTTATATCTCCTAGTGACACCTCTCGAAATTTCCAGATTCGTTGAGAAGGTTCGTTAAGTTCAGAAGGTTCGAGAACAACATACCAAGTTATACCACAGCTACTCAAACTGCTATTCCAATGCTGCCAAAATCGGCAATATGGCCACTTTCTACTAGATGGCGTAGTTGACTAATTAATGCTGAATGACACAGTTCAAGCAAACATGCAACAATATTGTCGCATGTTTGCTCAAACTGTGACATTCAGCATCCATTAGTCACTCGCACCGCCATCTAGTGGAGAGCCATATTGCCGATAATTGGCAGCATTTGAAAAGCAGTTTGAATAGCTATGGAATAACTAATTACGTTGTTCTCGAACCTTCTGAACTTAACGAATCTGGAAATTTCGAGAGGTGTCACTAGGAGTACTTTATCATTAGGTTCGTTCGCGTACTTTATGTGTAGGAAAATGAAAAGTGTCAAATCTCCAAAATCGAGAGAGAATCCTCTCATTTCTAAGAAAAGTACGCGAACGCTTTTGTGTAAAAAGTTGAAAAAACATCGTACGAGTAGTTTGGCTTGAAAAGAAGCAACAGCTGTTTTTTTTGCTGGCAAACTCATAGGATTTCATCATTTGACAGTTTTCATTTTCTTACCAGCCGAAATTCTGTGTGAAGAAAAATGAACGAAAGTACATTTTTCTTTCGTTCATCTTTTTACCATTTGCTCAGTACGCGAACGCGTTTGTGTAGTTTTGCACGAAAGTGTATATAAATTTACGTTTGCATATTAGTTCGCGAACGGACCTATAAATAGATGTCGCAGAAGCATCCGAGAGATTCTAGTTGTGAACCGCGATAAAAAAGTGCGATAGATGACAGTAGTGAAAAGTATAGAGAAAAAGTGGAAGTATTGAATAAGGGAAAAGTGATTGTTTATTTAAAGCGATTAATTATGAAAGTGAATTGTTGAATTAAATAAGTGAATTATTAGAATAATAACCAAGAATTAAATTGAAAGAGAACTAATAAAGATTAATTTAATAGAATTCCGTTTTATCTTTTTGAATCCTAGCCTGGATGTAACATTGGTGTCAGAAGTGGGATAAAACGTATTCAGTGTGAAATTAAAGTGAAGTGAATTAGTTAAAAAAAGGAAAACAATAATGGGCCGCACATTGAAATTGCTACAGCTCAGTATACCGCAGTTAAAAACTGAACTAGAAAAGCGGAATCACTCCACAGCTGGAGGAAAAAGTGATCTGGTGCCTCGACTGCAGGAAGCTGTTGAAAACGAAGGAGAAAACCCCAAGTCTGTTTTGTTCGACGTAGCAGAAGAACAAGTAAGTACAGGCATTGATATGACTGCTATGATGGAATTACTTCTGACCAAGTTTGATGAACAGAAGAATTTTCTAGATTCCAAATTTGATGATCAGAAGAATGCTCTAGATTCCCAATTGGAATTAATGGACTCTAAATTTGATGAACAGAAGAATTCTCTAGATTCCAAATTGGAATCAATGGACTCTAAATTTGATGAACAGAAGAATTCTCTAGATTTCAAATTAGAATCAATAGAATTGATGAACAGAAGAATTCTCTAGATTCCAAATTGGGAAAACAAAAGAATTCCATAGTTGCCGCCCAAAAGAGCGCTGTGGAAGATTTTAAAAATCGACGAAATCCATCAGACGTTTTGCAAGCATGAAACAAACTTCGAGAACTTGGCTAAAGAGCTGGAGGAAGTGAAGAAGCAGAAAGCTCGAGAAAAGGAGAAGGAAAGAGATGCAGCCTCCTGTTTTCGATGGTCAAACATCATGGCCAATTTATAAGAAACAGTTTGAAGCAGCTGCAATGGCGAACAGCTGGGACAACGAGGAAAGGTCGATTGCGCTAACGCTCGCACTAAGAGGTACAGCTGCGGAGTTACTCCAAACCGTCTCAGAAGAGAAGCAACACAACTACAACGCCTTGGTCAAGACTATAGAGATGCGCTTCGGTGATGAGCATATGCAGCAAGTCTACAGGGTCCAGCTACGCAGTAGAGTCCAGAAGAGGGGAGAAACACTCAACAGCTGCAAGCAGATATCGAACGTCTGGCACATTTTTTTTTTTTTTTTTTTTTTTTTTTTTTTTTTTTAATTTTCATACAATTTTATACAAATTAAAATGTTTTACATTACTCATTTAAAAAATAAAATTGAGTATAAAATAGTTACTACAATCAGTTGTTCAATGACAAGTGTCGAATGTAGGACGGAAATTACTAAAATTGTTTACTAATTATTGATGGGGAATTACAATCGGAAAGCAAAAAATTAATATTACAAAAGTAATTAGGTTGGAAAGATAAAATATACTATGACATTTAATGAGCAAGATTCAGGTCGTAAAGAAACCATTTATGGCTGAATAATCAAAGGACATAATCCAAATTTTTATACACTTCAAAAATACACTTTGCACTCTCTCGCGTCTAACAGTATCTGGAAGCGAATTGAAGAGACGAGGTGCGGTAGCATAGTAAAATCGAGCAAAATGGGCTTTATTATTTGTAAGAGCAGTTACAAAATGTCTGGCATTTACTCGCAAATTATAGTTTTCGTTATTTCTGACAGCGTAAAATCCCGAATTATCAAAGAATATTTTAAGGACTTGTAGCAGTAAAGGTGCCTTAACGGAAGAATTTTATGGTTCTTAAACAAATCAGAACTCGGAGTTCTGCGATTCACCCTGCATATGATTCTAACGGCATGCTTTTGGCTTATAAGTAATGGTTCAGTTTTGTTAAAATAGGCACCACCCCAACAGCTTATCCCATATTGTAGCTTTGACTTTAAAAGTCCATTATACACAAGCTTCAGTAATGGTTGATTACAATAAAGACTTAGGTGATATAATTGTCTTACCACTTTGTTAAAGTATTGTTTAAGATAACTTGTGTGACTATACCAGCTCAGTTTGTTGTCCAATATAATACCTAAGTATTTAAAGTTATCAACACACTCAATTCTAAAGCATTTATTGGAGCACGATGCCAAATAGTTAAAAGAACGTTGACCTGAGTCAGATAAACAAAAACGTGAACAATTAATAGAATGGTAAAAAATGGCAAAATATCCGCAAAATATCCCTTCAAGTTAAAAATCATAAACTTTGTTTTGTCGCTGATAACTAATTTGTGCTGCAAAAACCATCTCCTAAGTAAGTCTAGGTCATAATTTACGTCACAACATATGTTAAGCAAGCTTCTACTTGAATACGAGAGAGCAGTATCATCAGCAAACGCTGTGATTTTACCTTTAAAAGGTTGATCAAATAATGAATTAACATAAATTAAGAACAATATACGGCCCAAGACAGAGCCTTGTGGAACACCGAGTGCTATAGTTTTCTGGGAGCTATAAATTTTATTGATTCTGACCATTTGTCTACGGTTTTTCAAGTAAGAAGCAAACCATTTGTATAAATAAAGCCTATACGGTAAAGTTTATTTAATAATATCGAATGATCCACCATATCAAAAGCTTTAGTGATATCAATAAACAATGAAGCCGGTATTTCAGACGAATTTAAGCTGTTGTATAATTCACCAGTTAATTTTAATAGTGCGGTCTCAGTAGACCTTCCACTTCTAAATCCAAACTGGCAATCGCTAAAGAAATGTATTCTGACTAGATACGATAACATTCTAGATTTAATACCTCTCTCAAAAACCTTTGAAAAAACCGACAACAAAGAAATAGGACGATAGTTGTTTAAAACTGTAGTATCACCCTTTTTGTGGAGTGGGATCACTACTGCTGTTTTTAGGGATTGTGGAAAAATGCCTAGTTCGAGACTTTTGTTGAAAATAAAACACAACACATCAGAGATATGAAAAGTTATTTTTTTTAACAAAGAGCTTGACATATTGTCAAAGGAAGTAGACTTTGATGTTTTGAGTGAACAAACTATTTTATGGATTTCTAAAGCAGTAAAAGGTTCGCAGAAAAAACTTTCAGGTTGACGTATTATTCGTTCAAAGACGGGCATGTTTGCAGACTCGATGTTGTTATTAATTGTGTCCTGAAAAGAACTAATATTACAAAAAAAAATCATTAAACGAATTAGCAACTTCAATAGAATCGGAAATAGGTGAATTGTTGATGTTTAAAACAATGTTTCTTTCTGAAGCTTTTCTGCCAAGAATCTCATCGACAACACGCCATTCTTTTTTGGAGTTACCAACACTCATTGATAATTTGTTGCGATAGTAATTATCTCGAATTTGTCATATCCTAATGCTGGTGAGGTTCTCATTAATGAAATGGCTGTGGAGGCGTTTATCCATGCCATTGAAGATAGACAACTGCAAATGGCCGTAAGAATGGCTGGAAAGAGAACTCTCGCTGAGCCCCTAGCATTTGCCTTGACAATGAAAGCTGCTGATCAGGCATCGCATGTGTTCCACCGCGTGAGGGAAATGACAGCCGTTGAATGCTCATGTGAAAGAGCAGACATCGTAGACCGGAACAGAGATAGCAGAGGTCAAATGCGCTGCTGGAACTGCAATAAAATAGGGCACCTACAGAGACAGTGCAGAGCTCCACCCAGACAAGGCAGTTGTCCACATTGCGGGCCTAGAAGGCGCAGCGAGGAAGCATTTGGTTGGGATAACATCCAACCTGCAAATATAGCTTCGTAGAACCAGCAGTCGGGAATCGAGGACCCCAGGACCACAATTCAAGTCTCCCAAACCAAACGAGGAAACCAGAGTCTAACAGTGGAAACCTATATCGGACAAAATAAGTGCGTGCCAACCATCGACACCGGTGCCACCGCTTCCATCATAAGGAGGGACATCGTCCGTCAGTCTTGGCTGCACAACACCAGCAATTACTGTCTGAAAACAGCAACAGGAGCGACAGCGAAAGTGTATGGAGAGGTCATACTAGCAATAAATTTGGCAGGATTAGTATTCTCTCACGTTTTCCTAGTAGCCGATATATATGACGAATGCATCATTGGAATCGATTTCATGAAGTCGCATGATATAGTATTGGACATTGGTATGCAAGTACTCAAGTATCGAAACGTAGAGATTCCGATGGTGTACGGGAACGAGAACGCCGCATGCCTGAGGAGAGTCATTAGTAAGGACGAGGTCCTACCACCTTCTTCAGAGACACTGATTTGGACAAAGCTGGATGGTGATCCTGGGGCCCACCGATTCTTTCTAGTTGAGCCAGAAGACAAAAAACTGCCGAAACTGCGTTGTTGGAAAAATGCTTGTCGAGACTAAGAACAATATAGTTCCCGTACGAGTTCTTAATGCGGAACACAAAAGCGTCAAATTGAAGCAAGGTGAGGGGATTGGAAAGTGTGTACCGGTTACTGCCATCACGAAACTATCACAGGAAGGTGTTGCGAAGCCTCGTTCACCAATGGGAACGACTGAGGTGAAAAGAACGTTATTCCAGCACTTTGATCTGAATCAGGAGCAGCAAGCCATGGCAGGGAACCTCATCAACGAGTTTGCTGATATATTCTTTTCGCGGGATTGCGAGTATGGCCGAACACACCTTGTACAACACCGGATAGACACTGGAGATGCGAGACCGATTCGTCAGCCTCCCAGACGATTACCATTGGCTAAGCAGACGGAGGGTGCAGATATGGTGTCGACGATGGAGAAGGAAGGAATGATCGAATGCTCTAAAAGCCCATGGGCATCTCCAATTGTTCTAGTCAAAAAGAAAGATGGCAGCACTCGGTTCTGTGTAGACTGTCACCAACTGAATAATGTCACCAAAAAGGATAGCTACCCTCTGCCAAGGATTGACGACATGCTAGATACACTGTCCGGAGCCCGATGGTTTTCCACCCTAGATCTGAAGAGTGGCTACTGGTAAGTGCAGATCCATACGGAAGATCTTGAGAAAACGGCTTTCACAGCAGGAAACGGGCTCTGGCAATTCACAGTAATGCCATTTGGACTGTGTAACGCGAAGGCAACCTTTGTGTTTGGTCTACTTGGACGATGTCATCGTGGTTGGAAAAACGTTTGAAGAACATCGAGATAACTTGAAGGAGGTGTTCCAGAGACTACGAAGTGCACAATTAAAGCTTAACCCGAAAAAGTGTGATCTCTTTAGATCTGAGGTAAAATATCTGGGGCACATCATCTCTTCCGAGGGAGTAATGACTGAGCCAGAGAAGGTCGATGCGGTGAAAAATTGGCCCGTTCCCAAAGACAAACACCAACTGAGAAGCTTCCTGGGACTTGCAACTTTCTACAGACGGTTTGTGAAGGACTTTGCAAGGATCGCAAAGAGCTTGCATCAACTGACGGAAAAGGGAAAACCATTTAAATGGTCAGGTGAATGCGAAGCGAGTTTCAAGAGTCTCAAACACCAACTGTGTGATGCTTCAATTCTAGCGTACCCTACTCCAGGAAAGACATTTATTGTAGATGCCGACGCTAGTAATGTTGGGATCGGAGCCGTTCTTTCGCAGATCCATGATGGCCAAGAGAGAGTAGTTTCCTACTTCAGTAAAGTGCTATCCAAGCCGGAGAGGAACTATTGCGTGACCAGGCGGGAACTCCTGGCTTTGATCCTGGCAACAAAGCACTTCCACAAGTACTTATATGGGCAGAAATTCATCCTGCGTACAGATCATGCGTCTCTAAAGTGGCTGCTGCAGTTTAAGAACCCTGAAGGACAAGTCGCGAGGTGGATTGAGCGGCTGCAGATGTATGACTACGAGATACAGCACCGAAAGGGAACTCTTCACTCCAACGCAGATGCCCTCTCCCGGCGACCCTGCAAGGCTGATTGTAAACATTGCGTACGCCAGGAGGAAAAAGATAAAGTATCAGTCCAACGGTTGAGAGCTGAGCCCATTAGCGGCTGGAGTGCACGGGAGATCCGGATATCGAGCCGATTCTCGCCTGGAAGAAAGAGCAAGCCGGACTGGCAGCAGATCTCCAATAAGAGTCCGGAACTGAAGGCATACTTCGCACAATGGGACTCACTTCATGTTCAGTATGGCATTTTGAGAAGAAAATGGGAAAGTTTGGATGGAACATCAGCCGTGATGCAGCTTAAGGTACCCAGATCGAAAGTCAACGAAGTGCTTAGGGAACTGCATGATTGAGTGTCCAGAGGTCACTTGGGAGTAAATAAGACACTCGAAAAAGTGCTTTTACTGGATCCACGCAAGAGACGATGTCGAAAACTGGTGCCGAAAATTTGCCACTTGCGCAGCCAGTAAAGGCCCGAGAGTAAAAATGCAAGGCAAGATGCATCAATACAACGTTGGAGCGCCCTTTGAAAGGATTGCAGTTGACATCGCAGGACCTTTTCCAGAAACCAACAGTGGAAACCACTATATCCTCGCAGTGATAGACTACTTCACGAAATGGCCTGAAGCATTTGCAATACCTAACCAAGAATCTAAAATCGTGGTAGAACAGATTGTCCACAACTGGGTAAGTAGATTTGGCGTACCAATGGAATTGCACTCGGACCAAAGTCGAAACTTCGAGTCAAGATCTTTCTAGGAGTAGCCAGCTACTAGGGATTAAGAAGACAAGAACAACCCCGCTTCATCCACAATCGGACGGAATGGTGGAACGCTTCTATAGAACCTTAAACGAACACCTTTCTAAAGTTGTTGGTGACTGCCAGCGGGACTGGGACAAGCAGATCCCCATGTTCCTATTAGCTTATCGAAGCGCAGTTCATAACACAACAGTACATACGCCATCCGAAATCCTTTTTGGTCGAACCATCCGGTTACCTAGTGAATTGATGTTTGGATCTCCGACTGACGAGCAACGAATGAAGATGATTATGTTGCGGATCTCAGAGAAATCATCAGAAACATTCATCGGAAAACTGGGGATAAGATTCGGATATCCAGCGACCGCATGAAGACGAGGTACGATACAAAAGCAACCACCACAGGATTCCAGGAAGGAAATCTGGTATGGCTATACAACCCTCATCGCCGAAAAGGCATGTCACCTAAACTACAGCAGGATTCGGAGGGACCCTACAAGATAGTGAAGCGCATCAACGATGTTGTCTACCGGATCCAGCGAGGAAAAAGTATAGAGAAAAGGTGGAAGTATTGAATAAGGGGAAAGTGATTGTTTATAGCGATTAATTGTGAAAGTGAATTGTTGAATTAAATAAGTGAATTATTAGAATAATAATCAAGAATTAAATTGAAAGAGAACTAATAAAGATTAATTTAATAGAATTACGTTTTATCTTTTCGAATCCTAGCCTGGATGTAACAATATATATAATTGATAACAAATATGTAAATAGGGTTTGTTATTGATTATTATGTTTTGGGATCTATTTGTGATTTCACAGTGGACCTCGCACCTATCCCAAAGCTAACAGTGAACCCAAGCAGGTGGGTTGTAGGGGGCAGGATGTATCCCCATAGACATTGTACTGTTTATGGGATCTACTTGTGATTTCACAACGTACTTCGCACCTATCCCAAATCTAACAGTGAACCCAAGCATTCACATTGTACTGTTTATGGGATCTATTTGTGATTTCACAATGGACCTCGCACCTATCCCAAAGCTAACAATGAACGGGGGGGTTGCAGGGGGGCAGCATGCCTCCCCATAGACATTGTACTGTTTATGGGATCTACTTGTGATTTCACAATGTAACTAAACGTATTCTCAATCTAGAAAAGGAAAACCCAAAAGAAACACGATTGCCTTTAAAGGATAGTATCCTTAATGCGAATTCTAACGTTCACAACATTTTTTTACAATATTTCCCAAGATTACATTAAGTCAATCCTATTTCGATTGAATTAGCATTTTAATTCGAATTGAATCCAAATTCAATCTCTCATAGTCTAGTTAATACATGAACCCACAATTAATAGCACTGAACGAATATTTTAAACATTTTTTCGGGTTTTTACGCGTTTTCTTAAGCTATAATTTTTGCAAACGTTGTTTTTAGGCCTTCCTCTACCTACAAAAAAAATTTCAGTTAGAAAAGCGAAATCCTATTTGGGAAATCAGTTCCAAAAATACTTTCGTTAATTTTTTGTTCACAAAAGGTTTTGGCAGGCAAAAAAATTAAAACTGTTAAATAAAAATATGTATTTGTGAAATCAAAATATTTGTATTTTTTTTGTATAATTAGCGTGCGCTAATTTTATTTGTTGCTGGAAGTAGTACCCAACAAATGATTCATTGCCTGTTGTTTTAGGTGCTACTTACTACATGAAAGAATAGGAGGATAGGAAAGATGTTTGGTGGAATAGAGGCTTGTTCTCCATAGGTTGCACCTAAATTGGTTTAGGGCGATCTGTTTTATTGTGTGTATTCAATTTTTAAAATCATGGCCCTGGTCGAGATTTGAACACACGACCTACCAATCCCTTACAGCCATATTAATAAAAAAACACTATCCACTCCTTAACACACGCGTTAGCTGGCACATAGATAGCGAACTTGTCCATATGACAATTTTTCTGATTATAAAAAATATGTTTTCCCTGTGTCAGCTGTTTGCTTTTTATCACCTACAACACGGCTGCTTTTTACCAAATTATACTCAAAAATCGAGTGTATCTGTCATATTTCATCAGTCGACACTCATTTCTGTCTATAGGGGTCCGGACTTTTTTGACAGATGCCAAATCGAATGTAAACGAAAATTTGGAGGGTAAACAAACAAAATAATTATCAGCGATAGGCGTTAAAATAATAGGAATAAGCAAACAAAAGTAAGTTTTTCTATTTATAATCAATAGTTTCTCGATATATTTTCAGGAAAATGGATTCATTTAAATATGCAAAGAAGTTGGAAGCAGTAAATAGAAAGAACTACTGCAAATTTTCATTTATTTGCAAACTTTCAGGTCAGAAGCAGCTGTGACTTCGTGGGAGTACAGAGTTAAAGGCCGTTATCTTTAAGATAAAGGTAATCCTAATACCAAAATAAAGAGAAAATGCTCATCATTTTTCAAACGGCTGATCAATTAACTTGACAAAGACCTAAATGGACCAGATAATCATCTCATAGATTGACATCGAACATTTGGTACTCAAGAAACTGATGCCGTCCAAGAGAAACGACCTGGTAATATAAACGTTCATTGTACAATTCGCTTTCTATATGCCATTGAATTTCAATTTGGACCCAAGTTTGGCGCGTTTGCTGGGAGTGCATACTCAGACTCGTCCAGTAATCACATCAGGCCTTTGGCAATTTATTAAGACACATAAATTACAAGATGCACACGAGCGTGAATCAATCAACTTATTGATCCCAACTATATCTGGGGATGAAACAGTGGGTTTAAACGCTTCGGTGATCAGCAAACTTCATTCGTGGATAACCAAATATTTGCTCCAGATATTTGTCACAGTTTATTTATTGACGCTCGTGTCCATCTTATAATTTATATGTCTTAATAAATTGCCAAAGGCCTGATATCTCAATTTGTGAATGCATGAACTACAATCTGAGAATGTGTGAAGTTTATCCACTCGTTATCGCATGTCAGTGAAAGCTAACACACGTTTATTAATCAGAATTATGAGTTAACAGATATGCTAGTGCTATCTCGCCGCTTTCCATTGTTTATTTATACGGGGGTTAGTGAATACACTGCCATCGCACCATTGCCACCCGCAATAATCAAAACATTGGTGATATTCGTTTACTTGACCTTGTGGAACTAAAGGTAAGATTAGACTGTATGCCAAGTTGGCATTTAATAACCATTTATTTGACAGTTCTCGCTGTCAAAGTAGGGTCATGCAGTGTAATCGGCATATCTCAAATGACCTAATGACCAAATGACCACAAATGACCATGCTGATTTTGACAGATAAAAGTTACAAAATTGAAAGCAGTGTAATCGGACAATAAGTACGAATGCCAGTATAATGACCTAATGACCATATGCAATTTATTGAAATTTGGTTATGGCATTACTGTCATTTTTGTCATCTGAAAATTGTCATCTTTTCCAAGCGTGCAGTTATTTAATACTTTTATAATAAAATGTTTGCATGATAATATAAATATTTTTGGATAACATTTGCCGTAAATTGTTTTAATAATTACATTTTTATTGTGCTTTTGTTCAGTGTTAATTAGTGGTTTTGTTGTTATTTTTATGTGTATTGTTTAGTATTTGTTGTGTAATACCTAGGTACGAGTATTTCTTTCCTGTTTCCGATTATATTTTTTATTTATTTTGTTGAAAAATTAAGTTTCGCTTTAACATATACTCTGAAAATATAACAACAAATGCCCTTAATGACCAGCAGGGCAAAAATGATCAAAATGGTCATTGGGGTCACGTAGTCTAATATATTGTTACATCCAGGCTAGGATTCGAAAAGATAAAACGTAATTCTATTTAATTAATTTTTATTAGTTCTCTTTTAATGTAATTCTTGATTATTATTCTAATAATTCCCTTATTTAATCCAACAATTCACTTTCACAATTAATCACTTTAAATACACAATCACTTCTCTCTTACTCAATACTTATACTTTTTCTCTATACTTTTCACTACTGTCATCTATCGCACTTCTCCAACCACCTCACCTATCGCGGTTCACAACTCGAATGTCTTGGGTGCTCCTGCGACATCTATTTATATCTCTTAGTGACACCTTTCGAAATTTCCAGATTCGTTGAGAAGGTTCGTTTAGAAGGTTCGAGAACAACATCATGTATGTACTAGTTATTCCACAGCTACTCAAACTGCTATTCAAATGCTGCCAAAATCGGTAATATGGCCACTTTCTACTAGATGGCGCTTGCTGAATGACACAGTTTGAGCAAACATGTAACAATATCCCCCTATTAAACTTGTTCGTCCCGAACAAGCACGTCAATATTTTCGCCATGGTAGCGATGGAGACGATCCAATGACAACTTTCGGCTTGCCTCTTCCTCGCTGGATCCGGTAGACAACATCGTTGATGCGCTCCACTATCTTTTAGGGACCTTCCCAATCCTGCTGTAGTTTAGGTGACATGCCTATTCGGTGATGAGGGTTGTATAGCCATACCAGATCTCCTTCCTGGAATCCTGTGGTGGTTGCTTTTGTGTCCTACCTCGTCTTCATGCGGTCGCTGGATATCGGATGAATATTTCGGTGGATTTCAGTACCCGGTACACACTTTCCAATCACCTCACCTTGCTTCAATTTGACGCTTTTGTGTTCCGCACTAAGAACTCGTACGTGAACAATATTGTTGTTTGGCTCGACAAGCACTTTTCCAACCTCGCAGTTTCGGTAGTGGTTATCTTTTGGCTCAACTAGAGAGAATCGGTGGCTCATAGGATCACCTTCCAGCTTTGTCCGAATCATTGTCTCTGAAGAAGGTGGTAGGACCTCGTCCTCACTATTGTCTTTCCTCAGGGATGCGGCGTTCTCTTTCCCGTACACCATCGGAATCTCTACGTTTCGATACTTGAGTACTTGCATACCAAAGTCCAATACGACATCATGCGCCTTCATGAAATCGATTCCAATGATGCATTCGTCACATATATCAGCTACTAAGAAAGCGTGGGGGAATGCTAATCCTGCCAAATTTATTGTTAGCATGATATCTCCGTACACTTTCGCTGTCGCTCCTGATGCTGTTTTCAGAAAGTAACTGCTGGTGTTGTGCAACCAAGACTGACGGACGATGTCCCTCCTTATAATGGCAGCGGTGGCACCGGTGTCGATGGCTGCCACGCACTTATTTTGACCTATATAGGCTTCCACTGTTAAACTCTGGTTTCCTCGTTTGGTTTGGGAGACTTGAATTGTGGTCCTGGAGTCATCGATTCTGGAAACCCACTTCTGCTCCGAGAAGCTGCCCGTTACACGTTTCCCGACTGCTCGTTCTGCGAAGCTATATCTGCCAGATGCTTCTTCGTTGCGCCTCCTAGTCCCGCAATGTGGACAACTGCCTTGTCTGGGTGGAGCTCGGCACTGTCTCTGCAGGTGACCTATTTTGTTGCAGTTCCAACAGCGCATTTGACCTCTTTTATCTCTGTTCCGGTCTACGATGTCTGTTCTTTGACATGAGCATTCAACGGCTGTCATTTCCCTTACGCGGTGGAACACATGCGATGCCTGATCAGCAGCTTGCATTGTCAAGGCAAATGCTAGGGCCTCGGTGAGAGTTCTCTTTCCAGCCATTCTTACGGCCATTTGCAGTTGTCTATCTTCAATGGCTTGGATAAACGCCTCCACAGCCATTTCATTGATGAGAACCTCACCAGCATTAGGATATGACAAATGTGCCAGACGTTCGATATCTGCTTGCATCTGTTGAAGTGTTTCTCCCCTCTTCTGGACTCTACTGCGTAGCTGGGCCCTGTATACTTGCTGCATATGCTCATCACCGAAGCGCACTCTATAGCCTTGACCAGGGCGTCGTAGTTGTGTTGTTAGTGCGAGCGTTAGCGCAATCGACTTTTCCTCGTTGTCCCAACTGTTCGTCATTGCAGCTGCTTCAAACTGTTTCTTATAAATTGGCGATGATGTTTGACCATCGAAAACAGGAGGCTGCATCTCTTTCCCTCTCGGGCAGTCCGCAGAATTTTCTCGAGCCTTCTGCTTCTTCACTTTCTCGAGCTCTTTAGCCAAGTTCTCGATGTTTGTATCGATTTCGTCGAATTTGGTTTCAACCTTCTCGAACTTTTGTCAATTTCTTCGAGTTTTCCTTCGGGAACATTTTTAAAATCTTCCACAGCACTCTTTTGGGCGGCAACTATGGAATTCTTTTGTTCTTCGAATTTAGTGCCCATTGCTTGCAATTTGGAATCTAGAGAATTCTTCTGTTGTTCTAGAGAATTCTTTTGTTCATCAAATTTAGAGTCCATTGATTCTAATTTGGAATCTAGAGAACTTGTCTGTTGTTCTAGAGAATTCTTTTGTTCATTGAACTGAGAGTCCATAGAATTCTTCTGTTAATCTAACTTGGCCAGAAGTAATTCCATCATAGCAGTCATATCAACGCTTGTACTTACTTGTTCTTCTGCTACGTCGAACAAAACGGACTTGGGGTTTTCTCCTTCGTTTTCAACAGATTCCTGCAGTCGAAGCACAAGATCACTTTTTCCTCCAGCTGTAGAGAGATTCCGCTTTTCCAATTCAGCTTTTAACTGCGGTATACTGAGCTGTAGTAATTTTAATGTGCAGCCCATTTTTTTTTTTATTATTATTATTTTTTTTTTTTTTTTTTTTTTTTAACAAATTCACTTCACTTTTATTTCACACTAAATACGTTTTATCCCACTTCTGACACCAATGTTACATCCAGGCTAGGATTCGAAAAGATAAAACGTAATTATATTTAATTAATCTTTATTAGTTCTCTTTCAATGTAATTCTTGATTATTATTCTAATAATTCCCTTATTTAATCCAACAATTCACTTTCACAATTAATCACTTTAAATACACAATCACTTCTCTCTTACTCAATACTTATACTTTTTCTCCTTACTTTTCACTTCTGTCATCTATCGCACTTCTCCAACCACCTCACCTATCGCGGTTTACAACTCGAATATCTTGGGTGCTCCTGCGACATCTATTTATAGGTCCGTTCGCGTACTTTATGTATAGAAAAATGAAAAGTGTCAAATCTGCAAAATCGAGAGAGAATCCTCTCATTTCTAAGAAAAGTACGCGAACGCTTTTGTGTAAAAACTTCTTAGTTTGGCTTGAAAAGAAGCAACAGCTGTTTTTTTTGCTGGCAAACTCATAGGATTTCATCATTTGACAGTTTTCATTTTCTTACCAGCCGAAATTCTGTGTGAAGAAAATTGAACGAAACTACTTTTTTCTTTCGTTCATCTTTTTACCATTTTCTCAGTACGCGAACGCGTTTGTGTAGTTTTGCACGAAAGTTTATATAAATTTACGTGTGCATATGAGTTCGCGAACGGACCTTATATCTCTTAGTGACACCTTTCGAAATTTCCAGATTCGTTGAGAAGGTTCGTTTAGAAGGTTCGAGAACAACATCATGTATGTACTAGTTATTCCACAGCTACTCAAACTGCTATTCAAATGCTGCCAAAATCGGTAATATGGCCACTTTCTACTAGATGGCGCTTGCTGAATGACACAGTTTGAGCAAACATGTAACAATATGTATGTACTACCCTGACAGCGCTGAACTTTTGAGCATTTGACAGGTAATCTGGTCATTTGAATGCACAATTGGCATGCAGTCTAATCTTACCTTAACTAATCAAATCCCTCCCCACTCTCACTCAATAGTTAATTTAAAATGATATCATCTAAATCGTTTTCACACATTTTAAAATAAAAATTATTGCAAATCCGAGATTGAACAAACGCGAAAGCGAATATTTCAGTTTGACGTCTCATTCACAATACTGCAACCTTTGGAGGTTTTCATTTTTTACGCAAAGCGTTCGTGTATTTTTCTTTGAGCTGGTAGGATTCCCTCTCGATTTTGGAAATTTGACAGTTTTTATTTTTCAACACATTAAAGTACGCGAAGAGCTCTTACATTTTTCTTTCTTTCGTTTATAATAAATTTATTTATTTGAAAGCCCGATAATAAGTTATTGTGAAACAATATGATACTTAACAGGCTGTAATTTAGATACTTTTGAAACATTTTTTAAAAAAAAGATACGTTTTTCGAAAGGTCGACGGCAACGCTGGTCAACTTATCAGTACACTGTCACTGTCACCATAGCATGTAGGTACCTACTTGGTTTGGAACTGTATAACAAAAAAATAATTTTGTTTTAATTTGTTTGAGTAGTTACTAGTTACAGATCCAGTAGTTAGAAGTGTTAATAAAATGATCGATTTCGACATCGACAAAATATGCAGGGTTTGTTTGCAAAGCAATATTGAGTTATCACTTCTATTCGACGAAAAAAATGCTGTCGATGGTCTCTGCCTCTCGGATATGATTACGGCCTGCACCATATACACGGTGAGTTTAATTTTCTGGTAACCTACTTATATAGTCGTATTGACGCAATTAACACTGACTACTTAAGGTACAACGCCACGATGAATTTCCGCATCTCATATGCGACGATTGCATCAAAAGTGTCCAAAATGCTTACCGGTTTAAAAAGCAATTTGAAACGTCGCATCGAAAACTAATCACCTTCTTTGATTCGGTAAACAAAGTACTAGTGGACACAAAGCCTGGCATATACAATGATAAGAGCATACAGACTGAGGAAACTACATTGTACCCATGTGAAAAGTGCGACGAAAAGTTCTTAAATTACGAAAATCTTAGAGTAACGTCGTTACTTATCTAAAATAAACAAAAAGTAATTTTATTTAATTATAGTATCATAGATTAGTCTCACATAAGGGAACGGCGAACGTTTGCCGAATATGTTTAAAAACATTTAACCGCATTGGAGATTTAAAAAATCATATTGCGATATGTCATCCGGAAATCGGACATAAAGTCCCACATGAGTGCAACATATGCAAACGGAGGTTTACGCGCAAAGACCATGTCATTCGACACATGCGAAATGTTCATAAATTAACAGCGGGACAAGAAAGTACAAGTAAAATGTACTATAAACACTCTACTTATGTATTTGTTAATATTAATTTTAGTTTTTTATTTCTGATCTAGAGAGACGCGTAGTATTGGAAATGATATTCTTCTTGAAACTGAAATCGAGTTTGGAAGTTTCACTGTTCAAGAAGTGACTGCCGAATTTGAAGATAATATGAGCAGCGATATCGATTTTGCAGACACAAATCCATTCAGCAGTGATGATGACGAAATTCCATTATCGGCTTTGCAAAACGCAATAATTACCGAATCCAAAAGTAAGTGTTAAAATGGTCCATTTAATTTAATCGCAAAATTTGAATTATTAACGAAATTTTGCTAAATAGGCGTTGTCTTTAATGAAAAAGGAATGGTAGGCGTTGAGTAGAACGATTTATTTTAATATTCCTTTGTAAGGTCCATAAACCGTACATGCATTGTCATCCTCCATAGATTATTCTTGCTAACTGCGCAGCATTCATTCGTCATCATATCGTTGTGGATGTTGCTTAGCGTTGAATAATGTCATGTACTAATAATATCGTCAGGCACAGTGGCTCAGTGGTTAGTGTATCGGACTACTAATCGAAAGGTCCCGGTTCAATTCCCTCCGGGGCCAAGTAACATCAAAAGTTTTTTCTACTGCCCCACCTCTTGCGAACGTCTAACAAACATCCAAGAGTATCAATTGTCATGAGAAGCTTCTCAAAATGTGCCGTCAGAATTCGGCGTAAAATTGTAGGTCCCTTCCACTTCGCACAAGAAAGTGGTTGGAGAAGCTAGGTTTTAGGCCCTATATGGGCCCTTAATGCCTAATATTTATTTATTTACTAATAATAATAGTACAATGTACATACATATATTGTAAAATCATAAAACAAATAGTTGCTATAAGATTTTTGGCTGTTTCAAAACAAAAGTAAATATAAATACATAAAAACAATAAACAAAATTAAAAAAAAAATAATAATAGATATGGAAATAATATCATTTTTCATGATTTTCACATTAAAAACATTTGCCACAAGTTAATAATAGTTCTGGCGGGCCAAACATCATTCATACATTCCTTCCACTGTAATATTTAAATTACCTCTCATATCATTTCTTATCATGTAATTATTAAATGTTGGATTTTCAATCGCCGACTTTCTTGAAAATAGTAGCTCTTTGAATTTGATCAAAACTGTACAATATCTTCTCACATCTTTTGAATAGTCCATGTGAACCCAAAAACAAACGATTTTTATGTTAAGCAAATATGCATCAATTGTGCGATCTCACTTTTTGACGAACAGACTAGTAAAAACGCTTCAATTATACAACACTGATGCACAACCACGGATTGAAAATGCATTCATGTGTAGTGTATGTGCCCATTTAGTCTAAAGAATGTCTGAAGAAGTTTTTAAGTTCTTGTTTGTTTTTTTTAATATGTAGTTACAATGGTCACCCGCTGTGAATTCACGCATGCAGCATCTTAATCCATGTCTAATTAACCTGCAGGAATTTCGTTGCCTGATCTTTCTTTTAATGCAAATTAACTGGACATCAACAGTTAATATGAATCCAAAAATAAAAAAAAAGGAGAGCTGTCTTACCATTTATGAGGAAAAAATCAAAGTACTCTTGTTATATGTTTCTGTTTTTCAAAAGCCGGACTCGAATTTTGTTGCAAAACCTTGGCATCGCAACATTTAATCATAGAGTAGTCAAGAAATTGACATTATTACCATTCCTCATGCCTAATCTTCCAAAGTTCGGCCGGTTGTCGATTTCTCGATGGATGAACGACTTGGTCGACATTTTCTGTTTCACAAATTTTCTGATACGCGTTATGTATATAATATTCACAATATGCTGGTGATTTAACTTTTTTTTTTTTTTTTTTTTTTTTTTGTCGGGATGTGTGAAACTTTCTGCACTGGAGCACTCAGACTCAATACTGGTCCATTGTACTGCCAGGCAGACACACCACATTTTACTGTGGGAATTTACTCGTTTTTCTAAGAAAAACGAGAAGGCGCTTCAATGATAAGGAGCTTAGGTTTACAGCACTCACCATATCCGCACCAAATACCTGCCACCTGATACGAGCAAAAGCAGGACAATCACAGACGAAATGTTCCGCAGTGTCGTCGCTTTCTCCACTGGCTTCGCTGTTGGTGGTGTCGCTTAGGCCTAGCACCTTAAGGTGTTTGGCAAAAGCGTAGTGTCCCGTAAGAACGCCAGTAGTCTGTCTGCAGTCTTTTCTGTTGAGAGACAACAAGAATGCCGCGGATTTCCCACAGACGTCGGGGAGCATTTGCTTAGTCTGTCTGCACCCTGGAGAGTCATGCCAACGGCGATTGTGTTCATAGGAAACCCAACCGTCAATGGAAGCCCTGACCGAGGACGCAGGCAGACAGATCGCTGGTTCAGGTCCTGAGAGGTCCCCCTCTGAGCCTTGTCTAGCAAGTTCATCGGAGATCTCATTTCCCGTGATCCCGTTATGACCCGGGACCCAGACAAGTTTAAGTTAATTCAGCCTTCCGACCGAATTCAGAGATATCTTGCATTCTCGTACTATTTTGGAGGTAGTTAAGGGTTTGAGTAAGGCCTTAAGCGCAGCCTGACTGTCGCTACAGACGCAGATACTTCGCCCCCTCCACCTGTTCCTCGTAACATAGTCCATGGCCATTAGGATAGCATAAGTCTCTGTTTGGAAGACTGACGCATGTTTGCCTAACGGAAAGAAAAGTCTAACGCTATCGCTCTCCACGAAGACACCAGCACCAGATCCTTGATCGGTTTTGGAGCCATCCGTAAAGATTCGACTGCATTCCCTTCCAGGTTCAGAGTTCGGCCAGAGCCAGTCCTGGACGCGAGGAAAGTCGACCTCGTATTTGCGCTTTAGCCGAAGTTCCGGTGTCATCGCATCAGACGGCATATCCATAAGACAGGAGTCGAAGGACAACCGTTGGGCAAGTTCATCAAAACTCCAGTGCGAGTTATACCAAAAGCCACCTCTTGTAAGACGTGAGATAGCCTTGATTGTACAGCCCATGATGTAAACATCAAGGGGCGGAAGGTTCAATAGTGCATCTAGGCCGGAGCCAGGCGTGCTGGGGAAGGCCCCCGTGCAGCCGAGACATACCTGCCTTTGGAGTTTGGCAAAAGCAGCAGTGACGTATTTACGTGAAAGCTTATTCCACCAAACAACCGATGCGTATGCTATAAATGGTCTTATCATAGCCGTATAAATCCATAGGACTCTTTTCGGTGATAAGCCCCATGTCTTGCCGAAAATGCCTTTGCACTGCCAGAAAATAGACAGCACCTTGGCAGTCTTCAGCTCAACATGTTTGGACCAAAGAAGTTTGCTATCCAGGATGACTCCCAGATACTTTGCTTCATTGGAGAGTTGGATTGTGACGCCTTTTAGCACTGGCTGAGTCAACCCGACCAGCTTCCTCCTTCTCGTAAAGAGAACAACCTCAGTTTTAAGAGGATTGACCGAGAGCCCATTCCTAGTGCACCATTCGTCGATCACGTCAAGGGCCGCCTGCGCCTTGGCGCATACAGTCGCTAGGCATGATCCAACAGAAAGCACGGCAACATCATCCGCGTACGCCTGAGCGTAAATATTAGAACTGTTGAGTGCGTTCAACAGAGAGTCGACCAGCATACACCACAGCAGTGGAGACATGACGCCGCCTTGCGGGCAGCCTCTGTTTACCCCCGCCATAACATAGCGGCCACAATCCGCATCCGCAACCAACGTTCTATTCATTAGCATTGCTTTAATCCACAACACCAATGGTTCGTCTACTCCGTGTTGTCTGGCGGAGCTGCACATGCTATCAAAAGTCGCATTGTCAAAAGCACCCTCAATATCGATGAAAATGCCCATCGCGTATTCTTTTCTGTCAAGCGCGCCTTCAATTCTACCAACTAGATTTTGGAGCGCAGTCTCGCAGGATTTTCCGCGTTGATAGGCATGTTGCATCGGAGATAGTGGGTGCAATCGCAAAGCACCTTTGCGCACGTGAAGCTCGACCAGCCTTTCCAAGCTTTTCAGCAAGAAAGAAGTCAGACTGATTGGTCTGAAGCTCTTGGCGAGCGAGTAGTCACTTCTGCCAATTTTTGGTATGAATGCCACTCTAACTGTACGCCAGGGTGTTGGAATGTATGCCAGTGCTAGGACAGCGGTGAAGATTTTCTTCATAGTCGGTAGCAGCTGGTTTGTACATTGTTGCAGCATGGCTGGGTATATTCCGTCCGTACCAGGCGACTTGAAGCCGTCAAAAGACGCAAATGCGTATTTAATGGCCTCGTCCGTCACCACGGCCTTCGCAATATACCAGCTACGCCGAGTTGTTTGTCTTGGCTCACTCATAGTCTCGGTAATCGGGCCTGGTTGTGAACCAATTGTAATCTGGTTACCCGGAAAGTGAGACTCCAGCAGATAACTAAGAGTTTCCGCTTTCGTCTCAGTGAAGGTGCCATCAAGTTTTCTAAGTGAGTCCAGTTTGGCTGGTTTGCCCTTTTTCAGAACTTTAACCAACCTACTAGTTTCACCCAGCTTTTCAATCTTTTCGCAGAAATTCTTATAAGAAGCACTTTTCGATACCCGAATTAGCCTCTTATATTCCTTCTGCTTCGATCGGTAGAGATTCCAGTCTGTCTCCAAATCAGTCTTGAGTGACCTATTTAGAAGCTTTCTAGCTTCTCTACGAATTCTTTGCAGTTCCGAGCTCCACCAGGAAACCGGTGTTCTGCCAGGGGGTTTGCTTACTGGGCACGTCAGTTCAAAACAGCTAGTAATGGCACTATTCAGGTCTTGAACAGCTTCCTCTACCTTTTGTCTCGTCCTGAGTTTGGTTGGAGTTTTGAGAGTTTTCCCTAATTCCTCCCTGAAGCGTATCCAGTTGGTTTTTCTCGGATTCCTCCTCTCCTGCAAAGTTATGGCTTCGCATTCGATTTGGAATTCGATATATCTATGGTCTGAGAGGGACACCTCCGAAGAGACCCTCCAGTTAGTAACCGCCTTAAAGTATCTATTTGATAAAGTTAGGTCGATCACTTCCTGTCTTCTTGACGTCACAAAAGTTGGTTGCGAGCCAACATTGTTGATAGTAAGATCAGATGATAGATTGAAATCCAGGAGATGGTTTCCTCGCATGTTGCATTTGCTGCTGCCCCAAACAGTGTTTTGAGCATTGGCATCACAGCATATAACTAGGCCCATCTTCCTGGTGTCGCAATAGTCAATGAGTTCAGCAATTGCCCTCGGTGGTGGAGGCACTACCGAATCATAGGGGAGATAAGCTGACGCCACGATGAAGGTCTTCCAATTTCCATTTGTTTCGTAGCTAATGGCTGCAGCAACCAAATCTTGGCCACAAAATTGTCCAAGCTTAGTCGCTGAGAAAAGGTTCGACACAGCAAGACAAGCCCTTGGTCTCTCGGACCGCTCGTCACAGAGTATCGTAGTGCCACGGACACCTCCAAGGCCACAGATGCGATTTTTCCACACCCATGGCTCCTGTATGGATATTATGTGGGCTTTTGTATTCAACACAGAAAGCTTTTTACTGATGAGTGCAGTAGCAGCCTTGGAGTGTTGAAGGTTAATCTGAGTAAATCCAATCATTGGAAATACATCAGTCATACTAGTGGAAGGGCACGCAGAAGGTGGGCACGCAGAAGGTGCGCGCGCAGTTCCACCGACAGGAGTGCTTGAGGTCTTCTTCCTCCGTTTGTTCCTGTTCGAGCTATTGGAAGGGGAGGCAGCGTTGGTTACAGTCAGCTGGCTGGTTTCGGTTGGGGTAACCTCTGCCGACCTGCATCTCTTTTCCGTCGCCGCCGGGGAAGGGCAGTTCTCAGCGCTTGCGCCTTCAACTGGCGGTGCAGTTTCTTCGCGCCGCACGATAGCCGCCTTTCTCCTTTTCCTCTTTCGCTGGCTCTTAGATGGACGCTGACCAGTGGACGCCGCCTCTGTGGCCCGTTTCACCTGTTCGGTTTCGCAGGCCTCGTCGGCAGCATCACACCTATCGGCTGTCTGTCTATTGGTCTGAAGATTAAGCGTATCAGGTTGAACCTCTCCGCCACTTTCTTCATGTTTCCAGCCCAGTCTACCGAACGTGTCGGAGATAGAGCTGCAGGAATCTTCGGAAGCAAACCTTTTCGCAACTCGAAGGTCAACGCCTGTACAGGCGGGGGGTATATGTATGTCGGTTGGGGCCTCCAGAATCCGTGCCCCGACCGTGGTCGAAAAGACCACGGGTGGATTTTCGCCCATGCGAGTACCACCTGGAGTATTTGAATCATTAAGTTGTTCCTGCATACTTGTTTTTTGGTTTGGTTCGCGATAGAGCTTTGACGGTGTATAAAACGCCGCTATGACTCTAAAACCTCGGATCACGAACGTATCGTACCGAGGTCCCCCTATCCACCACCTGGGGACGCGCCTGGTGGGTAACCAACCCGACAGGGTGATTTAACTTGATTCACATTTAAAAGAAGGCAACACTTAACAATTACAACTCAGTTTGACACAGCTGCATACATTTTTCTTATCGCATAACACGAAGTTCTTCAGTTTTAATTGTTTAATGTGTTGCTAACTTTTAAATGTTAATTCTTAGCGAACCTTTCACAATAGAGCATTGCTCATTCGATTGACTACACAATACCAAACATTGGAACCAATCGATACAATCGACAACCGCAATCGGGACCTTAGCCACTTTCTTCTTAAGGTCAGAAGCATCTCAAATTTGCCGTTTGGATTCAACTTAAAATTCGATGTCCCTTCTACTTCCCACAAGCAAATGGTTGGAGAAGCTGGTTGTGGGCCATGTATGCCTAATATATGTCAAGAATGTAATTCAATTCTTAATGTCAATAATATAATTCAATTCTTTATTCGATAAAATAAAGAATATTAATGTAAAATAAACATAGCTAAAGGCTACAAATTAATTATTAAACAGTGATTAAAAAGTGTTGCGACGAGTATCCGAGTTGACGTCCGTCTTCCGCACAGGTTTATCGGCAACTGAACTAGTACTGAGTTTGTCTCCCTCTCCTTACATATACATTTTTGTTTTGTTTCTCTCTCGTTACACGGCCATTCCTACTATTCATCGGGCTCCGATGAATCCATCTGCCAAAGCTTCATATTGTCAGCCGAGGTACAAGTATGGTATGGTCCTTCGCTGACGCCAACTTTCTCCACTTCGTAACGTTCATTGCCCATTACTTTAATGACTTTGTAAGGACCAAAGAAACGGTTACGTAACTTCAGGTGACTTCCGAATTGTGTACGCTTGACTGCCACTGCATCGCCTACAGAATATCGATGAGCACTTCGGCGATGTTTGTCGTACTGCAGCTTCTGTTGCTCCTGAGCTTGCACTATGCTTTGCCGAACTCTTTCGCGCTCCTCCGAACGACTGTCGGTAAACTGTTTGGTTAGCTCACTCTGAAGAACTTCTAGGACAATTCCATCGTCGTCATTTCTCATCTTTACGCCGGTCAGAACTTCATGCGGTGTTAGATTTACACTGCTATGAAAAGTCGAATTTAAGCATCGTTGAACTCTCGGCACGTAACGAAACCATTTTTCCGGATGTTCAATGGACAGCTTACTCAGGACTGAGATGAGGGCTTGATTGACACGCTCAACTTGCCCGTTCCCTCTAGCTACTCCCGTCGTGACCTCTACGTGCTCGATGTTGTTCTTAGAGCCGAAATTCTTGAAGTCGGCCGAGGTAAACGCTGCTCCACGATCTGATATCATTCTCCTTGGGTATCCAAACGTTTTCGCTAGCATCTCCAACTTGTCCAAGACTTCTCGTACTCCAGTCGATCTTACTGGATACAACCATGAAAATTTTGAAAATCCATCGACAATGACGAAGATGTACTGATATCCTTTACCCGTTCCAGTCATTGTTCCAATGTGGTCGACATGAAATGTGTCTAGAGGCTGTGACTCCTTAACTATGGGATGAAGTTCCCCCTCCGGTTTACCATATTTTCGCCTCATCAAGATACACTGAATACAGCAACTAATACAGCTTTCAACTTTCTCCGGCAGCTTCGAAATATAAAAGTCCTTCTTCAAGAGCTCCTCTGTTTTCTTGACACCAAAATGACCCTTCTCGTGGGCACGACGAATAATATCCTTCTCCATGCTTGAAGGAACCACCAGTAAAGTTCTGCCCTCCACTGATTTCATTAAAACGCCATTCTGCAACATATAATCTTCATATGGTTCGCTCGCTAAAATCTGCTTGATCGCTTTGATACATTTATCCTTCCCCTGGGCCTGTTCCATCAACGCTGTCACTGTATCATCTACAACCAATACAGGATTCCGGCTTAGGGCATCGACGTGCTTCATTCTATTACTGGCACGAAATTCCAATTTGTAGTCGAACTCTTCCATCAATAAGGTCCACCTCTTCACACGGTCTGGTATGCCGACTTTACTGACTGTTCGTTGAAAAGCTGAGCAGTCTGTAAAGATGGTAAATTTGATGCCAAGCAAGTATGGTCGAAGTTTTTGCAGCGCCTTCACTATCGCCAATACCTCAAGCTCATAAGAATGATATCTTTTCTCTGCGTCCGATGTCGACTTGCTCCAGTAGTAAATAGGATGGAACTTAAACTGGCCTTCTCGCTTTTGAAGCAAAATTGCACCCAAACCAATCTTGCTTGCATCCGTGTGCAATTCTGTCACCGCCTGCTGATCAAAGATTTGAAGCACTGGTTGTCCGATCAGGCTCCTCTTAAGACTATCAAGAGCCTGCTTCTGTGCCGGTCCAAAATCGAAGGAAGCGTCCTTTTTCAACAGCGCTGTCAACGGAGAAGCTCTTTCTGCAAATCCGTCAATAAATTTCCGGAAATATCCCACCAGTCCCAGAAATCCTTGCAGTTGTTTCACATTTCTTGGTTCGGGAAACTTTTGGACGGCTCTAACTTTTGTGGGCGACGGATTGATTTTAGAGCCCCCGACCACATGTCCCAAATATTCCACCTGCTTCCGGAGAAATTGACACTTGTGCCAGTTGACTTGCAAACCAAAGGAGCTTGCGTGCTCCAACACCATTTTCAAACGACAGAATCCTTCTTCATAGTCCACTGAAGGTATGATTATGTCGTCGACATACACAATCACTATACCCTTTTTAATTAAATCACTGAAGACATCATCTATAAAACGGCAGAAACTCGCTGGTGAAATACATAATCCAAACGGAGTTTTCGTAAATTCGAAATGTCCATCTACCGTGGAGAACGCTGTGTATTTCCTGCTTTCTTTTTCCAGTGGCACATGGAAAAACCCGTTTTTAAAATCCAGAGTGGAAAATACTCTTGCTTCTGATAACTTGTCTAGCTGATCGTCGATACGCGGCATAGGAAACCGATCTTTTTGCACTAAGGTATTAAGGCGTCTATAGTCGATGCACAGCCTATAATTCCTGTCCTTTTTTCTGACGACGACAACAGGACTTGAATACTCTGACCGACTGGGAACCACGACACCATCCTTAAGCCACTCCTCGACTGTTTCGCTCACCACTCTATTCTCCAGCGGAGCCAACCTTCTTGCTCGCACGTAGACTGGAGTTGTATCTGTTAAGGTTATTTTCGTTTGCACGCTACTTACATTCCGTTTTTCTGGTCTATAATTGTCCACTAGATTTTTAACCGCACTTCTGAAATTCAATGGAACGTCAATTTCGTCTTTCGAAGCACTCATCTCGATCGATAGGATTCCGACTTCGTCCTCATCTACATCCTGCGGAGTATCTCGAACATCTGGTGTAATAGGTTTTATTATTATGTTACCTCTCTTAATGATGTAATCAGTGTTGTTTAAAAAATCCTGGCCGATGATCACCTTTGATGGCATGCTGCCAATGGGTATAATATAAAACGCAATGTCAAAATTCTCACCACTAATGGCTATAGACTTAATGATCTTGCCATGAGGCTTCACTTCTAGATTGCCCAAACCCGAGAATGTCTTCAAAGTAGTTTCCACACCGCACTTTTTTAAAGCATCGAAAGCATCACTTCTAATCAAACTTGCCTGACTGCCCGTATCAACTAACGCCTCAAACTCTAGTCCATCGATTGTAGCAACCACGGTCATATTGCTTGAGAAAGAAAATTGAGAAAACTCTTTATTTTTTTCACTTGCTTGAGGGCAATTGATTGAGATGTGGCCGAAACCATTGCTTCTAAAACACCTATGGCCTTTTGCTGCATCTGGACATTTGTTAGCGATATGCCCAATAACACCGCACTTGTAGCACTTGACCCTCACTTTATGTTCCTGTTTTTCGCCTCTGCCCTGTTTCGACTTTTCGTGCACTACGACTGTCCGTTTTTTAACCATGCGATCATACTCTGCGAATTTAATTTTTAGTTCGGTGAGACTCGTAGCACCATAGAGAATGACTTTTTCTACACCCGAATCGTTAACACCGTTGACGATATAACCAATGACAGATTCTTTGTCCAAATTAATTTGCTCTGCCAAAGCTAGTACTTCGTAAAAATATTCGCGCCACGTTTCACCTGATCCGAGCTTTCGTTTTCGGAGCTTCTCGTGTATGTCGCGGCTATTCACTTGAATGTCAAACTCTTTTATCATCTCAGCTTTAAATTCGGACCAAGATCGAACACCACGCATAAGGCGTACAAACTGTTTAGCTGCACCAACAACTAGTTTTTTTGCATACACTAACATTTCTTCTTCAGAATACTCAAAAACTCTATTTAGTTCATCTAATTGTTTTAACCACATTCTTATTGGAATGGAACCATCACCACTATATTTGTCAACTGTTTCTTCGGCATCGCGGAAAGAAATAAAACGAGATGAAACTTGTTTTGAAGAGTGCGTTTTGTTCTCTTCCACACAGTGTTTTACATGATTTTTTGATTCGCGACTGTCTTTATTCCCATCTCTTTCACTTAGGCAGCTACTAAATTTGGTCATGTTGAATACGTCTTCGCTGTCGTCTCGCTCATCACCGGTATCAGCACCAATATCCACAACATCCACCGCCTCGTTGACTTCTTCCACTCCAGTCATGCTTTCTCCTTTTAACTTATACTCGCCATCCAGTAAAGTCATCAATCGAAATTTGAGAATTGCTTTAGAGCCATCGTCGCTCTCGTTCCGTTTCACCAATTCCTTTTTGAGTTGGCTGACGTTCATTTTATCCACCGCATTAATAAATGACGCCATCTCGCTTACTCTTTCAGGACACGAAAATTTAAATTTAACGGACACCAACACCGTTTGCAATTCGCCACCGCGAATTCTCACAATATAGATAAATCGCTTTTCACGCCTAGAAACACCAATTCAAATGCGCGATCACCAAATACGATTTAAACACCTTGCAGATTCTCACCACCTGAATCTTCCAAATTTTCTTTTGCTCAAAGTCACAAGCTCATCACGGTTGAGCCCCCAAATGTCAAGAATGTAATTCAATTCTTAATGTCAATAATATAATTCAATTCTTTATTCGATAAACTAAAGAATATTAATGTAAAATAAACATAGCTAAAGGCTACAAATTAATTATTAAAAAGTGATTAAAAAGTGTTGCGACGAGTATCCCAGTTGACGTCCGTCTTCCGCACAGGTTTATCGACAACTGAACTAGTACTGAGTTTGTCTCCCTCTCCTTACATATACATTTTTGTTTTGTTTCTCTCTCGTTACATATATATTTATTTGTTTTGGATCATTATCCTTGAAAGATCCATGTTGGGGACATGTACATAATATTCTTAAAAATATTGAATCACTCATATTTGTCCAGATTTTGTTTTATCCAGTATATTGCACACCATCCAATCCATGAAAAACATGCCCACAACTTAATGTAGCCCGCTCCTTATCTTTTTTTTGACAAATTTTTGGGAAAAACTAATTGTTATTTTTTCCCCGAATGGAAGGGACCCACAATATAACGCCGATGTCGAACGGCACATTTTTGAGAAGCATATACCCATCCCCATTTTGTTAACCAAAAGTTATCATTAATACTTAGTCGTCTTGGTCAGGAAAGATGTGTGGGCCTAGATATATCTTTTTTTTGTCAACTCTTTAATGTTTTTGTCGTCCACGCAAAACGAAAAATCCAACAAATAGACATTATGATCAGCTAGGGATGAAATAATTACGGATGACGTGCCATTTGCGACCATGCGGTAAGAGTCTAAAAAAAATAACAACAAACCAACCAAACAAACCAACAAACTCAAATACAATAAAATATCAGAAGGCATTTTTTATATATGGGCGTGTTTATTATTATCTGCATTTATGTAATTCTCCCTAAGATCTGATCTGAATCGGATTTGCGTTCAAAAATACATGTTTGCTTACTTAACGGGCTTCCGACTCGTGGGGAGTCTCTGCCTGACAGAGCACAGCCTTCCATCCTCCGCGATCTCCGCGATCAAGCCAATGTAGTTGACGTATTTGGACTACATCCACATGTTGGTACAGCTCATAGAGTTATATCTTCTCCTCCATTCGCCCTCCTCGCACACAGGACCAAATATCCGACGGAGTATTTTTCTTTCGAAAGAACCCAAAATAAGCTCGCCTTTCTTGCTTATCGTCCAGCACTCCGCGCCGTAAAGCTGAACTGCCAGTATCAGTGTTTTGTAGAGCTTAAAGTTGGTCTTCCGAGTTAGGAGTTTCGAACAGATTTATTTTGCCAAACCGAAGTAGAAACGGTTTCCTAGGATAATTCTCCGTCGGATCCTCACTATGGTGCCATTTTTGGAGTCGATGTTTACTCCGAGGTAAGTGAACTCCCTTACTACCTCGAAGTTATTGCTATCGTCGGTGGACAGATGTTTGTTTTTTTGTTCAAAGCAAGTATTTCGTTTTGTCCTTGTTGACTTTAAGGCTAACTAGGTTTGCCTGTTTCTCAATCGACATGAAAATCTCGAATACGGTACGCTGATATCTGCCGATGATGTCGATACCGTCCGCGTATCCCAGTAGTTTGCCTTCCAGAACAAGATCAAAGAAGTCAAAAGATAGCGCATGAAATTCTTTTATTTATTTATTTACTTTGGTATATCTTTCACAATAGACTAACAGTCTTTACTAGCAAAAGTTACATTTACGCATACATTAAAAAGTTAAACAATAGAAGTTTTAGATTATAATAGAATAAAAAGTAGAAAAACAAAAATCGAAACAATTAAGTACCTACCTATCTAAACGTTAAATATTGCAAAAAAGCGAAAAATACTTGTAATACATATGTACTATACATTTAAGATGTTTCAACAAAACGCCCAAATAAAACCACGAAGTCTTTTAATGTCTGTAGGTAGCGAATTCCACTTCCTGATAACAGAAACAAAAAAATGGCGCTCAGGGTTAGAGCATGTGAATCTCGGTTGAATTAATACCAAGGAACGCGACGAAACAGTAAATGCGATTTTTTCATACAGATATGATGGTTCCCTGTTGACTAAAATGTTGTGTAAAGTTTCAAGTTCCCGGTATTTAAAATAATTGTATAAACTAAAGCCGACTATATTTTTCGTGTAACCCGATACATGGTCAAATCGCCTGAGGTTGTAAACATATCGTACTACACTATTAAAAGCTACTGTAAGATTTCTTCTGGTAGCAGCACTATGACCACAGAAAATTTCGTACCCATAGGTTACCATCGGCATTATTATTGTTTTGTCTATTCTTAACCTTATTTGCTGGGGAGTAAAATCTTTGGACATTGAGAGATTTCGTAAGCAGCCGTATATCTTTCCAACTGTCAACTGAATGTGATAGTCCCAACTTAGCGTGCTATTAAACCAAATACCCAGGTTTTTTGCTTTGTCGGTATATTCTAGCACAGTTGCCCCCATGCTTATTTTAGGAATATAGCTATCAAGTTCATTTTTATAGATCACCAAACACTTGGATTTTTTCGGATTAAGATGAAGGCTATTTTTGTCAGACCAATCCATTATATTCTTCAAGTCACTGTTTAGTCTGCAGGCAACATCTTGGATCATTCCCAATTTGCAGCTTAGATAGATTTGCACATCATCAGCATACATGTGCAAGGACGAATACTTGACCACAAGTGGGAGATCATTTATAAACATGGTAAAAAGTAGTGGTCCAAGAATTGAACCTTGAGGTACTCCAGAGGATAGCTCAACAAATCTAGACTGTTTTTTTCCTACAAAAACTGCTTGCTTTCTGCCACTGAGATAAGAAAACATTAATTCAGCGGCCGAATGGGAAAACCAAAAGTAACTTTTCATTTTGCCTACTAATATCTTATGATTAACAATACCAAATGCTTTGGAAAAATCCAATAGCCCAAGAAATGAAACTAAATCACGATCCTTAGAGCACCTCAGGTCATCAGTTACTTTTAGAATTGCTGAACCGCAACTGTGCTTTTCTCGAAATCCAGACTGATGTGTACTTAAGAGTTTGTTACTTCTAAGAAAACCCGATATTTGCTTGTGCAAAAGCTTTTCCAGAACTCCAGATAGGAATGGAAGTATTGAAATAGGTCTAAACTCTGATTTTGATAACCGAGTTGCAGGTTTTTTCAAAATGGGAATAACTTTGGCGATCTTCCAAGCCAGCGAAAAGGAACTACTCGTAGTAAGATAATTGTGTTTAATACATGAGTCAGAACAGGAAGCAGATGTGGCAGGATTATTTTAATAAAATTTGGATGTATTTCGTCAAGACCTACAGCCTTTGATTTAATATTTATAATAGCTTCAAGGACAGCTTCCTCCTCTACCGTCTTAAAATCGAAGCTATCTGCACATTCATTATCGTTCACTGATTCAGGAATATTTAAAAGTGATGATTCCGATGAATCAGTTTGGACTAAAGCAAACTCTGCATTTAATTCGTTAACATCAACATTTTCAAGGCAAGCTCCACTTTGTCTACCAGCGCCTAACTCACGAATATTTTTCCAGAGCGTTTTTGGAGGAAGGTTCGGATTAAACCGATTAGAGAAAAATCGTTTTTTAGCTTCATTACGAGTATCTTAATGCAGACCTTATTACGAAGGACTTTAAAAATATTATGGAACTCACGAGTTCGAAATTTCTTCCATCGCAGATACGCAATATCCCTTAGTTTCATTGATTCATTTATTTGAGTTGAAAACCATGAACTATTTTTGTTGTGATTGTATTTTGTTTTAAGCGGAACATGTGAATTAAAAAGGAAAGAAATAGCATTTTGCATAAAAGTGACTTGATCATTTGGTGAGTTCATAAAATAGAGTTTTTGCCAATTTATCTGATTCATATCCTGTTCCAGGTTTATCAAGTTTATGTTCTTAAAATCCCTAAACTGGTAGATAGAAATTGTTATTTCTGGTACTATTTTATGAGTTAAGAAAATTAGGTCATGTTTCGAAAAAGCAGGGGCTGACAGCTGGGTATAAGAAAGAACGTTATCGGTATCACTGACGAGAAAAATATCTATTAAAGAAGATGAAGTACTTGTGAAATGTGTTGGAAAATCTGAATTTAGCGTTTTAAGTCCAAGCGTATTTATACGATCAATAAATGGATGGAAATAATGGATATTTTTCTACACAGCAAATTACAGTTAAAATCCTCACACAAAATGATTTCAGTATGAAAAGGTGCAAAATATTCAAGCGACGTGTAATGATTTGTAAGATCAACATATCGGTTTGGCCTGTAAACTACTCCAAGTAAGCACTTATTTATACCATTTAATATTTCAATATAGCAATATTCAATGGGTGAGTTGTTTTCTGATCGTACAATACATTTACTCTTAATGCAGCTGCGAATATATATTGCAGTAGCCATTTAAATCGAACAAAGTATCGGAAATCTCGTGCTGAAACAAAGTCTCCGAACACACATATTACGTCAACATTTAAACTCTCAAAATTATGTTTTAATTCATCTATCTTAGGATAAAGGCTTTGAGCATTTAAGTGGCATACTCGGAGAACGCTGCACTGTTTATACAAAATTTCATATATATAAACATTGCTATAAATCATTTTCAAAAAAGTATAGCAATCGGAATCCACAACAAACAGACAAATAAAACAAGGGGCACGAATACGGGAAAATGAGATATTGAGGCATTTTGTTAGTATATATATTTAGCTGTTCGTCCAAATGGAAGAGGAATAAAAAAGAAAGCGACACGATTAATTAAAAAAAATTATTTATTAGAAAGATAAATCGTTGTTAATTTGCAAAACGCACGCGCCGATGAAAAAATTCCAAGAAAGCGTGCGACAATGAAGAAGCTGCAACGGGGAATGAATAATCGAAGAAAACTGCTACACGATTCGGCAACGGGATCTCCAAACTCTTTTTTGTGATTGGCTATCGTCAGGCGGCTTCTATCATCTGTCATACTCGGCGAGTTGTTGCCATCACTGCGCTGTGCTGAATTCTTTAACCCTCCGTCACACCGCCACATAGGCCCTCAGAAGGCTTCCGCACCTTAGCGATAACGAGCTGGAAGATTTACTCGACGTCCTGTGCGAGTGCGGGAAGGTTGAGCCGATAGAAGTTGTGGCGGTTGGATTTCATTCTCTGTGGATGTAGCCGTATGTGCTCGTTGGTTTATCTCTTGGGTGGCTTCTAAATATGCTGGCTTGAGTCGGTCTGTTGAAATTTTAATGACCCGCCCGCGAACATCTAAGGTAAACCATTTGTCCTCTCGTTGAACTATTTTAAACGGTCCCTCGTACGGTGGAACGATAGATGCTTTCACGGAGTCATTCCTGACGAATGCATGTGTTGAAGTATTTATGTCTCTGTGCACGAACGGACGCTGTTTTGAACGCCATGCTGTCTGCATAGGTCTTAGCTGTTGCATCGTCCGCCGAAGGTCGGTGATAAAATCGCATTGCGAGCGATAATCGGTTGTGGGTGTTAGCAAATCCGCCGGCAGTCGAAGTACTGTGCCGTAGACCATTTCTGCCGGTGTGACCCCAATGTCTTCTTTGACGGTCGATCGGAGGCCTAGGAGAATCAAGGGAAGGTGTTTCGTCCAATTTGTCGAGTCATTGCAGTTAACTGCTGCTTTCAGGGTTCGATGGAACCTCTCGACAATTCCGTTGGACTGTGGGTGGTAGGACTTTGTCATTGTGTGATTGGTTCCCATGCATTTGCACACTTCACTGAAGATGGATGACGTGAACTGCCTTCCCTGGTCGGATGTTATCTGCGAAGGAGTTCCAAAGCGGGAAATCCACCCAGTGATGAGAGCGCTGGCACAATTGGCTGCGGTCATGTCTACCATTGGGAACGCTTCGGGCCATCTAGTAAAGCGGTCAATGACGGTTAATAGGTAGCGATTGCCCTCTGAAGGTGGGAATGGTCCCAGGATGTCGATGTTGCTGCCAAAACGTTGGTCTGGTGTTGGGTAGCGTTGAAGTTCGGACTTTGAATGGCGATGGACTTTGGTTCGTTGGCAAGGTATGCACTTTTTTGCGAAGTCGGAGCATTGCTGACGAATATTCGGCCAGACGAAACGTTCGGCCATTAGGCGGGCCGATGCGCGACGACTTGGATGCGATAGGTTATGCGTGGCATCGATTAACAGTTTGCGGAGGTCTTTGGTGATAAAAGGGTGTAATAATGTAATAAACTAATTATTTTATTATTTTAATGCTGGTAACCCCATCAATATAGCTATGTATACCTAAATGTATAACGCTAAGAAAATGTATAACAAAAGTTCAGTTAATGTTAGACTAACGACGAATAAATTAATAAAGTGCGGAACATACTGACGAGTGTCTTTTAATTACAAAATACATAAATAGTACATGGTGTCAGAAGTGGGATGGCGGCTAACGACAGATTACCTATTGAACTAGATTGCTCAAATTTGGTAAAGAAATGACCTATGTGGAAGCGGACGTTACTAATGTTTATGATGGCAAATGGGAAAATGAATGAAACTGAAAACAGAAAAATTGCGAACTTTTTATGGTTAATTGGTGCTCGGGCGATGGAAATATATAACACTTTATTTGCCAACGACGGAACACTTTCTGGAATAGTTGGAGCGGATGATAACAACGAAGACCCTATAGATGACGAGGAAGGTGCTCAGGTCCAACCACACAACAGACGAACATTAGATGGTGTGTTAAAAGCCTTCGACGAGTATTGTGTGCCTCTTAAAAATGTGACAATGGAGTCATTTAAATACAACACCATTATCCAACTAGAAAAACAACCGTTTGCGGAGTTCGAGACTGAATTACGTAAGCAAATTCAGTACTGTGAATTTAAATGTCAATGCGGTTCATCATATGAAGAAAGGATGCTTAGAGACCGCATCATCATTGGAGTGTCTGATAAAAAATTACAGCTTAAGTTACTTGATGGTAAAAATGAACCTCTGAAAACGGTTATTAATACATACAAGGTATTTGAAGCTGCAAACACCAACAAACGGCTTTTGGAAAACAATCAACAACATGTGTATAGTGTAACAAAGGAACAGCCAACGTCATCAGAGTCTATTAATGCCATTTCTAATCACTGTTACAACTGTGGTTATATACCATTTTCAACGGCGCATTTGCGCGAATGTAAAGCAAATAACATACGAGTAGTATGTGCGTCATGTGGAAAAAAGGTCATTTCAATAAATGGTGCAGAAGAGGTAACAACAAAATGGATATCAAAATGGGCAGCAACAACAACAACAAAAGGGATATCCAAATGAATGGAAAAAAACTGGACAACAAATGGGAGAAGAAAACTGTGAAGACTCATGCGGATGGAAATCCTTGGGATGATTCAGGTATTTTAAATAATGTAAAGCATATTGATGGGGTGAAAAATAATTTAAGAAATTATTCACATATTTATAGACTCAGTGAGAAAACGACATATAATTCAAGATGGACTAAAAAGTACCATATTAATAGGGAAGAAGTCGTATTTAAAATCGATACCGGAACAGATGTCAATTTTGTTCCACTGAGTTTAATTAAAAAATGTCAAATGAAATATATAAAAAAAATGTTGTCTTACCGATTATAATGGAAATAAAATAAAAAATGTTGGTTCAGTAAAGTTAAACTGTGTTGATCCAAATTCTCAAACGGAACAATCTGCTCAGTTTCTCGTTGTCGATGACACATGTGAACCAGTTTTGGGTTTGAAAACATCGGTTAAATTTGGGTTAATTACTCGATTAGATGTGAACACTATTACTTTGCCCAAAACAGTTGAAGAATTTATAGGTGAAAACCAAGATCTTTTTGATGGATTAGGCGAACTGCCGGTTAGCAACAATATTCAATTGGTGGAAAACGCAAAACCAGTATTACATTATAAAAAAGGATTCCTTTAAGTCTAGTCGAAAAATTAAAACAGGAATTAAAAGAAATGGTTGATATGTAAGTCATTTCACCGGTGGATTATCCTACTGAATGGGTTAATAATCTGCAGGTGGTTGAGAAACCTAATGGAAAGTTACGTTTATGTTTGGACCCTAAACCTTTAAATGCATGTATTAAGAGGGAGCATTTTCTGATTCCAACAATAGATGATTTTATTGGGAAATTACATGGAAAACATATTTTCACGGTACTTGATTTGGCAAGTGGGTTTTGGCAAATGAAACTTGATAAGGAAAGTTCTGATCTCACAACTTTTATGATTCCTTTCGGCAGATATAAATTTAATCGTGTACCGTTTGGTCTAAATTGCGCTCCGGAAATGTTTCAGCGTAGAATGATACAAATTGTTGGTGACATTCCATGGGTAGTGGTTTATTTTGATGACATTGGAATTGCAGCAAAAACAGAATCAGAACATGACGGTATTTTGAAATTGGTCATTGAACGTGCGCGTGCAAATAATATTAAGTTCAATGCAGAAAAGACTCAGTATAGGAAAACACAAGTCAAATTTGTGGGTCATATTTTACAAAATGGGCAAATTAATGCGCCAGAAACATATCGTGAGGCAATTTTAAACATGAAAAAGCCGGAAAACAAACAGGATGTTATGCGAATGTGGACTTTTTAAGTACTTAGGAAAATTTATACCAAACTTATCACAGAAAAGCGCCGGATTACGCAATTTAACTCGTAACGATTCTGTTGGACATCAGATCATGAGACGGAAAGGGAAAATCTTCTGAAAATTATTGCATCTGATCCGGTTTTGTCTGTCTATGACCCAAATAAAACTGTGATTGTTCAAACGGACGCATCTAAGTATGGACTAGGTTGTGTTTTGATACAAGAGGGTCATCCGATTGCATATGCATCAAGCACATTAAGTAAGAATGAACAGAAATGGGCGCAGATTGAGAAAGAACTGTTAGCAGTTGTTTTTTCCTGTCAGCGATTTCATTTCTTTCTATACGGTCGTGATTTTATCGTTGAAAGTGATCATACACTACTTGAAGTTCTAATAAAACGCGACATAGATGACGTTTCACCGCGTCTGCAAAGAATGTTCATGTTCTTGTTAAAGTATCCCTTAATGCAGTTAATCTATAAACCTGGAAAGCAAATGTTGGTAGCTGACTGCCTGTCACTGGCGCAATTGCCACATAATCTCGAATTCAGTGATTTATCAGGTGTCATCCATATGGTCACAAAATCAGCATGCTTATCAAAAGAAAATCTTGAGTACTATTTATTAATCTTCAATCAGGATGAGAAATACACTCGAATACGTACATATGTTATAAGTGGCTGGCCAAAATTCCACCAACTTGATAAATTCTCTCAAAAATTTCATAAATATAAAGAAGAGTTGCATTGCGAAAATAGACTCTTGTTCAAAGATCACAGATTGTTCATCCCGTCTGAACTGCAAGAAAACACCAGTAAAATGATTCATGGTCCACACTTGGGCATCGAAAAAACGCTGTCATCAGCAAGAATGAAGTATTTTGGGCCAGGCATGTCAGATCAAATCAAGAAGATGGTTTCATCTTGTGAAATCTGTGAAGAATTTAAGCGAAATAATCAGAAGGAACCATTATCGCAGGAAATTTCACCTGAATACCCATTTCACATAGTGGCGATAGATTTGTTTCAATACGCTGGGCAGGATTTTGTATCGTTAATTGATTCATATTCCACTTATAATTTTGCGAATAAGCTTAAAAACAAAACATCGCAGCACATCATGGAAGTAATTTCACGTATATTTAATATGGTTGGCTACCCAACAATTCTAAAATGTGACAACAGTCCGTTTAGCTCATATGAATTCGAATTATTTGCAAAGCAATGCAATGTTACTTTGAAGTTTTCAAGTCCTCGATATGCTCAAAGCAATGGACTCGCAGAAAAAGGAGTAGCTATAATATTTTGAAACGATGTATGGAAATCGGGGAAGCTGATCAATTCCAATATCGAATTTTGGAGTACAATTCGACTCCTTTCGCAAGTATGCAATATTCACCATCTGAGTTATTTTTTGGAAGAGTAACAAAAACTAAACTACCTATTTCAAATGCATTACTGTGTCGAAACATTGTAAGTGAGCAGATTGTTCAAAATAAAATTGAAAAGAAAAAGAAAAGGCAGAAATTCTATTATGATAGAAGTGCAAAGGCACTGCCACTATTAAAAATAGGGGATCAAGTTATTTAAAAAAAAAATGAAAAAAAGTGGAACTATGGAACTGTAATCGGTATCGTCAATAATAGATCATATATTGTAAAAGACTGTTTTGATAATCATTATCGCCGAAATCGCAGGTTTATTGCTAAGACACTAAATAATGGATATGACGCAAGTGAATTTCTATTTGAACAAGATATAACAAACTCAGATACAAATAAGTTAGAAAATTTAAGAGGCACGAATACTGTACCACCAGTTAGTAGTCTTGACAATAATAAGAGTATTAATGAAGATATCAATGCTAATGTGAATGTGGATGAACCTGAATCAACTAGTGGAACGACACAGTGGAATAGAAAATCTGTAGTTGAGGCAGGTTCAGAAACATCTATAAATAATAAAACTAGGTCGATAGTTACGAACGGTGAAAATTATTGTACCCGAAGCGGTCGACTGATTCGACAACCCGTGCGTTATGGTTTTGAAAAGCCTTAAAAAAAATGATTATGAATTAGTCCAATAACGTAGTTTGTTAAAAATTAAAATTAAAAGAGAAGCGTTTAATAATGTAATAAACTAATTATTTTATTATTTTAATGCTGGTAACCCCATCAATATAGCTATGTATACCTAAATGTATAACAAAAATTCAGTTGATGTTAGACTACCGACGAATAAATTAATAAAGTACGGAACATACTGACGAGTGTCTTTTAATTACAAAATACATAAATAGTACAAAGGGCGAACCCGGTTGTGCGATACGTCGCAGTAGATGGGCTTCGCTAAATGAGGGAAAGAAACCAATGTTAGGCTTAGTGAATGCGAAGGGTTACCTACGAGTAGTTGTCTGAGTTCAGCGTCTGATTCTTGTGCCTTGGCGAGTTCCGTGTACAAGTCTCTTTTTGAACTTGACTCGACCGCGTCTAATCGGGATAAAAGGTCTGCCGTGTGATTGTCCTCCCCTTTTATGTGTCTGATATCGGTTGTGAACTCGCTGATAAAGCACAAGTAATTTGTTTGTCGAGGCGAAGATTTTTCAGGGCGCTGCCTGAAAGCGAAGGCGAGGGGTTTATGATCAGTAAGGATATGAAATCGTCTTCCCTCTAGTAGGTCCCGAAAATGATGCACTGCCATATGCATTGCTGTGAGTTCACGGTCGTAGGTGGAGTAGTGTTGTTGCGTAGAGGAAAACTTTTTGGAAAAGTATCCCAGTGGCTCGGCTACGTTGTTCACAAGCTGATGTAGGGCTGCTCCTGCGGCTAAGGCCGACGCGTCTGTAAGGAGGCTGAGCTCAGCGTTTGGTATTGGGTACGCTAAACGTGCTGCTCGAGCAAGTAGTTGGCGGCACTCGTCGAAAGCCTTGTCTGCTGCCACGGTCCAGGACAAAGGAGTCTTGTCGTTCTTTCGGTTACCCGGCGCCATTGATAGCAAGAGGATTTGGACACGCGCTGCGTGTGGGATGAACCTTCGGTAGAAATTGATGGTCGCGATGAACCCCTTCAGTTGCTTTACGGTGTCAGGGCGCTTGATCCGCTGGATAACTTCGACTCTGGATGGGAGCGGAGATATTCCCTCTTGTGTGATGTGGTGCCCAAGGAATTTCCGCTCTGTCTGTCCAAAGGCACATTTTGCGACGTTGATCGCCAGGTTATGATGCGAGAGTCTCTCAAAAACTTCCGTCAGATGCTGGCGATGTTCCTGGATGTTTCTTGACGCGACACAAATGTCGTCCATGTACGAGAATACGAACTCGAGCCCGCGTAGTACCTCGTGCACTAAGCGTTGGAGCGTATGCGTTGCGTTGCACAGGCCAAATGTCATGTGTGTAAACTCGTACAGTCTGAATGGTGTGATGATAGCGGTCTTGGGGACATCGTCTGGATTGATGGGAACCTGGTGGAAGGCTTTTTGTAAGTCAATTTTTGAAAATACTGTTTTACCGCGTAGGATATTGGTGAAGTCGTGTGATAAATTGATAAATTCTCTCAAAAATTTCATAAATATAAAGAAGAGTTGCATTGCGAAAATAGACTCTTGTTCAAAGATCACAGATTGTTCATCCCGTCTGAACTGCAAGAAAACACCAGTAAAATGATTCATGGTCCACACTTGGGCATCGAAAAAACGCTGTCATCAGCAAGAATGAAGTATTTTGGGCCAGGCATGTCAGATCAAATCAAGAAGATGGTTTCATCTTGTGAAATCTGTGAAGAATTTAAGCGAAATAATCAGAAGGAACCATTATCGCAGGAAATTTCACCTGAATACCCATTTCACATAGTGGCGATAGATTTGTTTCAATACGCTGGGCAGGATTTTGTATCGTTAATTGATTCATATTCCACTTATAATTTTGCGAATAAGCTTAAAAACAAAACATCGCAGCACATCATGGAAGTAATTTCACGTATATTTAATATGGTTGGCTACCCAACAATTCTAAAATGTGACAACAGTCCGTTTAGCTCATATGAATTCGAATTATTTGCAAAGCAATGCAATGTTACTTTGAAGTTTTCAAGTCCTCGATATGCTCAAAGCAATGGACTCGCAGAAAAAGGAGTAGCTATAACATTTTGAAACGATGTATGGAAATCGGGGAAGCTGATCAATTCCAATATCGAATTTTGGAGTACAATTCGACTCCTTTCGCAAGTATGCAATATTCACCATCTGAGTTATTTTTTGGAAGAGTAACAAAAACTAAACTACCTATTTCAAATGCATTACTGTGTCGAAACATTGTAAGTGAGCAGATTGTTCAAAATAAAATTGAAAAGAAAAAGAAAAGGCAGAAATTCTATTATGATAGAAGTGCAAAGGCACTGCCACTATTAAAAATAGGGGATCAAGTTATTTAAAAAAAAAATGAAAAAAAGTGGAACTATGGAACTGTAATCGGTATCGTCAATAATAGATCATATATTGTAAAAGACTGTTTTGATAATCATTATCGCCGAAATCGCAGGTTTATTGCTAAGACACTAAATAATGGATATGACGCAAGTGAATTTCTATTTGAACAAGATATAACAAACTCAGATACAAATAAGTTAGAAAATTTAAGAGGCACGAATACTGTACCACCAGTTAGTAGTCTTGACAATAATAAGAGTATTAATGAAGATATCAATGCTAATGTGAATGTGGATGAACCTGAATCAACTAGTGGAACGACACAGTGGAATAGAAAATCTGTAGTTGAGGCAGGTTCAGAAACATCTATAAATAATAAAACTAGGTCGATAGTTACGAACGGTGAAAATTATTGTACCCGAAGCGGTCGACTGATTCGACAACCCGTGCGTTATGGTTTTGAAAAGCCTTAAAAAAAATGATTATGAATTAGTCCAATAACGTAGTTTGTTAAAAATTAAAATTAAAAGAGAAGCGTTTAATAATGTAATAAACTAATTATTTTATTATTTTAATGCTGGTAACCCCATCAATATAGCTATGTATACCTAAATGTATAACAAAAATTCAGTTGATGTTAGACTACCGACGAATAAATTAATAAAGTACGGAACATACTGACGAGTGTCTTTTAATTACAAAATACATAAATAGTACAAAGGGCGAACCCGGTTGTGCGATACGTCGCAGTAGATGGGCTTCGCTAAATGAGGGAAAGAAACCAATGTTAGGCTTAGTGAATGCGAAGGGTTACCTACGAGTAGTTTTTTTTTTTTTTTTTTTTTTTATAATTAGCGCGCACTAGAGGGATTTGTTGGGACCCTTATAATGTATTAGCTACACAGCGCGGGCGTTAAGGAAATTAGGTTGAGAGGAAAAGGAGAGATGCCGATGCACGTTGGTTTTGAATGTCTGTAGGTTATAATGTGTAGGAAAAATGGAGCGGGGAAGAGCATTCCACATTCGTGTTGTACGGCTGAGGAAAGATTCTTTGAACTTCACTGTACGTCCGAACACAGGCTTGAGGGTGAACTGATGAGCATTCCCTGCATGGCGGGTATTGCGGTTGAAATGTTCAAGGGGAGGAATGCAACTGGCTATTTCGTTTGAGCACTTATGGTGGAAATAACGATAAAATAACGACAGGCAGGAGACATTACGACGATGACTAAGAGAGTCAATCGATCTCGCGATGTCTCGGTCGCCAATGAGTTTTATCACGCGTTTTTGGATCCTGTCAAGTAGCTCCAAATAAGTTATTGGTGCACCGGACCAGATATGAGCGTTGTACTCGAGTTTCGGGCGAATAAACGCCTTATAAATTGTAGCCAGATCAGAAGGGGTGAAATATTTCTTACAACGCTTAAGGAAGCCTAGACATTTCGCGGCGTTCTTGGCAACATCGAATATGTGGTCATTCCAACGAAGGTTGTCATTAACACACATACCGAGAATGGAAAGTCTTTCGGTTTCAGCGATGTAAGTGCCATTCATAGATAATGGCAGTGTGTGTGGGTTTTGCTTTAATGACAGGAGACAGCATTGAGTTTTGGAAGCATTAAATTCCACTCTATTGGTTTTACCCCACTGAGTTATGCTGTTAAGATCGGAATTTAATGAGCTTAACATACGTTGCCGTTCCAGTTCCACACCCGAAGATGAGGGGCGTGACCCAAGAAACGAATATGAGAAGCTGAGGGTACTGTCATCAGCAAAGGAATGGATTGGATTAGAAGTAACAGACAGTAGATCATTTATAAAAATGATAAAGAGAGTCGGGGACAGAACAGAGCCTTGGGGGACACCAGCATTTATTTGGTGAGTTGCAGACTTGAAGCCGTCCAAAACAACTTGAATTGAACGGTCCGAAAGGTAATTTCTAATCCATTGAAGAAGAGTATCATCGATTCCAAATGCACGCATTTTCGACAAGAGAGCTTGGTGCCAAACTCTGTCAAATGCTTTTGAAATATCAAGCGCAACGATCTTACTTTCACCACCTTGGTGAAGAGATTGGTTCCACTTTTCGGTTAGATATGTCATCAAATCACCAGTGGACCTGTTGCTGCGAAAACCATACTGCCGGTCATTAAGAAGTTTTCGCAATTCAAGATATTTCATTAGCTGACGGTTTATCAGCGTTTCCATGACCTTAGAAAGAAGGGACGTAAGTGCAATTGGTCGGTAGGAGGAGGGAGAAGAAGATTCGCCTTTTTTTGGTACAGGCTGGACAAATGCTGTTTTCCATCTTCCCGGGAAGAGTCCTGAAGAATAGGACAGATGGAAAAGCTTACGCAATGGTTTTGCCAGCGAAGAAGAACACCTCTTCAGAACGATAGGGGAAATACCATCTGGACCAGCGGATTTGTGAACGTCAAGATCTTGAAGTACTCTAGCCACTGTACGAGTGCGAAAGTGGATTGGTCCCATAGAGAATTCTACGCGCTCGAGTACAGGGGGAGACAAAGCACAATCTGGGAGCGTTGAGCTGACTGCAAAGTGAGCAGCAAGCAGATTGGCCTTATCTGTAGAGCTGACAGCTGGAATGTCGTTGTAAATGAGTGTCGGGATAGATGACGAGGCCGAATTCTTGATGTTTTTAACAAATGACCAGAAGTTTTTACTACCAGTGGGACTTTGTAGTATTTTTTGCCTCAACTTTTGGTCATAGGAGAATTTGACACGATTAATGTGGGCATTGCAGTCATTTCTGGCTCGTTTAAACTTTTTACGGCTTTCCTCAGATGGGTTGACTTTGAATAGCCGAAAACTTACCTCTTTTAACCTGATAGCCTCTTTGCAGCTCGAGTCACACCACGCGTTAACCTTGGGTTTGATACTTTTAATCCTGTTAGGGATAAAAGTCTTCATACCCAGGTGAATTATGTTTGTGACCATATCAGCAGCAGCATCCACGTCGCTGTCGAGGAAGCACAGCGACCAGTTAAAACTCTTAAAGAAACCGTTTAATTTTTCCCAATTGGCTTTCTCGTACTGCCATACGGTTCTTTTAGGAGTTTGTTCTTTAACTATGTGGTTGGAGTACGAGAAATTTGCTGATATGATGCAATGGTCTGACGAACCTAGAGGCGATAATACGTTCAAAGCGTATTTATCAGGGTGAGAGGTAAGAAACAAGTCCAATGTGTTGGCAGTTTGGCTGCTAATGTCCGGTATTCGTGTCGGCTCATTTACAAGCTGAGTCAGGTTATTTACCTCAGCAAAGATCTCGACGTACCTTCCTTCGGGTGTTGTCTGACCAGAATGTCGAAGCCAGCCTGAATTGTGTATATTGAAATCGCCCGCAATAACGATTTCAGAACGAGGATGAAGGGTCACAATTCTTGTAATGGAATCGGACAGGGCATCAAACTCATTATAAGTTGAATGTCTGTCCAAGTTGGGGCTGCTGTAAATAAAACAGTAGTGTATTAATAACCTACGGACATGGAGTTTTAGCCAAATGAAATTAAATTCTGGGTTGGCACATTGGCCATATTGAGGCTGAAGTTGGTAGGCTACGTCACTACGTATATAAACGGCGATACCGCGATGGGCAAAGAATAAAGGCACTAAGTTGTACCCAGGTAGACTAAACTCTGTTAAATCAGAGCCAACGCTAACTTGGGTTTCACTAAGTGCCAAAACAGCTGGTTTGTTGTGAAAAACATGGGCGTATAATGAAAAAAAATTCTTTCTCAACCCACGAATGTTGCTGGTATCCACAACGAAATTCCTACACATTATAAAAAACAAACATAAAAAAACACAACTCCGACGCTAACTAAGCAACTAAGTTGTCTGAGTTCAGCGTCTGATTCTTGTGCCTTGGCGAGTTCCGTGTACAAGTCTCTTTTTGAACTTGACTCGACCGCGTCTAACCGGGATAAAAGGTCTGCCGTGTGATTGTCCTCCCCTTTTATGTGTCTGATATCGGTTGTGAACTCGCTGATAAAGCACAAGTAATTTGTTTGTCGAGGCGAAGATTTTTCAGGGCGCTGCCTGAAAGCGAAGGCGAGGGGTTTATGATCAGTAAGGATATGAAATCGTCTTCCCTCTAGTAGGTCCCGAAAATGATGCACTGCCATATGCATTGCTGTGAGTTCACGGTCGTAGGTGGAGTAGTGTTGTTGCGTAGAGGAAAACTTTTTGGAAAAGTATCCCAGTGGCTCGGCTACGTTGTTCACAAGCTGATGTAGGGCTGCTCCTGCGGCTAAGGCCGACGCGTCTGTAAGGAGGCTGAGCTCAGCGTTTGGTATTGGGTACGCTAAACGTGCTGCTCGAGCAAGTAGTTGGCGGCACTCGTCGAACGCCTTGTCTGCTGCCACGAACCAGGACAAAGGAGTCTTGTCGTTCTTTCGGTTACCCGGCGCCATTGATAGCAAGAGGATTTGGACACGCGCTGCGTGTGGGATGAACCTTCGGTAGAAATTGATGGTCGCGATGAACCCCTTCAGTTGCTTTACGGTGTCAGGGCGCTTGATCCGCTGGATAACTTCGACTCTGGATGGGAGCGGAGATATTCCCTCTTGTGTGATGTGGTGCCCGAGGAATTTCAGCTCTGTCTGTCCAAAGGCACATTTTGCGACGTTGATCGCCAGGTTATGATGCGAGAGTCTCTCAAAAACTTCCGTCAGATGCTGGCGATGTTCCTGGATGTTTCTTGACGCGACACAAATGTCGTCCATGTACGAGAATACGAACTCGAGCCCGCGTAGTACCTCGTGCACTAAGCGTTGGAGCGTATGCGTTGCGTTGCACAGGCCAAATGTCATGTGTGTAAACTCGTACAGTCCGAATGGTGTGATGATAGCGGTCTTGGGGACATCGTCTGGATTGATGGGAACCTGGTGGAAGGCTTTTTGTAAGTCAATTTTTGAAAATACTGTTTTACCGCGTAGGATATTGGTGAAGTCGTGTAGATACGGGAGCGGATAGCGATCTGGTACTGTTTTTGAGTTCAGACTCCTATAGTCTCCACATGGGCGCCAGGAGCCGTCTGCTTTTTGAACCATGTGAAGCGGACTGGACCAACTTGATTTCGATGGCCGTCAAATGCCCGCGCGCATCAGTAATTCGAATTCCTTCTTGGCCGAGTTTAGCTTATCCGGTGGGAGGCGGCGAGCACGAGCAGCGCAGGGTGGCCCCGTTGTCTCGATGTAATGAAGCGCCGTCGAATTTGTCGACGCCCCGGGCGGCGCAAGGCGAGTGATGTTGGGAAACGCCGTGATGATATCGGCGAAAGGGGCGTTGCGATCGATGAGTTGCGGAGACGGGGCCTGGTTGGAGTTTGCTGAAAGTGACTTCGAGGTTGCGTTTGTCCGAGCGTCAACGAGGCGAGCTCTCTTCATACGAGGGCGGGTCAATAAGTCCGTGACTTTTGGAATAAAACACAGATTTTTTGATAAAAATTTTTTTTTATTTTTCAATGTAGTCTCCCTTGAGCTCTATAAACTTTGTCCAACGCTTTCCCAATTTTTTTATCCCTTCCAAAAAAAATGATTTGTCGAGGTCCTCAAAATAGGCCTTTATTTGCGAGATGACTTCATCATTGGAGTCAAATCTTTTTCCACCAAGCCATTTCTTCAGGTTTGGGAACAAGAAGTAGTCGCTCGGAGCCAAATCTGGAGAATAGGGTGGATGAGGGAGCAATTCATAGCCAAATTCATGGATTTTTGCCATGGCAACTGCACATGTATGCACCCTTGCATTGTCTTGGTGGAAAAGAACTTTTTTCTTGGCCAAATGAGGTCGGTTTTTTTTCAAATCGTCATTGAATCGGTCCAATAAGTTGGCATAATATTCCCCATTGATTGTTCTTCACTTTTGAAGGTAGTCAATTTGGATTATCCCGCGTGCATCCCAAAAAACTTTCGCCATAACTTTATTGGCTGACAAACACACCTTGGCCTTCTTTGGCGCCGATTCACCCTTAGAAACCCACTGTTTTGACTGTTGTTTGGTCTCTGGTGTGTTGTGATGGATCCATGTTTCGTCCACGGTTACAAAACGGCGCAAAAACTCCTCCATATTGCGATTAAACAACGCCAAACCTTTCTGTGAAGTTGTTACACGATTGCGTTTGTGGTCGACTGTGAGCAAACGCGGCACCCATCTTGCGGAAAGCTTTCTCATGCCCAAGTGATCATTCAAAATTGAAACCACTGAGCCATGCGAGATCCCTACGGCTTCCACAATCTCTCGCACTTTCAATCTTCGGTCGGCCAACACCATATCGTGAATTTTTTCGATTGTTTCGGGTGTAGAGACCTCAACTGGGCGTCCAGGACGGTCGGCTTCTTCAGTGCTTGTACGGCCACAACGAAATTCAGTAAACCACTTTTTTACCATTGAAATCGATGGTGCAGAGTCCCCATAGTATTTTTCAAGCTTAGCCTTGGTCTCGGTAATGGTTTTTTTTCGCAAGAAATAATGCTTAATAAGCACACGAAATTCACTTTTTTCCATTTTCTCCTCAAATTAGTGAGTAGTCTGATAAAAATAGCTGTCAAACGCAAACTAACTGACGCAGCAAGTTTAAATTTTGACAGGAGTCAACTGACAGATGCCTGTTGACAGGAGCAGTGTTGCCGTTTCAGTAAAGAGGTCAGAAATTCAAAAAGTCACGGACTTATTGACCCGCCCTCGTACCAGTAAATCATGGTGTTGCAAAAAATCGGCTCCGATGATGCGAGTGGTTACATCGGCCACGACAAAGTTCCACACGAACGGGCGCCGAAGACCAAGATCTAGTTCGTGTGTTACCTCGCCGTATACTTTAATGGCGGAGCCGTTGACGGCGAATAGTTGCAATGAAGTTGGGCGAAGGTTCTTGAGCGAAGGAGCGGGCGGAATGCAGGAGACCTCGGCACCGGTGTCGATAAGGAAGGTTGTGTTGGTTGCCTGTTCTCGTACACAAAGCCGGTCGATGCAGGCTGAGGTACGTTGCCGTTTTAAATAGGTGTCGTTGAGTCATTGATGATGCGTTTGCGGAGCGGTTGCGGGATGTTGGCGAAACCTGCCTTGCTTCCGTACGTGCGATGGAACCAACAATCGTCAAACTGCTCGACGGAGGCGTCCTGTCTGCGCTGGCTGGCAGTTCGGGGATGGATCGGGCGTTGGAACATACGAGTGCGTGACTGTGCTTGCCTCGGACGATTTTGCTGCGTTAGCAATTTTGAAAATTCCGAAATAAGGTGGGCGGTTTTGGACGAGGATGATGATGGTGAGTCGTCTATTTGTCCCAGGTGGTCTTGTTTGGCCATGGCGACCGCATGTGGAACCATCGCGTTCAGATGGCGAAGTTCAACGCTCTCCATAACATTGTCTGCGATTTGTGTTTTTTCGGCGGCGGATCCCTTGACCACGATGGCGACGGCCTGGACCGAGGAAGGAAGCCGCGGAGCCCACAAGTCAAGAAGTACTTGTTCGCTCAGCGCGCCTTTAGCAGCTTGCACCATCTCGTAAAAAAGTTGGCTCGGTTTCCTGTCGCCAAGCGGCATGTCATGTAACACACGGCGGAGTCGCTTTTGTTGACTATCAGCGAAGTAATTAGTCAATTGTGTCCGAATGTACTCGTATTTATCACGGTCGGGTGATGCGTCGATAATTGATCGTAGTTCCGTTATGCGAGAAGTCGGCAATTGCGAGCACACTTTGTCGAACTTCCTGCCGTCTTGTCCAATTCCAGATGCTCGAAAGAAAAAATCCAGGAGGTAGAACCAATTGTCGACGTCCGACTCCACGAATGGGGGCATCTGAAGACGAGCGTAATAATTTGCTGCTACTTCCATTTGTTCCGTGTCGGTTCCTCGTGTAGATGTTTCTCCTGCGGTAAGCATTTCTTTTCCTTCGGTGTTCATCACGTCGGGGTCACCACTTTAGCTGTTCGTCCAAATGAAAGAGGAATAAAAAAGAAATCGACACGACTAATTAAAATAAATTATTTATTAGAAAGATAAATCGTTGTTAATTTGCAAAAGGCACGCGCCGATGAAAAAATTCCAAGAAAGCGTGCAACAATGAAGGAGCTGCAACGGGGAATGAATAATCGAAGAAAACTGCTACACGATTCGGCAACGGGATCTCCAAACTTTTTTTGTGATTGGCTATCGTCAGGCGGCTTCTATCATCTGTCATACTCGGCGAGTTGTTGCCATCACTGCGCTGTGCTGACTTCTTTACCCCTTCGTCAAACCGCCACATATATTAAAAAAGATAGAGATTAAAAGGTACAAATTAACAAGATAATACAAAATAATAAAATAAAACTGCATTGATAAGCATTTGTGATGATTTTCTCCATTCGTTGTCGTAATGTCATCGGCAAATTTTAGCAAGGTTTCAATAACGTGATTAAAAGCGTTTTTTCAGCTACCCCACCAGGTTGTGTGAAGCGTCGAACGAAAACTCTCCCATTCCTTGTGTAGACACTTGAAAGCTTCTTGTCTTTTGTCCTCGGCAGAGTTAAATTTTAAGATCACAGCTGTGCTAATATCAGTAGCGTTTTTTTGTTTAACACGGAAAATATTACGCAAAACGGGCGTTGGAGTGCATTTTACTGAATCGCACAGCTTTGTAAACATAGAATGCAGATCCTCTTCCTCCATCTTCGGAATTCCACGTAGAATTGCATCAGTAGATGTTTTTTCACGCTCGAGATCTTCAATCCGTAGCCCCAGTTTTTTAATTCAGGTCCTAAAGGAAGTTGTTTTGATTTCACTTCAAGCAATTCAACTCTTTGCGAAAGGTCAAGTACGGCTCCCCTGATCTGTGTGGTGTTTTGATGGAATTCACGTTCGATGTTGTCTAGTTTTAGTGTTAGTTTTTTGTTTTCTTCCTTAATGAATTTTGTTAGGTCTTCGTATAGCTTACTCTGCGATTCAAGTGCCTTTATGAAATATGCCTTGTCTTTTAGTGCGGCCGGAGATTTATGCTGAGTTCCAGGGGAATTGTGGAGTTTTCCTTGTAATTTGTTGTTGCGTATCAGCCATGTACAAATTATTGACAGCGACACAAAGAAACTTTATGGCAATGTGTTTAAATCGTAATTAACTGAGTAATCCGCCGATTCAGAAGAAACAAACTTATACCAAACGAGGACAACAATTGATAGTAGCATTTACAGTCCCTGGCCAAATTATTAGACGTATTGTAGTTTTTTTTAATATTTTTATTTAAGATTTTGTAAATGATTCCAGTTTGTATTTATTTTTGACGTGTTACATTACAGTGTTAACCAATTGATACGCGAACGTAAACAAGTACAAACAAAGTACAGAGAACCTTACAGTGCGTCTAATAATTTGGCCGGGGACTGTAATTCTCCCTAAGATCTGATCTGAATCGGATTTGCGTTCAAAAATACATGTTTGCTTACTTAACAGGCTTCCGACTCGTGGGGAGTCTCTGCCTGACACAGCACAGCCTTCCATCCTCCGCGATCTCCGCGATCAAGCCAATGTCGTCGACGTATTTGGACTACATCCACATGTTGGTACAGCTCATAGAGTTGTATCTTCTCCTCCATTCGCCCTCCTCGCACACAGGACCAAATATCCGACGGAGTATTTTTCTTTCGAAAGAACCCAAAATTAACTCGCCTTTCCTGCTTATCGTGCAGCACTCCGCGCCGTAAAGCTGAACTGGCAGTAGTTTTGTAGAGCTTAAAGTTGGTCTTCCGAGTTAGGAGTTTCGAACAGATTTATTTTGCCAAACCGAAGTAGAAACGGTTTCCTAGGATAATTCTCCGTCGGATCCTCACTATGGTGTCATTTTTGGAGTCGATGTTTACTCCGAGGTAAGTGAACTCCCTTACTACCTCGAAGTTATTGCTATCGTCGGTGGACAGATGTTTGTTTTATTGTTCAAAGCAAGTATTTCGTTTTGTCCTTGTTGACTTCAAGGCCAACTGGTTTGCCTGTTTCTCAATCGACATGAAAATCTCGAAGTCAGCGTACCGTAGCTGATATCTGCCGATGATGTAGATACCGTCCGCGTATCCCAGTAGTTTGACGGATCTGGTGAAGATAGTGCCTTCCAGAACAAGATCAAAGAAGTCAAAAGATAGCGCATGAAATTCTTTTATTTATTTATTTATTTATTTACTTTGGTACATCTTTCACAATAGACTAACAGTCTTTACTAGCAAAAGTTACATTTACGCATACATTAAAAAGTTAAACAATAGAAGTTTTAGATTATAATAGAATGAAAAGTAGAAAAACAAAAATCGAAACAATTAAGTACCTATCTAAACGTTAAATAATGCAAAAAAGCGAAAAATACTTGTAATACATATGTACTATACATTTAAGATGTTTCAACAAATTGCCCAAATAAAACCCTCTCAAATTGCTTCGTGCCACGAAGTCTTTTAATGTCTGTAGGTAGCGAATTCCACTTCCTGATAACAGAAACAAAAAAATGGCGCTCAGAGTTAGAGCATGTGAATCTCGGTTGAATTAATACCAAGGAACGCGACGAAACAGTAAATGCGATTTTTTCATACAGATATGATGGTTCCCTGTTGACTAAAATGTTGTGTAAAGTTTTAAGTTCCCGGTATTTAAAATAATTGTATAAACTAAAGCCGACTATATTTTTCGTGTAACCCGATACATGGTCAAATCGCCTGAGGTTGTAAACATATCGTACTACACTATTAAAAGCTACTGTAAGATTTCTTCTGGTAGCAGCACTATGACCACAGAAAATTTCGTACCCATAGGTTACCATCGGCATTATTATTGTTTTGTCTATTCTTAACCTTATTTGCTGGGGAGTAAAATCTTTGGACATTGAGAGATTGCGTAAGCAGCCGTATATCTTTCCAACTGTCAACTGAATGTGATAGTCCCAACTTAGCGTGCTATTAAACCAAATACCCAGGTTTTTTGCTTTGTCGGTATATTCTAGCACAGTTGCCCCTATGCTTATTTTAGGAAAATAGCTATCAAGTTCATTTTTATAGATCACCAAACACTTGGATTTTTTCGGATTATGATGAAGGCTATTTTTGTCAGACCAATCCATTATATTCTTCAAGTCACTGTTTAGTCTGCAGGCAACATCTTTTATCATTCCCAATTTGCAGCTTAGATAGATTTGCACATCATCAGCATACATGTGCAAGGACGAATACTTGACCACAAGTGGGAGATCATTTATAAACATGGTAAAAAGTAGTGGTCCAAAAATTGATCCTTGAGGTACTCCAGAGGATAGCTCAACAAATCTAGACTGTTTTTTTCCTACAAAAACTGCTTGCTTTCTGCCACTGAGATAAGAAAACATTAATTCAGCGGCCGAATGGGAAAACCAAAAGTAACTTTTCATTTTGCCTACTAATATCTTATGATTAACAATACCAAATGCTTTGGAAAAATCCAATAGCCCAAGAAATGAAACTAAATCACGATCCTTAGAGCACCTCAGGTCATCAGTTACTTTTAGAATTGCTGAACCGCAACTGTGCTTTTCTCGAAATCCAGACTGATGTGTACTTAAGAGTTTGTTACTTCTAAGAAAACCCGATATTTGCTTGTGCAAAAGCTTTTCCAGAACTCCAGATAGGAATGGAAGTATTGAAATAGGTCTAAACTCTGATTTTGATAACCGAGTTGCAGGTTTTTTCAAAATGGTAATAACTTTGGCGAACTTCCAAGCCAGCGAAAAGGAACTACTCGTAGGAAGATAATTGTGTTTAATACATGAGTCAGAACAGGAAGCAGATGTGGCAGGATTATTTTAATAAAATTTGGATGTATTTCGTCAAGACCTACAGCCTTTGATTTAATATTTATAATAGCTTCAAGGACAGCTTCCTCCTCTACCGTCTTAAAATCGAAGCTATCTGCACATTCATTATCGTTCACTGATTCAGGAATATTTAAAAGTGATGATTCCGATGAATCAGTTTGGACTAAAGCAAACTCTGCATTTAATTCGTTAACATCAACATTTTCAAGGCAAGCTCCACTTTGTCTACCAGCGCCTAACTCACGAATATTTTTCCAGAGCGTTTTTGGAGGAAGGTTCGGATTAAACCGATTAGAGAAAAATCGTTTTTTAGCTTCATTACGAGTATCTTAATGCAGACCTTATTACGAAGGACTTTAAAAATATTATGGAACTCACGAGTTCGAAATTTATTCCATCGCAGATACGCAATATCCCTTAGTTTCATTGATTCATTTATTTGAGTTGAAAACCATGAACTATTTTTGTTGTGATTGTATTTTGTTTTAAGCGGAACATGTGAATTAAAAAGGAAAGAAATAGCATTTTGCATAAAAGTGACTTGATCATTTGGTAAGTTCATAAATTAGAGTTTTTGCCAATTTATCTGATTCATATCCTGTTCCAGGTTTATCAAGTTTATGTTTTTAAAATCCCTAAACTGGTCGATAGAAGTTGTTATTTCTGGTACTATTTTATGAGTTAAGAAAATTACGTCATGTTTCGAAAAAGCAAGGGCTGGGTATAGAGAAGAACGTTATCGGTATCACTGACGAGAAAAATATCTATTAAAGAAGATGAAGTACTTGTGAAATGTGTTGGAAAATCTGAATTTACCGTTTTAAGTCCAGGCGAATTTATACGATCAATAAATGGTTGCGATATTTTTCTACACAGCAAATTACAGTTAAAATCCTCACACAAAATGATTTCAGTATAAAAAGGTGCAAAATATTCAAGAGACGTGTAAAGATTTGTAAGATCAACATATTAGTTTGGCCTGTAACTACTCCAAGTAAGCACTTATTTATACCATTTAATATTTCAATATAGCAATATTCAATGGGTGAGTTGTTTTCTGATCGTACAATACATTAACTCTTAATGCAGCTGTGAATATATATTGCAGTTCCACCACCGACTCGCCCATATCTATCAGCGCGAAGGATTCTGTAGCCATTTAAATCGTACAAAGTATCGGAAATGTCGTGCTGAAACAAAGTCTCCGAAACACATATTACGTCAACATTTAAACTCTCAAAATTATGTTTTAATTCATCTATCTTAGGATAAAGGCTTTGAGCATTTAAGTGGCGTACTCGGAGACCGCTGCACTGTTCACACAAAATTTCATATGTACAAACATTGCTATTAATCATTTTCAAAAAAGTATAGCAATCGGAATCTACAACAAACAGACAAATAAAACAAGGGGCACGAATACGGGAAAATGAGATATTGAGGCATTTTGTTAGTATATATATTAAAAAAGATAGAGACTAAAAGATACAAATTAACAAGATAATACAAAATAATACAATAAAACTGCATTGATAAGTATTTGTGATGATTTTCTCCATTCGTTGTCGTAATGTCATCGGCAAATTTGAGCAAGCTTTCAATAATGTGATTAAAAGCGTTTTTTCAGCTACCCCACCAGGGTGTGTGAAGCGTCGAACGAAAACTCTCCCATTCCTTGTGCAGACACTTGAAAGCTTCTTGTCTTTTGGCCTCGACAGAGTTAAATTTTAAGATCACAGCTGTGCTAGTCAGTAGCGTTTTTTTGTTTAACACGGAAAATATTACGCAAAACGGGTGTTGGAGTGCATTTTACTGAATCGCACAGCTTTGCAAACATAGAATGCAGATTCTCTTCCTCCATCTTCGGAATTCCACGTAGAATTGCATCAGTAGATGTTTTTTCACGCTCGAGATCTTCAATCCGTAGCCCCAGTTTTTATAATTCAGGTCCTAAAGGAAGTTGTTTTGATTTCACTTCAAGCAATTCAACTCTTTGCGAAAGGTCGAGTACGGCTCCCCTGATCTGTGTGATGTTTTGATGGAATTCACGTTCGATGTTGTCTAGTTTTAGTGTTAGTTTTTTGTTTTCTTCCTTAATGAATTTTGTTAGGTCTTCGTATAGCTTACTCTGCGATTCAAGTGCCTTTATGTAATATGCCTTGTCTTTTGCTGCGGCCGGAAATTTATGCTGAGTTCCAGGGGAATTGTGCTGCAAATTTTTGCTGGCGGTGTTTTTTTCGATTTTTCCTTGTAATTTGTTGTTGCGTATCAGCCATGGTAAAAATTATTGACAGCAACAATTGATAGTAGCAATTAAAAAACGATTTTAATTAAACTGATTTATGTTATTTAAAGAAACTTGTTTAAATTGCACGACGAAAAAATTTCGTGTTTTACTTGTCATAATGTCATTGATGACCAATTCGTTGGTCTTTTTCAGGATTTGTGAAAGTTTGTCGACCTACCCTACTGGGCCGGAAGCCACACTGATGCGTGCGGATTAGTTTGTTGCAAAATGGTTTGAGACGTTCACACAGTACGTTGGATAGGATCTTATATGCGAAATTCTAATGTTACCCGTCTTATTATTCTAATATAATGAATTAATCAAAACAACCTTTAGGCATGCCTGTAACTTCAAAGCTTGCTTATAACACAACTTGTAAAAACTATTTACTTAGTTATTGTAGCAAAGTTTTTTTTTTTTACCAACTTCAAGCTCCTGGCTTCTCAAAACATTACCTGACCCATCTTTTTTTTTTATAATAGCCGTGTTTCTTTGCACGCGGATATAGGGATGGCATCAGAAAACGACCATCGCCGCTTAAGAATTCATCAAAAAATTGGGAGCACACATGCACCTATGACATGCACCGTGACACAGCTGTAAGTTGTAGTTAACAAATTTTTATTGAAAATCCTGAAATTGAAAAATATTTACTTCCGCCAATTGAAATTGATGCCAAGCATATTCTAAAATTATGAAAAAAAATTTCACATTAACAGATTTGCTAAATTCAATTACCTTTATAATGAAGTTTGAAAAAAAATAATAATAAAATCACGAACAAAATATTCGGCGGGATGTGTTAGTGGTCGGAGGGATGTCAAACTTTGACATTTCCTGAAAAATTCATCGCATCAGTTCATCAGAAACGAAGAAAATGGGTTTTAGAAGCACTGTTTATCCCCGCTAACTGACTTAGCGGCGATAGCTATCCCCGCTAAAGTTAGCGTATATAGGATAAGTTGTTGTTGTATTTTACATGCAAATTTCAAATTATCCCTATATCCGCGTGCAAAGAAACACGGCTAATGTAAAGGGATTTTTTAGTACCCTTATCATGTAGTAGCTACACAACGTGGGCGTTAAGGAAATTATGATTAGAAGGGAAATTAGGTTTGTAGGTTATAATGTGAAGAAAAATACATCCACATTCGTGTTGTACGGCTGAGGAACGATTCTTTGAACTTCACTGTACGTTGGGCATTCCTTGCATGGCGGGTATTGCGGTTGAAATGTTCAAAAGGTGAAATGCAACTGGCTATTACATTTGAGTACTTATGGTAGAAATAACTATAAAATAACGAAAGACAGGAGACAGGAGACGATGACAAAGAGATCGATCTCGCGATGTCTCTGTTGCCGATGAATTTTTGGCTCGTGTCAAGTAGCTCCAAATAAGTTAACGCCTTATAAGTTGTAGCCAGATCAGAAGGGGTGAAATATTTCTTACATCGAATATGTGGTCATTCCAACGGAGGTTGTCAAGAAAACACATACCGCGAATGGAAAGTCTTTCGGTTTCAGAGTTGCAAGTGCCATTTGGCGGTGTGTGTGGGTTTTGCTTTAATGACAGAAGACAGCATTTCGTTTTAGAAGCATTAAATTCCACTCTATTTGTTGTACACCACTGAGTTATGCTGTTAAGATAGGAATTAAATGAGCTTAACATAAGTTGCCGTTCCAGTTCCACGCCCGAAGAAGAGGGGCGTGACCCAAGATACGAATATGATAAGCTGAGGGTACTGTTATCAGCGAAGGAATGGATTGAATTAGAAGCAACAGACAGGAGATCATTTATAAAAATGATAAAGAGAGTCGGGGATAGAACAGAGCCTTGGGGGACACCAGCATTTATTTGGTGAGTTGCAGACTTGAAACCGTCCAAAACAACTTGAATTGAACGGTCCGAAAGGTAATTTCTAATCCATTGAAGAAGAATTTCATCGATTCCAAATGCGAGCATTTTCGACAAGAGAGCTTGATTTCAAACTCTGTCAAATGCATTTGAAATATCAAGCGCAACGATCTTACTTTCACCACTTTGGTGAAGGGATTGGTTCCACTTTTCGGTTAGATATGTCATCAAATCACCGGCGGACCTGCTCGAAAACCATACTGCATAGATAGAAAAGCTTACGCAGTGGTTTTGCCAGCGTAGAAGAACACTTCTTCAGAACGATAGGGGAAATACTCGTACCATCTGGACACGTAGCGGATTTGCGAATTTCAGGATCTCGAAATACTCTAGCCACTGTACGAGTGCGAAAGTGGATTGGTCCCATGGAGTATTCTATGCGCTCGAGTACAGGGAAGATAAAGCACAATCTGGGAGCGTTGAGCAGGCTGGAAAGTGAGCAGCAAGCAGATTGGCTTCATCTAGAGAGCTAACAGCTGGAATGTCATTGTAAATGAGTGTCGGGATAGATGACGAGGCCGAATTCTTAATGTTTTTAACAAACGACCAAACGTTTTTACAACCCGTGGGACTTTATAGTATTTTTTGCCTCAGCTTTTGGTCGTAGAAGAATTTGACACGATTAATAAGGTCATTGCAGTAATTTCTGGCTCGTTTAAACTTTTTCCGGTTTTCTTCAGATGGGTTGGCCTTATAAGACCGAAAGCTTACCTCTTTTAACCTGATGCCCTCTTTGCAGCTCGAGTCACACCACGCGTTTACATTGGGTTTGATACTTTTTATAATGTTAGGGATGAAAGACTTCATGTCCAGGTGAATTATGTTTGTGATCATATCAGCAGCAGCATCCACGTCCCTGTCGAGGAAGCACAACGACCAGTTAAAACTCTTAAAGAACCCGTTTAGTTTTTCCCTATTGGCTTTCTCATATTGCCATACGGTTCTTGTAGGAGTTTGTTCTTTTACTATGTGCTGATATGATAAAATCACAGATAATAAAGTACATAGATATCACATACAGAGTAAAAAAATATGTCGCTTTTTCAGGCGAATGGGATTTACTCCTACGTCCCCGTTTGATCGAACTCGTTCGAATCGTGCATAAGACATGTTGTCCAACCAAATTTGAAATGGTTGGAACAACAAATTGCTTGTTGCTTTACCTTATTTCTCTTTGTGTTTTGTTTTTCATTATTTCGGTTTTTGTTTTCATGTACCCAGGTGTGTGTTTTTTTACTCTGCATGCGATATCTATGTAAGTTTATTATCTGTGATAAAATGGATTGACAAACCTAGAGGCGGTAATACGTTCAAAGCGTATTTTTTCGGGTGAGAGGTAAGAAACACGTCCAGTGTGTTGCCGGTTTAACTGCTTATGTCCGGTATTCGTGTCGACTCATTTACAAGATGGTTTGCCTCAGAAAAAATCTCAACAAACCTTCTTGTATGAATTGTGTATATTGCAATCGCAGCAATGACGATTTCAGTACGAGGATGAGGGGTTACAATTCTTGTGACGGAATCAGACAGCGCATCCAACTCATTATAAAACAGTAGTGAATTAAATGCCTACGGACATGAAATTTGAGCCAAATGAAATTAAACTCCGGAATGGAAGCCAAATGAAATTAAACTCCGGATTGGAACATTGACCATATTGAGGCTGAAGTTGGTAGGCTACGTATATAAATGGCGAGACCGCGATGGGGAGAAAATAATGACACTAACTTCTACCCGGGTACACTAAACTCTGTTAAATCAGGGCCAACGCTAACCTGGGTTTCATTAATTGCCAAAATTGCTGATTTGTTGTGGAAAGCATGGGCGTATAATGAAAAGACATTTTTCCTCTACCCACGAATGTTACTGACATATACCATTTTGAGAGAATGAACAAATTAATAAACAAAAGTAGGAAATATAAAGTCCTGTTAAAATTAATCAAATTCAATGGGGAATATGAAAAGTTTAAGGATAGAAATATCACAGTGAAAGTAGTAATAACCCAGAAGGGAGACATACTTTTAAAACAAACGTAATAAGGATACAGCGATTACTGAAATAAATACAAACTTTACGATTAGCTCAACATAATCTTATACATAAAAATGAATTGATATTTTGCTGATGACGCCATAACTTGAAAACGGCTGGACCGATTTGACCTCTTTTTTTTTGTCGAATGTTGGCGCTGCGATGAGGTTCCATAATTTTTTCTTTTTGGATTCAGCTAAAATTTGCAGCCATTCTTCGGAATTGTTCAGGGAGTGTCGGTTTTTTTTTCAAAATCTGGCAAACGGGCGTGGCACCTTCTTTCTCTACAGACATAGTTCTACAGACATAATGGACCGTACGATACGGACATAGTTTATATGTTCTACAATAAAGGAGTCAAAACCCATAGCGCATCACAAATGGGTCTATGTTGCCCTAAGTGTGACGGGTATATATATATATCCTGCCCTTAACCCATTAACCTAACCTTACATAACATATTGCTCATGGGTGACAGAAAGTTTACGTGAACACTGCTTTTTCGAAGAAGCTGAATTTCTCTCAATATAATTAGTTCTTGCAGCTAGGGATATTTAATTAGGATTATTTGTTACAAAGCGTATTACTCAGATATGGCCTCTATTTAGAGACCTGCGTATTCGACCAATGAAGACACCTTTACGTTTTAAAATCACTTAACGAATTTTTAAATCAAATCTGTAACCTTAGTAGAAGTACTTGGTTTAAGAGCCTTCGTATAAATACCATTCATCTTGGCAATTTTTTAAACGCAGTACACCGTTATAGTGCATTGAATTTGTTTGTTGCAAAATGGTTTGAGACGTTCACACAGTACGTTGGATAGGATCTTATATGCGAAATTCTAATGTTACCCGTCTTATTATTCTAATATAATGAATTAATCAAAACAACCTTTAGGCATGCCTGTAACTTCAAAGCTTGCTTATAACACAACTTGTAAAAACTATTTACTTAGTTATTGTAGCAAAGTTTTTTTTTACCAACTTCAAGCTCCTGGCTTCTCAAAACATTACCTGACCCATCTTTTTTTTTTATAATAGCCGTGTTTCTTTGCACGCGGATATAGGGATGGCATCAGAAAACGACCATCGCCGCTTAAGAATTCATCAAAAAATTGGCAGCACACATGCACCTATGACATGCACCGTGACACAGCTGTAAGTTGTAGTTAACAAATTTTTATTGAAAATCCTGAAATTGAAAAATATTTACTTCCGCCAATTGAAATTGATGCCAAGCATATTCTAAAATTATGAAAAAAAATTTCACATTAACAGATTTGCTAAATTCAATTACCTTTATAATGAAGTTTGAAAAAAAATAATAATAAAATCACGAACAAAATATTCGGCGGGATGTGTTAGTGGTCGGAGGGATGTCAAACTTTGACATTTCCTGAAAAATTCATCGCATCAGTTCATCAGAAACGAAGAAAATGGGTTTTAGAAGCACTGTTTATCCCCGCTAACTGACTTAGCGGCGATAGCTATCCCCGCTAAAGTTAGCGTATATAGGATAAGTTGTTGTTGTATTTTACATGCAAATTTCAAATTATCCCTATATCCGCGTGCAAAGAAACACGGCTAATGTAAAGGGATTTTTTAGTACCCTTATCATGTAGTAGCTACACAACGTGGGCGTTAAGGAAATTATGATTAGAAGGGAAATTAGGTTTGTAGGTTATAATGTGAAGAAAAATACATCCACATTCGTGTTGTACGGCTGAGGAACGATTCTTTGAACTTCACTGTACGTTGGGCATTCCTTGCATGGCGGGTATTGCGGTTGAAATGTTCAAAAGGTGAAATGCAACTGGCTATTACATTTGAGTACTTATGGTAGAAATAACTATAAAATAACGAAAGACAGGAGACAGGAGACGATGACAAAGAGATCGATCTCGCGATGTCTCTGTTGCCGATGAATTTTTGGCTCGTGTCAAGTAGCTCCAAATAAGTTAACGCCTTATAAGTTGTAGCCAGATCAGAAGGGGTGAAATATTTCTTACATCGAATATGTGGTCATTCCAACGGAGGTTGTCAAGAAAACACATACCGCGAATGGAAAGTCTTTCGGTTTCAGAGTTGCAAGTGCCATTTGGCGGTGTGTGTGGGTTTTGCTTTAATGACAGAAGACAGCATTTCGTTTTAGAAGCATTAAATTCCACTCTATTTGTTGTACACCACTGAGTTATGCTGTTAAGATAGGAATTAAATGAGCTTAACATAAGTTGCCGTTCCAGTTCCACGCCCGAAGAAGAGGGGCGTGACCCAAGATACGAATATGATAAGCTGAGGGTACTGTTATCAGCGAAGGAATGGATTGAATTAGAAGCAACAGACAGGAGATCATTTATAAAAATGATAAAGAGAGTCGGGGATAGAACAGAGCCTTGGGGGGCACCAGCATTTATTTGGTGAGTTGCAGACTTGAAACCGTCCAAAACAACTTGAATTGAACGGTCCGAAAGGTAATTTCTAATCCATTGAAGAAGAATTTCATCGATTCCAAATGCGAGCATTTTCGACAAGAGAGCTTGATTTCAAACTCTGTCAAATGCATTTGAAATATCAAGCGCAACGATCTTACTTTCACCACTTTGGTGAAGGGATTGGTTCCACTTTTCGGTTAGATATGTCATCAAATCACCGGCGGACCTGCTCGAAAACCATACTGCATAGATAGAAAAGCTTACGCAGTGGTTTTGCCAGCGTAGAAGAACACTTCTTCAGAACGATAGGGGAAATACTCGTACCATCTGGACACGTAGCGGATTTGCGAATTTCAGGATCTCGAAATACTCTAGCCACTGTACGAGTGCGAAAGTGGATTGGTCCCATGGAGTATTCTATGCGCTCGAGTACAGGGAAGATAAAGCACAATCTGGGAGCGTTGAGCAGGCTGGAAAGTGAGCAGCAAGCAGATTGGCTTCATCTAGAGAGCTAACAGCTGGAATGTCATTGTAAATGAGTGTCGGGATAGATGACGAGGCCGAATTCTTAATGTTTTTAACAAACGACCAAACATTTTTACAACCCGTGGGACTTTATAGTATTTTTTGCCTCAGCTTTTGGTCGTAGAAGAATTTGACACGATTAATAAGGTCATTGCAGTAATTTCTGGCTCGTTTAAACTTTTTCCGGTTTTCTTCAGATGGGTTGGCCTTATAAGACCGAAAGCTTACCTCTTTTAACCTGATGCCCTCTTTGCAGCTCGAGTCACACCACGCGTTTACATTGGGTTTGATACTTTTTATAATGTTAGGGATGAAAGACTTCATGTCCAGGTGAATTATGTTTGTGATCATATCAGCAGCAGCATCCACGTCCCTGTCGAGGAAGCACAACGACCAGTTAAAACTCTTAAAGAACCCGTTTAGTTTTTCCCTATTGGCTTTCTCATATTGCCATACGGTTCTTGTAGGAGTTTGTTCTTTTACTATGTGCTGATATGATAAAATCACAGATAATAAAGTACATAGATATCACATACAGAGTAAAAAAATATGTCGCTTTTTCAGGCGAATGGGATTTACTCCTACGTCCCCGTTTGATCGAACTCGTTCGAATCGTGCATAAGACATGTTGTCCAACCAAATTTGAAATGGTTGGAACAACAAATTGCTTGTTGCTTTACCTTATTTCTCTTTGTGTTTTGTTTTTCATTATTTCGGTTTTTGTTTTCATGTACCCAGGTGTGTGTTTTTTTACTCTGCATGCGATATCTATGTAAGTTTATTATCTGTGATAAAATGGATTGACAAACCTAGAGGCGGTAATACGTTCAAAGCGTATTTTTTCGGGTGAGAGGTAAGAAACACGTCCAGTGTGTTGCCGGTTTAACTGCTTATGTCCGGTATTCGTGTCGACTCATTTACAAGATGGTTTGCCTCAGAAAAAATCTCAACAAACTTTCTTGTATGAATTGTGTATATTGCAATCGCAGCAATGACGATTTCAGTACGAGGATGAGGGGTTACAATTCTTGTGACGGAATCAGACAGCGCATCCAACTCATTATAAAACAGTAGTGAATTAAATGCCTAAGGACATGAAATTTGAGCCAAATGAAATTAAACTCCGGAATGGAAGCCAAATGAAATTAAACTCCGGATTGGAACATTGACCATATTGAGGCTGAAGTTGGTAGGCTACGTATATAAATGGCGAGACCGCGATGGGGAGAAAATAATGACACTAACTTCTACCCGGGTACACTAAACTCTGTTAAATCAGGGCCAACGCTAACCTGGGTTTCATTAATTGCCAAAATTGCTGATTTGTTGTGGAAAGCATGGGCGTATAATGAAAAGACATTTTTCCTCTACCCACGAATGTTACTGACATATACCATTTTGAGAGAATGAACAAATTAATAAACAAAAGTAGGAAATATAAAGTCCTGTTAAAATTAATCAAATTCAATGGGGAATATGAAAAGTTTAAGGATAGAAATATCACATTGAAAGTAGTAATAACCCAGAAGGGAGACATACTTTTAAAACAAACGTAATAAGGATACAGCGATTACTGAAATAAATACAAACTTTACGATTAGCTCAACATAATCTTATACATAAAAATGAATTGATATTTTGCTGATGACGCCATAACTTGAAAACGGCTGGACCGATTTGACCTCTTTTTTTTTGTCGAATGTTGGCGCTGCGATGAGGTTCCATAATTTTTTCTTTTTGGATTCAGCTAAAATTTGCAGCCATTCTTCGGAATTGTTCAGGGAGTGTCGGTTTTTTTTTCAAAATCTGGCAAACGGGCGTGGCACCTTCTTTCTCTACAGACATAGTTCTACAGACATAATGGACCGTACGATACGGACATAGTTTATATGTTCTACAATAAAGGAGTCAAAACCCATAGCGCATCACAAATGGGTCTATGTTGCCCTAAGTGTGACGGGTATATATATATATCCTGCCCTTAACCCATTAACCTAACCTTACATAACATATTGCTCATGGGTGACAGAAAGTTTACGTGAACACTGCTTTTTCGAAGAAGCTGAATTTCTCTCAATATAATTAGTTCTTGCAGCTAGGGATATTTAATTAGGATTATTTGTTACAAAGCGTATTACTCAGATATGGCCTCTATTTAGAGACCTGCGTATTCGACCAATGAAGACACCTTTACGTTTTAAAATCACTTAACGAATTTTTAAATCAAATCTGTAACCTTAGTAGAAGTACTTGGTTTAAGAGCCTTCGTATAAATACCATTCATCTTGGCAATTTTTTAAACGCAGTACACCGTTATAGTGCATTGAATTCAATTTCTGTTCGGATAACCATATATTTTAAATAGCTTTTAGCTTCACTTTGAATTACAATTATTATTATTATTATCATTATTGATCTTTTTTGTTTTTATATAAAAAAACATAGCTATTAAGCCGTCTGCCGCATAATTGTTTACTCTTAACATTTTTGAAAGAATGAAGAAATCAAATAAAGCAAGAAATACAAATGAAGTACTGTAAAAATTAACCGAACTCAATGGGGAATATGGAAAGTTTAAAGATAGAAATATTACAGTGAAAGTAGTCATAACCAAGAAATGAAATATTCTTCTACGTTTTACGTTTAGCTAAACAGAATTAACTATACTTTTCGTTTAGCTAAACAGAATTAATTATAATTATAACATAACACTAGTTTCAGCTTATAGTTTAGATCTATATATATATATGTATTTGAAAAAAATTGATCACATACAGTTTATTGCAACAGTTAATTTGTCTTTAACATGAGCTCGATGATTCAAATTATATGTAATTGTGAAACGTTACTTTTTCAATTCTTTCACCACTTCTATATGGAAGCCATTCAGAGCCCAAATACGGTCGGTTCTAGCACTACGATACTGGGATCTAAATACTATAATCTTACACTTCACGGATTTTTTTGAGGTCCCACATATCACAATATTGTTTAAGTTTATTGATTTGAAGCTGAAGAGTCACCGAGCTATCAGTTAAAATGACAACATATCTGCACAAAGCACCATTTTGATAAGTAGATCTCCAAATTTAAACTGTGATCTTCAAAATAATTTATAAAAAAGGAAAAAATTATAGGGCTCAGAATGCAGCATGGTGTGACACCTGCATCAGACCTAAACTGCTTCGATTTGCTCTTACCATCTGAAACCACTGCTGTCATATTTTAGAGAAGCTGCTGATATATTTTGATAAATTGTGTCGATAGCCCGATAGGCGCGAGCTTGAATAGTAACGATCTTGTGTTGCTGTTCCGCCGGGGCCGTGTAACATCTTAAAGTTTTTACACTGCCCCACCTCTGGCGATCGTCTGACAAACATCCAAGAATATCAATTGTCATGAGAAGCTTCTCAAATTTTCGGTTTGTATTCGGCTTAAAATTGTAGGTTCCTTCCACTGCGCAGAAGCAAATCGTTTGATAAGCTTTTTATTAGGCCCTGTATAGGGGCAAGCTTAACGTTACGAGTAAAAGAAATCAATAAAAAAAAATAATAAACAACTTTAGTAAATACAATTAATAACATTTTAAAAAAGAAGTACATATACGAATCCAAATCTCATTTTGTATTTTTGCTCTTATTTTTTTTAGATCTAAGAAATATTAAAGTTGAAATAAAGCCAGATGATAATTCTTACGTCGATTTAGACATTACCCAGAACACAGAAGAACCAAAACCAAACTCCGCAATAAATAACGAAGCTGTGAACTCATGTCAAAAATTACAAAATCGCAAGTACAAATGCATGGAATGTGATAAATTATTTACAAGAAGCAGTCACGTGAAACGACATCTCTTGTCACACAGACAAGAGAAACCATTCGCGTGTAAGGTGTGCGATAAACGATTCGGAAGGTCTGATCATTTTAAAACACACATAGCCAAACATGACGCAAATAGACCATTTCCGTGTGATAGCTGCAGTCAATCGTATACTCGTTCAGACCTTCTTAAACGACATAAAGAACATAAACACATGGGCACTATTCCAGAGAAAACTGAAGTTTGTGAAATTTGTAAAAAATCATTTAGCACTAAAAACTATCTTCAAAAGCACATGCGTCTGCATACGGATAAAATCTGGAAATGCAAATTTTGTGCGATTGAGTTTGATTCAAAAGAATCTCTGAAAATACACGCAAAGTCTCATAACAAAGAAAAGCCGTTTTTGTGCTCGGAATGTGGTTTTTGTTTTGTGCGAAGAGACTATCTACTCATCCACATGCGACGTCACAACGGAGAGAAACCCTACAAATGTAAATACTGTGGAAAAGGGTTCCCCCGGGCCACTGATTTAAACGTTCACGAGAAGTAAGTGTGTGTCCTTGTAGTTGATATATTAATAAACTAATTTTGTTTCCCACAGATATCATACAGGAGAAAAAACTCATTTATGTACCGTTTGTGGTAAGGGATTTCAGCGGGCCTACAATTTAATCGTACATATGCGAGTGCACACTGGTGAGAGACCATATCAGTGTCCAAGTTGTCCAAAGAACTTTGCTCAGTGTAACGATTTGAAAGCGCACGTTCGGAGGCACACTGGAGAGCGTTACAAATGCGAAATATGTGGAACTGGATTTATACAAGGCTATCATTTGACTCAGCATAAACTCACTGTTCATGGAATTGAAGTGGAGCAGCGCATAGGTAGACTTACTAAAGTCTTTCGAAACGATTCTGAAAAAGTAAGTGCAACAAGACAGTGGGCCTTACTTATAATCTGATTTAACTGCCAGTTTAAATATTATCTGTGCATCTAAAACTTGCCTACATATAAAAAAAATTATAAACATCTTAATCGTAATCCTTTGGTTAAATTGACAATTTAGAGGTGATGTTGTAAATGTTTAGTTCCCTGCATTATCTGGAGTAGTGTTGCCATTGCACCAATTCAAAAGTATGAGTTTCGAAAAAAAGATTTCCTTACTCCCAATGAAAAACGAATGGATCGGAGTCAATTGCGGTACCTATTGTGGGGCCATATGAGCTTCACCACAAAGTATCACAAAACATTACGAATAAATATCGTCATCACATAAATAGTAGTGATACACGGCCATTAATTCATCAGTGTATAATCGCTTAAATGCGAGCCACAGCGTAAATCATAAGCATTATAATTCAAAGTCAACTCCCCAACCAAACGAAGTTAAATTCCTAATGACTGCAACAAGGTGCAAGCTAATAAAGGGAATACAATTCAATGAACCAATGAACTTCGTTCATATTGGCGCTCGTCTGAGACAAGTTTAACATTGTGTAAAGTTACATTAGTAGCGCAGGTATTCGAAAATTGTTTTCGTTCTTCCTTCTTTTATGTTTGTAAGTATTGATATGGATAGAGTTGGCATTATTTTTTTTTAAATTCTGGCTCGCCAAGGCGGTTTAATAAGGGCACTTCGAACTAAAAGATCTTTTGTACCGTATGGGCCAGAAAATTTTTAGACTAGTAGAGTTTCCACTTTCCGTGTAAAGCGGACAATTTTACTAGTAGAAGAATTCTTTATGTCCTCGGGGCTCATATGTACCCTGAAAAAGATCCTCTTTCTAATTCCATTAAGGGCCGGACATTCATATAAAATGTGTTCAGCTGACTCGTCCTCTTCAAGACAGAGTCGGCACTCAGGAGAGTCTACTATTCTCATTTTGTGTAGATGATATCTTATCTTTTTGATATCATGCCTGCTTAGGTTTAGGCATTTGCTGGCATTTTAATTGAAAGGCCGAATGGCTCGTTTGGCCTGTCTTAGACCTGGGATGCTTTCCCAAATATGGATACATTTTCTGTTCTCAGCTTTTTATTGCTGCCGTTGCTGCTGATCTAGGAGTGCAGCAGAAAGGTCCGGGACCTATGAAAGCTGTTTCCGAACCTTTTCTGGCCAGTTCGTCGGCCTTTTCGTTACCTTCCACCCCGACATGACCCGGAACCCACCATAGCTTGGTCTTGTTTCTTATTCCGAGTGCCTGTAGGGTATTGAAGCAGTACATGACTGATTTGGAGTCAATGGTATGCGAGCTAAGGGCGTTTATAGCTGCTTGACTATCGGTGAATATATGGATGGTTGCACCTTTTATACCAGATAAATTTATGTGGCTGGCGCATTCTTGAATGGCGTGGAGCTCTGCTTGAAATACGCTGGGACTTTTTCCCATGGGTATCGTGAAGCGTTTGTTTGGTCCGTATATTCCCGCTCCTACCCGTTTCCATTTTAGAACCATCCGTATACCACTTTATGCCGTTGTGACTGTTTGGTGGGTTATTACTAACCCCTGCTTCTCTCTTGGGGATCTCCGTGGAGAACCGTTTATTGTTTTATGAATGCGGTCTGCCACCGCGCAGTTCATGTTAAGTTCTGGCAGTTCATCGAGAAGAGTCTTAAGTTTCTGATGATCGTTAAGACTTATCTCGTTTAACTGTATTTGACTTATTGCACTGCGGATCGCCACTTTTTGAATGTATATGTGGAGAGGTGTAATTGCAGGTTCGCATGGCTCCGGAGATACCAAGGCACGCAAGGCGTTGAACCTTTTTGAGCTTCTCTATTGCGACCTTTTGTGTGGATTTTGTCCGCCATAAAATGGAGGCGTACGTTATAATAGGTCTTATCATCACTGTGTATATCCAGTGGACGATCTTTGGAGAGATTCCCCAGGTTCTGCGATATGTGCGCCGACAGGCCCATAAAGCTCTGTTGGCTTTAGTGATTTTGTTGTTAATATGAGAGTTCCAGTTTAGTCTTTCGTCCAGGATTACTCCAAGATATTTGACTTCATCGGAATACTCAATGGTCGTACCATTCAGCGAAATCTGGGCTAAGCTGAGTTTTCTTATTTTTGTAAAAGGAACTATGATAGCTTTACTGGGGTTTATGGAGAGATTTTCCTTGGCGCACCAGTCTATAGCTATCTTAAGCGCGTTTTGTATACGTGAGGTAACTACGTTTGATTCTTTGCCCCTAATAATGATGACCAAGTCATCAGCGTACCTTATTATCTCGTAGCCTAAGCTACTTAGTTTTTGAAGTAGGTCATCTATGACCAAAGACCACAGGAGAGGTGATAAAACTCCTTGTGGACAGCCTTTTATATCTGATACTGATACTGAAGTCTGTCCTGACAAAGCAGTAATTTTCCGACTTTCGAGCATCGCTTTTATCCAGTTCATGGTGGGGAGGTCTACCTTTCGGTGAAGTAAAGCATTTGATATTGAATCATAATCGGTGTTATCAAAAGCACCCTCTATGTCAAGAAAAGCGCATAGTGCAATTTCTTTGCAACGGTAGGCGTTGTTAATGTGATTTGTTAGTTTTAACAGGGCACCTTCCGTTGATTTACCTTTTTGATACGCATATTGATAGGGTGTAGAGGCATGCTAATAGTTACGCATTCTCTGATATGAACGTCAATTATTCTTTCCATTGTTTTTAGGAAAAAAACTATGTCAAGCTTATGGGACGATAGGATTTAGGTAGTTCACTAGGTTTGTTACCCGGTTTGGGGATAATACTACATTGACCTCCCGCCAAGTGCGTGGTATGTAGACCCAGTTGAAACGGAACCTAAATAAGGCAATCATATTAGGTAGGAAGAATTCCATACCCTTTTGAATGAGGACTGAAAAAATTCCGTCATTTCCTGGTGCCTTGAATGGTTTAAATGAGTTTGTGGCCCATTTTACCTTATCTGGACTAAACAATTTTCCAGATAAACTATTCAGCCTTATTGCGAAGATCAATCGGAAATTGATAATTGACTATTTTCAATGTGTGCTATTGTGAACGAACGATTCATTTGGGATTTTTGTCAATCGCATTTTTTTAATTGACTGCGATTGACAAAATCCTTTAGAGTCGTTCGTTCACAATAGCACACATTGAAAATAGTCAATTATCAACTGTCGATTGATCTTCGCAATAAGGCTCATTATTTCTGCTGCGGTTAGTTGGATATGAAGCCTCAGTAGTGTGATCAGTTGTGTGATCGACAATTAGAGAACCAGGGAAGTGAACTTGCAGCAAGGTGGTGAGAGTTTCTTTCCGGTCGCTTGTGATTGTTCCATCAGGTTTGATAAGCAATCCCATGCAGTTTGAAGGATCTTTTGAAAGTGCGCTCTCGAGCCTTGCCACAGCTGGAAGTTTTTCCAGCTTTTCGCAGTTTGAGCGCTATGAGGCCCTTTTAGATCTTCGCAACTCTTGGTTGTATTTGGTTAACAGGGATCGATATTGATCCCATACGCCGGTGCGTTTCGATTTGTTGAATTGTTTTCTCACCTTCTTCCGGATAGTTTCCAGGTTTTTGTTCCACCATGGTACGCTTCTTTTCACTACGGTGCGCTTTACCTTACAACTACTCTTAAAAGATGAGATAATGATGTCGCTGACATTGTGCAGCGTCCGCATCACTCGGTGTTAGTGGTGAATCTGGTAGCAGATCAGTTCTGATTGATAGATTTTCACTATAGATTCTCCAGTTTGTTAATTTATTATTGTATTTGACCGGCGCGCATTTGGTGTTGCATCGCAGCCTGAACAAAATATGCATATGATCCGACAGAGAAGCTTCATCAGACACGTGCCAGTCCTCTACAATGTTTTGTATAAAAGGAGACGAGAGAGTAAGGTCTAAAACTTCTTCTCGTATGGTGTTCCTAAAAGTGGGCTTATCTCCCTTATTTAGAATAACTAGGTCTTTACTATATAAATAATCTAAAAGTAACTCACTTCTTTTGTTTGTGTCTAAGTTTGCATTAAATAGAATGTAAGAAATTTCAAATAAATAGGCTAAGTAATTTTGCAATTCAACATTAAGTATCCAGAAGTTGAAGGCTCCCAATTTATATTCTTTTCCAGCCTTTAAACAGTTCGGATTCGATTAGCCTTAACAATAAATCCACCGGCTTGAAATAGGGAGGTAGCATAGCCCTACGATGGCAAGCCTGCATATCGCGATCCGGCACACAATGATTCTTAATATTAACCTATTGCATTTTAACATTTTATTCATCAAGATCCGCCGAGTTACGTAAGGGAAGAGCTGGAAAAATTAGTTAGGCAGTTCGATAAGGAATAATTTACGGAGGGGTTTGACGTTGAAAAAGACGCGCCGACATACGTCGTCAATTACAACACTCGTCTACAATGACATCCCTGCAGTTAGCCCTCTACAGAAGGCTAATGTACTTGCCGCCCATTTTGCAGCAAATGCGACCCTTCCAGAATGTGCTTTGTGTCCGCCCATGCGGGGAAAGTATATTTTCGTACTCGCATAGTTGCTAGAGTTCTCAAGGATCTCAACATCCACAAATCCGCTGGCCCTGATAGTGTTTAACCTATAATTCTGAAGAGGTGTTCTTCTACGCTGGCAAAACCATTGCGTAATCCTATTTTTCTGGAATCTTTCGGAGTAAGTGAAAAACTACATTTCTCCAGTCTGCCCCCTAAAAAAGGCTCATCTTCCATGCCCTCTAACTACCCACCCATAGCACTAACGTCTTTTCTTTCCAAGGTTTTTGGAAATGCTGATAAATTATCAACTTATGAAATATCTGGAATTGCGAAAACTTCTTAACGGCCGTCGTTATGGGTTTCGCAGCAACATATCCACTGGTGATCTGATGTCATATCTCACTGAAAAGTGAAACCAATCTTTTCAAAGAGTTTGGCATCGAGCTCTTTTGTCGAAAACGACTGCTTTTGTAATCGATGTGTCTCTTCTTCAATGAATTAGAAATTACCTGTCTGGACGTGCAATCCAAGTAGTTTTCGATGGCTATAAGCCTGATACTCATCGTATAAATGCTGGATTTCCCCAAGGGTCAGTCCGGGATAGACTGGGCCTCAACCAATACGCCTCTCCAGTTACCACGATCTTTGGCTTAATGCCTCCAGTTGCGCACTCCAAGGTGGTTGAGATCCCCTTCCACTTGCGCACGCCACCTAAGGCGAGGTCTTCCTCTACTGCGTTATCACTCCGGGTTGGAATCGAAAACTCTTCGGGCCGGAGCGTTGGTGTCCATTCGTCTTATGCCCAAGAAACAGCGGTTGGCAAGTGTAATTCTTCGTTTGATTTCAGCTGTGGTGTCATTATCAGAATTAATAGCGGAGCCGAGGCAGACAAAGTCCCTAACTACTCGTACCTCAAAGTTATAGCTGTCTATCGTGACGTTCTGTCCGATTCGTCGATTGTGTGTCCCTTCTTGTTGACAGCATATATTTTGTTTTGCCCTCATTCACCACTAAACTCCTTTTTTCGCTTCTGTGCTTATACTTGCAAACGCACCAGTGACAGCTCGCTGTGTTCTGCCAATTATGTCAATGTCGTCAGCATATGCACAGACTTTTGAAAAATTGTGCCTCTAGTGTTGGATTGCGAGTTTCGCACAATTTTCTCAAGTATGATGTTGAAGAAGTCACATTACAGCGCATCACCTTGTCTAAATCCTTTGTTTACATCAAAGGTCTCGGTGAGAGTGTTTCCGAACTTTATGGAGCAGCGGGCGTTCTCCATCGTCATTCTGCACAATCTGACAATTTTAGCAGTGATGCCAAAACTAGACAAGGCTCTGTATAGCTCGTCTCTATATATGCTGTCATATGCGACCTTAAAATCGATAAAAAGATGGTGGGTATCGATTTGGACTTCTTGGGTTTTCTCCAGGATCTGCCGTAGTGTGAATATCTGATCGGCCGTGACCCCACTGGTAGGGACCAATCAGGTCGTTGACGAATGGTTTCAGGCGTTCACATAGTACAGCAGACATGATCTTATAGGCAGTATTCAGGAGACTGATGCCTCTATAATTGGCGCAGTTTAGAGGGTCTCCTTTCTTGTGGATCGGGCAAACGATGCTGAGGTTCCATTCATCAGGCATACTTTCTTCTGACCAAATCTTGGAAACGACTTGGTGTATGCTCTCCAGCAGGTCATCTCCCGCTGCCTTAAAAAGCTCGGCATTTATGCCGTCTGGTCCAGCAGCTTTGTTGGACTTAAGTTTGGATATCGATATCCTCACTTCGTTTTGGTCAGGTGGACGGAAGTCTTGACTTTCATCGTCCAGTCTGAATGGTTCGTTCTGCCTGACAGCGTAATTTGTGTCGTCTTCGCCGTTTAGGTTAGGTTTAGGTTAGGTTTATGTGGCTGTCGGCAGAAGCCGACACACTTAGACCAATTTAGGTCCATTGTGATACCACGTATAATTATCTACCTCAACTCTGTAGATGGGACTGGCCAACGACACGCGGTTGTTCTCAAACGGTCCCCCATCTACGTACTAACCGCGCCCAACGTCGTTTAATTACGGTGATCTGATGAGAACCGATTAACTCGACGTGGTATTCGCCGTTTAACAGTCTGCAGAAATTGTTTTCCATGTCCTCAGCACCGACTGTGACTCTACTACAAGATTTCCTTCTTCGTCTCTACAGGTCTCTGTTCGGGTCTTGTTTCCGTGACACGTCCTTTTTACCTTTTGGTAAAACTTCCTAATATTGTTCCTGGAGTAGCATCTCTCTATTTCCTCGATCGCGCGCTTCTCATGCTGTTTCTTTTTTCTCCGGAGAAGCCGATGTTCTTCCCTCCTCTTTTGCTCGTAGAGCTCACGAGCTGCTCTCGTCCTTCTTTTCAGTGCCGCTTCGTAGGCGCTTTGTTTCGTGGTGGTGGCCTGGTAAAACCGAGCACATCAGTTGCGGCGCTTCTGATGACTTCTTGGCATCGATGCCACTGGTCTTCGGCACTTGATGCTTGCAGCATAGGATTTCTTGAGAGGTTGAGTGATAAGCGATCGGCAAAGGTTCTGGCGGTTTGTTGCGATTGTAGCCGTTCAACGTTAAATCTTCTCACAGTATTTCCTCGTTGTTCTGGCGTGCAGGATATCCGCATTCGTACCTTGGCTACAACAAGGTAGTGGTCCGAGTCTATGTTGGCCGCTCGGAAAGTTCGGACATTTAGAATACTGGAGGCGTGCCTTGCGTGCGTCGATCCCAACATAATCAATTTGGTTGACGGTTTGATGATCTGGTGACCGCCATGTTCCTTTGTGGATATTGAGGTGGGGAAATCGTGAACTAGCTATGGTAACATTACGCCCCGCAGCGAAATCAATCAGCCTAAGTCCGTTTCCAGACGTGGTGTCGTGTAGGCTGTGCTTTCCGACTGTGCTACCAAAGATGTCCTCCTTTCCTATTTTGGCCTTAAAATCACCTAAGAAGATCTTAACGTCATACTTAGGACATTGCTCATATGTTTTGTTTTACACGTGCAGATCCGAACGTCGTTGTCCTTATTTCGTTTCGCAGGGTCGTCAACAGTGAATCCGTCCTTATTCATTAATTTTTTGCGTGGTTGGGTAGTTAACCCAACGCACAACCCCCAACCTGGAGTGCCAGGCCCTTTCTGCGACCTCTTTGACGAAAGGGGCGGAATATTCCGAGGTCAGTAACCCGCTTCAGGGATTTGAGAGCTGCCGTTGACCCATTAAGGGCTCATCCGCCACCATCTCTATTTCAACACCCTGACTAATATTGAAAATCCTTAATGACCTCAGCTCCAAATACGTCGAAGTAGCTCATTAAGGTATCTGCCATGCTGCCTGTTGACGTCACCGTTGATTCATTCAATCATGTGAATTTATCCGCCGTACGTCCTCCTTCTGAGTGGCTCATGTAAGACTTCTGAGACTCGAGCAGACAGTCAGCTCCGACAGAGCATTAGTGTTGCTATTTCTTCGTGTTCAACACTCGCACTTATAAGTTCAGCAAGTCAAGCTCGGGTGAGCGAGACCAGTACCCGGTGGTTACCATGTGGAGGTAAAATAAGCACAATTGATGCGTGTGAGATAGTTATGAATACTGGGCATGGCCAAGTTGATGCCGATCAGGATCCCGCCCTATTCACACACACCCAACCAACGGCACTATTTCTTATTTTTATTACTGATCTCCTGTCCACTTTTAATCCAATATATTCCTTCACTGATGATAGTACTCTTGTTTTTCATATTCGTTTCATAATTCACGGCTATCTTCTTTTCCGGCCGTGATGCTGGAACTTCAACGTAATTCAGATCTTTACAGCATAATCCATTGGTGTGAATTTTAATTTTAATTTTTAATTTTGGTGGGGGCAGACACCCCCATTTATTCAGCTTAATACAAGCTTTAGGTCTTAAAACCTAATTACACTAAGACTTACAGCTAGGGCTTAATAACTAATACTTAAAACTAATTAGGTGGATGGTGAGGGGTGGAGGAGGGTAGATTTGAGGGAGGAAGTGCAGTGATTAAAATCAAAGAGGAGGTGGTTAGAATTGACCTTCTGCAACATACGGGATATCGGCTCGTTCAAGCCGTACGACGTGCGACGGGCGGGAAGGTAGAAAAGAGGAGGGGATCTTAAATTCCGAGGGTTAAAGGCAATGTAGTTCAAAAGATAGGAACAATCAACGGAGCCAGTGAGAAGACGATGTATAAACAGAATGTCAGCCACATCTCTTCTTTTTTCAAGGGTCTGAAGGTTTATTAAATTAAGGCGTTCGTGATATGGTGGAAGGATAAGGTGATTATTCCACGGGAGCCCACGAAGAGCAAAACGGAGAAATCGACGTTGAAAGTATAGTGCCCACACTTGGCTAGCGTACTCTAAGAGAGGGCGGACGTAGGTAATGTAAAGGGATTTTGTCACGTAGGGATTGGTAAATTCTTTAGACCACCGTTTGACGAAACTAATGGCTGAGTTAGCTTTATTGATTATCTCGTCAATATGTGACCGAAAGTTAAGCTCTCTGTCACACAGAACACCTAGCTCGCGAATGGTTAGAACGGTAACAATGGGTTGGTTGTTCAAAAAGTAACATCTGGGGGGAGACTGAATCCGTTTACGTGAAAAAGTAAGAAATTCACATTTAGCAATATTCAGCTCCATAAAGTATTTTTGACACCAGACCGAAAAACTATTGAGGTCTTGTTGAAGAAGATCAGAGTCGTGTGGAGAAGAAATGACTTTGAAGAATTTAGCGTCATCGGCATAGAGGGAGATGGAGGAGAGCTTAATGACGTTGTCAATATCATTTATAGCCAGAATAAAAATCAAAGGTCCAAGGTGGCTACCTTGGGGAACAGCGAAAACGAACATTATAAGATCGGTTCTCAAGGTAAGAAGAAAACCAATTTAATAGGAAGGAGAGTTTGAAAAGAATCAAACGATGAGATATTTTGTCAAAGGCCTTACTGAAGTCAGTAGCGATTAAATCCACTTCATTGCCACTTTCTAAAGCAGAAAGTGTAACGGAGACAAAGTCAACCAGGTTGGTGGTTGAGGATCTACCTTTAAGGAAAGCGTGCTGAAGGGGGGAGATAAGAGACTTGCACTGAAAGGATAATGAATCGTACATCATACTTTCGAAAACCTTGGGTAAATGCGACAGCTTGGCAATAGGTCGATAGTTAGATACGTCATTCTTTGGCACTTTTTTGTGAACAGGTGAAATGAAGGACGTTTTCCAGATTTTAGGAAATTTCCCAAGAGATAAGGAATGTTTAAAGAGATTGGCAATGAAAGGTGAAAGAATCGCAGAACACTTTTTGAGAAGAATGGCTGGAAGGCCGTCTGGGCCGGGTACAAATTCATCATTGAGATGAAGAAGTCTGTCGCACACCATGGAATGGTCAAAGGTGGGTAAAATTAATGGGCCAACGGTATAGTTTTTCAGATAACTGAAGTAAGAGTGATCCGGTTCAGGGCAGTCGTCAGTGAAGGACTGCTTGAACACGTTAGCAAAAGAGTTTGCGATTACAAATGGGTCCGTTAAGGTGAAACCAACAGGGTAGAATTTAATGCTTTCAAAACGCAATGCTGTTTCCTGTCATTGCAGCGTAATCCAATTTACACTCCGTTATCCATGAATCCATGAACGGCACTTCCATCGAAGAAACCGAAAGACTTTCCATTCTGGGTATGTGTGTTAACTTCGCTGGAAAGACTACATATTCGAAGTCGCCAAGAACGCTGAAAAATGTCTAGGTTTCCTCAATTGATCCAAGAAATACTTTACCCCATCTGATTTAGCGACAATTTATAAGGCCTAAGGTTGAGCACAATGCTCAAATCTGATCAGGTGCACCTAAAATATCCTTGCACCTATTAGATAAAACGTGCGGTAAAGCCAATAGGTGACCGAAATATAGGCGATTCTATACACCCATTAGGTTACCGTAGAAATGTATGTCTTTCCTTAATTTATCGCTACTTCAATCATCAATGCTCTGTTGAGATGGCTTATTGCATTCCGCCCCTTCAACAATTCAACCGCAACACTCACCAGGCATCGAATGCCCATCAATTTGCCCTTCAGCCTACCTTCGAACATAATGCAAAAAATAAACAATCCAACTCCAAAGAATGCGGCACTTCAATTTTTGACCGTAGAGGCATTTGGGAACGACCACTCTGCAGCAACAATCTACCAAGAAGGTGAAGAAACTGCGTAGAGGCCGAAAGGTAGTCACTTTGCTTAGGCTAGTGCAATTTGCAACATCACATGTCCCCCTGTGATTCTAGAACGAATAAACAACTCTAAATTGCAAAGAGTCATAGTACCAAAAAAAGACCAAGAGCCCGAAGTAATATTTTTAATATTAAATTAATTAAAATTTTTAATATTATTATATTATATTTTATATTTTTATTAATTTAATATTAAAAAATTTAAGTCGTTATATGTTGCGTTTAATTGCTCAGTTATTGGGTGCCCCAATTAAAATAATGCTTCGCCTGGTAAAAAGACAATCCTTCCATTATATTATGATGTTATATCTGGTTAGATCGAGTGTCCTACCCTACTATCTCGTTTTGGCATTTATGCAATGCAACGTTCTCTTAGACCTAGAAAATATAAATTATTTTGCATTCCTAGTAATGCATTATTGTCTAATCAACCATGTAACTAATGCATGGTCTCCTTTTGAGCACCATTTCCATTTAATCGACTTTAATATGAATAGAGGTGTATGTAAAGTTACTATCTTAAATCCATTGTCAATTTTATACCTAAATAAAATTATTAAATACTTTTTATTAGCGATCTAAAAAAGTCGAATGTATTTAATAGATAAATAAACAAGTAAAATTTTAACACTTTCAACTTCACTTCAAAACATTTTATTATAAATTTAATAAACTTAAAAACATTTTTTTCTCTTTTGATTTAAAGGTTGCATCAGAAGTGGTTTTAAATGAACCTATCGAGCAAATCAAGTTGGAGCAACCATAGTCGTGGGTTATTCCGGGCACGATTTAGTAAAAATGAATGAGTACCGACCTGCAAGCCGACGCGCACACACGTACTTCGGTCTCGCACTGCGCACTGCTAATACATCAGCTACAAAAAAAGCATATTTTGTGCATCGCATGTTTTCATGCCCAAGAGGGCATGTGCTATATATGTTGAAAATTTCATTCGGTTACACTCATTATTACTATGGTGGAAAAAAACGCATATACAATGCGCTGTCACACGCATTTATGCCAATATTTGCTGCCAGACTAATATTTTCGATACACCCTCTACTCAGGCTACACAGTATGCAAATATCTTTCGGTTACCTCTCAGACCGAAAAATTACTTCGGGCTCTTGGTCTTTTTTTGGTACTATGACTCTTTGCAATTTAGAGTTGTTTATTCGTTCTAGAATCACAGGGGGACATGTGATGTTGCAAATTGCACTAGCCTAAGCAAAGTGACTACCTTTCGGCCTCTTTCGGCAAAAGAGTTTGCGATTACAAATGGGTCCGTTAAGGTGAAACCAACAGGGTAGAATTTAATGCTTTCAAAACGCAATGCTGTTTCCTGTCATTGCAGCGTAATCCAATTTACACTCCGTTATGCATGAATCCATGAACGGCACTTCCATCGAAGAAACCGAAAGACTTTCCATTCTGGGTATGTGTGTTAACTTCGCTGGAAAGACTACATATTCGAAGTCGCCAAGAACGCTGAAAAATGTCTAGGTTTCCTCAATTGATCCAAGAAATACTTTACCCCATCTGATTTAGCGACAATTTATAAGGCCTAAGGTTGAGCACAATGCTCAAATCTGATCAGGTGCACCTAAAATATCCTTGCACCTATTAGATAAAACGTGCGGTAAAGCCAATAGGTGACCGAAATATAGGCGATTCTATACACCCATTAGGTTACCGTAGAAATGTATGTCTTTCCTTAATTTATCGCTACTTCAATCATCAATGCTCTGTTGAGATGGCTTATTGCATTCCGCCCCTTCAACAATTCAACCGCAACACTCACCAGGCATCGAATGCCCATCAATTTGCCCTTCAGCCTACCTTCGAACATAATGCAAAAAATAAACAATCCAACTCCAAAGAATGCGGCACTTCAATTTTTGACCGTAGAGGCATTTGGGAACGACCACTCTGCAGCAACAATCTACCAAGAAGGTGAAGAAACTGCGTAGAGGCCGAAAGGTAGTCACTTTGCTTAGGCTAGTGCAATTTGCAACATCACATGTCCCCCTGTGATTCTAGAACGAATAAACAACTCTAAATTGCAAAGAGTCATAGTACCAAAAAAAGACCAAGAGCCCGAAGTAATATTTTTAATATTAAATTAATTAAAATTTTTAATATTATTATATTATATTTTATATTTTTATTAATTTAATATTAAAAAATTTAAGTCGTTATATGTTGCGTTTAATTGCTCAGTTATTGGGTGCCCCAATTAAAATAATGCTTCGCCTGGTAAAAAGACAATCCTTCCATTATATTATGATGTTATATCTGGTTAGATCGAGTGTCCTACCCTACTATCTCGTTTTGGCATTTATGCAATGCAACGTTCTCTTAGACCTAGAAAATATAAATTATTTTGCATTCCTAGTAATGCATTATTGTCTAATCAACCATGTAACTAATGCATGGTCTCCTTTTGAGCACCATTTCCATTTAATCGACTTTAATATGAATAGAGGTGTATGTAAAGTTACTATCTTAAATCCATTGTCAATTTTATACCTAAATAAAATTATTAAATACTTTTTATTAGCGATCTAAAAAAGTCGAATGTATTTAATAGATAAATAAACAAGTAAAATTTTAACACTTTCAACTTCACTTCAAAACATTTTATTATAAATTTAATAAACTTAAAAACATTTTTTTCTCTTTTGATTTAAAGGTTGCATCAGAAGTGGTTTTAAATGAACCTATCGAGCAAATCAAGTTGGAGCAACCATAGTCGTGGGTTATTCCGGGCACGATTTAGTAAAAATGAATGAGTACCGACCTGCAAGCCGACGCGCACACACGTACTTCGGTCTCGCACTGCGCACTGCTAATACATCAGCTACAAAAAAAGCATATTTTGTGCATCGCATGTTTTCATGCCCAAGAGGGCATGTGCTATATATGTTGAAAATTTCATTCGGTTACACTCATTATTACTATGGTGGAAAAAAACGCATATACAATGCGCTGTCACACGCATTTATGCCAATATTTGCTGCCAGACTAATATTTTCGATACACCCTCTACTCAGGCTACACAGTATGCAAATATCTTTCGGTTACCTCTCAGACCGAAAAATTACTTCGGGCTCTTGGTCTTTTTTTGGTACTATGACTCTTTGCAATTTAGAGTTGTTTATTCGTTCTAGAATCACAGGGGGACATGTGATGTTGCAAATTGCACTAGCCTAAGCAAAGTGACTACCTTTCGGCCTCTACGCAGTTTCTTCACCTTCTTGGTAGATTGTTGCTGCAGAGTGGTCGTTCCCAAATGCCTCTACGGTCAAAAATTGAAGTGCCGCATTCTTTGGAGTTGGATTGTTTATTTTTTGCATTATGTTCGAAGGTAGGCTGAAGGGCAAATTGATGGGCATTCGATGCCTGGTGAGTGTTGCGGTTGAATTGTTGAAGGGGCGGAATGCAATAAGCCATCTCAACAGAGCATTGATGATTGAAGTAGCGATAAATTAAGGAAAGACATACATTTCTACGGTAACCTAATGGGTGTATAGAATCGCCTATATTTCGGTCACCTATTGGCTTTACCGCACGTTTTATCTAATAGGTGCAAGGATATTTTAGGTGCACCTGATCAGATTTGAGCATTGTGCTCAACCTTAGGCCTTATAAATTGTCGCTAAATCAGATGGGGTAAAGTATTTCTTGGATCAATTGAGGAAACCTAGACATTTTTCAGCGTTCTTGGCGACTTCGAATATGTAGTCTTTCCAGCTAAGTTAACACACATACCCAGAATGGAAAGTCTTTCGGTTTCTTCGATGGAAGTGCCGTTCATGGATAACGGAGTGTAAATTGGATTACGCTGCAATGACAGGAAACAGCATTGCGTTTTGAAAGCATTAAATTCTACCCTGTTGGTTTCACCTTAACGGACCCATTTGTAATCGCAAACTCTTTTGCTACCGTGTTCAAGCAGTCCTTCACTGACGACTGCCCTGAACCGGATCACTCTTACTTCAGTTATCTGAAAAACTATACCGTTGGCCCATTCATTTTACCCACCTTTGACCATTCCATGGTGTGCGACAGACTTCTTCATCTCAATGATGAATTTGTACCCGGCCCAGACGGCCTTCCAGCCATTCTTCTCAAAAAGTGTTCTGCGATTCTTTCACCTTTCATTGCCAATCTCTTTAAACATTTCTTATCTCTTGGGAAATTTCCTAAAATCTGGAAAACGTCCTTCATTTCACCTGTTCACAAAAAAGGGCCAAAGAATGACGTATCTAACTATCGACCTATTGCCAAGCTGTCGCATTTACCCAAGGTTTTCGAAAGTATGATGTACGATTCATTATCCTTTCAGTGCAAGTCTCTTATCTCCCCCCTTCAGCACGCTTTCCTTAAAGGTAGATCCTCAACCACCAACCTGGTTGACTTTGTCTCCGTTACACTTTCTGCTTTAGAAAGTGGCAATGAAGTGGATTTAATCGCTACTGACTTCAGTAAGGCCTTTGACAAAATATCTCATCGTTTGATTCTTTTCAAACTCTCCTTCCTATTGAATTGGTTTTCTTCTTACCTTGAGAACCGATCTTATAATGTTCGTTTTCGCTGTTCCCCAAGGTAGCCACCTTGGACCTTTGATTTTTATTCTGGCTATAAATGATATTGACAACGTCATTAAGTTCTCCTCCATCTCCCTCTATGCCGATGACGCTAAATTCTTCAAAGTCATTTCTTCTCCACACGACTCTGATCTTCTTCAACAAGACCTCAATAGTTTTTCGGTCTGGTGTCCAAAATACTTTATGGAGCTGAATATTGCTAAATTTGAATTTCTTCAATTAAACGCAACATATAACGACTTAAATTTTTTAATATTAAATTAATAAAAATATAAAATATAATATAATAATATTAAAATTTTTAATATTAAATTAATTAAAATTTTTAATATTATTATATTATACAAGTAGAATGGGTTTGATGCTGGACTTTGGTCGCGTTTGGCATGGACTTGGCTGCGTGCTGTTCTCTATTATTCTGGTAATTCACGTATTTCATTCACTTTTTTTTTACTTTATCACGACGACGGTTATTGCGGGTGGTCGTGGTTTCGCATGGGCTTTTGGCTTGTTAGATATGGTCGGATTTACTTACAGGTTCTTCGTTGTAAAATATTCAACTTCTGCCAAATAGGCGTTTCCGAGCATTCTTTCGGTACACGATCGTTCTTGAGATCCTCGTTTTCTTTACGCAGATAATCTACTTCTTTCTTTAGCTCGTGAAAGAGCCGCTCCATTTCCTTAAGTCTAGCACGGAGTTCACTATTCTCTTTTTCGAAGCATTTCGTTTTCACTTAGTCCTGTTTATCCAGTGGACTTCATTTTCCGGAGATATTCGATCTAGATGTTGCAGAGTTACCTTTAATCTTTTCTCAAAGGGATTGATTAGCAATAGAAGGCTCTCCTCAGATTCCATAGAGCCTTCCTACGAAGATAGTGGATTTTCCAGCATACCTGGGTTACCACGTGTGGTAATAAATCTGTTTGTTTTTTCCATTTTAATTTTATGAAAAAAAAGCCAATTAATTCTTTTTTCAATTGAAGTACAACCGCCCTTCTGGTGTCAGGCACTGACCAGTGAGCCGCACAGTATGTAGCAGACGCTCCCGGTTTTTACTAAAACCTTCAGGTTCATCTTTCAGTTATAACCTTACTGCCAAGTGTGGCCTTATTCACGATAAAAAGTCTCGACTTTATTATTCCCTATCAATTTATCTAATTTTTACTTTCCAAATCAATTTTCCTTTCTAATGAATGGTTGCGGGGTAGTAAATTGATAAAATATCCAAACCTTCGCTTAGACATTGAAATTCTTAGCTAAGATCCGGACACTCACTTGGGGTATCATTTCATTCCATTTTCAAAACTTTGTTTTCACTTTTACTGTTCACTTCTTGTGCTGACCTATTCATTTTCACTTTGGTTTGTTGTTGTTTACCGTGTAAAATGTTGTTGAGCTGGTTATATACTTACCAATAAGACGCGCCTATTGATTGCATCTTACTTAAAGCTAATGTAATGCTTGGCTTTATTTTTAGAAACTCGAAGGAGTTCACTGACCCGTATGCTCGGAAGTCGTTATATGTTGCGTTTAATTGCTCAGTTATTGGGTGACCCAATTAAAATAATGCTTCGTCTGGTAAAAAGACAATCCTTCCATTATATTATGATGTTATATCTGGTTAGATCGAGTGTCCTACCCTGCTATCTCGTTTTGGCATTTATGCAACGCAACGTTCTCTTAGACCTAGAAAATATAAATTATTTTGCATTCCTAGTAATGCATTATTGTCTAATCAACCATGTAACTAATGCATGTTCTCCTTTTGAGCATCATTTCCATTTAATCGACTTTAATATGAATAGAGGTGTATGTAAAGTTACTATCTTAAATCCATTTTCAATTTTATACCTAAATAAAATTATTAAATACTTTTTATTAGGGATCTAAAAAAGTCGAATGTATTTAATAGATAAATAAACAAGTAAAATTTTAACACTTTGCAATTCAAAACATTTTATTATAAATTTAATAAACTTAAAAACATTTTTTTCTCTTTTGATTTAAAGGTTGCATCAGAAGTGGTTTTAAATGAACCTATCGAGCAAATCAAGTTGGAGCAACCATAGTCGTGGGTTATTCCGGGCACGATTTAGTAAAAATGAATGAGTACCGACCTGCAAGCCGACGCGCACACACGTACTTCGGTCTCGCACTGCGCACTGCTAATACATCAGCTACAAAAAAAGCATATTTTGTGCATCGCAAAAAACACCAAACACGATCGCGAATGGTAATCAAAAAACAAAGCCAGTTAGCAAAAAAACACGCGTGCGAAACAAAGTGAAGTGCTATTCCCTCTGCCCTCTTCTATCTCATTTTCTGTTGCTTCTATTTAACCATATCAGTGCAGTATAGTTGTACATGCATACTATGTGTGCACGTGCTATGATTGAATAGAGGTAGCATCTGGCGAGGTCGTGAGGTCGTGACAGTGTAGTTTTTGTTGGTGGCCCATTGCAAATCATCGTACGGACGTAACACCTTTCTTTATTTGTTGTTGAAAACTGGCTCAACATTTTTTTCCTAATGGCCTTGCTTGGGTGGCTTCGGAGTTGTGTTTTTTTGTGTCTATCTGTCATAATGTGTAGAAATTTTAGAGTAGATGCGAGTTACATCCGTGGGTTAAGGGCGAATCTTTTTCATTGTATGCCCACGTTTCCCAAAATAAAAACAACTTTTTTGGCTCTTGAAGAAACACAGGTAAGCCTTGATTCTGATTAAACAGAATGAAGTCTACCTGGTGCCATTTTTCTTCCCCCATTGCGGTCTCGTCGTTAATGTACGTAGTGATGTAGCTTATCAACTTCAACCAAGCCAATGTTCCAATCCGGAATTTATAGTTTTATTTGGCTGAAAACCCCTGTCCGTAGGCATTTAATTCACTACTGTTCCGTTTACAGAAGCCCAAATCTGGACAGGCACTCAACTTATAATAAGTTTGACGCGCTGTCGAATTCCATCAAAAAAATTGTTGCCTTTCATTTTCGTACTGAAATTGTCATTGGCATCGATTTCAATATATATACACAATTCAAGTTGGATTCGACATTTTGGGCAGACAACGCAAGACGGAAAAGTTCTTTGAGATCTTTGCTGAATTAAATAATCTGGTTCAGCTTGTAAATGAGCCGACACCACTAGCGACAGTCAAACTGCCAACACAGTGGACTCGTAGTTAAAGAACAAACTGCTAAAAGAACCGTATGGCAATACGAGAAAGCCAACAGAGAAAAACTTACCGGTTTCTTTAAGAGTTTTTACTGGTCGCTGTGCTTCCTCGACAACGACGTGGATGCTGCTGATATGATTACATACATTTTTCTAATAGATGTGCAATGCTTTATCCCCAACAGGTATCAACCCAATGTAATCGGTTGGTATTTCTCCTATCGTTCTGAAAAGGTGTCCTTCTAAGCTGGTAAAACCACCGCGTAAATCTTTTCTATCTGTCTTATTCTTTAAGGCTCTTTCCGAGGAGTTAATGACAACCTTCGTTGGAATAACCGATGTCGCCAAGAACGCTTAGAAATTTCTGGGCTTTCTTAAGCGATGATAGAAATAATTAACCCCTTCTGATCTGGCTACAATTTATAAGGCGTTTGCCGTAATCTTGAGTACGAAATCGCTTGACTCGCCTAGTCATCGTCGCAATGTCTCCTGCCTTCTTTTGTCTTATTGATATTTTCACAACAAATGCTCAAACAAAATATTCAGTTGCGGTCCACCCCTTGATCCGCCATGCCAGCAACGCACATCAGTTCACCCTTGAGCCTACTTTCGGACGTACATTGAAATACAAAGAATCGTTCCTTAGCCGTACAAAACGAATGTGGAATGCTCTTTCACGCTCTGTTTTTCCTACACAACATGATTTACAAACATTGGAAATCCAACGTCCATCGGTTTCTCGTCATCCCTACTTCCTCTTTTCCTTAACGCCCGTGCTGTGTAATTATTTACATTATAAGGGTGCTTAAAATCCCTTATAAAACAAACAAAACCCTTTCCACAAACTACCTTTAATTATTTTATTGTATTATTATTAGTATTTAAATTACTCATGTCAACATATTACAGTTTTTATGGACATACTTCTTAGGAAAGTTTAACTTACACTTTTGACCCAATAAATAGATAAATATGACGGAAAGTTGTTTTTATTCGGTGAAAAGCGAAAATCAAACGTCCTGCCATACAGTCTATTGGAGCTAAAGCGAAACAAATAAATTGAAGTGAACTTGAAAGTCGAGTATAAGCATTTTACAAATAAAGAATATGATTTTGGTATTTTATAATTTTATAATTCGAGTTCTCTACATAAGTTGAATAAAATTGTAGTGAAGGAAAACAAGGCGGATACTGGCGCACAATGGCAATATTTTTTTTTAATTAGTTTTAGTCAGTTTCCGAACCGTCAACGCAATATTACAATTATTTGCGGACTACGAATCAGTGTAGCCAAGCTAGTGATAATACAAATAACTTTAATTTTAATCGCTTAACGGATTAAGATGGTGTCGAAGCACTGCTATTGGTTAAATCAAATGCAATAGGTTTGGATGAAATAAATCCCAAATTTTTAAAGCTCCTCCTTCCTTTCCTCCTTAAATATATCACTCATATTTTTAATCAAATACTTATGACCTGTGATTACCCCTCCTCGTGGAAAAGGGATAAGATAATTCCTATACCTAAATCGACACACCGGATTAACCCTGAATATAGACCAATCGCAATACTACCGTTTCTATCCAAAGCATTTGAAAAGGCGATTCTAAAGCAGATCCAAGCACACCTTAGTCACAACAACCTGTTGAGTTCCGCCCAATCCGGCTTCCGTGCAAAAAGAAGTTGTAAGACTGCACTGTTACTAGTTGCCGACGACATTCGCAAAGGGCTGGACGCCACCTGCCCTACGTTTTTGACGTTGTTGGACTTCTCAAAAGCATTCGATACGGTGGACCATTCTCTTCTCTGTAAGAAACTGTTGCATAGTTTTCGATTTTCTCATCTGTCAGTCAAACTCTTACATTCGTACTTAACGGGTCGTCAGCAATGTGTGGCTGTAGGAAATCTAGTGCCATCATTCCTCGGGGTACCTGCCGGTGTCCCACAGGGTTCCATTCTCGGTCCCTTATTATTTACATTTTATGTAAACGAGCTCCCACAACTCATAAAACATTGTACTGCCCACATGTTCGCTGACGATGTTCAATTATTTAAGTGCTGTCCGTTGGATTTGATAAGTAGTACAATTGAGTTAATCAACGAAGATCTAGAAGTCATTCAGCAGTGGGCTCTCAAATATAACTTATCGCTTAATCCCTCAAAATCAAAGACCCTTTGTATCTATAAGCGTCAATTAGATGCATCCACTTTACCGCCAATTTTGTTAGGACAGTCACCCATTGAATATGTTCATAGGGCCAAAAATCTGGGGATAGTCTTCAATGATACACTCACTTGGACCGATCATGTTGCAGCTACAATTGGAAAGGTGTATAGTGGTCTCCGACTTCTGTGGTCCACACAAAGTTCTCTACCCACTAAAACTAAGATGTTACTCGCTAAATCTCTGTTATTACCTATCCTAATGTATGGTTGCGAGGTTTTTTGCTATGTTGACTACAACACTAGGCGCAAGTTGAATGTCATTTACAATAACCTAGCAAGATACGTCTTTAAAAAACGATATAACGACCACATATCTAGTTACTCTCTGCAGATAATTGGCCTTACTCTCGACAACCTGATTAAGTTTAGAACACTTATCCTCTTGCACGGTATTATGCAGACCCAACAGCCGGAGTACTTGCATAGCAGACTAAGTTTCGCTAGCTCACATAGAACAGCTATATTGATAAGGCCCAGATTCAATTGCCTTCAATCTGAGCGCACATTCTTTGTCCATGCCACTCTCCTATGGAACTCATTACCCATTGCATTAAGGAGAACCACAAACACAAGCATATTCAAAAATAAACTTTTTAAACACTTGGCCAGTGATGTGTGAAAATAATAATAGATTTATAAATATAATAATATGTATATAATATTAGATTTATAAATATAATATTCATATATGTATGTCACTAAATGCTATTAACTTATGTAATCAATGTATCTATATTTATGTTTTCCATTTAATGTATGTAATTAGTTCTAATCTACTTACCGCTAAAGCTCTTAAAGCTATATTTGTAAAGCCCTCACTAATTATGAGATTTAATCTCACTGTGAAACTATTATCTTGATAAATAAATATGAAATAATTATATTCTTATTGTTACTTTATTAATATGTAATAAAATAGCAATATGATTTGATTACTAAAAATGGAGTTTTTATGTAGGTAATTTAATTCAAACAAAATTTTCTAATTTTAAGTTCTTGAAAATATCATTAACTAGATTTATATTCGATAGGAAGAGACCGCGGCCCTGAGTGGGTCTATTGTGATATCCGCTGATGTTCTGACTAGGCAATTACAGTCGCATATTAAATGACTTTCTTCGTCTTCTTTGCACTTTCTACAGACATTTTCCTGTGTTATACCAATAGCCATTAAGTTTTTTTTGACACCGCAGTGAACAGTCAGGAAACCTGTGAAAAGTTGACCCTAACTCCTGTTTAGTTGTAGGAGATGTTTCGTTCTTTTACGGGAAGTGTTTGTCATAAAGTTTCTAGCCTCCCTTTTACAGTCGGTTCCCCCTAGTTGTAGCTCGCTAATATTGCTTTTTATAGTATTAAATGGTAACCCGCAGAATTGTCTTGGCATCATGAATTGAGATGCAGATCCTTTTCTTGCTAGAATATCTTCTTTTGCATTGCCTTCATATCCGCTGTGTCCTGGTACCCAAATGAGGAGGATTCTGTGTCGTCATAGCCAACATCAGAAGAAGTGAAAGCCAATCCTAGACTAGATTTGATGTGTGTAAACACAGAGCGACCTAGTTTATTCACCTATGCATTGGTATGCCTTATAAGCAACAATGTTATTAAGCGTTTATTGTAAATTTAAGCATGTTTTTGGTAACCTCAGCAGTCCTATTGTACTGGCTATTTTTGGTACCATAAGCTTTTTGTATGTATAAATAGAGTTAAGTTAAAGAAATAAAGGAATAATCAGTTCATCCACCAACGGACGACTTTTCACTCCCTGATTAGTATCCCCCACCCGAGGTAAGGTGCTATTCAGTATCCAAACATTTGGGGGCTCAACTCGGACTCGTAAGGACTCGTAAACAGAAGCAAGTAAACAATGGAAAGCCTATGGAAAAAGCAGAAGCAAATCGGAGATTGCATCGAGAGCCTGTTGAAAAACTTCAAAAAGTCCGGGAAAGCTCGAAGAACAGCGGATAATCGAGCTGCTCTCATCAAAATTGGAATAACACAATAACACTCTTGTGCTGAAAATGGAAACCCAGTTCGCCGAACTCAGCAAAAATATTTCTGATGTCAACAATAGGGTTACGCAACTTGAAACCACTCAAACAACGTCAAGCAATAACATTGATATGCTCAAATCCGAAGTCTCATAGCTTACCACGTCATTGTCTCATTTGAATTGCGAATTGTCGGATACGAAAAACAATTTGATTGACTGCGCAAGTGAACTGTCGGATGTCAAAACACAGTTCGGTGTTATCAAAAGTGCTCAAGAGGACTACGACAACAAAAGTGTCGCTCGTGATGTAGTTCTCTTTGGTATCCCCCACACTCCCGATGAAAACCTCAAATCACTTTTTAACCACTTATACCACACGATTAATATAAAGCCACCAATCGTTATCGACATTTTCCGGCCCCGTCCAAATAATAACAACTTCACAATCATAATAAAATTCCGGTCGCCGTATGATAGGAACTTTGTTCTCAAGTCACTTGCTAAATATCGAAAAGCAAATAAAACATAGGGACGGGCTACAGTCCGCTTGGGCGAACTGTTGGATACCCTATTCTTATTCCTATCCCTCATAAGTGGGCGTGACAAAAGTCTAAGTATGGTTGAATTGTTAAGAACGCTCTACATATTTTGTTATATAACATTTAAAGGATTTTATCAAAAAAAAACGCTCCCTAGCTCAAACTTGGGTGTTTCAATAAAATTATTTTATTTAATTGTGGGCGTGTCATTAGGCGGATTTAAAAAAAATTAACACATGAGCGTAAAGGGCCCCTAGAGAGTATATATTATAAATTTCAGCTCCCTAGCTCACTTTGAATTTAAAAAAAAAAAAAAAAAAATAATTGTGGGCGAGCCAGTGGGCGGATTTTGAAAATATTTACACATGAGCATAAAGGGCCCATCGAGAGTATATATTATAAATTTCAGCTCCCTAGCTCAAACTTTGGATTTTCAAAAAAGTAGATCATATATAAAAAATTTCAGCTTTCTAGCTCAAAATTCGATTTTTTCCAAAATTTTGTTTTTTTTAAGTTTGTGGGCGTGTCTGTGGGCGGATTTCAAAAATTCGTAAACTTGATTATTTCGGGACCCTAGAGAGTATATGGTTAAAATTTCAGCTCTCTAGGTCCAGTTTAAACGCCTAATTTTTGCCGACGGACGGACGGACATGGCTAGATCGACATTACTATCGATGCTGATCATAAATATAGTAACTTTTAGGGGTCTACGGGCAATATTAAGGTATGTTACAAACTATGCGTCAAAATTAATATACCCCTAGAATAGGGTATACAAAAAAATCTGTGTTAAAGATGTTGGATTACAATCGGACCGTACGATTTACCTGCGCGAGTGCCTCACGAAAAACAACAACAACTTACTACATGCGGCACTTGAATTAAAAAAACAAAACAAACTGTCCTCTGTTTATACGCTCCGCGGCCTCGTATACGTCAAGTGTCACTATGCTGATGAAGCTGGTATAGTGCGTACCAAAACAGTTGGCCATTCTACTGCGCAGGTCTCTTAAAATGTGTTTTACAATCTCTTAAATTGCAAAAACAAGCATAAAGAGACGAAAATGGGCGGAGCCATAATAAAAAACGACGTATACCCTGCCTTGTGTTCAAGATCGCTGTCGCGATCTCACTGAGGGTGGTTTCTTCATTTTCCTTCTTTTATACTGAAATTAGGAGCGGAGGAAAAATATAGACCATTATATGTCAACTTTACTTGGAGGCAAATATATTGTTTCGTTTTTTGCCTTGTCGGTTTGTTGATGTGCAGGCGACTTAGCGCTTGCGATTGGGCCTGCGCTCAAACTATTTAAAACTGTCTTTATTTTAAAGATAAAAAAAATTAGAAACAAGTAACTCTTAAATGCGTATTTTATTATTCTTTTTTATATTGATTTCAGTTATTTTTATAGTAGGTCGACCGAACGTGTCTACACCCTTTAATGCCGAATCAGACAATGCGGATAAGAAAAAAGAGAACAAAAAAAGAAAGTTACAACTGATGGCTCGTTCCTGTTCTTTATCATTTCATTTCTTTTACCAAACCTTTTCATGGGCGGAATTTAATATCGTAATGTGGTGGTGGTGAAAAGAGTAAACAGAGTAGAATTATGTTGCTACATTTACTCCCTCCTTAGCGAAAGAGTCATATTATTTGTTAAGCGTGTGGTAACTAGATTCTTTCGCGATATTCTGAACCGGTGATACAAGAACAAAACAATATTATGTCTAAATCGTGAAACTGACACGACGACGTTTCTTTGTCGCCTCTTGCGTTTGCAATGATTCTGTAATGTAAGCTGGCTTGAGTCTATCCAGAGAAATGGATGACATTTTTCCTTTCATGTCTATCACAAAATATTTTCTAAGTTTCTTGACTACTTTATAAGGTCCTTCATACGGTGCTTTCAACCCCGTTTTTACTTTGTCTACCCTTACGAAAACATGTTCGCAATTCAAAAGATCCTTTGGTAAAAAGATATCGTGTTGAAGTGCGGTACGGCTGCCTTTCGGGATAACTTTTTGCATTGCTTCTTTCAGCTTGTCGACCAGTGAAGTTGGATCTACAGGTGTGCTACTGTTGCTATCAACTAGAAATTCGCAAGGCACCTTCGGCGTTTGTCCGTAAACTAGATCGGCGGGCGTACAACCCAAATCTTGTTTGATAGAAGTTCGAATTCCTAATAGGATAAAAGGTAGTTCGCGGCTCCAGTTCACTGTATTTTCCCGAGCATATAACGCAGCCTTTAGTTGGCGGTGAAAACGTTCAACCATGCCGTTCGCTTGAGGGTGATAAGGTGTTGTTCTTATCCTATGAGACCCTAGCAAATTGTTGAACTCTTGGAAAAGGTGGCTTTCGAACTGGCTGCCTTGATCGGTGGTTATTTGCAGCGGTACCCCAAAACGTGAAATATATTGTTCGACGAATGCGTGGACGATTGTGCCAGTTCTCGTATCTTTTATAGGTATCGCTTCTGGCCATCTGGTAAAACGGTCAATGATTGTGAGAATGTAGCTTAAACCATTCGATTGTGGTAGAGGACCTACCAAATCGATGTGGATGTGTTCGAATCTGCCAAACGGGATCTCAAATTGACCATGGGGCGTCCGAGTATGTCGATTGACCTTAGACTTTTGACAAGCTTGGCAGGTTTTAGCCCAAAAAGCTGTGTCAATATTCATATTTGGCCAAAAATATTTGTTAGCTACTAATCTACGAGACGTACGGATTCCCGGATGCGATAGAGAATGCAGTATATCAAATACTTGTTTACGCATGTCCTTAGGGATGTAAGGTCGATTTTTACCCGAAGTTGTTTCGCAGTGTATATATTTCTTCGTTCGAGGGTCAAGGATACGCTGTAATATGACTTTCGAATTTTTTGGTTGATTTACTAAGTCCTTAAGCTCTGTGTCTGCCTCTTGTAACGCGATTAAGTTATTAACATCAATGTTAGTCAAGTTAATGCTTGATACCTCATCAAGGTCAGCGCGTGAAAGTGTATCAGCTACTACGTTACTGGTCCCTGCGATATACCTGATGTCGGTACTAAACTGCGATATGTAGTCGAGATGACGGCATTGTCTTGGACTACGTTCTGATTTTGATGATATTGCAGTACACAGAGGTTTATGGTCAGTGAAAATTGAAAACGACCTGCCTTCCACGAAATACCGAAAATGTTTGATAGCACAGTATATTGCTAATAACTCTCTGTCGAAAGTTGAATATTTCTGTTCGGTTGGAGATAGTTTTTTCGAAAAGAATCCTAACGGTTCGCGGTTACCGTTGATGTTTTGTTCGAGCACACCTCCAATGGCAATGTTTGAAGCGTCTGTTGTTACGCTAAATGCTGCATTGTCCGCTGGGTATGACAGTAGTGTGCAGTTGGCAAGTGCTGCTTTCGTTCTACTAAATGCTTCCTCACATTCGGGTGGCCAAGAGAAAGGTGTCTTTTTGTCCTTTTTTTGAAGTTTGTTCAAATGGTTATGAATTGGAGTCAGGAGTGCAGCCAGGCGTGGTATAAACCGATGGTAAAAATTTACCATGCCAATGAACCTTTGGATCTGTTTGATTGACGTTGGCTGGGGGAAATCCTGGATAGCAGACACTTTATTCGAAGATAGTTTCATGCCCTTCTCAGAAATCTCGTGGCTGAGAAAGTTTAGAGAAGAAACTCCGAATTCACATTTGGAAGGATTAATGTTAATCCCGTTTTTTGTAAATCGTTCAAATAAAATACGAAGATGTGACTGGTGTTCCTCGTGAGACCAACTAGCTACCAGAATGTCGTCGATGTATACGTACAGAAAGTCCAACCCTCTTAACACGTCGTCTAAGAAACGCTGAAAAGTTTGCGCGGCGTTACGCAAACCGTAAGGCATACGTGTAAACTCGAAAAGGCCGAATGGGACCGTAATTGCTGTCTTGTATACATCTTCGGCTGCTACTGGTATGTGGTGGTAAGCTCTGACCAAATCAATTTTTGAGAAAATTGAACGACCGCAAATATGAGTTGAAAAGTTGTGTATGTGGGGGATCGGATATCTATCCGGCACTGTGGCAGCGTTAAGCCGTCGATAGTCTCCACAAGGTCGCCAGTCTTTGCTGTCTCGTTTAGGGACTAAATGAAGCGGTGAAGAGACTGAAGACGATGATGCTCTGCATATACCGATTTGAACCATATGATCGAATTCGTTCTTAGCGATCTGATGTTTGACTGGATTTAAGCGTCTTGGGCGCGAGAATGGCAGGTTACCTTTTGTTAAAATTCTATGCACGACGTTATGTCTGACAGGAAACTGGTAATCTGGTGGCTTAGTAAGACTAGGGAAATCCTTCAATAAGGTTCCGTATGGTCCGTTAAGTGTCCACCGAGAAAGTGATTGAGGTACCGGGTGAGAACTACTGGCTGATGTGACAACTGAAACCGAAAGTTTTGTACTGTTGTCAATCAACTTTCGTGTGTTTAAATCTACCGCGAGCTTAAATTTCGTTAAGAAATCGGCACCGATGATTGGTTGGCTGACATGTCCGATCAAAAATATATGCTTAAAATCCCTACGCAATCCGAGATCTAAAGCCACAAGGCGCGTACCAAATGTTTTAATTGGAGTGTTGTTAGCAGCAAAAATATTAGGAACCGTATCTGGTGTTATATTTTTAAAAAAACGCGGAGGAATAATTGAAATGTCGGCACCGGTGTCAATTAAGAAAACCAAGTTGGTTTTTTTACACTTGACAAAGAGTCTTAAACTAACGCTTCCCCCGCCGCTAGCCGCTTTAACGACGGGGAACTTTAGTTTTCCGACCGATTTAAATTTGTTCCCTGTGTGCCAAAACTACAATCTCCTCCTTTGCATTTAGTTGCTCTCGTCCCGAATTTTCGATGAAACCAACATACGTAATTGTTGGGTCTTCTATCTCTTGATCTAGAAATACTTCGCGGGATGGAACGATTTCTGCTATGCCGTCCGTTTTGAAAACGCGGTTGCCTTATCTCCAACCTGTCAAAACGCGATCTTAATTCATTTACTGAGATCATTAAATTCTGCAGAATTGCATTGTTTGATGTGAGCGCATCGACTCGCGAGGTTGACGCAGAACTAGCGTCCCAGATTCTGTCGGCCAGCTCTGTTAATGATTTTATCTCGTCGGCTTCTCTAGTTAACACTACCGCCCTAATTGTATCTGGCAATCGCTTGAGCCATAGCGTTTTTAAAAACTTCGTTTGTAACGCCGGATGTGCCGCTAATGTTTTCCATCTTGCGATAGAATTCCGATGGCGACTAGTCGCCCATAGTCGTAGACTCAAGCAATTGTTCGAGACGCTGCGCGTCTGAGAGCGCTTTTCTTTTTATTAGGGTTTCACGTAAGGATTTGTACGAGTTGACAGGTGGAGGATTATTTATAATGTCGGAAACTATGACGATAACTTCTATTGGAAGTTGAGCAACCGTATGAAGGTACTTTGTAGTATCTTTGGTTATGTTACGCATTGCAAACACAGCTTCCATCTGCGTGAACCATAGCTCCGGCATTTGGTTCCAATATGGAGGATAAGGGTGGCTTATTCCCGAAACCGAGCCTTCTAAATTTATTGGAGGACTCTTTTTTTCCTCGTTACTAATATTGTTTTCTTCTTCTCCCGAACCGACCATCGCGAAATTTTTTTTTTTTTTTTTTTTTAAATTGAATTAAAGAAACTCTTAGTATTTTCTTAAATCGCGAAAAAAAATAAAATGTTTCTTCTATTCCACACCACAAAAAAATCACAAAATATTTTTCAATAAGCCCGAGTTTGGTTTTTTATCAAGAATAAAAATGGTAAAATAAAACAAAAACGACTCACCTTACAAAATATCTTTAATTTTTTTTCTTTGTGTTGAACGATGAATTTGCTGGACTTCTGATGACTTTGTGTGATGACTTGCGGTACTTTAGATGTGGTGTGATGACTTGCGGTACTTCTGGTGCCGTTTGTTGAACGGTGTACTGTTGGCGAGGTGCACAGTGGTTGCACAAAAATGTCTGGCTGTGACGCCGATAATTGTAATTGTAGATAATGATGAACTTGATTTAAAATTCCAGACGACGAATTGCTTTGTTTGGTCTGTTGGGATGACCAGAAATGCAATATGAATATGTGTCGTCGATGATGGCTTTGGCAAACGTTGAAAAACGCGGATGAAAATTGTAAATTTTATATAAAAAAAAACGGACGTCGGGGTCACCAATGTTGATGTGCAGGCGACTTAGCGCTTGCGATTGGGCCTGCGCTCAAACTATTTAAAACTGTCTTTATTTTAAAGATAAAAAAATTAGAAACAAGTAACTCTTTTAAATGCGTATTTTATTATTCTTTTTTATATTGATTTCAGTTATTATCGACCTACTATAAAGGTCGACCGAACGTGTCTACACCCTTTAATGCCGAATCAGACAATGCGGATAAGAAAAAAGAGAACAAAAAAAGAAAGTTACAACTGATGGCTCGTTCCTGTTCTTTATCATTTCATTTCTTTTACCAAACCTTTTCATGGGCGGAATTTAATATCGTAATGTGGTGGTGGTGAAAAGAGTAAACAGAGTAGAATTATGTTGCTACAGGTTCTTTGTAGGAGTATGATGTGATCACGGTCGGATAGATTAAGCAAAACATTGCACATGAATTGATTGTGTGACTGTGTCTGTATAAAGGTGTACGGTTTTAGATTTAAATCCTATTTGCTCATTATGCTTTCGTTGATCATTATTAATTGTGTCGTGCATATTGATCATGTAGGTACTGATATTGGCACGCAAAGTAAAGTAAATTGCAGTGTCACACCAAATTTTTTTTGTTTATATCATTGAATTTGGGCGAGGTAGGTAAATTTAATAAAAAATTTACAATTTGGGAATTTTTTGGAAACGTAAACGATTTTATGCCCAATAACAATAGGCACGATTTTCTGTCACAAAAAAGAGGATGGGGTATTAAACGGTTCGTTAAAGACAAAATGGTGAACGTTCTTGATTCTTCAATAATTTTTTTTAAGAAATGCAGTTTTTAAAACTTATTGAACTACCCACCACTTTTAAATTTGTAACCTTGATTAAAAGTGTAAATTATAGCGAGATAAAATTGACGATGAATTGCAAATATAAAACAGATTTACAGCGAGCAGCAAAACAAAACACCAGTATACCAAATGGGTGGTTCGGTTTGGTTTGAATTAAGAAGTAAAAACACACACGTTTTAGTACTAAGATAAAAATATTTATTGATTTTGCTACCTATATATGAAATAGTTAATATTAATGTATATTAAATTGAATTCGAAGAACTGTCAGTTTCATAATCGGTTGAAGAATCATCTCCTGGATTGATAATTATTGCATCCGACATTATGTCCCACATCTGCTCGTGTGAAAAGTATTCCTCCTCTGTCCTTATAATTTTTTCACAAACTTTGCGCCAATCTTCAACTGTTATTTTTGAAAATTCTTCTTCAGCTAGTTTCTGAACATCCGATAATCTAAACGTTGTATTTCGGCTTCCGACTCTTCCCTTGACTGTTGCCCAGATCTTTTCAATAGGGTTGAGATCTGGATGATGGGGTGGCAATCGTAGTACTTCGTGTCCCGCGCCGTGAATCATATCGTCAATCTTATGCTTGGGGTGGTGATTAGTCCGATGTCGCTTTATAAGGTCATAAAGTTCGACTTTGAGCATTTTTGAAGAATGCGGTATATTGTTGACGGAAAGCCATTCTAACATCTCCGATTTAACGGAAGCAGAAGTGATTTGCTTGTGTTCCCATTTGTTGTGATATGATGCGTTGTCCATTACAATAACCGATGGTTCCTCTAGGTTATTTAAAACTTGATCCTTCATCCATTTGGAGAAATTTTCAAAATTCATCTCATCGTGATAATCTCCTGTTTTCGACCCAGATTTAAATAAAAGCAAGGCATTATTCACGAAGCCCTTCGCTCCACCTGCATGCGCCATTATCAGCCTTTGGCCTTTTGAAATTGGCGCCTTTAAACCTTGACTGGTGCCGTCAGTCCATGCCCTTGGCCTTGTGTGAGAGCTGTGAATATAGCTCTCGTCCAAATAAATAATCTCATATCCTTCTGACCTGTACTCCCGCACCTTCCTCAGATATTTCACTCGTAAAAGTTTGATTTCATTTCTTTCGCAAAGAAATTTACGGTTGTTCTCCGTTTTCCTATAAGAAAATCCATTTCTTTTTAAAATCCTATGTAGCGACATATTGCTTAGGTTCAGCTCCAAATCTTCCTGCACCCGTTGTCTTAACATTTTTAATGTTATCATAATTTTTTCTTCAATGTGGAAGTTGTATATAATTCGCCGAACAGCTGTGATACCAAATTCGTCCAATCCAGTTTTCCATTTTGTATGTGGTACTCTTTAGTTGGAGATTCAATAGCGCCTTTCTTCTCATATTCTTTAATTATCCTTCTTATTGTTCGGGCCGAAATTCCCGTAAATTCCTCTGTCTGTGAATTTGCGTATGTGATGGGATTATCTATACATAAATTCCTAGCTTCTTCAATTTTTTTGTAATATATCCTAACAACGATCTTACGTCCTAGACTTCCTATTGGTTTTCCTTTTCTTGAAAGATCCATGACAATTTATTTTATTTTAATAAACTTATGTCCTAGCAATGCTTTTGTTTTCGTGAAAGTGAATTCCAAATAGGAAATCCATAATATATATGCGTTATCTTAAAATAAAAAACTCTAAAAACCAAGCAACAAATTTATTCCTTGCCCCTACAGGTAACCAAATGCAAACACTAATCATGTCGTAAAACTTTTACACTTAAGTCAAACAGGTAAAATCAAACATCATAAAATTAATGCTAACCAAGCACACCACCCATACAGGTACCTAGCGCTAAACCACGAAATGTTCAACCATAAAAAGGGTTGGGAACCCTTTCAAATACAATCGGACTTCTAGGTAGAAATGTATAAAAGTCGACCTCATAATAAAAAATTAAGTTTATTTAGATATTCAACAGCATTTTAGTTCTAAGCACTGTAAAGTTGGGTTACGCATTGTAAATTACAGGCAAAAACGCTTAGTGATTAAATCTCTTTCGCGTCATTTTTGTTCTCTTAAATCCTCTCTCTGCGCAATCGACCGTTGGCCAACTGTTTTGGTACGGACTATATTCATATTAGGTCCGTTCGCGTACTTTATGTGTAGAAAAATGAAAAGTGTCAAATCTCCAAAATCGAGAGAGAATCCTCTCATTTCTAAGAAAAGTACGCGAACGCTTTTGTGTAAAAATTTCTTAGTTTGGCTTGAAAAGAAGCAACAGTTTTTTTTTTTTTTGCTGGCAAACTCATAGGATTTCATCATTTGACAGTTTTCATTTTCTTACCAGCTGAAATTCTGTGTGAAGAAAAATGAACGAAAGTACATTTTTCTTTCGTTCATCTTTTTAGCATTTTCTCAGTACGCGAACGCGTTTGTGTAGTTTTGCACGAAAGTTTATATAAATTTATGTTTGCATATTAGTTCGCGAACGGAACTATTGATAACATCACACGCCTAACGGAATTGCCAACCCACACGGATAATTAAGTTTTACTCTTTATTTTTCTTATTTAAATTATTTTAATTATTCTTTTTTCTTTCTTTCTCTTTGGCTCTTTTTAATTTTATATATACGCAATACATCCATACATACATTTTTTTCATCATATCTTTCTTTCTTTTTTTTTATTTCTCTTTATTTTAATTGTAAAAGTAAACTTGTGTTATTCTTTTTCGATATTCTCTACATGTAAATGGGCATGGACTCTAACCTTAATATAATGTTAAAAGTTTTTAGAAGCCTTAACACTGGTCTCCACATTTGCCATATTAATGCCAGAGTCTTCTACCAAAAATTGATCAGTTCCGCTATCTGTTTGAGCAATCAGCGGTTGATGTGGTATGTGTGTCCGGAACCTGGTTTAGGGTTTCGTTTAGTGATGAAATGTGTTGTCTAGGTTGTTATAGGGTTTTTCGTTCCGATCGTACTGATCGCTTGGGTGGTGGCGTTGCAATCTACGTCAGGGACAATATCAAATGCAGACTTCGCAGCATTTCCTCTGATGGTTGTGAGATTGAGCATGTGTTTGTTGAACTTGTCAATGACGAATCAAAACTCTTGATTGGTGCTGCTTATCGGCCTAATAGAAATGTTAACGTTTCACAATTCATCACGACCTTGGAAGAAATCTCTATTACGTGTCCTAATGTTGTTTTATGTGGAGACTTCAGCAGCAATCTCCTGTCTGACAGCCATTTTACAGATGAGATGTCTTCTCTTAATTTAGTCTCAGTCAATACTACAACTCCTACTCACTTCTCTGATCAGTCTTCTACGTTGCTGGATTTATTCTTAGTCAGTAATAGAAACAAAATCATTTTCTATGACCAGCTCGAGGCACCTGCTTTCTCTAGGCATGATTTAATATATCTTGCCTTTGACTTTGAAACTGTGAGTGTTGTAAGAACTATGGAATATAGAGATTTTAAGAATATTGACTATGCGCTGCTAGAGGAACATACCAGAAGTATCGATTGGAATTCAATCTACTATTTTCCTTCTCCAAGCGAACAAGTTGAGTTTTTTAATTGCAATATTAAAACCCTATACAATCGGTACGTTCCGCTAAAGACTAAAATCGTGTTTCCTCGTAAGGTTCCTTGGTTTTCCCCACAAATCCGCTCACTAATGCAACAGCGTGACCTTGCTTACACTCGTTGGAAACGTTTCCGTTTGGTAGGGTATCGAAAAGCCTACTGTGTACTTCGCAAAAATTTGTTACTGCAATATGAGCCGCAAAATCTATCTTTTATTCAAGTAAACTAAACGCCTCATTAGGAAGTAAGCACTTGTGGAGTAATCTGCGCAATATTGGCATTGGTAAATCCAAAAACAATAACGTTGATGCTGCTGATCCTAATGAACTCAACTCAAAATTTACTTCGTCGCAGAAATTGTCAAATAGTTTGCAGTCATTTCAACAAAGTGGCGACCCATCTCCCTACGCTTGCTGTCCTAGTTTCTGCTTCACAGCTTTCAATAGCGCTGATGTTGTTGAAAGCATTCTATCTATCAAATCGAATGCTGTTGGCCTTGATGACATTCATCCATCTTTTCTAAAAATCGTATTACCCATTTTACTACCATTTATTACTCATATCTTTATCACTGTGGTGACTACAGGGATCTTTCCTAGGCAATAGAAATCAGCAAAAATTATCCCCATCCCAAAATCTTCCAAGTGTGATGAGTATAGGCCGATTTCAATACTCCCTTTTTTGTCAAAAGCCTTTGAAAGAATCCTCCAAAAGCAAATTAGCCGTCATCTCGCCATTTTCAACCTATTATCATCTAAGCAGTCTGATTTCCGACAAAAACACAGTTGTATCACTGCTGTGATAGGTGTGTCTGAAGATATTAGGCAAGCTCTTGACGAAGACATAGTGTCCTTCTTAGTCCTTCTTGATTTTTCTAAGGCGTTTGATTTGGTTGACCACTCTTTTTTGTGCCGCAAGTTGTCTCATATATATAATTTCGAGCCTTGTGCTATAAAGTTAGTATCGTCATACTTAAATCACAGATTTCAAGCCGTAGAAGTTAACAAATCCCTTTCCAACCCCCTGCCTATCATAAGTGGTGTCCCTCAGGGATCCATACTAGGGCCTTTGTTTTTCTCCCTTTATGTCAACGATCTTCCTAATGCCATCAAAAACAGCTCAATTCATTTGTATGCTGATGATGCTCAGCTCGTATTAAGCTGTCCTCTGGGTTTAATAGAGCACGCCGCGCAATTGATAAATAATGATCTTGCCGATATAGTGCAGTGGTCTCAACAAAATGCACTGATATTAAATCGAGATAAAACTAAGTGCATCGTGATTTCGCGAAAGCCCCTAGATCTGGCTTATTTTCCTATCCTCACACTTAAAGATGCTCCTATTGAGTATGTAGAATCCGTCAAGAACCTTGGGGTGACCTTTAATCGATTCTTAACTTGGGACAACCACATTAATCTTGCAGTCGGCAAGACTTATGGAGTTATCCGAACGTTGTGGGTGACCCAATCCTTTACACCCTTTAAAACACGAGTCTTACTTGCTAAAATTCTAGCCATGCCAGTCTTAACATATGCTTGTGAAATTTTTGCGAGTTGTAGTTATGCATCCAAGAGGAAACTTAATGTGGCATTTAATTGTATTGTGCGATATGTGTTCGGATTGCGTAAATTTGATCGAATATCACTCTACTCCAGCCAACTTTACACTATGACTTTCGACAATCTTCTCAAATTTCGAACTCTTTGCCTGTTTTCGGACATACTTTTAACACATCAACCGACTTATATACATGAAAAAATAAGATATCCCACCTCAAGCAGATCTGCTCAATTGATCCCTCATCGGTACTCTTGCTCAACTTCTGAGCGTCAGTTTTTTATTCACTCCACACGGTTGTGGAACTATTTACCCTACTCTATCCGAAGTTTAAATAACACAATTAAACTTAAAAATGAATTAAAATCGTATTTCTCCTTGAATTCTTAAAATCTTGTATTGATTTTTTGTATATTTTCGTGTAAAAATTGCTTATGCTTTACTTTTCATTATTTCTTTTTTCTCATCAACATAAATTCTTCATTTTGTAACTCATGTAGCTTTTATACTCGCTTCAACTATTGTATGCCTTTCACTAGTTTATAAGATATGGTATCTTACTGTGTATAGGTAAATCACTAAATAAATAAATAAAAATAAATTTTTCTTCTCTATTTTTTTTCTTCTCTACATTGAAAGACTACGCCAATCCTTGAAAGAACAATGGCAAATGTTCGTGTTGAACGACACAATCATCAACGAGTTCGACAAGCAAACAGACACAACCAAAGGGTAGCTACTTTGAGCAATTAAACACGGCATATGAAACTATGCTAAACTACTAGAAGAAGCTCGGGAAATACTATTGGAAAACGATATAGCAGACATCAGAAATACACCAGAACTAGACGAACTAGGCGGAAACAAAAAGGATACATTTAGTGCGCAACAACAACGGTATAAACGACAGGAATATAAGATTGCCGTATTTGTCCGCCTATATAATAAACTGAAAGACGGGTTGATGCATTATCATCCCTGTTATTGGAGACACATAATCACGACGAAATTATCAAAAATGCGACGAACGCAGATGAATCGGAATTATCTTAAACAAGATCAATATGCAAGCATTGAGAGCATGTATCAAGACATAGCAATCAAAACTAGAGAACAAACAATTGAAAGGACCCAGCAAGGAAGCAGCAGCGATCTAAGGTTGGAACGCATAAACATTCCAAGATACGATGGACGATACGAGTCTTGGCCATCATTTCATGGTCTATTTACAACATTGCTACACAACAATCAAGCCTTAACCTCAGTACAGAAAATGCAGTACCTAAAGACACATCTAAGCAATGGTCCAGGAAAAATAATCAAGCATCTACAAGTAACAGGAGAGAATTACACAACGGCATACAAATTAATCGAACAAAGGTGCATCAACAGGCGAATTATCTACACGACATATATTCAAAAATTGATGAAACAACCATGCATAGCAACAGCCTTGAAGCAACTTCTGGATACAACACAGGAATGTATGTCAGCAATTAAAAATTTGAGAATAGACACATTAACCTGGGGGCCACTACCGGCTTACATAGTGCAACAAAAATTAGACAAAGAATCGCAACGCCTCTATGAACAATCCTTGGAAAAACCTCGCGAAATACAAGAACTAAACCCTCTCCTAGAATTCATTTAAAGAAGATTCCAGTCAATGGAATCAATAACGGACAATCCACACCGAAGGGATAACAAACAAAAATCGAATCAACCAAGGGTATATCATTCAACTCTAAAATAGCACGTCTATGCATCGAGGCCAAGTTCCAGAGAACCAAAGAAGAACAACACATTCTGAGAACAACTCACCTTCGGGTTGGGTCCGTTTGCCCGCATATCAAAAGCCCGCACACGAATGCCCGCACACGAATGCCCGCATATCAAAAGCCCGCATCCCAAAAGCCCGCATCAAAAAAGCCCGCAGCACAAAAGCCCGCACCACAAAAGCCCGCATGTCATGGGGAAATACGAAGTTCCCCTTAAGAAATCTCTTTTCTGTGATTTTGGAAATTGAAGTAAACCAATCAAAACTCTTATAGAAAATATTTTGTGGCTTCGAAAATGGCGTGAAGAGTTATTCACCACACTCACCTCTTCCCCTCTTTTTTTTTGAAAACGTGTAAAATCTCTTAAAAATTTTTTGGTCGTCCTAAAAAGAACCGATTTATTTACCATATCCACCTCTACCCCTCCTAAATTGAAATTGGTCAATATCTCTCATTGAATATTTAGTCGTCCTAAAAAGAACGATTTTGGTTCATACAACCCAATACACAAAATCACTTCACTTGCACTGTTTTGGGAGCAACCGCACTGCTCCAGGCATCGTCGAAGAATGCGACAATTCAGAAAAATACCACTTCTTATATAGACTTTGTCGAAGACATTTCGAATTGATAATATTTTTGACAACCAATCAAAACTCTTGCAGGATATATTTTACACAACTTCCCTCTCCGTGATTCTCATGATTTCTTGCATCTTACAGATGGATTTCTGTGTGAATTCAATGGATTTTAAATGTACATTACTTCTATTTTAACACGCAATTGTTTAGGAAATAACCATAGCCCAAGTGCGGATAGTACATGTGTTGAATAGATGCTCTTACCATTGAAAAATAATAGCATTCCTCCCAATAAAAGAGAAAAAAGTTCATAAAATGGACAGAATTTGTATACATTTGATTAAAGCAGACCGCAAATCATGCGAGTAAAAGGAGTTCATATTTGGAATTATTCGTTTATTTAGTGGAAAAACCAGTTTAAATCCTAAGATTCCGCGAGCGGGCTACATAGACCCGACATGATGCGCATAAATTCGCCTTATCTTTTCAATTCGGCGCTTATTTGCTTGTGTTTATGGCGCCAAAATTTTTTAAGAGATTTTACTTGTTTTCAAAAAAAAGAGGGGAAGAGGTGAGTGTGGTGAATAACTACATCCCCCTCCATATTACTCGGAACAAATATTTCTTTCAAGCGATTTGATTGGCTTTAAAAATTTTAAAATTGAAGTAATGAGGTGAATAACAAAACAATAAGCCCGCATCATATGCGGGCTAAATCTGAAAATAAATTGTGCGGGCTTATGGCATGCGGGCTTTTGTGCTGCGGGCTTTTTCATAATTTGGCGTGCGGGCTTTTGTTACGCGGGCTTTTCATATGCGGGCTTATAGGGGTTTCCCCTCACCTTCACCACAAACTAACAGATTGCAGTCTCACAATTGTACAACAGACAACAAGGTACTTCTAGCAACTGCACAGGTCAAAATCGTTGGACCAAACAACAACGTGCAATGCATCAGAATCTTAATAGACCAGGGCTCACAAGCATCTTTTATAACGGAAGACGTAGCTAATAAGCTCCAATTGCGCAAAACTAAGGTAGACGCAACCGTATCAGGTCTTGGTTCACACGAAGTAACCACAGTAAAATACAAGGTAAACGTAACTCTGAGCAACAATTCAAGTATCACTACAACAGCATATGTATTAAGAAATGTGACAAAAACACTACCATCAACACAAGTCACACCGGAAACTTGGGAGCATCTACAAAATCTAAAATTGGCTGATCCCACGTACCAAGTAAGATCGACATGATCATGGGCGAGGACGTGATTGCTGAAATACTCCAAGGAAGGCATAATCCAGGGAAAACCAGGGTCACCAATAGCTCAACAGACTATTTTCGGATGGATTATTTCCGGTAATACATCCGCAACCAACCCGGAAAAACTATCATTGTCATGTCACATTACACTCACAGTCTTAGATAACCAAGTTCGAAAATTCTGGTAGTCTGAGGAAGTCGAAACCATGACGACTGAAGCAGGGACTAAGAACTCAACATGCGAAGAATTCTATAACCAAACGGTAACCCGTAACAGCGAGGGCAGATATATTGTACGAATACCCTTCGAAGTGCGAACAGAACAAGGACTGGAAAACAATAATTATAGAAAAAGGGCAACAGCAAGGTTACTAAATATGGAGAAAATGTTTTCAAGAAACTCTGCCTTAGCAGAAGATTATCACAACTTTATGACAACATACATTGAGCTTGGGCACATGAGCAAATGCAAAATAACCGATGAACAGGGGATATACTATTTGCCACACCATGCGGTCATCATACCAGATAGCACCTCCACGAAACTAAGGATAGTCTTCGACGCCTCATTGAGGTCAGCAAATGAGAATAGCCTGAACCAAATAATGAGCACAGGGCCCAAAATACAAGAAGATCTAACGTCAATTCTTATGCGGTGGAGAAAACATAGAATTGTATTCGCCGCCGACATTGAGAAAACGTATCGTCAAATTTTAGTAGATTTACCAGATCGAAAGTACCAACGAATATTATGGAGAAATTCACCGTCCGAAGACATCGAGGAATACCAGCTTAATACAGTAACGTATGGGACAGCATCAGCCCCATTTTTAGCAGTAAGGACACTACGGCAATTAGCTCATGACGAAGGAAAAAATTATCCGAAGGCAGGAAAAATCCTACTCCCTGACTTTTATGTAGACGACGTTATGTCTGGCGGGGATTCCATAGAGGAAGTTAGAGAATGCAAGACACAACTAACAAACATTCTCAAACGTGCAGGATTTAAGTTACATAAATGGAACATCAACAGCATTTTAGGAAAGGAGGTAAATTCGGCAAAAAACGTCGAATTGGACAAGGAAGACCATGTGAAAACCTTAGGACTTCATTGGCATCCGAAAGGGGACTATTTCTCCTTCGTGGTAACGCCATGTGAATTAAGATCAAACTGGACCAAAAGAGGGGTACTGTCCGAATTTGCCCGAATATTCGATCGACTTGGATGGCTCACTCCGGTCGTCCTAAGGGCAAAATTACTTCTGCAAGACATCTGGATGGTGGAAAACTTGAATTGGGATGACCCACTTCCTTCCTTATTGAAAACAAGATGGGAAGACCTCAGAAAGGATCTCGACACTATACAACAAATTCACATCCAAAAATGGTCAAACTTCTCAAACAAGACAGCTAGTGGAAGTTCATGGATTTTGCGACGCTTCAGAACGAGCGTATGGAGCCTTATCTATTACATGCGCGTAATAGATAAGGAATCCAAGGTAACAACCACATTACTCACATCAAGAACAAAAATAACACCAGGACGAAACAAACCCAATAATTTAACCATACCTAAACTAGAATTATGCGGAGCCGTACTGTTAGTCAACCTACTATGGAATGAAGTTATAATAAAAACATAGGGGCGGGCTACAGTCCGCTTGGGCGAACTGTTGGATACCCTATTCTTATTCCTATCCCTCATAAGTGGGCGTGACAAAAGTTTAAGTTTGGTTGAATTGTTAAGAACGCTGTACATATTCTGTTATATAACATTTAAAAGATTTTATCAAACAAAAACGAAGCTTTTGTAAAAAAAACGTTCCCTAGCTCAAGCTTTGGTTTCAATAAAATTATTTTATTTAATTGTGGGCGTGCCAGTAAGCGGATTTAAAAAAAATTAACACATGAGCATTGAGGGCGCCTAGAGAGTACATATTACAAATTTCAGCTCCCTAGCTCAAACTTTGGATTTTCAAAAAAGTTTTTTTTGTAAATTGTGGGCTTGTCAGTAGGCGGATTTTGAAAATATTTACACATGAGCATAAAGGGACTCCTAGAGAGTATATATTATAAATTTCAGCTCCCTAGCTCAAACTTTGGATTTTCAAAAAAATTGGTTTATTTATTGTGGGCGTGTCAGTGGGCGGATTTTGAAAATATTTACACATGAGCTTAAAGGGCCCTAGAGAGTATATATTATAAATTCCAGCTCCCTAGCTCAAAGTTTGGTTTTTCAATAAAATTGTTTTATTTTTTGTGGGCGTGTCAGTGGGCGGATTTTGAAAAATTTATATCCCGAGCAGTTTTATGAGTCATAGATCATATATAAAAAATTTCAGCTTTCTAGCTCAAAATTCGATTTTTTCCAAAATTTTGATTTTTTGAGTTTATGGGCCTGTGGGCGGATTTCAAAAATTCGTAAACTTGATTATTTCGGGACCCTAAAGAGTTTATGGTTAAAATTTCAGCTCTCTAGGCCCAGTTTAAAGGCCTAATTTTTGCCGACGGACGGACAGACGGACGGACATGGCTAGATCGACATTACTATCGATGCTGATCATAAATATAGTAACTTTTAGGGGTCTACGGGCAATATTAAGATATGTTACAAACTATGCGTCAAAATTAATATACCCTTAGAATAGGGTATAAAGAGAGATTTATTTTCTTTTATATTATTTTATTATCAAATTATATCACAACTTATTGTTCATTACTTATTTTTTATATAATTTTTATGCGCTACGCGTTTAAAAACTTGGTTTCATCTTCAGGCGCTTGTACTAATCTCTATTGTTTTATTGTATTAATGTTATGTTATCTCGCTTCTGTTTGACAGTTTGTTTCGGGTATGCAGGTGTCTATTGTTGTTTGCTTCTTTCCTTGTTGTTTATGTGCTGTGCTTTGTGCTGTGTCGTATAGCTCGTTTGTTTTGAATAATAGTTTGTCGTTCAGTATTCTGTCCTCTTCTGGTTTGTTGGCTTTATATATTGGATATTCTACAAGGGCGTCAAGTAGTCGGCTCTTCTTGCATATGTGAATGGGTGTAAGGTTCGTTTCAAAGTCAGAAAAGTTGTGATTGTTGTCGATTAGATGTAGAGCGTAGTTAGATTTTGTATTTATTTTTGGTTTATTACAAAAACTTTTAAAAAAACAACATCCACATAAACAACAACAATAGCATAAAAAACTGCCTACAACTAATTGAAAAACTAAAAAACATAAGTATAAACCCAAAACACAAGATGATTTCATTCGACGTCACAAACATGTACTCAAACAACCCGTCCAGGAGACAACCAGAATAGTGGAAAAAAATCTCACATCAACAGCGCGAATCAATAAAACACAAATAGACGAATTAATAGCACTACTGCAAACAATATTAAAACAAAACTACTTCACGTTTAATAACAAATTCTACACACAAAAAGAAGGACTAGCAATGGGTTCACCACTGAGCGGACTACTCGCAGACATATACCTCAACCTCTTCGAAAACAAATACATCCTATCAAACCTCAACACACAACAACAAAAGATAATAACATATTCAAGATACGTAGATGGCACTTTCATAATCTTCGACGGAGCACAAAGACAAATAGACATCCTCAAAAACTATATTAACAGCTTAAACAGCAAAATACAATTCACAGCTGAAATCGGACTAGACGACAAATTAAACTTCCTGGACTTAACAATCCAAAAAAAACAACAACAAACTAAAATACAAAATATATAGAAAACCAACAACAACAGACACAAAAATACACAAGGATTCACACCAACCAACCACACAAAAAATGGCAGCTTATATCGCGTTCATCAATAGGCTCCTCACCAACCCACGGTTACAAAAGACTTCCAAGAAGAAGTCAACATAATTAAACAAATAGCGAAAGCAAACGGATACAACACAAATCAAATCGAAAAGCTCATCCAAAAACGAAAAAAGAAAATAAACAATACAAACAATAGCAACAATCAAAGAACAGAAACAAAATACATATCCATTGAATACACAAACAAGATACCATACATAATATCTAACGAATTCAAAAAATATAACATTAAAATCTCATTCGAAACAAACAACAATATACAAAACATCCTAAAATTAAAACAAAAAACCTACACCAAAAGAAAATCTGGAGTACATAAAATTACATGCGATGACTGTAACAAATATTACATTAGACAAACAGGATGAAGCTTTACGAAAGATTCGTAGAACATAAACCAAAAATAAATACAAAATCTAACTACGCTCTACATCTTATCGACAACAATCACAACTTTTCTGACTTTGAAACGAACCTTACGAGCAATATTTCATAGCTTACCATCTGTCACTTTTCATAGAACGAAGAAAATATAGAATACCATAAAATGTACGGTGGGCATTTCATAGCTTAATATTTCAATGGTTGAAATGTCACGGAGTGAAGCACTTCATAAAAATGACAGCTTATAGAATACTGTCCATAGAATGCTATGAACTGAGCAATATATAGAATGCAATTTTTCATAGTATACTATTTGTAGTCTCCACGAGCAATTTTCATAGAACCCTATATGGCATTCTATAAAATATTGCTCGTGGAGACGCCGTGTTAAACCCATCCACATATGCAAGAAGAGCCGACTACTTGACGCCCTTGAAGAATATGAAATATATAAAGTTAACAAAACAGAAGAGGACAGAATACTGAACGACAAACTATTATTGAAAACAAACGAGCTATACGACACAGCACTAAAGCACCGCACATAAACAACAAGGAAAGAAGCAAACAACAATAGACACCTGCATACCCGAAACAAACTGTCAAACAGAAGCGAGACAACATAACATTAATACAATAAAACAATAGAGGATTAGTACAAGTGGCTGAAGATGAAACCAAGTTTTCTAAACGCGTAGCGCAAAAAAATTATATAAAAAATAAGTAATCAACAATAAGTTGTGATATAATTTGATAATAAAATAATATTAAAGAAAATAAATCTCTCTTTTTATTATAACTTCACTCAACAGAAAACGCAACTGGAGACAAAAAACAACAAAATTGAAGTACTATGGAAGGTCAAAAGGGATCTTGATATAGAGTCAGCACAAATATATGCATGGTGTGACTCAACCGTAGTATTGGCTTGGATGAGCGCAGCCCCAACCAAATGGAAGACATTCGTTGCACACAGAGTCTAACAAATTCAAAAATTTAACACAGATTACCAATGGAACCATATACGGTCGGAGGATAATCCCACAGATCTAGCATCAAGAGGTGCAGCTCCAAGGCACCTAATCGGGTGTTCATTGTGGTGGAAGGGACCATCATGGCTACAGTTAAATCAGCCAAGGAAGGTCCCACAATGCTCAAAATTGACAACAGAGTTAGAACTAACGATAGCGGTACATCATATTACTAAGGTAAAAGTAAATAAGGGAGAGGATATAATCAAGCGGTTTTCATCACTCACACGATTGATTAGGGTTGTATCATTGCGGGTGGCAATGGTGCAGTAGTAGTGTATTCGCTTAGGGAATGGAAGGTCGTGCGTTCGAATCCCGGCCAAGTCCATTACTTTATACCGAATACATGAAATCGTAATCTCCCTAAGTAACTTAGACACCACCCGTGGAGAAAAACCCTACAACTGCACCCAAACACTTCTTTCCTATCTCTCTATTCTTTCTAATACCAAGTAGCTTACACTGTGTTCTTAGCATTATAAGGGTACTGTAACAAGAGAAAAAAAATCCCTTTAGCGTTAGCAAATTATAAAAAAAAAAAAAAAAAAAAAATCACTCTGTCGCCGATTTATAAATAACATAAGGGAAAAAACAAAAACAAGAAGAACATTGGGCAACCTCAGCATGGCGGAACTTACTCAAGCCCCCACTAGTGTAATAGAAATAGCACAAAGGGAACTGCACAAAGAATATCACGCCCTTCAACGAAAATTGCCATTACCAACAAGAAGTTAAATAGCAAACCTTAATCCGGTCATCAAGAAAGGGATAATACGGGTGGGAGGAAGGCTCAAAACTCAAAGCTTCCATCAGAGGCAAAACATTCTGCAATAACCCCACATAAATCACACCTAGCTGGACTAATAATCGAATGGGCCCACAAGACAACACTAGACGGAATAAATGATCTTAGAATGGCATGCATCCTAACAAGATATTGGATAATAAGGGGACGAGGTGAAGTAAGCAACTTTATCAGAACGGATTTAATGCCAAAGATTTAACTCACGACAACAGACACAAGTGAGGGGAAATCTTCCTTCACCACGAGTCACCATAGCAATACCCTTTACCCATACGGGAGTAGATTATGCAGGACCATTCATAATGAAGACAATCAAAATACGCAACGCAAAATTAACGAAGGGATACATTGCCGTTTTTGTCTGTCTAACAACAAAGGTAATCCATCTTGAAGCAGTATCTGACCTTTCCACAGACACTTTTTTGGCCGCGTTCGACAGAATGAGGTCGTACCTCGCGCTGACTGTGAGAATGTTAACTTATCACACAAATAATTTGGGGTTATACGTACATAATTCTATTTAATTAATCTTTATTAGTTCTCTTTCAATGTCTTTTAATTCTTGATTATTATTCTAATAATTCACTTATTTACTACAACAATTCACTTTCACAATTAATCACTTTAAATAAACAATCACTTTTCTTTTATTTAATACTTCCTCTTTTTATACCCTATTCTAAGGGTATATTAATTTTGACGCATAGTTTGTAACATACCTTAATATTGCCCGTAGACCCCTAAAAGTTACTATATTTATGATCAGCATCGATAGTAATGTCGATCTAGCCTTGTCCGTCCGTCCGTCCGTCTGTCGGCAAAAATTAGGCCTTTAAACTGGACCTAGAGAGCTGAAATTTTAACCATATACTCTCTAGGGTCCCGAAATAATCAAGTTTACGAATTTTTGAAATCCGCCCACAGACACGCCCACAAACTCAAAAAAACTAAATTTTGGAAAAAATCGAATTTTGAGCTAGAAAGCTGAAATGTTTTATATATGATCTATGACTCCTAAAACTGCTCGGGATAAAAAAATTTCAAAATCCGCCCACTGACACGCCCACAAATAAATAAAATAATTTTTTTTATACCCTATTCTAAGGATATATTAATTTTTGAAAATCCAAAGTTTGAGCTAGGGAGCTGAAATTTATAATATATACTCTCTATGGCCCCTTTATGCTCATGTGTAAATATTTTCAAAATCCGCCCACTGACACGCCCACAATTATTTTTTTTTTTTTTTTAATTCAAAGTTTGAGCTAGGGAGCTGAAATTTATAATATATACTCTCTAGGGGCCCTTTATTCTCATGTATTAATTTTTTTTTTTAAATCCGCCTACTGACACGCCCACAATTAAATAAAACAATTTTATTGAAACACCATAGTTTGAGCTAGGGAGCGTTTTTTTTTGATAAAATCCTTTAAATGTTATATAACAAAATATGTAGAGCGTTCTTAACAATTCAACCATACTTAGACTTTTGTCACGCCCACTTATGAGGGATAGGAATATGAATAGGGTATCCAACAGTTCGCCCAAGCGGACTGTAGCCCGTCCCTATGTTTCTCTATACTTTTCACTACTGTCATCTATCGCACTTCTTTATCGCGGCTCAAAACAAGAATGTCTTGGGTGCTCTCGAAATTTCCAGATTCGTTGAGTTCAGAAGGTTCGAGACCAACAGATGTACTAGTTATTCCATAGCTATTCAAACTGCTTTTCAAATGCTACCAAATATCGATAATCCGATATATGTGGCGAATGCATCATTGGAATCAATTTCATGAAGGCGCATGATATAGTATTGGACATTGGTATGCAAGTACTCAAATATCGAAACGTATAGATTCCGATGGTGTACGGGAACGAGATACAGCACCGAAAGGGAACTCTTCACTCCAACGCAGATGCCCTCTCCCGGCGGCCTTGCGAGGCTGATTGTAAACATTGCGTACGCCAGGAGGAAAAAGATAAAGTATCGATCCAACGGTTGAGGGCTGAGCCCATTAGCGACTGGAGTGCACGGGGGATCCGGAATGTTCAACAAGAAGATCCGAATATCGAGCCGATTCTCGCCTTGAAAGAACATGAGAGCAAGCCGGACTGGCAGCAGATCTCCGATAAGATTCGGATATCCAGCGACCGCATGAAGACGAGTTACGATACCAAAGCAACCACCACAGGATTCCAGGAAGGAGATCTGGTATGGCTATACAGTAGTGAAAAGTATAGGGAAAAGTGGAAGTATTGAATAAGAGAAAAGTGATTGTTTATTTAAAGTAATTAATTGTGAAAGTGAATTGTTGGATTAAATAAGTGAATTATTAAAATAATAATCAAGAATTAAAAGACATTGAAAGAGAACTAATAAAGATTAATTAAATAGAATTATGTACGTATATTGTTATATAAGGAGGATGTAGAGGGCGTCGGGAATGGTATGTGACCAGGAAGCTAGGATGTGGATGGGACCTTAGGATTGGAGAGATTTTTTTCATTACTGTGTCTGCGTCTTTACACCTTGATGTGCCTCGGATCACTTTCTGATTGGAACTAATCCAACAAGCCGTTGTTTAATGCTTAGTCCCGCATCGTACATAAATCGTATGACTCGCTCTATGTACAAACGGTCCGCTACTCTCCTGTGAATGGTGAATTCACAATTGCCCTTCGATTTTGGTTTGTGCCTCTGGTATTGTAGCACAAACCGAAAACTATTATACGCCATTGGGAAAACCTGGGCACAAACCTTCCTGAGCTGCTGACCATTGTATCATTGTATATAAACCTTATAGTAGTGCAACCGTACGTAAACGACGATACGCCCTCAGTGCGCATTCGCCCGCAACAAATCATGATAGTCTAGTTCTACACCATTCTCGTGCTGGGAATATGAGTAGGAGGATGATGCAGGTAGTGGTGGTGGTTGGCAAAGCAGGTTTCGTGTAGATTTATGGTATATTTTTTGTTTGCTTTGATGGAAGGGGTATGTTATGTTTTCTGGATTTTAACACAATTGGTATGCGTGTGTATGATCGTTGAAGGAGAGTCGCATTTCAGCTACTGTGAGGATTCTCAAATGATTTTCTTTGTAATTCATATTTGCAAGTGAAAAATGGATATGCATATTTAACGGTAGGGGCGATGGTGGATAAAGGAAGGTGGGAGAATTGTCGTCGAGTAGTTGATGGTATATTATTTGTTGGCTTTGATGAATGTTTGTGGTAGGTTATGGCATATTGCAATTAGACCATCACAGTCACCTGTAACTTGTTTTCTTTGTTTTTAATACAATTGGTGTGTATGTTCACATCGGTGAAGGAGATTCGCATTTCAGCACTGAGGATTCCCAAATGGTTTATAAACCATATTTGCATGTGAAAAAATATTAATTGAGGCAGAGATAAAAAAAGATAACACAAGTTATAGTGTATTCTCAGCTACATTGCGAACGATCCTTAAGGGTTTCCACTTTAAAAAGCAAATCGTGGATATTTTCGGACCCGTCGAATGCAATTTGCCACTTTTCAATTTTACAAACTGAACTTACCTACTGAAGAAGTTTGTTGACTTATTGGTGGTGCTTGTCTGCGTTGCACAGTGTGACGAATTGCTGATTTAGCTTGGTTTAATAAGGAAAATGACATCCACAAAATTAAACAAAACCCGCATAAGCCTCCTACGTAATGACTGTGCAATTTTTTTGTTGTTGCTTAGTGCAACAAAAAAAAATCATCTCAAACTTCAAATTGTATATAATTTTTTTTATAAGAAGGTCAATTTGAAGAGAAAGTGTTTATATCGGTTTTAATTGGTTCGCGTATATTTTATAGCTTTTTTATCTTTTATCAATAAGTTAAAAGTCAATTGATATAAAAGTAAGTTTTTCTTAAATAATTAAAGATTTTGTTTAATAGGTATAAGGGGTAAATGAAAGTAAAATTTATAGATAAAATATGTGTTTTTTGTATTCATTAACCGAAAAGTATACCTAGTTGTTCAGTGTTGTCCAAGTTGGAGACCGTGTTTGTTCTAAAGCCTTGCATATGCACTGCTAAAATGTGTTTCAACAAAAATTTTCGTTTTTTAGGATGGAAATCACGAAAAAGCAAATTTTTTATATTTGGATTTCTTAATTTAAAATTAATCGCTTAGATGCTGTTTCTGCTTTTGTTGTGGGTTACTTCAGCCATGTAATATTTTCTGAGGCTGCAACAAAGTCAATCAAATTAACTTTTAAAACTTTATGTATGTTTAAGATTTGACGAGACATTTGCCAAAAGTGGTCGGCATAGAGAGCGCTTCGAAAATTCAAATTCTCCGTGGCTAAATGAAAGTCTAACATTACCACAACATATCTTAGATGAAATACCTTCTTCATCTAGAGTAGGAAGACCAAAAAAAGCTTATAGATTAGATGTCAAGTTGCGCCAGGTAAAAGACCAAGGCAGTAAAGAAAAAGTCAAAGCAAGAAAATAACTAATCCAAGAAAAATTTACAAGAGAAACAGGGTTATTGGCAGATATGCCAACTCAACAGTCTGGCAATCCTAATGACGGGAACAAGGCTAGACGATTTTTTAGAGATGATGAAAAGACTGCCCAAATTACAGTGATAGATAAAGAAATTATCAAAAAGTTTCATATCATCTTAGAAGCTCTTGGGTCTGGGTTCCCAATAGATGCAGATGCTTTTGAAAATTATGCCTGGTATTTTAAGCCAGTAAGTGTGCATAAGGTCTTCTTTCATGGAAAACAAATAATTTCGACTTTTATACTTCCAATCGGACAACTTTCAGAAGAAGCGCAAGAAACAAGGAAAATAGAATGTTTAGGGAACTTCCTACCAGAAAAATATCACGTGTAGATACAAATACTGAACTCTTAAATCGATTGCTTATAACCTCAGATCCAATTCTTAGCAAGTCTAAGATACTTTCCGAGAAGAAAGAAAAGCGTCATGGAACATGAATACTTGCAACTTTTATATGTACCAAATAATTAAAAAAATTAAAATAAGCTTGTATGTATTGTTTTGTCTTGAAATTTGTAGTCATATGTTAAAAAAAATTTGTCATATTCTATTCTGTGAACAATTTCAATTAAAAAAAAAACAAAAAATTTAATCTTTATTTAATTCCGCTAAATCAGCGATTCGTGACACTGTGCGTTAGGTCGAAAACGAAGCGTTATTTAAAAAATGTTCGAAGTCGGAACGAGCGTTCGAAGGTCTCGTAGGATTCACATTGGGAGTATTTAAATTCAAATTGTCCAATCTTCGAACTAAGGTATCTCTAATAGACTGCATTTCACGAATGAAAACTCGTTGGTTGGCCTCGAGTCTGTGGCTTCTTCTTGAACAGGTGGACGTTCATTAATATCTCATCGCTCATTATTATCATCACTATTGTGGTTATCTACCAGTTGTGGTGAAATCTGATCCTGGCTTAAGCCTACACTAGCCCCAGGTGGAGTACGACTAACAATTGGCCTGGATTCCATTGCTCCTGAACGGGGAGTTATTTCGAAAAGTGGACGAATTTCTCAAATTACTTGGTCTTCCTCTAGAACGCATATTTGGAACTCTATTATCCATAATAGGAAATTTCGGATTTTAAATACAACTTCAAAAGATTTTAAATTTAAATATCTTTTAATAAATCTGTATTAAAAAAATGAATACATGCATAATTTGGGGTCAGCGCGGTCGGTGCTAAATTCGATATTAAATCAGATATTAAATTTGATAAGATTAGATACAATATGCTTAAGAGCAAGATATCTGTCTTGGTAAACAGACGGACTGTGCAAACAATGAACACAATACGAACAAGACTGTATATAATTGGCAACTATAGGTAACATAGTAGCAACATAGTCCAGTGTAATAACTACCAGACAATGGACTACCTATACTAGGTATAAAAGAATTAGGATTTATATATTATAAAAATATTCATATGCACAACTTATCCTTTCACGAATGAAATTAGACCAATATGAATACAAAAAGCAGTTCAACTCTTTCTAATATCCAATAGTCGCAACGCGGATTACAATTAAAACTATGAATATACCGGGACTATAGTAATGAAAGTCATACTCAACTTGAACCGCCAAGAGACACAATAGAACACTCTACAATTGCTGGAGCTTAGCTAAAAGCTCTAAAGTTAGCCAGTATATTCTTTGTAGTGACGTTCTTAATGCCGCGAAGTACATCTAATGTTAGAACACGTTTAATGCAAAAGAGAAACAATCTAGCAACCTCCATTAAGCAAAAAATACCAACAAGTGACCTTCCTCAATGCTTCATTGAAAAGGTACATGGACTTTAAAATATATACCAACAATTTTACATGTTGATTAAAGATAAATAAACTTGCGCAATACTCCAATTTAGCAATCTAGCTCTACGCAAAACAACGAAAATTCTTATTATCCATATATTCATCGTATAGGTACCTATTGACCAAAAAGTGGTGGTGCTGCATGGCACAATACTGACAAAAAATAAATTATGTCATTGCTTTAAAAATTAGATCGAATATTTCTAAATCAATTAAAAAAAAGGATAGAAGTCGGTACCTTTTGCGACAAGATATAGCCGAAACAGTGAGAGTCTAAAATGCGACAAACTCATAATATCTCATTTGTTGAAAAATACCGAAATCAAATTTTATTCAATTTTTCCTTTCAAACGAATCGCCTATTCCATCATTTCTACTCGCAGACGAAGAAGTCAGATTTATTATGTTTCCATCATCTCCCTCTCATCAAACATACTACTTGCGTAAGCGAAGGCAACATTGCAAATCATCAATTACACAGAAAAATAAATACATACTTACATTTCCATACAAATGAAAATCATATGGCATGACCACCAATCGATAATGCGAGATCCATTATCCATACAAATTAACTTACTTGGAAATAGCAGGTAGCATGTACCTGTGCTGCTAAACAAGAAAAATGCCTGTGCTCCTACTTACAAAGAAAAAAAATACAACATACATGGGAATGCAATAATGAAAGGTTCGATAAAGAGAGATAAGATTTTTGGTTTTCTTTCTTAGTTTTCAAAGTGTGTATTTAAAATGAAGATGACAGCAAAAGTTTAGACACCAGCATTCTAGCTCAATTCATAACGCCATCTGCATTTAGTCGGCTAAAACAAAAAATTCGACATGATGGCACTACTATAAAGTGTATATACAATGATTGTATATAAACTCTATAGTACTCTCATGAAGACCATCGACGGGGTCGCCATCTGGTGGTCTAACATGGCATGTTACCTTCCACATGCCAATGCACAAACCATTATATGGATTGCAAAACTGTATCGCATTCATGTTCATCCAATTCCCCAAAAAGAATGAAGATGAATGTTTGTTTACATTTGGAAATGGTTCGGTGGCTTTGGCTTTGTCGTTAGAAAAGGATGGATAATGATTGCTTTTTATATAGCAAGAAAGACACCAGTTTCGTTGTTTTGTTTTTCATAAATACATGATTGCAGGTGTGTGTGTATTGACTACATTGCACATAACTGTTCACCTATGCTTATAAAAATGCCTGAATCCAACTATATAAAATACTATCCCAACAAGGTCCTATACGATGGGGCTCAGTTGAATAGGATTGACAATTTCCTCATTAAGGTCACTCGAAGGCACGTTGCAAGGGCGATGGCCAGCGACAATAGTCTGATATTTGGGGCTTACTACCCCAATGAAATGTACATAGAGAGTACGCTCCGGTCTGGCTTTATCCCGCCAGAGGCATTTATCCATATTGATTCAAAAGGGCTGGTACAGACGAGGGATGGTATCCCGGTCTTATACCATCGCTACCGCAGCGCGAGAGATGAGCGGCTCCTCCATGACGGGGACGTCGCCAATGCTCATGAGCTCCTCCGTTTTAGTACCGCAATATCGGAGAGGGATAGATTCGACACGGAAAAGCAATTCGCCGAATTTTGGTGGCTTGTTGAGGGGGGAGGGGTCAACATGCCCTCCCAGGACGGTGCGTTACTCTAGGTAACATCCTCTTAGTTTATAAGTTAGATTAAGTCAGCTAGGGCGTTTTTGGGAGAGGCCGGGCTCGCCAACGTGTGGTGGTGCTTCCGGGAGTTGACTGACGCTGTAAGGCTTCAGTCGGCTCACGGCGGCGCGTGTGCACGTTGACGACTGCCAGGCGCTCGGAAAGCAATTGGGATTTTGACCACTTATTGCGCCAGGCAACGAGTGCTCAGAATCCTAATTATAGTTAGAATACGTTAAGTAGTTTAAGTAAGTAGAATAGGTAGTTTGTAATTTGTTTTATATAAAATCTAAATAATGATACCGAGTTTTAGTAAATTTTCTCGAGGAATATATATGTAAGATTAGTTCGTAAAATAGTTCGTAGGCCGAAAGGCAATAATTCTAAGATATAGTTAAGTTTAGAGCGTTCGCATAAGGACCAATAAATAAGAATAAGTATCCTGTTAATTTTAAGTTAGGTTTAATCATTTTTGTCTAGTATGTAAGTAGATATTTATCAACGAATAAAAAAATGAATTTCAAAGTCAAAGTCATGCTTATAAAAATAAAATAAAATTATGGTATTACCGAAATTGGTTGGAAATTGTATCAGATTACTTTTTCTGGTATATGAGAAGAAAGACGACACTAGCGTTGGTGGTTGACGGTAGGGCGGAAAGGTGAAGGAATAATATCGGGTAGACTATAGACTTATGCCATATTATTTATTTGCTCTGAGCTCTGATTGAAGTTTGGGGTAGGTTATGTTTTCTGGTATTTAATACTATTGGTACCTATGTATGTGTATGATGATGAAATGATTTTTTGTTATAATTTATATTTGCAACTTGCAAGTAAAAAATGGATATATGTATATATATTCATATTTAAAGGTAGTGGCGACGGTGGATAAAGAAAGGTGGGAGAATTGTAATCGAGAAGATTGATGGTATACCTATTATTTGTTGGCTTCGACGAAAGTTTGGGGTAGGTTATGGCATATTGCAATTAGACCATCACAATCACCTGTAACTTGTTTCTTTGTACATATTAAATACAATTGGTGTCTGTGTTCACATCGGTGAAGGAGATTCGAATTTCAGCAATGATCGACCGATGATGTCAATATCGTCCCCATAACCCACCAGCTGAACGGACCTGTTGAAGATAGTGCCTTCCGTGTTGACACCTGCCCTGCGCACTATCTGCTCCAGTACGAGATTGAAGAATCCCATGATAGCGCGTCCCCTTGCCGAAATCCGGTGCATGTTTGAAATAGTTCGGAGGAACTATGTATTTCCAAACTGCAAGTTGCACCGCGTGTTTTCCAGAGTACGCGACACACCTGAATCAGTTTTGCCCGGATTCCGAATACGGCCATCGCCATATCGAGCTCCTGACGATGATTTACAAGAGAAACAGGGTTATTGGCAGATATGCCAACTCAACAGTCTGGCAATCCTAATGACGGGAACAAGGCTAGACGATTTTTTAGAGATGATGAAAAGACTGCCCAAATTACAGTGATAGATAAAGAAATTATCAAAAAGTTTCATATCATCTTAGAAGCTCTTGGGTCTGGGTTCCCAATAGATGCAGATGCTTTTGAAAATTATGCCTGGTATTTTAAGCCAGTAAGTGTGCATAAGGTCTTCTTTCATGGAAAACAAATAATTTCGACTTGTATACTTCCAATCGGACAACTTTCAGAAGAAGCGCAAGAAACAAGGAAAATAGAATGTTTAGGGAACTTCCTACCAGAAAAATATCACGTGTAGATACAAATACTGAACTCTTAAATCGATTGCTTATAACCTCAGATCCAATTCTTAGCAAGTCTAAGAAACTTTCCGAGAAGAAAGAAAAGCGTCATGGAACATGAATACTTGCAACTTTTATATGTACCAAATAATTAAAAAAATTAAAATAAGCTTGTATGTATTGTTTTGTCTTGAAATTTGTAGTCATATGTTAAAAAAATTTGTCATATTCTATTCTGTGAACAATTTCAATTAAAAAAAAAACAAAAAATTTAATCTTTATTTAATTCCGCTAAATCAGCGATTCGTGACACTGTGCGTTAGGTCGAAAACGAAGCGTTATTTAAAAAATGTTCGAAGTCGGAACGAGCGTTCGAAGGTCTCGTAGGATTCACATTGGGAGTATTTAAATTCAAATTGTCCAATCTTCGAACTAAGGTATCTCTAATAGACTGCATTTCACGAATGAAAACTCGTTGGTTGGCCTCGAGTCTGTGGCTTCTTCTTGAACAGGTGGACGTTCATTAATATCTCATCGCTCATTATTATCATCACTATTGTGGTTATCTACCAGTTGTGGTGAAATCTGATCCTGGCTTAAGCCTACACTAGCCCCAGGTGGAGTACGACTAACAATTGGCCTGGATTCCATTGCTCCTGAACGGGGAGTTATTTCGAAAAGTGGACGAATTTCTCAAATTACTTGGTCTTCCTCTAGAACGCATATTTGGAACTCTATTATCCATAATAGGAAATTTCGGATTTTAAATACAACTTCAAAAGATTTTAAATTTCAATATCTTTTAATAAATCTGTATTAAAAAAATTAATACATGCATAATTTGGGGTCAGCGCGGTCGGTGCTAAATTCGATATTAAATCAGATATTAAATTTGATAAGATTAGATACAATATGCTTAAGAGCAAGATATCTGTCTTGGTAAACAGACGGACTGTGCAAACAATGAACACAATACGAACAAGACTGTATATAATTGGCAACTATAGGTAACATAGTAGCAACATAGTCCAGTGTAATAACTACCAGACAATGGACTACCTATACTAGGTATAAAAGAATTAGGATTTATATATTATAAAAATATTCATATGCACAACTTATCCTTTCACGAATGAAATTAGACCAATATGAATACAAAAAGCAGTTCAACTCTTTCTAATATCCAATAGTCGCAACGCGGATTACAATTAAAACTATGAATATACCGGGACTATAGTAATGAAAGTCATACTCAACTTGAACCGCCAAGAGACACAATAGAACACTCTACAATTGCTGGAGCTTAGCTAAAAGCTCTAAAGTTAGCCAGTATATTCTTTGTAGTGACGTTCTTAATGCCGCGAAGTACATCTAATGTTAGAACACGTTTAATGCAAAAGAGAAACAATCTAGCAACCTCCATTAAGCAAAAAATACCAACAAGTGACCTTCCTCAATGCTTCATTGAAAAGGTACATGGACTTTAAAATATATACCAACAATTTTACATGTTGATTAAAGATAAATAAACTTGCGCAATACTCCAATTTAGCAATCTAGCTCTACGCAAAACAACGAAAATTCTTATTATCCATATATTCATCGTATAGGTACCTATTGACCAAAAAGTGGTGGTGCTGCATGGCACAATACTGACAAAAAATAAATTATGTCATTGCTTTAAAAATTAGATCGAATATTTCTAAATCAATTAAAAAAAAGGATAGAAGTCGGTACCTTTTGCGACAAGATATAGCCGAAACAGTGAGAGTCTAAAATGCGACAAACTCATAATATCTCATTTGTTGAAAAATACCGAAATCAAATTTTATTCAATTTTTCCTTTCAAACGAATCGCCTATTCCATCATTTCTACTCGCAGACGAAGAAGTCAGATTTATTATGTTTCCATCATCTCCCTCTCATCAAACATACTACTTGCGTAAGCGAAGGCAACATTGCAAATCATCAATTACACAGAAAAATAAATACATACTTACATTTCCATACAAATGAAAATCATATGGCATGACCACCAATCGATAATGCGAGATCCATTATCCATACAAATTAACTTACTTGGAAATAGCAGGTAGCATGTACCTGTGCTGCTAAACAAGAAAAATGCCTGTGCTCCTACTTACAAAGAAAAAAAATACAACATACATGGGAATGCAATAATGAAAGGTTCGATAAAGAGAGATAAGATTTTTGGTTTTCTTTCTTAGTTTTCAAAGTGTGTATTTAAAATGAAGATGACAGCAAAAGTTTAGACACCAGCATTCTAGCTCAATTCATAACGCCATCTGCATTTAGTCGGCTAAAACAAAAAATTCGACATGATGGCACTACTATAAAGTGTATATACAATGATTGTATATAAACTCTATAGTACTCTCATGAAGACCATCGACGGGGTCGCCATCTGGTGGTCTAACATGGCATGTTACCTTCCACATGCCAATGCACAAACCATTATATGGATTGCAAAACTGTATCGCATTCATGTTCATCCAATTCCCCAAAAAGAATGAAGATGAATGTTTGTTTACATTTGGAAATGGTTCGGTGGCTTTGGCTTTGTCGTTAGAAAAGGATGGATAATGATTGCTTTTTATATAGCAAGAAAGACACCAGTTTCGTTGTTTTGTTTTTCATAAATACATGATTGCAGGTGTGTGTGTATTGACTACATTGCACATAACTGTTCACCTATGCTTATAAAAATGCCTGAATCCAACTATATAAAATACTATCCCAACAAGGTCCTATACGATGGGGCTCAGTTGAATAGGATTGACAATTTCCTCATTAAGGTCACTCGAAGGCACGTTGCAAGGGCGATGGCCAGCGACAATAGTCTGATATTTGGGGCTTACTACCCCAATGAAATGTACATAGAGAGTACGCTCCGGTCTGGCTTTATCCCGCCAGAGGCATTTATCCATATTGATTCAAAAGGGCTGGTACAGACGAGGGATGGTATCCCGGTCTTATACCATCGCTACCGCAGCGCGAGAGATGAGCGGCTCCTCCATGACGGGGACGTCGCCAATGCTCATGAGCTCCTCCGTTTTAGTACCGCAATATCGGAGAGGGATAGATTCGACACGGAAAAGCAATTCGCCGAATTTTGGTGGCTTGTTGAGGGGGGAGGGGTCAACATGCCCTCCCAGGACGGTGCGTTACTCTAGGTAACATCCTCTTAGTTTATAAGTTAGATTAAGTCAGCTAGGGCGTTTTTGGGAGAGGCCGGGCTCGCCAACGTGTGGTGGTGCTTCCGGGAGTTGACTGACGCTGTAAGGCTTCAGTCGGCTCACGGCGGCGCGTGTGCACGTTGACGACTGCCAGGCGCTCGGAAAGCAATTGGGATTTTGACCACTTATTGCGCCAGGCAACGAGTGCTCAGAATCCTAATTATAGTTAGAATACGTTAAGTAGTTTAAGTAAGTAGAATAGGTAGTTTGTAATTTGTTTTATATAAAATCTAAATAATGATACCGAGTTTTAGTAAATTTTCTCGAGGAATATATATGTAAGATTAGTTCGTAAAATAGTTCGTAGGCCGAAAGGCAATAATTCTAAGATATAGTTAAGTTTAGAGCGTTCGCATAAGGACCAATAAATAAGAATAAGTATCCTGTTAATTTTAAGTTAGGTTTAATCATTTTTGTCTAGTATGTAAGTAGATATTTATCAACGAATAAAAAAATGAATTTCAAAGTCAAAGTCATGCTTATAAAAATAAAATAAAATTATGGTATTACCGAAATTGGTTGGAAATTGTATCAGATTACTTTTTCTGGTATATGAGAAGAAAGACGACACTAGCGTTGGTGGTTGACGGTAGGGCGGAAAGGTGAAGGAATAATATCGGGTAGACTATAGACTTATGCCATATTATTTATTTGCTCTGAGCTCTGATTGAAGTTTGGGGTAGGTTATGTTTTCTGGTATTTAATACTATTGGTACCTATGTATGTGTATGATGATGAAATGATTTTTTGTTATAATTTATATTTGCAACTTGCAAGTAAAAAATGGATATATGTATATATATTCATATTTAAAGGTAGTGGCGACGGTGGATAAAGAAAGGTGGGAGAATTGTAATCGAGAAGATTGATGGTATACCTATTATTTGTTGGCTTCGACGAAAGTTTGGGGTAGGTTATGGCATATTGCAATTAGACCATCACAATCACCTGTAACTTGTTTCTTTGTACATATTAAATACAATTGGTGTCTGTGTTCACATCGGTGAAGGAGATTCGAATTTCAGCAATGATCGACCGATGATGTCAATATCGTCCCCATAACCCACCAGCTGAACGGACCTGTTGAAGATAGTGCCTTCCGTGTTGACACCTGCCCTGCGCACTATCTGCTCCAGTACGAGATTGAAGAATCCCATGATAGCGCGTCCCCTTGCCGAAATCCGGTGCATGTTTGAAATAGTTCGGAGGAACTATGTATTTCCAAACTGCAAGTTGCACCGCGTGTTTTCCAGAGTACGCGACACACCTGAATCAGTTTTGCCCGGATTCCGAATACGGCCATCGCCATATCGAGCTCCTGACGATGTATACTAGCATACGCGGCTTTGAAGTCGATGAATAGGTGGTGTGTCTCGACTTGAAATTCGTTGGTCTTTTCCAGGATTTGCCTAAGTGTGAAAATTTGGGGTATAGTCGATCTGCCTGGTCGGAAGCCACACTGGTACGTGCCGATAAGTGTGTTGCAAAACGGTTTAAGACGTTCACACATTGCTCCTGAACGGGGAGTTATATTTCGAAAAGTGGACGAATTTCTCAAATTACTTGGTCTTCCTATAGAACGTGTATTTGGAAGTCTATTATCCATAATAGGATATTTTGGATCAAAAGTTTTTAACTTTCAATAGGTATCTTTTAATAAATCTGTATAAAAAAAATTAATACATGCATAATTTGGGGTCAGCGCGGTCGGTGCAAAATTCCATATTAAATTTGATAAGATTAGATACAATTAATTGCTTAAGAGCAAGATATCTATCTTCGTAAACAGACCGACTGTGCAAAACAATGCACACAATACGAACAAGACGGTATATAATTGGCAACTATAGATAACATAGTAGCAACATAGTATAGTGTAATAACTACCTAAAAGAATTAGGATTTATATAATATAAAAATATTCATATGCACAACTTATCCTTTCCCGAATAAAATTAGACCAATATGAATACAACAAGCAGTTCAACTCTTTCTGATATCCAATAGTCGCCACGCGGATTACAATTAAAACTATGAATATACCGGGACTATACTAATAAAAGTCATACTCAACTTGAACCGCCAAGAGATACAATATAACACTCTACAATTGCTGGAGCTTAGCTAAAAGCTCTAGAGTTAGCCAGCATAATCTTTGTAGTGAAGTTCTTAATGCCTCGAAGTAGGTATATCTATTGTTAGAACATGTTTAATGCAAAAGAGAAACAAGCTAGCAGCCTCAATTAAGCAAAAAATACCAACAAGTGACCTTCCTCAATGCTTCATTGAAAAGGTATATATATTTTAAAGTCCATTTAGGTACCTATACCAACATTTTCACATGTTGATTAAAGATAAATAAGATTGTGCAATACTCCTATAAAATATGTCGTTCATCGAATTTAGCAATCTAACTCCACGCAAAACAACGAAAATTCTTACTATCCATATAAATATTCATCGTATAGGTACCTAATTATTGACCAAGAAGTGGTGGTGCGGCATGGCACAATACTTACAAAAAATAAATTATGTCATTGCTTTATAAACTAGATCGAATATTTCTAAATCAATTACAAAAAAATGATAGAAATCGGTACCTTTTGTGAAAAGATATAGCCGAAACAGTGAGAGTCTAAAATGCGATAAACTCATTTGATGAAAAATACCGAAATAAAATTTTATTTGTTGTGTCTCCCTGGTTGTTCTGTCTGGAGCGAGGTGTTACAGCGGTATCGACAAACATCTTACTTGGCATGCTGGCGGCACGGCTCGGCCTAGCTCGCCGGATATAGGAGGGGTTCTTGATGTAGTCATACCTTAAGACACGCAAAGAAAACATCTCATGCCAAGTTTCACTAAAAAATTTTTTTAACTCGTGCTAAACTTCACTGTATGGTAAACGGACGGACGGAAAGCGAAATCAGTCAATCAATGTAGAAACAAAAATGTAGGGACAGGTATTAGGCCACTTTGGATACATTGGTACCCTCCCTATCCCTGAACGTGAATCACCTTTGAAAACTAGGGTATCCGTGCTTTAATCCAGTTGACCCTTAATTAAATCTTCAGTTGGATTTAAGTGGATATTATTGGAATCAGCAATGTCTCAGCCCCCATTAAATTAAATTAAACCAGCATATTTATTTGTAGTCTAAGATACATTATTTATTGTTATGGGGTTTACGAACTTCATATTTGCTTAATCTATCTTATATCATAAGGTAAGTATGGAGGGGAGATATTCAGTTATTTAGAGTGTCAATGATAACTCAAATTAATTAAAAAAAACTTAATTTATAGGGAAACTTAGTTCTCTTTAGCAACGTTAAATATACTTAATATATATATGGAAAAGCCTTTATGGAGCGTAATTTCAAATGTTAACCGAGGACAAATGCGTATTTAGGTTGGCATTTTTATTGTGCTTTCGAGCTTCCGTTTATTTTAATCAGCGATCTTTAATTAAATAATGAAAGACTTACTTGGTGAGATCCTTGAATGGATATACAAGTGTTGTTCGCCGAATGAATATAAGTGTGTATAAGCGTGTGGTGTAGTTCCAATTGAAGTGTTGTGCGCACAATCCTCCCCTTTGGACTCTAGTTAGGTGTAAACGAAAAGAAATTAGTACTTTCATAAGGCCATAAGAGTCTTTGATTATTTAATTATGCAGCAAGGGAAATCCTTAAAAAAAAACATTAATGTACCAGAAATTCAATATTTAAAATTACCTCCTGACGCTACGCTTAAATCTAAGATATAGAAGAACAACAAAACGAAATGCTTATGTCTAACTAATTAATATTGATACGTATATAAAAAAAAACTAAAAAAAAAATCCACAAATTGTGCACTCTTTCTCCTTCCATACATCAGCTACTACTGACTCTACCGATTATTGTCGGACAAATCTAATTGATAATTCCTTGATGGTGAATTGGGAATACCGGTGCAGCGCCTTTACGTCTGTCGCTGTGTAGATGGTGAAATGGGCAATCGGAAAGTTGCAGCCCTATTAACTCCGCGACATGTGTCCAACGGGATGTTTTCTGTAAAAACTGGTGCTCCCGTGTTGCTAATGGCAGGTGGAAGTTAACTGACGCTGATGACTTTTAATGGTTCGAGTTGTGGTAGGTTAGGACCAGCCCAGTAGTTAGGTCTTGGACGGGTTTAGCTGGCGGACCTCGTGGTGACGATTGATGATGAACGATGGAGGTTGATGAATATGGTCCGGCGGGGAAGATTGATTTCTCGGAGCTACTCTCTTCGTTTCTTTTTCTTTTATTTTCACCGCTCGCCGAAATTAGTTTTTTGGTTTTTACCGCTTATTATTTATTTTCTCTTTTTTTTTTTTTTTTTTGTTCAATACTTTGTCGTTATAATATGACAAACGTTAATTCCAGCACACTGCTTAATGGTTTGGCTGCCACAAGTAAAAAGACTACATCCAGCGTGAACATCGTGGCTCGCTAACTATCATTTTTTTTCCTCAAGCCATTTGTCATTTCATTGTCTATTTCCGCTTATAGTATTGCCATATTTTATTTTATTTTGTAACCAGAATTATTTTAAGAAACTTAATCTAATGTAACGAGCTCTTATTTCAAATTCAAACTTAACGTACTTCATTGAGCATATACACAAACCATAGAATTAGCGATCTTAAATCCAAACCCTTTGAGCTCCTCAAAGTATTCCAAATCGTATTCAGCTTCTCAAATTGTTTAATTTATATAATATTTTCACTCAATATTACAATTCACACTTGTTCGGTGTGATGGTTCGGTGGCTTTGGCTTTGTCGTTAGAAAAGGATGGATAATGATTGCTTTTTATATAGCAAGAAAGACACCAGTTTCGTTGTTTTGTTTTTCATAAACACATGATTGCAGGTGTGTGTGTAGTGACTACATTGCACATAACTGTTCACCTATGCTTGTAAAAATAAAATAAAATTATGGTATTACCGAAATTGGTTGGAAATTGTATCAGATTACTTTTTCTGGTATATGAGAAGAAAGACGACACTAGCGTTGGTGGTTGACGGTAGGGCGGAAAGGTGAAGGAATAATATCGGGTAGACTATAGACTTATGCCATATTATTTATTTGCTCTGAGCTCTGATTGAAGTTTGGGGTAGGTTATGTTTTCTGGTATTTAATACTATTGGTACCTATGTATGTGTATGATGATGAAATGATTTTTTGTTATAATTTATATTTGCAACTTGCAAGTAAAAAATGGATATATGTATATATATTCATATTTAAAGGTAGTGGCGACGGTGGATAAAGAAAGGTGGGAGAATTGTAATCGAGAAGATTGATGGTATACCTATTATTTGTTGGCTTCGACGAAAGTTTGGGGTAGGTTATGGCATATTGCAATTAGACCATCACAATCACCTGTAACTTGTTTCTTTGTACATATTAAATACAATTGGTGTCTGTGTTCACATCGGTGAAGGAGATTCGAATTTCAGCAATGATCGACCGATGATGTCAATATCGTCCCCATAACCCACCAGCTGAACGGACCTGTTGAAGATAGTGCCTTCCGTGTTGACACCTGCCCTGCGCACTATCTGCTCCAGTACGAGATTGAAGAATCCCATGATAGCGCGTCCCCTTGCCGAAATCCGGTGCATGTTTGAAATAGTTCGGAGGAACTATGTATTTCCAAACTGCAAGTTGCAACGCGTGTTTTCCAGAGTACGCGACACACCTGAATCTGTTTTGCCCGGATTCCGAATACGGCCATCGCCATATCGAGCTCCTGACGCTGTATACTATCATACGCGGCTTTGAAGTCGATGAATAGGTGGTGTGTCTCGACTTGAAATTCGTTGGTCTTTTCCAGGATTTGCCTAAGTGTGAAAATTTGGGGTATAGTCGATCTGCCTGGTCGGAAGCCACACTGGTACGTGCCGATAAGTGTGTTGCAAAACGGTTTAAGACGTTCACACATTGCTCCTGAACGGGGAGTTATATTTCGAAAAGTGGACGAATTTCTCAAATTACTTGGTCTTCCTCTAGAACGTGTATTTGGAAGTCTATTATCCATAATAGGAAATTTTGGATCAAAAGTTTTTAACTTTCAATAGGTATCTTTTAATAAATCTGTATAAAAAAAAATAATAAATGCATAATTTGGGGTCAGCGCGGTCGGTGCAAAATTCCATATTAAATTTGATAAGATTAGATACAATTAATTGCTTAAGAGCAAGATATCTATCTTCGTAAACAGACCGACTGTGCAAAACAATGCACACAATACGAACAAGACGGTATATAATTGGCAACTATAGATAACATAGTAGCAACATAGTATAGTGTAATAACTACCTAAAAGAATTAGGATTTATATAATATAAAAATATTCATATGCACAACTTATCCTTTCCCGAATAAAATTAGACCAATATGAATACAACAAGCAGTTCAACTCTTTCTGATATCCAATAGTCGCCACGCGGATTACAATTAAAACTATGAATATACCGGGACTATACTAATAAAAGTCATACTCAACTTGAACCGCCAAGAGACACAATAGAACACTCTACAATTGCTGGAGCTTAGCTAAAAGCTCTAGAGTTAGCCAGCATAATCTTTGTAGTGACGTTCTTAATGCCTCGAAGTAGGTATATCTATTGTTAGAACATGTTTAATGCAAAAGAGAAATAAGCTAGCAGCCTCAATTAAGCAAAAAATACCAACAAGTGACCTTCCTCAATGCTTCATTGAAAAGGTATATATATTTTAAAGTCCATTTAGGTACCTATACCAACATTTTCACATGTTGATTAAAGATAAATAAGATTGTGCAATACTCCTATAAAATATGTCGTTCATTGAATTTAGCAATCTAGCTCCACGCAAAACAACGAAAATTCTTACTATCCATATAAATATTCATCGTATAGGTACCTACCTATTGACCAAGAAGTGGTGGTGCGGCATGGCACAATACTTACAAAAAATAAATTATGTCATTGCTTTATAAACTAGATCGAATATTTCTAAATCAATTACAAAAAAATGATAGAAATCGGTACCTTTTGTGAAAAGATATAGCCGAAACAGTGAGAGTCTAAAATGCGATAAACTCATTTGATGAAAAATACCGAAATAAAATTTTATTTGTTGTGTCTCCCTGGTTGTTCTGTCTGGAGCGAGGTGTTACAGCGGTATCGACAAACATCTTACTTGGCATGCTGGCGGCACGGCTCGGCCTAGCTCGCCGGATATAGGAGGGGTTCTTGATGTAGTCATACCTTAAGACACGCAAAGAAAACATTTCATGCCAAGTTTCACTAAAAAAAATGTTTAGGTTAGGTTAGGTTAAAGTGGCTGTCAACAGAAGGCCGACACACTTAGACCAGGATTAGGTCCAATGTGATGCCACACGGATCGAGGGGTTTCCCCACTTCTAGTTAAACCATTTAGAGCTTCTTATGAAGCGCGATAGACTTCTAACGTCAGCGTTAGCCAAGTCGTTAAGATTGTTAAGCAAGAAATCTCCCAGATGAAGATTTCTATTATGGGAGAGAGCTGGACATGTACAGAGAAGGTGAAGTATAGTCTCCTCCTCCTCCTCGTCCAAGCAACTTCTACAGAAATCGTTAGAATAAACGCCAAGCCTCGATGCATGCTTGCCTATCAGACAGTGCCCTGTAATGGCACCTATAGTGGAGCTAATATGCAGTCGGTTTAGTGAGATCAGACTCTTAGAGCGTCGCAGGTCCAGCTTTGGCCAGATGTGCTTAGTCGCTAGACATGTATTACTACCTGTCCACCTAAGGTTTGTTCTCTCGATTGCAGATAGCTTGAATAAAAGTTTGCAGGTAGCGATTGGGATACCCAAAAACCCTTTTCAGGTAAAAGGGGGAGTTTGGTTCCCTTTTTGGCGAGTTCATCAGCCCTGCAGTTTCCTGGAATATCTCTATGCCCCGGCACCCAACAGAGGTGAATGTTAAACTGCTCCGCCATCTCCATAAGAGATGAACGGCAGTCGAGGGCTGCAATGGAGTTTGCAGATACTGAATCCACGGACTTGATCGCGGCCTGACTGTCCGAGAAGATACAGATATCCTTTGTGGATATCACATTTCTCTTCAGCCACGTCAGGGCTTCTTTTATCGCCATAATCTCCGCCTGGAATACGCTACAGTGATTAGGAAGACGGAAAGAGAGACTCAGATTTAGTCTTTCGGAGAAAACGCCGCCACCAACCCCGTCACTAGTTTTTGATCCATCGGTGTAGAAGTGGATCGTTTTAACTTCCTCAAATTCAGCGTCCTCCCAGAATGATCTGGAAGGAATAGTGACTTGAAAGTTCTTTCCAAACTGTAATTGGGGTATGGTGTAATCTATGTTTCCTGGTAGAGACTCAAATGAGTCCAGAATGGTGGTGTGGCCAATGTTATTGTTAACCCACTGCGAGGTAGCCTTAAGGCGGACAGCAGAACAGGCTGCTGTTTGCCTACTAAAAATGTCGAGTGGTAACAGATGTAGCAGGATATCTAGTACTGCAGAGGGGGTGGTACGGAGTGCTCCACTTATGCACAAACCAGCTGTGCGTTGGACTTTGCCAAGCTTAGCACAGTTTATAGCTTTACTTAGGGCAGTCCACCAGACAGCAACCCCATATGTGAGAATCGGTCTTACGACCGATACATATAGCCAATGCGTTATGCGGGGTTGTAGACCCCACTTGTTGCCAATGGCTTTTTTGCAAGAGAAAAGTGCCACTGTGGCTTTTTTTACCCTTTCTTGTATGTTGGGTTTCCAGCTTAACTTCCTATCGAAGATAAGACCCAAAAACTTAGCTTCGTCAGAGAATACTAATCTTATACCACCAATAGAGGGTGGGTCGATGTGCGGAATCTTGTGTTTCCTGGAGAAGAGGATTAATTCTGTTTTGTGGGGGTTGATACCCAAGCCACAGCGATAGCCCATTTTTTTTAGCTTATTAAGAGCATTTTGCATGAGTTCTTTTATAGTGTTAAGGTACTTCCCGGAGACGGCTATAGCAATGTCATCCGCATATGCAATCACCCTGCAGCCCACCCCTTCCAGGTATATCAGTAGCTCATTCACCACCAAATTCCAGAGAAGGGGGGAAAGGACCACGCCTTGCGGCGTGCCTCTACTGACAGACCTCCTGGCGGATGAAACGCCCAGTTTTGAGTTGATAATCCGACTTGTGAGCAGTAGATTAATCAATTCACCAAGCGAACCCTCCACATTCAGTGCTGTCAGTGCATTCGTGATTGCAGATGTACCCACGTTGTTAAAGGCGCCTTCTATATCCAGAAAAGCAACCATAGTGTACTCCTTGTGATGAAGGGAGTATTCAATAGTGCGTACCAGAGAGTGAAGGGCAGTTTCAACTGACTTACCCTTACAGTATGCATGTTGAGACGCAGATAGAAGCTGCGTATTTATGTTGGTACGGAGATGGATATCAATCAGTCGCTCCAACGTTTTGAGGAGGAATGATGATAAACTAATAGGTCTCAGGTCTTTTGGGCTGACATGGGAGTATTTCCCCGCTTTTGGTATAAAGACCACTTTCACTTCTCTCCAAGCCAGAGGAATATATGCCATTTTTAAGCAGCTGTTCAGAATCATCTCCAATACTGGTGTGATGATATCTGAACACATTTGTAATTCGGCAGGTATTATGCCGTCTGGTCCTGCAGACTTGAAGGGCTTGAAGCTATTTAGTGCCCAAAGCAGCTTGTCCCTTATAATCAGACCTTGAGAATGAGTCACCTGTGCCAGTGATCTATTCAGATCAGTGTACCCGGTAATATTGGAGCTACCTGGGAAGTGGGTATCAAGTAGCAGATTGAGCGATTCCTCGCTAGATATCGTCCAGGATCCATCAGCTTTCTTTAGACAGCTGGGCATGGTTGGATTTGAAGCTAGGATTTTTCTTAGCCTTGATGCCTCAGAGACTTCTTCTATTTTGCCACAGAAGAGTCTCCAGGATGATCTTTTGGCTTTCCTTAGCTCTTTTTTGTATAATTTGAGAGCTTCCTTATAGGAGTCCCAATCAGTAAGTAATCTCGAGCTTTTAGCGCGATTGAAGAGTTTCCTGCAATTATTTCTGAGTGGTCCCAGTTCCTGGCTCCACCATTGTGGCTTTCTCTTCCCCATAGGTCGTATGAGGGGACAGGAAGCGGACATCGCTTTATTGAGAGCCGAGGTGAGCTCGTAGACCTTGCCGTCAAGCTCGGAAAAGTTACAGGGTGGACTTAAAAGTTCAGAGGTAACTAGTCCGCGAAGAGTTTCTCTGTATTTGGGCCAATTGGTTTTCCGAGGATTGCGGAAAATGGGTTGGCAGGGAGGATCAACATTGAGGTTGAATTGAAGATAACGGTGATCAGAGAAGGAGTGATCAGTCGAGACCTTCCAACCCGTTATCATGTCGTTGATGGTATCGGAGACAAGAGTAATGTCAAGGACTTCTTGTCTATTTTTGGTAATGAAAGTGGGTTCATTACCAATGTTACATACAATGAGGTTGGTGCTTAAGATATAATCAAAAAGTGACTCACCCCTGTTGTTGATATCCGAGCTTCCCCATACGATGTGATGTGCGTTAGCATCACAGCCGATTATGAGTTCAGCCTTCTGCCTCCTTGCTTCTTCGATCAGTCTCTCCAGGTTATCACCAAGGAGAGGTCCCACGTGGTCTTGGCGAGATATGCCGATGCCAACCAGACTGATCTGCCTGCAGTCTCCAGTTTCGCAGCAGTTATATCCCGATCGCTGAAATTAGGGAGTAAGTAAGCATTAAGGTTTCTTTTCACTAGTATGCACGATCTTGGTTTACCTTTGTCGGTCACATACAGTGAGTAATATCCAGGAGTCTTGAGTCCTTGAACCAGGTTGTGTACAATCCATGGTTCTTGGATCAAGACGACATCTTCCCCGCCTTTAGAGAGGCGAAGAACAAGAGCGGCCGAAGCCTTGATAGAGTGTTGGAGGTTAATCTGGATTAGCTGCAGCATTGTCGCTACAATCCTGAGGCACCTCCACCACGGTGTTATTTAGGCCTTCCAATTCCGAAGACGAACTGAGAAGTTCATCTTCACTCAGAAGAACCCTGTCAAGGAAATCGTCAGTTTCCATATCCGATTGGATATCGCTTACGGAGAGTGACGATTTTGCAGTTGCCGCATGATCGGCGGATTCATCGTCCTCCAGCGAAGGGAACGAGGTAGATGGCTCATCATTCGAGAGTTCAGGGTGAGGAGAAGGAGGAGGAAGTTTTCCCGCCTCGAGTTCGTCCTTTTTGTACACCCTCATTTTGACCTCGATCCAGCCAAATCGTATGAGGCCATCTGTTTTTGCCAGGGGAGCCAGGGTTTCCTGATTGATAATGACTACCGCACATCTGTGGGAGCCCTTTTGCTCCTCCAGTTTCGCCACCTTCCAGTTATGGGTCGGTAGAGAGGGGTTGCTTGATCTTAGAATGTCTAAGACGTCCTCTGGAGTGGATGGATTTGGGGGGATCCATATGCGCGATCTTGGCTGGCAGGGGATATCCTCCCTCGCAACGACCTCGAGCCTTGCGCCGGGCCACACCTCTCCAAGCCTACTAATCGCAAGCTTATAGAGGTCAGCCGATCTTTGGTCACTACATGCGACCAGCTTGATGTGGCCTTGATGCCACCCGCCTTCATGGATTAGCGGCGGTGGTCCCGGGTTTTCTCTCATGAATGAGGAGTAATTGCCCGAGAGCGCAGATATTACATCATCCCATCTTTCGTGGGAGATAGTGCCGTCTATGTGACTACGGTCTATAACCGCGATCACAATTTTATCCTTAAGGACCTCGGTAAAAGGCCTGTGAGATGCGGTAGTGGGAGGGTTGCCGGTGTTGTGCACCGCTGTTGGTGTGGGTAGGACCATAATGCATAGTCCCACCCCCGCCAGAATTGGGTTTAGTTGTGGGTTTAGCGCCGACACCAGAAGGACCATGAGAAGGCACAGTCCCTCCTTCAGTCAGCCTTGCAGACGCGGAGGTAGTTGAAGGGCCAGCAGAGGGGGGATCATGATGCACAGTCCTCTCTCTGTTGTGAAGGGTTTTTTTTTGCTCGCAACCGCTAGTGGAGAGACCATGTGTATCCACAGTCCCAATCCTAGCTGGTGCCACAAGAGCTTTGCCGGTAGACAGTTTGGTCGCCGTACTACCGTCCGGTTTTAAAGGGGAACCGGCCGTACACTTTTTTGTTTTGTTTTTGTTTGTTTTGTTTTGTTAGGTTTCATATTAAGTCCCACGAGTAGCGGAGAAAAGAGGTCCATCTGCACAGAGATCCGCATTGTGCAGATAAGGCTAGTTAATCCGGAGGGCGCCAGGTGTCCGGATACTCCGTACGCGACTGAGCTATTTGATGACTGGGCCCTCAGCCAGGTTGACTCTCGGCACGGGTCGTATGACACCTTACGTCCAGCCCAGGTGGTAAAGGAGGGGAATTTGGAAGGACGTGTTGTCCTGTAAAGGCCGCATAGTGGTACACTTAACTGCGCTTTGAGAAAGAAAAGAGGAGAGGGGGACGTAAAGTCCGGGTCAATACTTGGTTGACGCTCGTCAGCAGCCTGTCTGTCATGGGTGGCCCTTAGACAGCATACCCCGTTGAAGCTGCGCCATAAGCCTTCGCACCGGCACCATCGAATGCAATGATGGTACACAGCTAGGGTGGGTCAAAAAATTATTTTTTGGAATTGAGAGTTCTAATAGCACTAAAAAGTGGCCATCTGGTGTCCATAGCACATATGCAAAATATTTTTGAAATCGGTTGACTTTATCTGCCACCAATTTATCTTTAAAGTTTTGACGTTTTCAACTTATTTACCATAATTGATTTTTTTCTTTTTCAAATTTTTCAAATTTTTAAATGAGGTGGCTTTGACTTTCTGTTGGGCTTATTTCGTTATTTGAACTTTATTTTTAAAAAAATCAAAGTAGGCCGTTACCCAAATTAAAAAAAACACAGTAACTGGCATCCATTTAAAAAGTTTTTCATCTTCAGTGTAGTCGCAAAATTGAAGCTAAGTTTATATTATAGTTGTGATTGTGATTGCTTTTAAAATTTCCTTGAATTAAATCTGTCGCAATGGAACGTACTAGAAAGGCTTTCAAATGTCCTATATTTGGCGAGACTTGTGATTTTAAAACTAATGTCCTCCCCACTTACGAAGAGGTAATGAAATGTTATGAATGGAACAGGCAAAATTTGAAAATTAATAAAAAGGAACCAACTTTTAAGGAAATAAGTGATATAGTGTGTGAAAAAATCGAATTTGTTTGGAAACAGGCACCACTACCGGTTGTTTCGACTACGAGATCATTACAAATGATAAAATCTTATCATGGTAAGTGTAAACAACTTCTTAAGTTCCATCCCAACATTCCAAAAAAAAAGCTAGAGGAATTTGTTTCTGCTAGCAAAGTTTTATTTGACATTTCATCTTGTAAATGCTCCGATTTTTCAAAATGCAACTGTCCAAAAGAGAGAAAGGTACCACTGAATGAAAGAAGTTTTCTGAATGATCAAAGAACGACAAGGAAAATGATAATTGGGAACACAGATGTACTCGCTACAAAAAATAATCTGAAAAGTCTGAAAAGAAAAATGGATAGAGAAACATCAGCAACTTGCCTTGCGAAAACATCTAAAACTGTTTTTGCTTCTGTTCTAAACAATATTGCAACAGAAGTACCATCGGATTCATGTGAAGATTCAGATAGCGAAGATATTTTTACAGTTGACGACTCCAAAGAAAAGGAAAAAAAACAGCAATCCGTAACACTGAATTACTCCGCGTTATCTCAAACCTGCGACCGATATGGGGTATCAGACAGAGCGGCAGCTGCCATTGCTTCTGTAATCTTACAGGAATCTGAATTACCCATTATTGACAAAAATAAACTAAGAAGGGAGCGAAAAAAGGCAAGAGAAAGTGTTCAAAATAAAGAATCTGTTTCTGAGATCAGTGCTTTGTATTTCGACGGTCGAAAGGACAAAACTTTAGTCAACCGGAAAAGAAATGGAAAGTATTATCGCGAACAAGTGATCGAAGAACATATTTCACTTATAAGCGAACCAGAGTCAAAATACTTAGGTTACATCGCTCCAACATCAGGAACTGCTAAATGTGTTGAACAAGAGTTGTTTAACTATTTTCTGACAGAAAACATATCATTGGAAAATTTAGTAGCTATTGGATGTGATGGTACCAATGTCAATGTTGGGAAATTTGGAGGGATCATGCGTCTGTTGGAAAAAAGATTAAAAAGACCATTACAATGGATAGTTTGCATGTTACATATGAATGAGCTGCCATTCCGTCATTTATTTGCCCATATTGATGGCGTAACTTCGGGACCAAGAACATTTTCAGGAGTGATTGGAAAGGATCTGGAAAATTGCGAAGAAAAGTCCATAGTTAAATTTAAGAGCATTCCAGGAGAGTCGCTGCCGATAATGGACACGAAGAACCTTAGCTCTGACCAACTTTATTTATTCAGGATCGTTTCAGCGGTTTTGACCGGCAGTTGTCCCGATGACCTAGGTGATAAATCCCCCGGAAAGATGTCCCATGCTAGGTGGCTCACTAAAGCTAATCGTATTCTTCGTCTGTATATCGGAACAGCAACTCCTACGGATAGTTTGATATTGTTAGCAACTTACGTCGTGAAGGTGTATGCTCCAACTTGGTTCAATATTAAAAGCCAACCGACCTGCAAAGATGGAGCCAGGCATTTATGGGGTTTAATCTCGAAAAGTCGCTATCTTTCCGTTGAATATCAGACTGTTATTGATCCTGTAATCAAACGAAACAGTTTCTTTGCGCATTCAGAAAATTTATTGCTGGCAATGTTAACTGATCCAAGAAAACATATCAGAGAATTGGCTCTGCGCCGTATTTTAAAAGCTCGCACCGAAAAACCAACTCGGTTAAGAGTTTTTGAAGTGCCAAATATAAAATTGGATGGAAAAGTGTACTATGACCTCATCGATTGGCAAAAGGATATTTTTGAACCACCTATATTAAAACATATTACAAACGATGAACTTCAATACTTTATTGCTCAGGAAGAAAACAACCAGATTGAATTTTTGCGGCTACCATGTCACACCCAGGCCGTTGAGAGGGCAGTTAAGACCGTCACAGAAGCATCAGCAACTTTATGTACAAAAGAAGCACGTGAAGGATTTATACAATCTAAGATTGTATCTCGTAAATTAATGCCAAAATTTGACAGTAAAAAAGACTTTTGTGTAAAATGATTGTCAATTTAAAATCAAATATTTATAAAGTTCCCTTTAATAAATCCAATGTGATAAAAAAATAATTTTTGTTGCATTTTTAAGTGAAAATAATGAATTAAGAAAGAGATTTACCTTACTTTGGAAATTTATTACTCAATACTTTTTTAATTAAAAATTGGAGGCAGAAGGAGTTGTCTGATCTCAATAAAATTTTTTGTGTTCATTCACAACATCATTTCGCAACTTTTAACCGCTATTAGAATCGAAAACTATCAAAAAAAAAAATTTTCATACAAATGTGGCCCACCCTAGTACACACGTCAAGGTGACTGACCCCGCGAAGGCAAAAAAAAAAAAAAAAAAAAAAAAATGTTTAACTCGTGCTAAACTTCACTGTATGGTAAACGGACGGACGGAAAGCGAAATCAGTCAATCTATGTAGAAACAAAAATGTAGGGACAGGTATTAGGCCACTTTGGATACATTGGTACCCTCCCTATCCCTGAACGTGAATCACCTTTGAAAACTAGGGTATCCGTGCTTTAATCCAGTTGACCCTTAATTAAATCTTCAGTTGGATTTAAGTGGATATTATTGGAATCAGCAATGTCTCAGCCCCCATTAAATTAAATTAAACCAGCATATTTATTTGTAGTCTAAGATACATTATTTATTGTTATGGGGTTTACGAACTTCATATTTGCTTAATCTATCTTATATCATAAGGTAAGTATGGAGGGGAGATATTCAGTTATTTAGAGTGTCAATGATAACTCAAATTAATTAAAAAAAACTTAATTTATAGGGAAACTTAGTTCTCTTTAGCAACGTTAAATATACTTAATATATATATGGAAAAGCCTTTATGGAGCGTAATTTCAAATGTTAACCGAGGACAAATGCGTATTTAGGTTGGCATTTTTATTGTGCTTTCGAGCTTCCGTTTATTTTAATCAGCGATCTTTAATTAAATAATAAAAGACTTACTTGGTGAGATCCTTGAATGGATATACAAGTGTTGTTCGCCGAATGAATATAAGTGTGTATAAGCGTGTGGTGTAGTTCCAATTGAAGTGTTGTGCGCACAATCCTCCCCTTTGGACTCTAGTTAGGTGTAAACGAAAAGAAATTAGTACTTTCATAAGGCCATAAGAGTCTTTGATTATTTAATTATGCAGCAAGGGAAATCCTTAAAAAAACATTAATGTACCAGAAATTCAATATTTAAAATTACCTCCTGACGCTACGCTTAATTCTAAGATATAGAAGAACAACAAAACGAAATGCTTATGTCTAACTAATTAATATTGATACGTATATAAAAAAAAACTAAAAAAAAAATCCACAAATTGTGCACTCTTTCTCCTTCCATACATCAGCTACTACTGACTCTACCGATTATTGTCGGACAAATCTAATTGATAATTCCTTGATGGTGAATTGGGAATACCGGTGCAGCGCCTTTACGTCTGTCGCTGTGTAGATGGTGAAATGGGCAATCGGAAAGTTGCAGCCCTATTAACTCCGCGACATGTGTCCAACGGGATGTTTTCTGTAAAAACTGGTGCTCCCGTGTTGCTAATGGCAGGTGGAAGTTAACTGACGCTGATGACTTTTAATGGTTCGAGTTGTGGTAGGTTAGGACCAGCCCAGTAGTTAGGTCTTGGACGGGTTTAGCTGGCGGACCTCGTGGTGACGATTGATGATGAACGATGGAGGTTGATGAATATGGTCTGGCGGGGAAGATTGATTTCTCGGAGCTACTCTCTTCGTTTCTTTTTCTTTTATTTTCACCGCTCGCCGAAACTAGTTTTTTGGTTTTTACCTCTTATTATTTACTTTCTCTTTTTTTTTTTTGTTCAATACTTTGTCGTTATAATATGACAAACGTTAATTCCAGCACACTGCTTAATGGTTTGGCTGCCACAAGTAAAAAGACTACATCCAGCGTGAACATCGTGGCTCGCTAACTATCATATTTTTTCCTCAAGCCATTTGTCATTTCATTGTCTATTTCCGCTTATAGTATTGCCATATTTTATTTTATTTTATAACCAGAATTATTTTAAGAAACTTAATCTAATGTAACGAACTCTTATTTCAAATTCAAACTTAACGTACTTCATTGAGCATATACACAAACCATAGAATTAGCGATCTTAAATCCAAACCCATTGAGCTCCTCAAAGTATTCCAAATCGTATTCAGCTTCTCAAATTGTTTAATTTATATAATATTTTCACTCAATATTACAATTCACACTTGTTTCCTTACAAAATAATGATAAGACTCAGTGTAAAAATATGTGAACTCGGCTTACTTTTTGGCTTGGTTTTAATTATCATACATTTGTAACCCAAGTATCGCTAAGCGTCCCGCTAGGCATACTATCAGACCAAATTAAAGATATTAAAGATACTAAAGCGAATCCAAGTGTTTCTTTATCATTCTACCTACAGTAATAGCAGTGACAGTAATAGCAGTGACAATTGCGCTAAGTGTTCCACTAGGCCGTTGCTCAATAAACAGAACCTCGTCAGGCAATAGAAGCAGTGACAGGTCAATCGGATTGTGTTTTATATTAAGAGTTTGTGCGTCAACGAAGGGAAAACGACTTCCCTTCCTCGCGTGGCGCACCCCCTCTTACAATTTTATTTTATTTTTTTATTATTTTAGTACATGATAATACAGTGTGCTCAGGATCTTCTCGAATGCAATAATAACCCAAAAGAGGGTAAAATATTTTTTAAATTTTATATCTTTTTAAATTTTATTGCTTTTGTTTACTAATGTTAACGCCTTATTCGTAACAAACCTTCTTGTTTATGATTTGTACAAGAGAAAACAAAAAGGAAACGAATTGGCCTTACTGGCGTATATCTTTAGCGTGATATATTCCCATTAGTTTGCCCTTTAAATCTTCGAGCTGATACAGACAATTATCAACTCTTTTTCTTACCCTGCATTTTATAAATTTGTTTGAAAATTTCGCATTTTTGCCTTGAGACAACTTGCTTTGCTCGAAGTTCCGTCTAAAAACTTCCTGACCCTCAAAAAATGTGATATTTTTAGCCCGAAAATTATAACTTCTCTTCCCTTTTTCATAAGCCTTTTCCAAATTGTCTTTTATTCTATCTCTCAGCAAATTCATTTTATCGGATCTAGAAATTAGCTTCATATCTGATTCTTCCAAACAGTTTAACCTATGCAGCAATCTGTATTCCGAACCATTGGAAATCATGTTTTGGCCGCACATCGCGAAGTATGGTGTACATTGCGTAGCCGTATGAACATCACTTCGCAAAATCGAAGCGATGAGCGAAACATATCTGTCCCATTCATCGTGCTTGCTCTGAATGAGTGCTCGTAATTTCGCTAGTATCTCTCGATTCGCTCTTTCCGATGCGTTAGCTTGTGGGCTATAACGGCCAGTTCTGATATGTTCGACATCGTACATACTTCTTCAACAATTTAGCAAACTCAGAAGATATAAACTGCCTGGCATTGTCGCTATATGTATAAACTGTGGAGTGCCGAAAAGATGGAAAATGTCAGCTTCTAAGTATCTTACCACATTAAAAGAGGTGGCTTTCTTCATGGCTTGTAGAAAAATGAATTTGGTGAAATGGTCTATGGCAATGAAAATGACTGAGTTACCTAGCTTTGTCCGCGGATATTGCCCAAGAAAATCGATATATAAACGCTGCATGGGTCTATCCGTTGCAATTTGACTGCCCATTTTTGGCCGAAGGGTAGCGTTACGAGCTTTTATACCTTTGCAGATATCGCAAGCACTTATATACGATTTTACTTGGTTTGCCATTCCCGGCCAGAAATATTTCTGCCTAATGCGATAGAGCGTTTTGGCAAATCCTCCGTGACACCCGATCTCATTGTGATACTTTCTTACCACCTCCGCCGTTAGCTCCTCTGGTAACCATAGTCGCCATAAATCAACCTCTTCATCCTCAGAGCCTCGCCTAAATTTAACTCGCTTATAGATATAATTTTCTGAAATACATATATCAGGAAAGTTGCTTTGGTGTTCGGAAAGTGTACGTTTTAGCTGTTAATAAGATAACGAAGCAAAATGCTGACAATTCAAATCGATTTCAAATTGAGTTGGTAGAGTTTCGATTTCGTCCATATTTACCCGTGACAATGTGTCTGGAACAATATTGAGGGAGCCTTTTCGGTGCTCAATTTCAAAATCGTAAGGCTGCAACTTTAAGCTCCACCAAGCTAATCGGCCGTTCAGATCTTTTTGCGACATAAGCCATTTAAGGCTTGAATGATCAGTTACGATTTTAAAAGGCAATCCTTCAACATATGGTCTAAACTTACGCACACAAACAATGGCAGCCAAGCATTCCAATTCAGATACTGTGTAGTTTTTTTGAGCGTCATTTAGTTTTTGGGATACGTACGCTATCGGTTTCTCATGTCCATCATTATCAACCTGATAGAGAACACCACCAACACCCGTTGATGACGCGTCACATTGTATGGTGAACTCTCTTTCAAAATCTGGTTGAGCCAGTACCAGTGCGGAGGTTAACGCTTCTTTAAGCTTGTGAAAAGCAGATATCGCGTTCTCGGTCAGGCTGAACGTTTTAATTTTTCGGAGGCAGTCTGTCGGAAAATTTTCGAATAAACTGACGGTACCAGCCAGTCATTCATACAAATCGGCGTATTTGCCTGGCCGTTTTCGGTTCAGGAAATTGGGTAATCGCCTCAACCTTAGCTGGGTCAGTTTTCAGACATCCTTGGCCAACAATATAACCGAAGTATTTTATCTCCTTTTGACAAAACTTACTCTTTTTTACATTTATCGTAAGTTTTGCTTCACGCAGACATTTCGCGACTTTAGCTAACAAATCCAAATGCATATCGTAATTTGCCGAACACAACAGTAGATCGTCTAAGTATATGAATACGTTCTCACGAATGTCTGATGGAATCACACGATCCACGAGACGACTCATTCTCTGTGCGGCGTTGCATAGTCCGAAAGGCATAACTGTAAAATGATACAGTGGCCTTCCAGGTACTGCGAATGCCGTTTTTTTTTTAGACGACATTTCAAGAGGGATTTGCCAATATGCATCTTTAAGGTCAATCCCTGTTATGAAATGCGTGTCCTTTAACCTACTTAACAATCCACCTATGTGGGGCAATGGATAGGCATCTTTCTTTGTGACGCTATTTAATTTGCGAGAATCGAGGCAAAGTCGGATTTTTCCTGGTTTCCGTACAAGAACAATTGGCGAGCACCACGGACTATCACTTTTTTCAATCACGCCGAGTGAAAGCATCCTGTCTAGTTCGGCGTAAGCTTCTGCTTGGCGGGGTGGTGAAAGTGGGAAATGTTTCGCTTTGATGGGTACCGCCTCTTGTGTATCTATGACGTGTGCCTCAATATCCGTTTTTCCTAACCCGAGTTTCTCAAATGATGGAAATTGCCCTATTACTTTATCCAGCTCATATTTCTGCTTAGGGGTTAGCTCGTGCAGATTATTTTCAGAAATTCCGGTATAATTATTACTAACACTTAGCTCTGAAACAATTTGTGGAGCAACATTAAACTCTCGCCATAAGTTGATTCCTAAATAGGCTTTTTGCTGAAGGCTTGGGACTATGTAAAAATCAATTGTTTTTGTTAAATTATTAAATGAAATAGGTATTTTGCAGAAACCATGAATCGGTTGCTTAGTTCCGTCTGCCGTTTTCAGATGAGAATAGATTCGCTTCACCGCGATTTCGTTACGCTTTACGAACTCGAGGGAGTCTTTTCCAAGAGCGCTGACGGAAGCTCCTGAGTCTAGCAATGCATATACCGTTTCAGATCCAAGTTTTATATTTACAAATGTGTCAGGCCATTTGTAAATATAAAACTTGGTTATCGTCGATGAAAGTACTTTCCAATAGTTTCCTATGTTGTTTCCTTTGCTTGTATCTATTTCGGCACTTGGTTATTTTGTCGGAAATGGTTGGTTTTTCTTTATTTCCAAAAATCCTGGCTTTGGCTGCTGCGTAGTTAGTTACTTTCTGATGCAGTGAGAGTTTCGGGGGAAATTTTTGACTGAGGCGTGTTATATCCGCACTGGCGCGTTTAGAAATTTTGATGACAGATTCTTTTTGAGAAGGACTTGAACCAATAGATCGGCTATGCTCTTCTAATGATTCTTGAAGGTTTATTGACTCGGGGAAAGACCTATCGAACGAGAGTCCCCTGTGGCCATCTCGCTCACTTCGTTGTTTTCCAAATGTTTCTTACATTTTGGAGTGGTCACATTTTTTTCACCACAACGAAAGCAAAACAAATTACGATTTTTAGAAGGGCATTCGTAAAAGGAATGACCATTTTGGTCACAATTCCAGCATCTGAATTTTGATATATCTAACGGATACTTGGGTGGAAATGATCTTCGACCGTGCGAAAAAGCAGAAACGTCATGTGGCTCGCAATATGCGTTCGCATCTAAAACCTGGAGATTGGTATTATCAATTTCACTGACGGAATGATTCTTAGGTTGTTGATACCTAAGTGATGCTTGATGCTGCAAAAACTTTTCAGCACTACGCGCGATATCACGCAAATATTCAAGACTAGGCGTTTGGTAAGGAAAGAGTAAGGGTCCTAAATTCTCTTTGGCATTTTTCTTTATTAAATCTATCATTTTATAGTCATCCATTGGGTCACCTAGCCTGGAATTGAGGGTTACCATTGCCGTATAATAATCATCAAATGATTCTTTATACGCCTGCCGTCTGGATAACATCCTTATAATTGTGTCATGGTCGTTTTCTATTTTTCCAAATTCTTTAATTAGAGCGTACTTAAGTGACGGATAAGTCGCGTTCGGATTTCGTCTGAGATAGAACCAGAACCATTTTCGGCTTTTCCTTTTAAGAGAACATGAAAGCTTGCCAACACATTTCCCCATGTGCATTGAGACTTCTCTTTTAAGGTTTCAATCTTGAACAAGAAATCCTGTACATTATCGGTTCCATCAAATGATATTTGCCATTTTTCTAACTTAACTATTTGGCTCGTAGAAGACAAATTGGAATTTGATAACGGCGCTGTACGGCCGGTCTCACTTTCAGGGTTTCTGATATGTCTACCGTTTGTAGCGCGTGATTCATATAAGAATTGTTCGAATTCTGTTGAAGAATTGACAATTGGGTGTCCCTGTCTATGCTCTGGTCTTTGAGTTTGTCTATTGACACTTAAATTATCAAACCTTTCGAGGAACGCCTCTTTAATGGCCTTCATCTCATTGATGTACACTCTTTGATTAGCTTCTTGTATCCTTTGAAATGCCACTAATGCTTCTGCACCCAAAGCATTAGATTGAGCTTGAGGTGGAGTATTATCAATGTGTTGAATGCTTTGGTTACTAGAACCAGTAGGAATTTGCTGATGAACCACCTGACTGCTCGCATTTTGATTGCTTGAGTGAGCGATACTAACAATTTGCCACCTTGCTGAGTTGGTCTCAGTGTTTGTGGTAAATCAAACTTGGTGGATTGAGACTCTGGATTGTTATAAGCCATATTGTCGAGGTGTGAGGTTTCAATTTGCAAAAGGTTCAATCTACTAGTAGATTGCGAAATAGGTTTTTGTGTCTTGTTATTTGAAAACGAACGAGTATTTCTATCAGGGGTTCTTGTTCTTCTGATTCTGTTGGAATATTAATTTGGGAAGACGAATTTGATCGGCTAAATGTAGCACTTTTTATAGAATTTTTACTACTAGATTTCTGCGAATTACTTCTTAGAGATCTATTCATTTTGTAATTAAGAAACTACTGAAATAACGTGATAAGGATTTGTAAATATTTTAAACTTCAATGTATGTTCTCATAACTAAACTGTGGGCTGATTTCAGACTGATTTCTATCCATATGTTAAAACAACTGACCATTCACAAAGATTGACTGATTTGCATTAAATATTGTTTTTGAAGTGCAGCTTCATTAAAATGAAAGGACTAACTTCTGTAAGTAGATATTAACATTATCCAAGTAACACTTACAAGTTTATTCCTTGAAGTATCAAACTTGAGACTTACTTGGTTAAAATTTTGAAATAATTTGAGGAAAGATGTTATTTGTAGCATGCCGCAATACCTCAATTAACAATCGACTATATTGGACGAATGCTACTATACAACATAATTGATTTCGGTAAGAAAATTTTTCAAGAGCAACTCGAATTACAAATTAACTGCAATGTGTCGGGACTAACTTGTCTCCTTATCTTTTCCTAAATCAGAGTACTGTTCCTGATTTGTTTTGCAAACAAAAGCCTGAAAGTTGGGCGCCATTTCTCTTGTTGTGTCTCCCTGGTTGTTCTGTCTGGAGCGAGGTGTTACAGCGGTATCGACAAACATCTTACTTGGCATGCTGGCGGCACGGCTCAGCCTAGCTCGCCGAATATAGGAGGGGTTCTTGATGTAGTCATACCTTAAGACACGCAAAGAAAACATCTCATGCCAAGTTTCACTAAAAAAAATGTTTAACTCGTGCTAAACTTCACTGTATGGTAAACGGACGGACGGAAAGCGAAATCAGTCAATCTATGTAGTGACAGGTATTAGGCCACGTTGGATACATTGGTACCCTCCCTATCACTGAACGTGAATCACCTTTGGCAACTAGGGTATCCGTGCTTTAATCCAGTTGCCCCTTAATTAAATCTTCAGTGGGATTTAAGTGGATATTATTGGAATCAGCAATGTCTCAGCCCCCATTAAATTAAATTAAACCAGCATATTTATTTGTAGTCTAAGATACATTATTTATTGTTATGGGGTTTACGAACTTCATATTTGCTTAATCTATCTTATATCATAAGGTTAGTATGGAGGGGAGATATTCAGTTATTTAGAGTGTCAATGATAACTCAAATTAATTAAAAAAAAACTTAATTTATAGGGAAACTTAGTTCTCTTTAACAACGTTAAATATAATTAATATATATATGGAAAAGCCTTTATGGAGCGTAATTTCAAATGTTAACCGAGGACAAATGCGTATTTAGGTTGGCATTTTTATTGTGCTTTCGAGCTTCCGTTTATTTTAATCAGCGATCTTTAATTAAATAATAAAAGACTTACTTGGTGAGATCCTTGAATGGATATACAAAAGTGTTGTTCGCCGAATGAATATAAGTGTGTATAAGCGTGTGGTGTAGTTCCAATTGAAGTGTTGTGCGCACAATACTCCCCTTTGGACTCTAGTTAGGTGTAAAAGAAAACAAATTAGTACTTTCATAAGGCCATAAGAGTCTTTGATTATTTAATTATGCAGCAAGGGAAATCCTTAAAAAAAACATTAATGCACTAGAAATTCAATATTTAAAATTACCTCCTGACGCTACGCTTAAATCTAAGATATAGAAGAACAACAAAACGAAATGCTTATGTCTAACTAATTAATATTGATACGTATATAAAAAAAAACTAAAAAAAAAATCAACAAATTGTGCACTCTTTCTCCTTCCATACATCAGCTACTACTGACTCTACCGATTATTGTCGGACAAATCTAATTGATAATTCCTTGATGGTGAATTGGGAATACCGGTGCAGCGCCTTTACGTCTGTCGCTGAGTAGATGGTGAAATGGGCAATCGGAAAGTTGCAGCCCCATTAACTCCGCGACATGTGTCCAACGGGATGTTTTCTGTAAAAACTGGTGCTCCCGTGTTGCTAATGGCAGGTGGAAGTTAACTGACGCTGATGACTTTTAATGGTTCGAGTTGTCGTAGGTTAGGACCAGCCCAGTAGTTAGGTCTTGGACGGGTTTAGCTGGCGGACCTCGTGGTGACGATTGATGATGAACGATGGAGGTTGATGAATATGGTCCGGCGGGGAAGATTGATTTCTCGGAGCTACTCTCTTCGTTTCTTTTTCTTTTATTTTCACCGCTCGCCGAAATTAGTTTTTTGGTTTTTACCGCTTATTATTTATTTTCTCTTTTTTTTTTTTTTTTTGTTCAATACTTTGTCGTTATAATATGACAAACGTTAATTCCAGCACACTGCTTAATGGTTTGGCTGCCACAAGTAAAAAGACTACATCCAGCGTGAACATCGTGGCTCGCTAACTATCATTTTTTTTCCTCAAGCCATTTGTCATTTCATTGTCTATTTCCGCCTATAGTATTGCCATATTTTATTTTATTATATTTTATTTTTTTATTTTTTTAGTACATGATAATACAGTGTCCTCAGGATCTGCTCGAATGCAATAATAACCCAAAAGAGGGTAAAATATTTTGTAAATTTTATATCTTTTTAAATTTTGTTGCTTTTGTTTAATAATGTTAACGCCTTATTCGTAACATATTCAATTTTTCCTTTCAAACGAATCGCTTATCAATCATACATACGCAGAAGTCAGATTTCTTATTTTTCCATCATCTCCCTCTCATCAAACATACTACTTGCCGAAGCGAAGGCAACATTGCAAATCATCAAATGTATTCGGCTATTACACAGAAAAATAAATAAATACTAGCACTTCCACAAAAATTAAAATCATATGGCATGACCAGAGAGTCGATAATGCGAGATCCATTATCCTCCATACAAATTATCTTACTTTAATTCCATCATAAACCCCTGCTTCTTGCAAATCCTACATTCTACCTGTGTTTCGAAACAACGAAAATGCCTATGCTCCTTTTCTTACAAAGAAAAAAAAATACATACAAACATGGAAATGCAATTATGAAAAGGCGTACAAGGAAAACAAATTCCTTCATTCTGCATGACCTAGCGCACTTTAAGTTTAATATAAGTTAAAAGAAGCAAAATCATATATTTACTTCTTCTACACACTCACAGGATAATTTTTCTTTCAAAATGTGAGAAAATCCAAACAAATTTATCCTTTCTTTCATTTTCATACTTGTGGTTTCATTCCCTCCTACACAATAAATTCATTCTTACTGCTGTCATATCGAAACCAAGAACCAATCCAAATTCATTACCCAATTCATAATCGAAATCGTAACATCGATGCATGCGCCAGACGGTGGGACTTGCTAACACAAAAAAGGCTTCATGATAGTACTATAGAGTTTATATACAATGGCCTGACAACCAAGATGTCAAGTCATTGTATATAAACTCTATAGAGATTCTCATTTGACTGTCAAATTTTTTGTTTTTTTTTTGTTTTGCCCCTGACAAATGTCAGAAAACCAATGGCGGGTAAACAAACCAAATCATTTAGCAGTAATAGGCGGGAAAATACTAGGAATCAGCAAACAAAAGTAATTTTTTTATTAATAATCAATAGTTTCTCGATATATTTTTAGGAAAATGGATTCGTTAAAATATGCAAAGAAGTTGGAAGCAGTAAAGAGAAAGAACTGATCTGCAAAGTTGTCTTTATTTGCCAACTTTCAGGTGATGGCGAAGACGGAGCTGTGGTTTCGTGTGAATAAAGTGTTAAAGGCAGTCTTCTTGAAGATAAATTTAATCCAAATGCCAAAACAGAGAGAAAATTCTCATCATTTTACAAACGGCTGGTCAATGCACTTGACAAAGACCTATATGGACCCGATAATCATCTCGTAGTTTGACATCGAAGGTATTTTATTCAAGAAACTGATGCCGTCCAAGTGAAACAACCTGGTGATATAAACGTTCATTGTATAATTCGCTTTCTATATGCCATTGCATTTCAATGTGGACCCAAGTTCGGCGCGTCTGCTGGGAGTGCATACTCAGACTCGTCCAGTAATCACATAAGGCCTTTGGCAATTTATTAAGACATATAAATTATAAGATGCACACGAGCGTCAATAAATAAACTGTGACAAATATCTGGAGCAAATATTTGGTTATCCACGAATGAAGTTTGCTGTTCACCGAAGCGTTTAAACCCACTGTTTCATCCCCAGATATAGTTGGGATCAATGATTGATTCACGCTCGTATGCATCTTATAATTTATGTGTCTTAATAAATTGCCAAAGGCCTGATGTGATTACGGGACGAGTCTGAGTATGCACTCCCAGCAAACGCGCCGAACTTGGGTCCACATTGAAATGCAATGGCATATAGAAAGCGAATTATACAATGAACGTTTATATCACCAGGTTGTTTCACTTGGACGGCATCAGTTTCTTGAGTAAAATACCTTCGATGTCAATCTACGAGATGATTATCGGGTCCATATAGGACTTTGTCGAGTTCATTGACCAGCCGTTTGAAAAATGATGAGAATTTTCTCTCTGTTTTGGTATTTGGATTAAATTTATCTTCAAGAAGACTGCCTTTAACACTTTATTCACACGAAATCACAGCTCCGTCTTCCCATCACCTGAAAGTTAGCAAATAAAGACAACTTTGCAGATCAGTTCTTTCTCTTTACTGCTTCCAACTTCTTTGCATATTTTAATGAATTCATTTTCCTAAAAATATATCGAGAAACTATCGATTATTAATAAAAAAATTACTTTTGTTTGCTGATTCCTATTATTTTCCCGCCTATCGCTGATAATTATTTTGTTTGTTTACCCTCAACACAGTTGTTTGTTTTTCGATTTGGCATTGATTTGACATCTGTCAACCAAGTGTGGATCCCTATAGTATTATCATGAAGCCTTTTTTTGTGTTAGCAAGTCCCACCGTCTGGCGCATGCATCGATGTTACGATTTCGATTATGAATTGGGTAATGAATTTGGATTGGTTCTTGGTTTCGATATGACAGCAGTAAGAATGAATTTATTGTGTAGGAGGGAATGAAACCACAAGTATGAAAATGAAAGAAAGGATAAATATATTTGGATTTTCTCACATTTTGAAAGAAAAATTATCCTGTGAGTGTGAAGAAGAAGCAAATATATGATTTTGCTTCTTTTAACTTATATTAAATTTAAAATGAGATAGGTCACGCAGAATGAAGAAATTTGTTTTTGTTGTACCTATGCTTCGGATTTCCCGAACGAAAGGAATTTCTGCATAATTGGAGATTTTTGCCGAAAATTCTGCGGACTGCCCGAAAAGGAAAGAGATGCAGCCTCCTGTTTTCGATGGTCAAACATCATGGCCAATTTATAAGAAACAGTTTGAAGCAGCTGCAATGGCGAACAGCTGGGACAGCGAGGAAAAGTCAATTGCGCTAACGCTCGCACTAAGAGGTACAGCTGCGGAGTTACTCCAAACTGTCTCAGAAGAGAAGCAACACAACTACGACGCCCTGGTCAAGGCTATAGAGATGCGCTTCGGTGATGAGCATATGCAGCAAGTGTACAGGGTCCAGCTACGCAGTAGAGTCCAGAAGCGGGGAGAAACACTTCAACAGCTGCAAGCAGATATCGAACGTCTGGCACATTTGTCATATCCTAATGCTGGTGAGGTTCTCATCAATGAAATGGCTGTGGAGGCGTTTATACAAGCCATTGAATATAGACAACTGCAAGTGGCCATAAGAATGGCTGGAAAGAGAACTCTCGCTGAGGCCCTAGTATTTGCATTGACAATGCAAGCTGCTAATCAGACATCGAATGTGTTCCACCGCGTAAGGGAAATTACAGCTGTTGAATGCTCATGTCAAAGAGCAGACATCGTAGACCGGAACAGAGATAACAGAGGTCAAATGCGCTGCTGGAACTGCAACAAAATAGGGCACCTACAAAGACAGTGCAGAGCTCCACCCAGACAAGGCAGTTGTCCACATTGCGGGACTAGGAGGCGCAACGAAGAAGCATCTGGCAGATATAGCTTCGCAGAACGAGCAGTCGGGAAACGTGTAACGGGCAGCTTCTCGGAGCAGAAGTGGGTTTCCAGAATCGATGACTCCAGGACCACAATTCAAGTCTCCCAAACCAAACGACGAAACCAGAGTTTAACAGTGGAAGCCTATATAGGTCAAAATAAGTGCGTGGCAGCCATCGACACCGGTGCCACCGCTGCCATTATAAGGAGGGACATCGTCCGTCAGTCTTGGTTGCACAACACCAGCAGTTACTGTCTGAAAACAGCATCAGGAGCGACAGCGAAAGTGTACGGAGATATCATGCTAACAATAAATTTGGCAGGATTACCATTCTCCCACGCTTTCCTAGTAGCCGATATATGTTTCGAATGCATCATTGGAATCGATGTCAATTATCGAAACGTAGAGACGGGAACGAGAACGCCGCATCCCTGAGGACAGTAATTAGTAAGGACGAGGTCCTACCACCTTCTTCAGAGACACTGATTTGGACAAAGCTGGAAGGTGATCCTGGGGCCCACCGATTCTTTCCTGTTGAGCCAGAAGACAACCACTGCCGAAACTGCGTTGTTGGAAAAATGCTTGTCGAGCCGAAGAACAATATGGTTCCCGTACGAGTTCTTAATGCGGAATACAAAAGCGTCAAATTGAAGCAAGGTGAGGTGGTTGGAAAGTGTGTACCGGTTACTGCCATCACGAAACTATCACAGGAAGGTGTTGCGAAGCCTCGTTCACCAATGGGAATGACTGAGGTGAAAAGAACTTTATTGCAGCACTGCGATCTAAATCGGGAGTAGCAAGCCATGACAGGGAAACTCATCAACGAGTTTGCTGATATATTCGCTTCGCGGGACTGCGAGTGTGGCCGAACATACCTTGTACAACACCGGATAGACAATGGAGATGCGAGACCGATTCGTCAGCCTCCCAGACGATTACCGTTGGGTAAGCAGACGGAGGTTGCAGTGCTGTTGTCGACGATGGAGAAGAAAGGAGTAATCGAATGCTCTAAAAGCCCATGGGTATCTCCAATTGTCCTTGTCAAAAAGAAAGATGGCAGCACTCGGTTCTGTGTAGACTATCGCCAACTGAATAATGTCACCAAAAAGGATAGCTACCCTCTACCAAGGATTGACGATACGCTGGATACACTGTCCGGAGCCCGATGGTTTTCCACTCTAGATTTGAAGAGTGGCTACTGGCAAGTGCAGATCCATCCGGAAGACCGCGAGAAAACGGCTTTCATAGCAGGAAACGGGCTCTGGCAATTCACAGTAATGCCATTTGGATTGTGTAACGCGCCGGCAACCTTTGAGCATCTAATGGAGCGTGTTTTGTTGGGGCTAACATGGAAAACGTGTTTGGTCTACTTGGACGATGTCATCGTGGTTGGAAAAACGTTTGAAGAACATCGAGATAACTTGAAGGAAGTGTTCCAGAGACTACGAAGTGCACAATTAAAGCTTAACCCGAAAAAGTGTGATCTCTTTACTCCGAGGGAGTAAGGACTGACCCAGAGATGCGGTGAAAGATTGGCCCGTTCCCAAACTAAGGAGCTTCCTGGGACTTGCAACGTACTACAGACGGTTTGTGAAGGACTTTGCAAGGATCGAAAAGAGCTTGCACCAACTGACGGAAAAGGGAAAACCATTGAAATGGTCAGGTGAATGCGAAGCGAGTTTTAAGAGTCTCAAACACCAACTGTGTGATGCTTCAATTGTAGCGTACCCTACTCCAGGAAAAACATTTATTGTAGATGCCGACGCTAGTAATGTTGGGATCGGAGCCGTTCTTTCGCAGATCCATGATGGCCAAGAGAGAGTGGTTTCCTACTTCAGTAAAGTGCTATCCAAGCCGGAGAGGAACTATTGCGTAACCAGGCGGGAACTCCTGGCTTTGATCCTGGCAACAAAGCACTTCCACAAGTACTTATATGGGCAGAAATTCATCCTGCGTACAGATCATGCGTCTCTAAAGTGGCTGCTGCAGTTTAAGAACCCTGAAGGACAAGTCGCGAGGTGGATTGAACGGCTGCAGATGTATGACTACGAGATACAGCACCGAAAGGGAACTCTTCACTCCAACGCAGATGCCCTCTCCCGGCGGCCCTGCAAGGCTGATTGTAAACATTGCGTACGCCAGGAGGAAAAAGATAAAGTATCAGTCCAACGGTTGAGAGCTGGGCCCATTAGCGGCTGGAGTGCACGGGAGATCCGGAATGCTCAACAGGAAGATCCGGATATCGAGCCGATTCTCGCCTGGAAGGAACATGAGGGCAAGCCGGACTGGCAGCAGATCTCCAATAGGAGTCCGGAATTGAAGGCATACTTGGCACAATGGGACTCACTTCATGTTCAGGATGGCATTTTGAAAAGAAAATGGGAAAGTTCGGATGGAACATCAGCCGTGATGCAACTTGTGGTACCCAGATCGAAAGTCAACGAAGTACTTAGGGAACTACATGATGGAGTGTCCGGAGGTCACTTGGGAGTAAATAAGACACTCGAAAAAGTGCGAGAACACTTACTGGATCCACGCAAGAGACGATTTCGAAAACTGGTGCCGAAAATGCGCCGCTTGCGCAGCCAGTAAAGGCCCGAGAGTAAAAATGCAAGGCAAGATGCATCAATACAACGTTGGAGCGCCCTTTGAAAGGATTGCAGTTGACATCGCAGGACCGTTTCCAGAAACCAACAGTGGAAGCCGCTATATCCTCGTACTGATACTACTTCACTAAATGGCCTGAAGCATTTGCTATACCTAACCAAGAAGCTAAAACCGTGGTAGAGCAGATTGTCCACAACTGGGTAAGCAGATTTGGCGTACCAATGGAATTGCACTCGGACCAAGGTCGCAACTTCGAGTCGAAGATCTTTCAAGGAGTATGCCGGCTACTAGGGATTAAGAAGACAAGAACAACCCCGCTTCATCCACAATCGGACGGAATGGTGGAACGCTTCAATAGAACCTTAAACGAACACCTTTCTAAGGTTGTTGGCGACTGCCAGCGGGACTGGGACAAGCAGATCCCCATGTTCCTATTAGCTTATCGAAGCGCAGTTCATAACACAACAGGACATACTCCATCCGAAATCCTTTTTGGTCGAACCATCCGGTTACCTAGTGAATCGATGTTTGGATCTCCGACTGATGAAGCAACGAATGAAGATGATTATGTTGCGGATCTCAGAGAAATCATCAGAAACATTCATCGAAAAACTAGAGATAAGATTCGGATATCCAGCGACCGCATGAAGACGAGGTACGATACAAAAGCAACCACCATAGGATTCCAGGAAGGAGATCTGGTATGGCTATACAACCCTCATCGCCGAAAAGGCATGTCACCTAAACTACAGCAGGATTGGGAAGGACCCTATAAGATAGTGAAGCGCATCAACGATGTTGTCTACCGGATCCAGCGAGGAGGAGGCAAGTTGAAAGTTGTCCATATGGATCGTCTCCATCGCTACCATGGCGAAAATATTAACGTGCTTGTTCGGGACGAACAAGTTTAAGAGGGGGATATTGTTGCATGTTTACTCAAACTGTGTCATTGAGCATCAATTAGTCAAGTTGCGCCATCTAGTAGAAAGTAGCCATATTACCGATTTTGGCAGCATTTGAAAGCAGTTTGAGTAGCTGTGGAATAACTAGTACACTCTACGAATCTGGGAATTTCGAGAGGTGTCACTAGGAGATATAAATAGATGTTATGTTGTTCTCGAACCTTCTATACTCAACGAATCTGGAAATTTCGAGAGGTGTCACTAGGAGATATAAATAGATGTCGCAGGAGCACCCAAGACATTCGACATTCGAGTTGTGAACCGCGATAAAGAAGGGCGATAGATGACAGTAGTGAAAAGTATAGAGAATATTAAATAAGAGAAAAGTGATTGTTTATTTAAAGTGATTATTGTGAAAGTGAATTGTTGAATTAAATAAGTGAATTATTAGAAAATAATCTAGAATTAAATTGAAAGAGAACTAATAAAGATTAATTAAATAGAATTACGTTTTATCTTTTCGAATCCTAGCCTGGATGTAACAATACTTATTTAATGTTATTCTTATTTAATCAATCGTCATATCAAAGCAATCATCCGACCCTTTTAAAAATAGTACAAGGGTACCTAGATCACCACCAACGGGATTTGTGCCAAAAGCAAAAAATTATTGGACTCCTATGACGCCAAAAGATTTTGGACGCCTTTCGCGGGACTCAACGAAATGCAAAAGCTTCGAGGACGAAAACAAGGAACTCCGCACTAAGCTTAACCAAATTGAACAGCTTTATCAAGGCTATAAAAGAGCTAGATCAGCTGAAAGCTGAAAACAAAGCACTTGTTGAATCTCAACTTAAAAAACAGCCAGAAGCCAAATCATACCACTCAGCTAGCCGCGATTATGATACGGACGAAGAAGAGCTAGTGCGCGAAACGGATTGGATCACTAAGAGAAGACCGAACAAAAAACGGAAAGCCGGCTCCTCACCAGAACTCGTTGTGCTAAAGGATAGAAAATCCAAAAAGGCAAATGCCAACGAAATAGAAACGCTAAGGAAAAAACCTCAAAATAAGGTATACCTTCCACCTCCAATTAACGTTGTCGGAGTTTCAGACTACAGCAAGCTAAGTCGCCTTCAGGAAATAGCAAAGTCCACATTCAAAGTAACATCTCTGAATAATAATGTGTGGAAAATAAATGTAAGCGATGCTGAGAGCTATCGCGCAAAAAAAGGAAGGAAAAACGAAGGGAGGTGGTTTTTGTTTTCTTGTCTTAAGTGAAAAAGAGTCGCATTTACGATTTTCCACCTACCCCTATTATTCGTCCGAGCCTAGTTCTGGTTCTGGTTTCAAGTCTCATGCTTTTAACCAGGATAGGTAACTCTCAGCTGAGAGTAATGTTAATATTACTATGGCTTGGGAGTAATATTAGAAACTCTATAAAAACAAAAAAACAAATTCTTATTTAGAGATGGCTTTATATCCTTGTTAATTTTTTTGATAGTAAACATAACTAGTCCAGTCAACAGAAATTTAATAATTGTTTTTTTGTGGCCAGCTGTCACGCAGTTTATTATTAAATTCCTGGTTTTCAGCATAATGATTTCACTTAGCCAGGTTTCCACTAATCTTTCTTCTTGTTGTTTCTCCGAGAATTGTGTTTCGAAAATTGTTTGCACGCTTTTAGCCGTTTGCTCAAACAGTACCGATGGAACTGTTAGTTTCCCAAACTCCGATGTTGTATTGTTGGTCTTATAAGCTCTCAGTTCAATTAATAAAGTTTGTTCTTTTGCCTTGTTTATATCGTCCGTCATATACTGAGAGCAGTTCTCGCAGTTGAGCTTCTTTTTTAGCTTGCCTGCTGCAAATCCGGCGTAATAAATTGCAGCTGCTTTCTGCAGCTTCTCAGAGCATGATTTCCTCTCGCCATCTTGTAGTTCTAAGTCCATATCTTGTTCCGTGTAATCGCACTCCAGGTCGTTTATATTATGATCTTCAATAAACAAATTTTTTTTAAAAAGTTCGCCTTCTATTGGCTCTCTAATCAAAAAATCGTTCTCATTTGCCAATTGTAATTGCATGTCTTGATTATAGTCAGCTCCCTGCAGTAATGGTTCTGCACCAGCATCTTCATATCCAGAATGTTCTGCCGAACTTAGATGCTGGAAGATAATTTGCTTGAGATTTCGCACAAATCTCCAAGCCGAAGGGTTTCTTTCATAGGAGCCTCTATTACATCGCACCATCGAAAACAAATTTTCTGCGACATCAGTGTTTAAATGTGCAAGCAGTAAATAGTTCTGCTCTTCGCTTTTCAGATGGTCCCACATCTGCACGATTCCCAGCAGCGTCTGCCTTAATCCCTTAATGCTTTCAGGGTCTCAGAGGATTCCGATAAGGCTTGTTTATTGGGATTCCTAGAGTAAAGTTGTCCTGTGTTCAAATGATCAAACAGATCGTTCATTCTTTTGATGAATCTAGCTGTCGCTTCTGCTACTTTCTTTTCTTCGTCAGTCTTGAAGCAGTTTGATGCCAATCCACACATGATTCCAGAATAAACATTATTGCTAAAAATTTGAAAAGATGTGGATAATCAAAGAGCAAAAAAATTCGTTGATTCTCTATATCCACGTAAGGTTCATGCTCCATAAATAGGGGTGGTCCAAGCTTGATGTATGCTGACAAGTTGTTGGATCCTTGGTCACAGGATGTAGCAACAACAGAAAGTCCACAATTAAGTACTCCTTTAATAATTGTGACTAATATCTTCGATAACGTTTCTCCATTTGGTGTTCCAACGTATTACGCAATAGTTTGTTTCCAGTTCCTATTCAAGCCCCTTAGTGTGAATACCATTACTTTGGAGGCTATAATATTCTTCTTTCCGTGCTCTCCAAAGTCTGTAAACCCGTAAATGAAGTCATCCTTAATGCTGTACTCTAATTCCTTCTTTATACTCATTTCGTGGAAAAGTAGTACACATTTCTTGTCCATAGCTGTCATGCTTTTGGATTTGTCAGTAAGCATGTCCGATACTTGCTTGCTGAACCCAGCTGGTAGGCGTATTTCCGAATGCCAACGGTAAATGGTGCTTACCGATGGCAGTTTCAATCCTGCACTCACCAAAAATGAGTAACAGGCCGGGGACTTATAAAAAACTTTTAAAAAAAATCTTTTTCTTCCTGCTCCCAAGGACTGTTTGCTTTGTGAAACAGCTGTGTGAAAACAAATGTCCGCAGCTCAGCTGTCGAGTTTTCCATCTGTTTCTCCACATTTTTTTTTTAAATTATACTCACGGTTTTTCCTGAGCCTTTTTGGCGTGCTAAATATATATCGCGGTACGGCACGTAATGGCTTTACCTTTCAACGCTTTGTAGGAATATTTCCTCGGTGAAGGAAATTGGGAGGAAGAAATGGATGAAGAAGCAGCCATATCTACAATAGAGGAATCTCTAACATATGTGCATGTGGAGCTCGAAGCCAAATTGGGTAGAGATAAAGGCGAAATTGTATGAAGTAGCTCTGGATAAGCATCGAGTTCCCCAGACGTAACCGTAGAAGTCAGCTCATTCTGCGACCTATACGCCTCAATCAAACGAACAAATGAAGTGTCAATTGCGTTTTCGGAGCAAATACAAAGCGATAATGAAGAAATCGGCAGTGCAGTTTTGGATAAGATCTTACGTGTAAACTTATCCTGTATGTCCTTAGCATAAAAGTGATTTTCACACATTATTGAACGCTTTATGGTAGTACCCTTCAAGCAAGAGACTCCGTTTTACGTCCGCAAACGGAGTCAATGACATATGGAGTACTCCGCATACGGCTCCGCATACGGGTCCGAAAAACGACGTTTTTCAGATCCAATTAGTATGGAAATTGTAATAGCCGCGGACTCACATGTGTATGTATTGTGACAGATTGAGTTCGCTATGCTCAGCAAAAAACGAATCCAAAACTGATCCAAAAAAAAGGTACAAATCGAGGCTAGATAAGAAGAGAAACGAGAATCGAGTATCGCTAAAATAAAAATCAGAAATGTTTGTTCATGTTTATTTTATTTCTTAAAAACAATACATTTTTCCATTTGGAATACCTGCTACCATTTCTCCTTCTCCTGCAAAATAAATGAATCAAATAAATGTGTATGTTATCTATACATATGTATGTTACTTACTTTCAGCATGAATTTGTGCCGGTAGCATTAAAATCATCGAAATTTGGACCACGATTGGTAGTCTCGCCTTCATCGGTTGCTATTTTTTTCTTTGATTTTGATAAATCTAAATTCAAACAAAGTTTAATTAAGCAAATAATTGTGTGCAATAATAAATTCAATTTTAGTTTACCTTTTAAAGAAAATTATATCTGCAGCTGCAGCCAGAGACAGTGTCAGTGACAGATGAACGAATCGTCATTACAAATAACTATTCTCGACTCTCGCTCTTCTTCTTATTGGCAATGTAGCTACAGTCAATTTACAAATGTGTGCGTGGAACGCCTCATATATCGCGGATCCAAAAATGACGGGAAAAGTTGGGTCAGTGTTTTTGCTTGAAGGGTAGTAACACTTCCATGTTTCAACCAAATTGCCCTTCTGTAATCTGTTGGGACGTTAAAGAATGACAACGAACTGAACGGTATTTGCTAAATATGTACTAAGTAAATAAACTCACAGCGCTAGCAATGACACTTTCTCCAATTACTTTTTTGCAAACGAGGCTTTTCGATTAAAGTTAATTTTGATTTACTAATAAACACTCATTAATTTAAAGCACAGTATGATCAAACTAAATTATAATTTCAACTGGTAATGTCTGGCTAAAAAAAGCGCAAAATCGAAATAACAAGAAAAAGTAATTTATCTGATACAATTTCCCACCAATATCGGTTATACCGTTATTTTATTTTATTATTACACACTTAGGTGAACAATTTGCAATGTCACTACACACACACCTGCAATCATGTATTTATGAAAATAAAACACGAAACTGGTGTCTTTCTTGCTATATAAAAAGCTATCATTTTCATTTTTATGGAAGTGTTAGTATTTATTTATTTTTCTGTGTAACAGCCGAATACTTTTGATGATTTGCAATGTTGCCTTCGCTTCGGCAAGTAGTATGTTTGATGAGACACAGACACCAATTGTATTGAATACAAAGGAACAAGTTACAGGTGATTGTGATGGTCTAATTGCAATATGCCATAACCTACCCCAAACTTTCATCGAAGCCAACAAATAATAGGTATACCATCAATCTACTCGATAACAATTCTCCCACCTTTAAATATGTATATACATTTTGACTTGCAAATACGAATTATAAAAAAAATCATTTTATAATCGTACACATACATAGGTACCAATTATCGCAAGTGTATTAAATACCAGAAACCATAACCTACCCCAAACTTCCATCAGAGCAAACAAATAATATGGCATAAGCCTACTCGTTAATAATTCCTTCACCTTCAAAAAAGCGCAAAAATAATTTGCAATGCGAATGCATAGTCACTACACACACACACACCTGCAATCATGTATTTATGAAAACAAAATACGAAACTGGTGTCTTTCTTGCTATATAAAAAAATATCATTATCCATCCTTTTCTAACGACAAAGTCAGAGCCACCGAACCATTTCCAAATGTAAACAAACATTCATCTTCATTCTTTTTGGGGAATTGGATGAACATGAATGCGATACAGTTTTGCAATCCATATAATGGTTTGTGCATTGGCATGTGCAAGGTAACATGCCATGTTAGACCACCAGATTGCGACCCCGTCGATGGTCTTCATGATAGTACTGTTGCATGTTTGCTCAAGCTGTGTCATTGAGCAGCAATTAGTCAAGTTGCGCCATCTAGTAGAAAGTAGCCATATTACCGATTTTGGCAGCATTTGAATATTAGTTTGAGTAGCTGTGGAATAACTAGTACATACATAATTAAATTGTTCTCGAACCTTCTAAACGAACCTTCTCTACGAATCTGGAAATTTCGAGAGGTGTCACTAGGAGATATAAATAGACGTCGCAGGAGCACCCAAGCATTGTATATAAACCTTATAGTAGTGCAAATCATGATAGTCTAGTTCTACACCATTCTCGTGCTGGGAATATGAGTAGGAAGATGATGCAGATAGTGGTGGTGGTTGGCAAAGCAGGTTTCGTGTAGATTTATGGTATATTTTTTGTTTGCTTTGATGGAAGGGGTATGTTATGTTTTCTGGATTTTAACACAATTGGTATGCGTGTGTATGATCGTTGAAGGAGAGTCGCATTTCAGCTACTGTGAGGATTCTCAAATGATTTTCTTTGTAATTCATATTTGCAAGTGAAAAATGTATATGCATATTTAACGGTAGGGGCGATGGTGGATAAAGGAAGGTGGGAGAATTGTCGTCGAGTAGTTGATGGTATATTATTTGTTGGCTTTGATGAATGTTTGTGGTAGGTTATGGCATATTGCAATTAGACCATCACAGTCACCTGTAACTTGTTTTCTTTGTTTTTAATACAATTGGTGTCTGTGTTCACATCGGTGAAGGAGATTCGCATTTCAGCAATGAGGATTCCCAAATGGTTTATAAACCATATTTGCATGTGAAAAAATATTAATTGAGGCAGAGATAAAAAAAGATAAGACAAGTTATAGTGTATTCTCAGCTACATTGCAAACGATCCTTAAGGGTTTCCACTTTAAAAAGCAAATCGTGGATATTTTCGGACCCGTCGAATGCAATTTGCCACTTTTCAATTTTACAAACTGAACTTACCTACTGAAGAAGTTTGTTGACTTATTGGTGGTGCTTGTCTGCGTTGCACAGTGTGACGAATCGCTGATTTAGCTTGGTTTAATAATTAAAATGACATGCACAAAATTAAACAAAACCCGCTTAAGCCTCCTACGTAATGACTGTGCAATTTTTTTGTTGTTGCTTAGTGCAACAAAAAAAAATCATCTCAAACTCCAAATTGTATATAATTTTTTTTAATAAGAAGGTCAATTTGAAGAGAAAGTGTTTATATCGGTTTTTATTGGTTCGCGTATATTTTATACCTTTTTTTTTATCTTTTATCAATAAGTTTAAAGTCAATTGATATAAAAGTAAGTTTTTCTTAAATAATTAAAGATTTTGTTTAATAGGTATAAGGGGTAAATGAAAGTAAAATTTATAGATAAAATATGTGTTTTTTGTATTCATTAACCGAAAAGTATACCTAGTTGTTCAGTGTTGTCCAAGTTGGAGACCGTGTTTGTTCTAAAGCCTTGCATATGCACTGCTAAAATGTGTTTCAACAAAATTTTTCGTTTTTTAGGATGGAAATCACGAAAAAGCAAATTTTTTATGTTTGGATTTCTTAATTTAAAATTAATCGTTTAGATGCTGTTTCTGCTTTTGTTGTGGGTTACTTCAGCCATGTAATATTTTCTGAGGCTGCAACAAAGTCAATCAAATTAATCTTTAAAACTTTATGTATGTTTAAGATTTGACGAGACATGGGCCAAAAGTGGTCGGCATAGAGAGCGCTTCGAAAATTCAAATTCTCCGTGGCTAAATGAAAGTCTAACATTACCGCAACATATCTTAGATGAAATACCTTCTTCATCTAGAGTAGGAAGACCAAAAAAAGCTTATAGATTAGATGTCAAGTTGCGGCAGGTAAAAGACCAAGGCAGTAAAGAAAAAGTCAAAGCCATAAAATAACTAATCCAAGAAAAATTTACAAGAGAAACAGGGTTATTGGTAGATATGCCAACTCAACAGTCTGGCAATCCTAATGACGGGAACAAGGCTAGACGATTTTTTAGAGATGATGAAAAGACTGCCCAAATTACAGTGATAGATAAAGAAATTATCAAAAAGTTTCATATCGTCTTAGAAGCTCTTGGGTCTGGGTTCCCAATAGATGCAGATGCTTTTGAAAATTATGCCTGGTATTTTAAGCCAGTAAGTGTGCATAAGGTCTTCTTTCATGGAAAACAACTAATTTCTACTGTATACTTCCAATCGGACAACTTTCAGAAGAAGCGCAAGAGGCAAGAAACAAGGAAAATAGAAGGGAACTTCTTACCAGAAAAATATCACGTGTAGATACAAATACTGACCCCTTAAATCAATTGCTTATAACCTCAGATCCATTCTTAGCAAGTCTAAGATACTTTTCGAGAAGAATGAAAAGTGTCATGGAACATGAAGTCTTGCAACTTTTAGATGTACCAAATAATTAAAAAAATTAAAATAAGCTGGTGTTTATGTATTGTTTTGTCTTGAAATTTGTAGTCATAATGTTAAATAAAATTTGTTATATTCTATTCTGTGAACAATTTCAATTAAAAAATAAAAACAAAAAAAATAATCTTAATTTAATTCCGCTAAATCAGCGATTCGTGACACTGTGCGTTAGGTCAAAAACGAAGCGTTATTTAAAAAATGTTCGAAGTCGGAAAGAGCGTTCGAAGGTCTCGTAGAATTCACATTGGGAGTATTTAAATTCAAATTGTCCAATCTTCGAACTAAGGTATCTCTAATAGACTGCATTTCACAAATGAAAACTCGTTGGTTTGCCTCAAGTCTGTGGCTTCTTCTTGAACAGGTGGACGTTCGTTAATATCTCATCGCTCATTATTATCATCACTATTGCGGTTAGGTTATCTACCAGTTGTGGTGAAATCTGATCCTGGCTTAAGCCTACACTAGCCCCAGGTGGAGTACGACTAACAATTGGCCTGGATTCTATTGCTCCTGAACGGGGAGTTATTTCGAAAAGTGGACGAATTTCTCAAATTACTTGGTTTTCCTCTAGAACGCGTATTTGGAACTCTATTATCCATAATAGGAAATTTCGGATTTTAAATACAACTTCAACAGATTTTAAATTTCAATATCTTTTAATAAATCTGTATTAAAAAAAATTAATACATGCATAATTTGGGGTCAGCGCGGTCGGTGCTAAATTCGATATTAAATCAGATATTAAATTTGATAAGATTAGATACAATATGCTTAAGACCAAGATATCTGTCTTGGTAAACAGACGGACTGTGCAAACAATGAACACAATACGAACAAGACTGTATATAATTGGCAACTATAGGTAACATAGTAGCAACATAGTCCAGTGTAATAACTACCAGACAATGGACTACCTATACTAGGTATAAACGAATTAGGATTTATATATTATAAAAATATTCATATGCACAACTTATCCCTTCACGAATGAAATTAGACCAATATGAATACAAAAAGCAGTTCAACTCTTTCTAATATCCAATAGTCGCAACGCGGATTACAATTAAAACTATGAATATACTGTGACTATACTAATGAAAGTCAACCGGGGAGACAACCCCGACAACAAATCCCCAAATCTAAGGTGGAACAGCTAGCGACGAGAGATGAATGGCTAAGGGGTTCTTAGTCGATAGCAGCGAACTTCGGATACCAGGCGACCTCCGATTTCAAGATAGCCTTCCTGTGGTTATACGGGCAGACCACGGGCGACCTTCCTCTCCCGTTCACTCGTGGGAATTAAAATAGATCCGTTTAAAAAAAAACAAATAGAGAATGATGCCTCTACAACTGCATCATCAACTAGGGATGTTTCAGAACACCCTGCTTTACCAACTGGGGATGTTTTAGAACACCCTGGCGTAAATGACGTGACACCTGCCAATCGGGAAGGGTCACAAATCACGGATTCGGAGATGATGAGCTTAGAAGAGAACTTGTCCCTTCTTAGTGACGATATCTCTGAGTCCAGTACGCTATGCAATGTTAGCATACTCTCGGATGAAGTGCATCCCTTGAATACAGGCGCGCCGGAGACCTCTGGCATAACGGCACAGACTGAGTCTAAGCGTGTCAAATTCACACCATCCGAACAGCGCCGTTTTAAGCGCGCGCTGAAAAAGGGAAAAAACGTAGAGCAGGCCAGAGCACTTGCTCTGTCGACAGAGGTCGACACAGGCTCCGAGGTGAAGCGTACAAGGTCCGAGGACAATACGCCGCCCCAATCCGAAGCGAAACGAGCTCGCACAGGAAATACAGCCGTCGACAAAGTCTCCTATAGAGACATAGCGAGCTTTGTAAGACTGGGTGTAGTACCTGTCGATCTGGATCGCAATCCTCTCAGTAATGAGCAAATGGCTCAGATTCAGGAGAGGATTATGGACATCACCATCGAACAACGTGATGAGGGGACCAAACCAGCCTTCCGCGGTACAACTTTCAAAGCCGGATGGCTAATGATAGTATGTGCGGATGCTACCACTGCAGAGTGGATGAGCACAAGCTTCGCGAAGCTCAAAGAGAAATGCGGGATGGAAGTGACGCTTGTGGGGGAAGAACTTTTCCCGAAACCACATATCGTCAGAGCCTTCTTCCTACATAGTACCGGAGTAGCGAATGAAAGAATACTGGCAATTCTAGATGGCCAGAATAAAGAACTCAACACCAGAACGTGGAGAGTTCTGCAAAGATCTGACGACAGAGATGTCGCCCATATGGTCCTTGCTGTAAACGAAAGCACGATGAAGCGACTTGTTGAGCTAAAGGGGATGGTCTCGTTCAGATTTGGACAGATCAAAATAATCCTCAAGAGCGCGGACAAATCGACGAATCAGGCGTCAAGAGACAACCAACAAAAGGCTACAACAACAGGGGCTAGTATTAGTACTGCCACTGATGCTTCAGAAAAGCCTTCCACAAGCGCCAACAGTAGCGCCACACCACCAGTGGCTGGCATTAGTGCTGCCACGGGTAACTCAGTTGCTAAAACAACTGTGGTGCTGGATGCTAAAGCAAAGGCTAAGAAAACGGACAGCACAAACGCGCACCGTAACCGCTTTAGGCCAAAACTGGCGGCCGAACAGGCACATATAAGCGGGAAAGATGGACAGAACACCAGAAGTCCAAGGGGGAGACAAAGTGGTCTCTCTCAACAGGGTTACGTACGACGCAGGGGTGATAACAAACCTCATAGAGTGCGTAATCCCGAGTACGTGAAGAAGAAATGAAGTCTCTAACTGTGCTGCAGGCAAACCTGCACCACGCTATGGGTGCATCGGACACCTATAGCCAAAGATGTGCCGAAAGGAACGTCGCTCTTGGTTTAATCCAGGAACCATGGGCAACTACAGGTAAGATCTTTGGTCTTAACAGCAGAAATAGAGAGCTAATTTTTGCCAAAGGTAATTTCAGACCTAGGGCAGCTCTTTCCATTGCAAAAGATATAAAATTCTCTCTCATTCCAGGTTTCAATACTAGGGACCTGGTGGCCGTTTTAATTGAATGCCACAATGGCCATGTGATACACAAGTTTGTATGCGCATCGGCGTATTTTGCTGGGGACATAGAGGAGGTACCACCTACACTAGTACAGGAACTTGTCCAGTACTGCCAAACTCAGCAAGTACATCTTGTTATCGGCTGCGACGCGAATGCACATCACCAGATTTGGGGCAGCCGAGACACAAACAAAAGAGGTGAGTTACTTTTAGATTACCTATATAGTAAAGACCTAGTTATTCTAAATAAGGGTGATAAGCCCACTTTTAGGAACAGTATACGAGAAGAAGTTTTAGACCTTACTCTCTCGTCTCCTTTTATACAAAACATTGTAGAGGACTGGCACGTGTCTGATGACGCTTCTCTGTCTGATCATATGCATATTATGTTCAGGCTGCGATGCAACACCGAGTGCGCGCCGGTCAAATACAATAATAAATAAACTAACAGGAGAACCTATAGTGAAAATCTGGCAATCAGAACTGATCTGCTACCAGATTCACCACTAACACCGAGTGATGCACAATGTCAGCTTAACGACATCATTATTTCATCCTTTAGGAATAGTTGTAAGGTAAAGCACACCGTGGTAAAAAGAAGCGTACCATGGTGGAATGAAAACCTGGAAACTATCCGCAAGAAGGTGAGACAACAATTCAATAAATCGAAACGCACCGGCGTATGGGATCAATATCGATCCATGTTAACCAAATACAACCAAGAGTCGCGAAGATCTAAAAGGGCCTCATGGCGCGCAAACTGCGAAAAGCTGGAAAAACTCCCAGCAGTGGCGCGGCTCCAGAGAGCACTTTCATCAGATCCTTCAAACTGCATGGGATTGCTCATCAAACCTGATGGAACAATCACAAGCGACCGGGAAGAAACTCTCATAACCTTGCTGCAAGTTCACTTCCCTGGTTCCCAAATTGTCGATCACACAACTGATCACACTACTGAGGTTTCATATCCAACTAACCTCAGCAGAAATAATAGTTTATCTGGTAAATTATTTAGTCCAGATAAGGTAAAATGGGCCATAAACTCATTTAAACCATTCAAGGCACCAGGAAGTGACGGAATTTTTCCAGCCCTCATTCAAAAGGGTATGGAATTCTTCCTACCTAACATGATTGCCTTATTTAGGTTCAGTTTCAACTGGGGCTACATACCACGCACTTGGCGGGAGGTCAATGTAGTATTTATCCCCAAACCAGGTAACAAACCTAGTGAACTACCTAAATCCTATCGTCCCATAAGCTTGACATCGTTTTTCCTGAAAACAATGGAAAGAATAATTGCCGTTCATATCAGAGAATGCGTTACTTTTAGCATGCCTCTACACCCCTGTCAATATGCGTATCAAAAAGGCAAATCAACGGAAGGCGCCCTGTTAAAACTAACAAATCACATAAACAACGCCTACCGTTGCAAAGAAATTGCACTATGCGCTTTTCTTGACATAGAGGGTGCTTTTGATAACACCGGTTATGATTAAATATCAAACGCTTTAATTCACCGAATGGTAGACTTTCCCACCATAAACTGGATAAAAGCGATGCTCGAAAGTCGGAAAATCACTGCTTCGTCAGGACAGACTTCAGTATCAGTTTCAGCTATAAAAGGCTGTCCACAAGGAGGAGTTTTATCACCCCTCCTGTGGTCTTTGGTCATAGATGACCTACTTCAAAAATTAAGTAATTTAGGCTACGACATAATAGGGTATGCCGATGACTTGGTCATCATTATTAGGGGCAAAGAATCAAACGTAGTTACTTCACGTATGCAAAACGCCCTTAAGATAGCTATAGACTGGTGCGTCAAGGAAAATCTCTCCATAAACCCCAGTAAAGCTATCATAGTTCCTTTCACAAAAAGAAGAAATCTCAGCTTAACTCAGATTTCACTAAATGGCACGACCATTGGGTATTCCGACGAAGTCAAATATCTTGGAGTAATCCTGGACAAAAGACTAAACTGGAACTCTCACATCAACAACAAAATCACTAAAGCTAACAGAGCTTTATGGGCCTGTCGATGCACATATGGCAGAACCTGGGGAAAGATTGTCCACTGGATCTACACAGTGATGATAAGACCCATTATAACATACGCCTCCATTGTATGGTGGACAAAATCCACACAAAAGGTCGCAAAAGAGAAGCTCAAAAAGGTACAACGGCTTGCGTGCCTTGGTATCTCCGGAGCCATGCGAACCTGCAATTACACCTCTCCACATATACATTCAAAAAGTGGCGATCCGCAGTGCAATAAGTCAAATACAGTTAAACGAGATAAGTCTTAACGATCATCCGGAACTTAAGACCCTTCTTGATGAACTGCCAGAACTCAACATGAACTGCGCGGTAACAGACCGCATCCATAAAATACTATGCTTTAATAAGCGGTTCTCCACGGAGATTCCCAAGAGAGAAGCATGGGTTAGTAATAACCCACCTAACAGCCACAACGGCATAAAATGGTATACGGATGGTTCTAAAATGGAAGCGGGGTAGGAGCGGGAATATACGGACCAAACAAACGCTTTACGATACCCATGGGAAAAAGTCCCAGCGTATTTCAAGCAGAGCTCCACGCCATTCAAGAATGCGCTAGCCACATAAATTTATCTGGTATAAAAGGTGCAACCATCCATATATTCACGGATAGTCAAGCACCTATAAACGCCCTTAGCTCGCATACGATTGACTCCAAATCAGTCATGTACTGCTTCAACACCCTACAGGCACTCGGAACAAGTAACAAGACCAAGCTATGGTGGGTTCCGGGTCATGTCGGGGGGAAGGTAACGAAAAGGCCGACGAACTGACCAGAAAAGGTTCGGAAACACCCTTCATAGGTCCCGAACCCTTCTGCTGCACTCCTAGATCAGCAGCAACGGCAGCAATAAAAAGCTGGGAATACAGAAAATGTATCCATCTATGGGAAAGCATCCCAGGTTTAAGACAGACCAAACAAGCCGTTCGGCCTTTCAATAAAAATGCCAGCAAATGCCTAAACCTAAGCAGGCATGATATCAAAAACTTAGTAGGTTACCTTACTGGCCACCACGGTTTAAGATATCATCTACACAAAATGAAAATAGTAGACTCTCCTGAGTGCCGACTCTGTCTTGAAGAGGACGAGTCAGCTGAACACATTTTATGTGAATGTCCGGCCCTAAACGGAATTAGAAAGAAGATCTTTTTCAGGGAACAAATGTGCCCCGAGGACATAAAGAATTCTTCTACTAGTAGAATTGTCCGCTTTACACGGAAAGTGGAAACTCTACTAGTCTAAATTTTTCTGGCCCACACGGCACAAAAGATCTTTTTAGGTCGAAGTGCCCCATATTTAATCGTCTTGGCGAGCCAGAACTTAGGTTAGGTTAGGTTAGGTTTATGTGGCTGTCGGCAGAAGCCGACACACTTAGACCAATTTAGGTCCATTGTGATACCACGTATATTATCTACCTCAACTCTGTAGATGGGACTGGCCAACGACACGCGGTTGTTCTCAAACGGTCCCCCATCTACGTACTAACCGCGCCCAACGTCGTTTAATTACGGTGATCTGACGAGAACCGATTAACTCGACGTGGTATGGTCGTTGGTTGAGAGCCAGAACTTAAAAAAAAAAAAAAAAAAAAAAAAAAAAAAAAAAATGAAAGTCATACTCAACTTGAACCGCCAAGAGACACAATAGAACACTCTACAATTGCTGGAGCTTAGCTAAAAGCTCTAAAGTTAGCCAGTATAATCTTTGTAGTGACGTTCTTAATGCCTCGAAGTACATCTAATGTTAGAACACGTTTAATGCAAAAGAGAAACAATCAAGCAACCTCCATTAAGCAAAAAATACCAACAAGTGACCTTCCTCAATGCTTCATTGAAAAGGTACATGGACTTTAAAATATATACCAACAATTTCACATGTTGATTAAAGATAAATAAACTTGTGCAATACTCCAATTTAGCTATCTAGCTCTACGCAAAACAACGAAAATTCTTACTATCCATATAAATATTCATCTTATAGGTACCTATTGAACAAGAGGTGGTGGTGCGGTATGGCACAATACTGACAAAAAAAATTGCTTTATAAATTAGATCGAATATTTCTAAATCAATTACAAAAAAAAATATAGAAATCGGTACCTTTTGCGACAAGATATAGCCGAAGCCGAAACAGTGAGAGTCTAAAATGCGACAAACTCATAATATCTCAGTTGATTAAAAATACCGAAATCAAATTTTATTCAATTTTTCCTTTCAAACGAATCGCCTCTTCCATCATTTCTACTCGCGGACGAAGAAGTCAGATTTATTATATTTCCATCATCTCCCTCTCATCAAACATACTACTTGCCGAAGCGAAGGCAACATTGCAAATCATCAATTACACAGAAAAATAAATACATACTTACATTTCCATACAAATGAAAATCATATGGCATGACCACAGAATCGATAATGCGAGATCCATTATCCATACAAATTAACTTACTTGGAAATCCTACATGCTACCTGTGCTGCTAAACAACAAAAATGCCTGTGCTCCTTCTTACAAAGAAAAAAAATACAACATACATGGGAATGCAATTATGAAAGGTTCGATAAAGAGAGATAAACCAGTTTATTTGGTTTTCTTTCTTCGTTTTCAAAGTGTGTATTTAAATATATCGGCAAGCGCCGAGAGATGCATGGCTAAGAGGGTGCTTAGTCGTTAGTTTGCAAACTTCGGATACCAGGCGACCTCCGATTTTAAGATAGCCTTCCTGTGGTTAGACGGGTAGACCACGGGCGACACCATATCCCGAATACTCGTGCGTTTCAAAATAAACCAAACAACAAAACAAACAATAGAGAATGATGCCTCTAAAATTGCATCATCAAATAGGGATGTTTTAGAACACCCTGTCGATGACGACACGACATCTGTCAAAGGGATAGAGTCGGTAATCATCGACTCTGAAATGGGGGAACCTGAAGAGAACTTGTCTCAACTCAGTGACTCTATTTCAGAATCCAGCACCATATGCAACAGCATATTATCGGATGAAAGACATCCCGATATAGAGGACGTACCTAAGACAGTCGGCAATGTGGCACGGACTGAGTCTGAGTACGTTAGGTTCACACCATCTGAACAGCGCAGATTTAAGCGCGCGCAGAAGAAGGGGAGCACCATTGAGCAGGCCCGTCTCTATGCGATCCAAAAGATGGAAAACAAGGGTCCCGAGGTGAAGCGAATGCGATCCGAGGATAATACCCCGCCTCAATCCGAAGCGAAGCGAGGTCGCACTGGGAAGACAACCGTCGACAAAGTCTCGTATAGCAATATAACGAGCTATGTAAGACTGGGTGTTGTACCGGCGGACATCGATCGTAATCCTCTCTCCAAGGAACAAATGGGTTCGATACAGGAGAGGATTATGGATATCACGATCGAACAGCGTGACGAGGAGGTCAAACCAGCCTTCCGCGGTACTACGTTCAAAGCCGGATGGCTCATGATCGTATGTGCAGACGCCACCACTGCAGAGTGGATGAAGGCAACCTTCGCCAAGCTAAAAGAGAAATGCGGGTTAGAGGTGATGCTTGTGGGAGAGGAAAATTTTCCAAAACCACATGTCATCAGAGGGTTCTTCCCGCAGAGTACCGGCGTAGCTAGCGAAAGGATCCTAGCCCTATTAGATGGCCAAAACAAAGAACTGAACACGAGAACGTGGAGGGTTCTGCAAAGATCGGATGAGCGAGACATCGCACATATGGTCTTTGCCATAAACGACAGCACCATGAGGAGACTCGTGGAGCTAAAGGGTATGGTCTCTTTCCGATTCGGACAGACCAAACTTATCCTAAAAAGTGCTGACAAGACGGCCACACAGGGCCCTAAAGATCAAAAACAGCACGTTTTGGATAAGAAGGATGTCACAGCTCACGGCAGCACCGCAACTGACCCAAGTCGGGCGAGCACCAGCGCTGCCGCTAAGGCTGCAGCTTCAAGTACGGTAACAACTGTGCCAGAAAAAGAAGCTACCAGCGCGAAGTCAAGCGCAGCCAGAGAAAGCCAAGATCCAGGTATGGATCGTAAGAAAGCACTGGCACAAGAAGGACATAAAAACAAAAGTCCTAGAGGCAGACAAAGTGGTCCTCCTCAACAGGGTATCGTACGTAGGAGAGGTGATAACAAGCCCAATAGAGTACGAAACCCTGAATACAGACGCAAATGACCACCCGTCTCAGCGTTTTGCAGGCCAACCTGCACAGGGCTATGGGTGCATCGGACACCTTTAGCCAGCGATGTGCCGAAGGGAACATTGCTATTGGACTAATCCAGGAACCTTGGGCAACCAATGGTAAGATATCCGGATTAAATTGTAAACACAGAGAGCTAATTTTCGCCAAAGGTCCTTTCAGACCAAGGGCGGCTATCTCTATTAAGAAAGATATAACATTTTCTCTCATTCCAGGTTTCACAACTAGGGACCTGGTGGCGGTCCTAATAGAGCGCCACAAAGGCCGAGAGCTGCATAAATTTGTATGCGCATCGGCGTACTTTCCTGGAGACACGGATGCAGTGCCTCCCTTACCAGTACAGGAACTTGTCCGGTACTGTGAGGACCAGAAAGTACATATACTAATCGGCTGCGACGCAAACGCACATAACACCATCTGGGGCAGCCGAGATACAAATAACAGAGGTGAGTCGTTATTAGAATATCTATATAGCAATAACCTCGTTTTTCTAAACAAGGGAAATAGTCCTACATTTAGAAATTCTATAAGAGAAGAAGTTTTAGACCTTACTATATCATCTCCTTTTATGAAGGATATTATAGAGGGATGGCACGTGTCTGGCGAGGCATCTCTATCGGATCATATGCACATCCGTTTCGAGATAAGATGCAATGCCGAACACGCGTCAGTCCGTTATGACAACAGACTGACTAATTGGAGAACTTACCGCGAAAATCTTGCGGTCAGATCTGACATGCTGCCAGAAGCACCATCAAATACAATTGATGCAGATGCTGCGCAATGGCAAATAAATGATATTATTCTTACCTCATTCAAAAATAGTTGCAAGGTTAAAAGAACCGTGGTTAAAAGGTGCGTACCATGGTGGAACGATAACCTTGAGTCTATTCGAAAGAGGGTGAGAAAGCTTTTTAACAAAGCCAAACGCACCGGCACATGGGAACAATATAAATCCATGCTGACCATATACAACTTTGAGTTGCGCAGATCCAAAAGAGCCTCATGGCGTGCAAACTGTGAGAAGATAGAAAAACTTCCAGAGGTGGCACGCCTCCAAAGGGCCCTGTCAACGGATCAAGAAAAAGGCATGGGATTGTTAATTAAATCAGATGGTTCAATCACACGCGACCGGGAAGAAACGCTGAAAACTTTGCTTCAGGCTCACTTCCCAGGTTCTCACACGATGGTCATTACAGACGACCATACAGTGGAGGTCTCAATTCCAAGAAACCTCAGCAGAATTCATAGTTTATCCGGAACACTTTTTACTCCGGATAAGGTTAAATGGGCAATTAACTCATTTAAACCATTCAAGGCATCCGGTACAGACGGTATCTTTCCAGCCCTCATTCAAAATGGAATAGAATTTTTACTACCATCCATGATTGCCTTATTTAGGTTCAGCTTCAACTGGGGGTATATACCAGTTACCTGGAGGGAGGTAAACGTAGTATTTATACCTAAACCGGGAAACAAGCCGAGAGAATTACCTAAATCATATCGTCCGATAAGCCTGACATCGTTTTTTTCTGAAAACAATGGAAAGGATTATTGACATTCACATTAGAGAATGCATATCAAAAAGCATGCCTCTGCACCCTCACCAATATGCGTACCAAAAGGGCAAATCCACGGAAGGCGCCCTGTTAAGACTAACTACAGAGATAAAAAATGCCTACCGTTGCAAAGAGATCGCACTTTGTGCCTTTCTGGACATAGAGGGTGCTTTCGACAACACTGGATATGAATCCATATCAAATGCTTTGTACCATAGAAATATTTATAAACCAACTATTAAATGGATCAAAGCGATGCTGGAAAGTCGCAAAATAACTTCCTCGTCAGGAACGACCTCAGTATCAGTAACAGCCGTAAGGGGCTGCCCACAAGGGGGAGTACTCTCACCCCTTCTTTGGTCATTGGTCATCGATGACCTGCTACACAAGATGAGCAGTTTGGGCTACACCACAATTGGGTACGCCGATGATATTGTCATCATAGTTAGGGGCAAAGACTCAATAGGAGTCACATCAAAAATGAAAAATGCTCTAAAGACAGCCATAGACTGGTGCATTAAGGAAAATCTTTCCATAAATCCCAGTAAAGCCGTCATCGTTCCTTTCACTAAAAGGAGGAAATTAGACCTAGGCCTAATCACAATAAACGGCACGGTCGTAGAGTATTCCGACGAAGTCAAGTATCTTGGAGTAATCCTGGACAAGAGACTTAACTGGAACTCTCACATAAACAACAAAATCAGTAAAGCTAATAGAGCTTTATGGGCCTGTCGTCGCACATATGGTAGAACCTGGGGAATCTCTCCAAAGATCGTCCACTGGATCTACACAGTTATGATAAGACCCATCATTACATATGCCTCCATAGTATGGTGGACAAAATCCACACAAAAGGTCGCAATAGAGAAGCTCAAAAAGGTACAACGGCTTGCGTGCCTTGGTATCTCCGGAGCCATGCGTACCTGTCCAACAGCTGCCATAGAGGCAATAACAGGAATTATACCCCTCCACATATACGTCCAAAAAGTGGCGATCCGCAGTGCAATAAGTCTAATACAGCTAAACGAGATAAGTCTTAATGATCATCCGGAACTTAAGACCCTTCTCGATGAACTGCCAGAACTTAACATGAACTGCGCGGTCACAGACCGCATTCAAAAAACACTATGCTTCAACAAACGGTTCTCCACGGAGATACCCAAAAGAGAAGCATGGGTTAGCAATAACCCACCAAACAGCCATAACGGCATAAAGTGGTATACGGATGGTTCTAAAATGGAAACGGGGGTAGGAGCGGGAATATACGGACCACACAAACGCTTTACGATACCCATGGGAAAAAGTCCCAGCGTATTTCAAGCGGAGCTCCACGCCATTCAAGAATGCGCCAGCCACATTATCTTATCTGGCATAAAAGGTGCAACCATTCATATTTTCACGGACAGTCAAGCAGCTATAAACGCCCTTAGCTCGTATACCATTGACTCCAAATCAGTCATGTACTGCTTCAATACCCTACAAATACTCGGAGCAAGAAACAAGACCAAATTATGGTGGTTTCCGGGTCATGTCGGGGTAGAAGGTAACGAAAAGGCCGACGAACTGGCCAGAAAAGGTTCAGAAACACCTTTCATAGGTCCCGAACCTTTCTGCTGCACTCCTAGATCAGCAGCAACGGCAGCAATTAAAAGCTGGGAACATAGAAAATGTATCTATCATTGGGATAACATCCCAGGTCTAAGACAGGCCAAACGAGCCATTCGGCCCTTCAATCATAATGCCAGCAAATGTCTAAACCTAAGAAGGCATGATATCAAAAACCTAGTAGGTTACCTTACTGGTCACCACGGTTTAAGTTATCATCTACACAAAATGAGAATAGCAGATTCTCCTGAGTGCCGACTCTGTCTTGAAGAGGACGAGTCAGCTGAACACATTTTATGTGAATGCCCAGCCCTTAATGGAATTAGAAAGAAGATCTTTCTCAGGGAACAATTGAGCCCCGAGGACATAAAGAATTCTTCTACTGGTAAAATTGTCCGCTTTACACGGAAAGTGGAAATTTTACTAGTTTAAAATTTTTCTGGCCCATACGGTACAAAAGATCTTTTAGGTCGAAGGACCCCCCCTTTTATAAATCGCCTTGGCGAGCCAGAATTTATAAAAAAAAAAAAAAAATTTAAAATGAAGATGACAGCAAAAGTTTAGACACAAACATTCTAGCTCAATTCATAACGCCATCTGCATTTAGTCGGCTAAAACAAACAATTCGACATGATGGCACTACTATAAAGTGTATATACAATGACCCAAGATATTCGAGTTGTGAACCGCGATAAAGAAGGGCGATAGATGACAGTAGTGAAAAGTATAGAGAATATTGAATAAGAGAAAAGTGATTGTTTAAAGTGATTAATTGTGAAAGTGAATTGTTGAATTAAATAAGTGAATTATTAGAATAATAATCAAGAAGTAAAAGACATTGAAAGAGAACTAATAAACATTAATTAAATAGAATTACGTTTTATCTTTTCGAATCCTAGCCGGAATGTAACATTGGTGTCAGAAGTGGGATAAAACGTATTCAGAGTGAAAAAAAAAAAAAAAATACTACAGCTCAGAATACCGCAGTTAAAAGCTGAGCTAGAAAAGCGGAATCTCTCCAGAGCTGGAGGAAAAAGTGATCTGGTGCTTCGACAGCAGGAAGCTGTTGAAAACGAAGGAGAACACCCCAAGTCCGTTTTGTTCGACGTAGCAGAAGAACAAGTAAGTAAAGCCGTTGATATGACTGCTATGATGGAACTACTTCTGGCCAAGTTCGATCAGAAATTCGACTGTATGGACTCTAAGTTAGATGAACAGAAGAATTCCCTAGAACAACAGACAAATTCTATTGACTCTAAAATTGATGAACAGAAGAGTTCTCTAGATTCTAAATTTGATGAACAGAAGAATTCTCTAGATTCCAAATTGGAATCAATGGACTCTAAATTCGAAGAACAAAAAAATTCCATAGTTGCCGCCCAAGAGAGCGCTGTGGAAGATTTTAAAAATGTTCTCGAAGGAAAACTCGAAGAAATTGACCACAAGTTCGAGAAGGTTGAAACCAAATTCGACGAAATCCATCAGACGTTTTGCAAGCATGAAACAAACTTCGAGAACTTGGCTAAAGAACTCGAGAAAGTGAAGAAGCAGAAGGCTCGAGAAAATTCTGCGGCCTGCCCGAGAAGGAAAGAGATGCAGCCTCCTGTTTTTGATGGTCAAACATCATGGCCAATTTATAAGAAACAGTTTGAAGCAGCTGCAATGGCAAACAGCTGAGACAACGAGGAAAAGTCGATTGCGCTAACGTTCGCACTACGAGGTTCAGCTGCGGAGCTGCAAACCGTCTCAGAAGAGAAGCAACACAACTACGACGCCCTGGTCAAGGCTATAGAGATGCGCTTCGGTGATGAGCATATGCAGCAAGTGTACAGGGTCCAGCTACGCAGTAAAGTCCAGATGCGGGGAGAAACACTTCAACAGCTGCAAGCAGATATCGATCGTCTGGCACATTTGTCATATCCTAATGCTGGTGAGGTTCTCATCAATGAAATAGCTGTGGAGGCGTTTATACAAGCCATTGAAGTTAGACAACTGCAAATGGCCGTAAGAATGGCTGGAAAGAGAACTCTCGCTGAGGCCCTAGCATTTGCCTTGACAATGCAAGCTGCTGATCAGGCATCGCATGTGTTCCACCGCGTAAGGGAAATGACAGCCGTTGAATGCTCATGTCAAAGAGCAGACATTGTAGACCGGAGCAGAGATAACAGAGGTCAAATGCGCTGCTGGAACTGCAACAAAATAGGGCACCTACAGAGACAGTGCAGAGCTCCACCCAGACTAGGCAGTTGTCCACATTGCGGGCCTAGGAGGGGCAACGAAGAAGCATCTGGCAGGGATAGCAACCATCCTGCAGATATAGCTTCGCAGAACCAGCAGTGGGGAAACATGTAAGGACCAGCTTCGCGGGGCAGAAGTTGGTTTCCGGAATCGACGACCCCATGACCACAATTCAAGTCTCCCAAACCAAACGAGGAAACCAGAGTCTAACAGTGGAAGCCTATATCGGACAAAATAAGTGCGTGGCAACCATCGACACCGGTGCCACCGCTTCCATTATAAGGAGGGACATCGTCCGTCAGTCTTGGCTGCACAACACCAGCAATTACTCTCTGAAAACAGCAACAGGAGCTACAGCGAAAGTGTATGGAGAGGTCATACTAACAATAAATTTGGCAGGATTAGCATTCTCCGACGCTTTCCTAGTAGCTGATATATGTGACGAATGCATCGTTGGAATCGATTTCATGAAGGCGCATGATGTTGTATTGGACATTGGTATGCAAGTACTCAAGTATCAAAACGTAGAGATTCCGATGGTGTACGGGAACGAGAACGCCGCATCCCTGAGGACAGTCATTAGTAAGGACGAGGTCCTACCACCTTCTTCAGAGACACTGATTTGGACAAAGTTGGAAGGTGATCCTGGGGCCCACCGATTCTTTCCAGTTGAGCCAGAAGACAACCACCGCCGAAATTGAGTGGTTGGAAAAATGCTTGTCGAGCCGAAGAACAATATGGTTCCCGTACGAGTTCTTAATGCGGAACACAAAAGCGTCAAATTGAAGCAAGGTTAGTTGGTTGGAAAGTGTGTACCGGTTACTGCCATCACGAAACTATCATAGGAAGGTGTTGCGAAGCCTCGTTCCCCATTGGGAATGACTGAGGTGAAAAGACCTTTATTCCAGCACTGCGATCTGAATCGGGAGCAGCAAGCCATGACAGGGAACCTCATCAACGAGTTTGCTGACATATTCGCTTCGCGGGACTGCGAGTATGGCCGAACACACCTTGTACAACACCTGATAGACACTGGAGATGCAAGACCAATTCGTCAGCCTCCCAGACGATTACCATTGGCTAAGCAGACGGAGGTTGCAGAGATGGTGTCGACGATGGAGAAGGAAGGAGTAATCGAATGCTCTAAAAGCCCATGGGCATCTCCAATTGTCCTTGTCAAAAAGAAAGATGGCAGCACTCGGTTCTGTGTAGACTATCGCCAACTGAATAATGTCACCAAAAAGGATAGCTACCCTCTACCAAGGATTGACGATACGCTGGATACGCTGTCCGGAGCCCGATGGTTTTCCACTCTAGATCTGAAGAGTGGCTACTGGCAAGTGCAGATCCATCCGGAAGACCGCGAGAAAACGGCTTTCACAGCAGGAAACGGGCTCTGGCAATTCACAGTAATGCCATTTGGATTGTGTAACACGCCGGCAACCTTTGAGCGTATAATGGAGCGTGTTTTGTTGGGGCTAACATGGAAAACGTGTTTGGTCTACTTGGACGATGTCATCGTGGTTGGAAAAACGTTTGAAGAACATCGAGATGACTTGAAGGAAGTGTTCCAGGGACTACGAAGTGCACAATTAAAGCTTAACCCGAAAAAGTGTGATCTCTTTAAATCTGAGGTGAAATATCTAGGGTACATCATCTCGTCCGAGGGAGTAAGGACTGACCCAAAGAAGGTCGATGCGGTGAAAAATTGGCCCGTTCGCAAAGACAAACACCAACTGAGGAGCTTCCTGGGACTTGCAACGTACTACAGACGGTTTGTGAAGGACTTTGCAAGGATCGCAAAGAGCTTGCACCAACTGACGCAAAAGGGAAAACCATTCAAATGGTCAGGTAAATGCGAAGCGAGTTTTAAGAGTCTCAAACACCAACTGTGTGATGCTTCAATTGTAGCGTACCCTACTCCAGGAAAAACATTTATTGTAGATGCCGACGCTAGTAATGTTGGGATCGGAGCCGTTCTTTCGCAGATCCATGATGGCCAAGAGAGAGTGGTTTCCTACTTCAGTAAAGTGCTATCCAAGCCGGAGAGGAACTATTGCGTAACCAGGCGGGAACTCCTGGCTTTGATCCTGGCAACAAAGCACTTCCACAAGTACTTATATGGGCAGAAATTCATCCTGCGTACAGATCATGCGTCTCTAAAGTGGCTGCTGCAGTTTAAGAACCCTGGAGGACAAGTCGCGAGGAGGATTGAACGGCTGCAGATGTATGACTACGAGCTACAGCACCGAAAGGGAACTCTTCACTCCAACGCAGATGCCCTCTCCCGGCGGCCCTGTAAGGCTGATTGTAAACATTGCGTACGCCAGGAGGAAAAAGATAAAGTATCAGTCCAACGGTTGAGAGCTGAGCCCATTAGCGGCTGGAGTGCACGGGAGATCCGGAATGCTCAACAGGAAGATCCAGATATCGAGCAGATTCTCGCCTGGAAGGAACATGAAGGCAAGCCGGACTGGCAGCAGATCTCCAATAAGAGTCCGGAACTGAAGGCACAATGGGACTCACTTCATGTTCAGGATGGAATTTTGAAAATAAAATGGGAAAGTTCGGATGGAACTTCAGCCGTGATGCAACTTGTGGTACCCAGATCGAAAGTCAACGAAGTGCTCAGGGAACTGCATGATGGAGTGTCCGGAGGTCACTTGGGAGTAAATAAGACACTCGAAAAAGTACGAGAACACTTTTACTGGATCCACGCAAGAGACGATGTCGTAAACTGGTGCCGAAAATGCGCCACTTGCGCAGCCAGTAAAGGTCCGAGAGTAAAAATGCAAGGCAAGATGCATCAATACAACGTTGGAGCGCCCTTTGAAAGGATTGCAGTTGACATCGCAGGACCGTTTCCAGAAACCAACAGTGGAAACCGCTATATCCTCGTAGTGATGGACTACTTCACTAAATGGCCTAAAGCATTTGCTATACCTAACCAAGAAGCTAAAACCGTGGTAGAGCAGATTGTCCACAACTGGGTAAGTAGATTTGGCGTACCAATGGAATTGCACTCGGACCAAGGTCGCAAATTCGAGTCGAAGATCTTTCAAGGAGTATGCCGGCTACTAGGGATTAAGAAGACAAGAACAACCCCGCTTGTTGGCGACTGGCAGCGTGACTGGGACAAGCAAATCCCCATGTTCCTATTAGCTTATCGAAGCGCAGTTCATAACACAACAGGACATACTCCATCCGAAATCCTTTTTGGTCGAACCATCCGGTTACCTAGTGAATTGATGTTTGGATCTCCGACTGTTGAAGCAACGAATGAAGACGATTATGTTGCGGATCTCAGAGAAATCATCAGAAACATTCATCGAAAAACTAGAGATAAGATTCGGATATCCAGCGGCCGCATGAAGACGCGGTACGATACAAAAGCAACCACCACAGGATTCCAGGAAGGAGATCTGGTATGGATATACAACCCTCATCGCCGAAAAGGCATGTCACCTAAACTACAGCAGGATTGGGAAGGACCCTATAAGATAGTGAAGCGCATCAAAGATGTTGTCTACCGGATCCAGCGAGGAAGAGGCAAGCTGAAAGTTGTCCATGTGGATCGTCTCCATCGCTACCATGGTTTAAGAGGGGGATATTGTTGCATGTTTGCGCATGTGTCATTGAGCAGCAATTAGTCAAGTTGCGCCATCTAGTAGAAAGTAGCCATATTACCGATTTTGGCAGCATTTGAATATTAGTTTGAGTAGCTGTGGAATAACTAGTGCATACATAATTAGATTGTTCTGGAACCTTCTAAACGAACCATCTCTACGAATCTGGAAATTTCGAGAGGTGTCACTAGGAGATATAAATAGACGTCGCAGGAGCACCCAAGACATTCTAGTTGTGAACCGCGATAAAGAAGGGCGATAGATGACAGTAGTGAAAAGTATAGAGAATATTGAATAAGAGAAAAGTGATTGTTTAAAGTGATTAATTGTGAAAGTGAATTGTTGAATTAAATAAGTGAATTATTAGAATAATAATTAAGAATTAAAAGACATTGAAAGAGAACTAATAAAGATTAATTAAATAGAATTACGCTTTATCTTTTCGAATCCTAGCCGGAATGTACTATAGAGTTTATATACAATGGTCAAGTCAATGGAAAATCACAAAAAATACAGAGTGACAGGAAGATGTCAATTTGTAGTTATTCATTCCTTCTTTTCCTTTTATTTTTTCGTCCCATAGGTGACAATAACAAGGTACGACCTTAAGACCTAGTACGTCCACTTGCCTGACAACGCGTCGTCAATTTTTCATTCATTCCGTAAGCCTTTGGAATCGTCTCCCTCTATCATTAAGGAACCAAATTGAACATATGCAGTTTTTACCAGTCGTTTTCTTCTTTTTATCGCAGGATAATTCTCAGATGTGATTTTTTATTTATAGTTAAATTAAATTATAATGTTCACTTTTATTTTTATTTTTTTCTTGGCAATTTAACTACATAAATATATAATTAAAAAAAACACCTATAATTAATTGTCTCTAAACATGCAACATATACAATTAGTTTTTTTTTTTTTTTTTAGTTTAGTTCTTTATTGTTTCTTTAAAAACGTTACAAATAAATATGTTACCTGCGAAGCTTAAGGCTTATCTGCAGGTGATTGCGTTTCCCATTTCTAATTTGAATATTTGGAAGGAATACAATATTAGGTGAATCTAAGATTTCATGATAAAGATTTAATATGTTTACAAAAAGGCATTTGAGTTTAGTAAATATACTTTCAGATCTTTTTTGCGTTTTTTAAAATTAACTATATTTTTCAGGTTTGCAGGTAGTGAGTTCATCAATGTTGGAATACAGTGGGCTAATTGTCTTCGTCCATATTTGTTAAATACTTCTGATATTTCGAGAAGTTGTTGTGCTCGTCTTCTAGTATTCTGATTATGACCTATCGGTTGTTTGAAACGGGCGTCATCGTAGAACTCCAGAACAGCTGTCATCTTGAATATGCTCTTGACCTCTAAAAATTTATATGGGTTATTATTATTATATATAATTTTTACCAGACGTCGTTGGAGACTATGTATTTTGTCCAGGTGTGTTTTAGATGCATTTCCCCATGCCAAAATGCCGTATCGAATTCGCGATTCAGCCAGTGAGTGGTACACCTGCCTCTGGACATCTGTTGTAGTGTACTTCTTCAGGTAGACCATCGCGAAAACAGCACTTTTTAGCTGTAATCGCAGACGCTGAATGTGTTCGTGCCAAATGAAATGCTCGTCGATGATTATTCCCAAATACTTGATTGATTTGACTACCTCGATTGCTTCGCTTCTGTGTGTAGTTAAACAGCTTTCATTTTGATGAAAGATATTGATATCCGCTGGTCTCTGACTAGGTGTGCGTATGTGCATAATCTTTGTCTTTTCGGAGTTTATCACCAAGTTGTGATCGTGGCACCATCTTGACACTTTGTCGAATTCCTTTTGCATTATTGCTATCGCCGCTTCGAGTTTTTGGTGTTTGACCACTATGGCGATGTCATCTGCGTATGCAAAAACAGTCGATTGTTCAAAAACTCGGAGAAGTTCATTAGTGAACAGAACGAACAATATTGGGCCAAGTTTGGAACCTTGTGGAACACCGTAGATGCTATTCTTTTCCTCGCTAACTGTGTTTTCAATCTTCACCTTAAATGTTCTTTCCGATAAATAGCTCTTTAGCCACTTTGCTGCTTTACCTCTAACTCCAATTCGGAAAAGGCGTTCAAGCAGCTTGTCGTGCACCAGGGTATCAAAGGCTTTACTGAAATCCACGTACATAACTAGCACGTGGTGGTTTTTATTCAGACCGGTGGTTATAACGTTCGACATCTCACCCAGTAGTCTTCCAGTGCTCTTTCCTTTTTGAAACGCATATTGGTTCGCTTGCAAAACGTTCTGCTTACATATAAAATTTTTTAGGCGATCAACAAAAATCTCCTCCATGCATTTTTCGACCACAGGTAATTTCGAAATTGGCCTGTAGTTTCCAATTTCTGATTTTACTCCTCCCTTGTATACAGGTCGTACAATCGATGTTTTAAGCGCCCTTGGTATAAAACCCTGATCAAAACTTTGATTGATGATTTTCTTCACAATCGGCGCAAGAGTTAGAGCGTTACATTTCAGGTCAATTTGTCTAATGTTGTCTGCTCCAGGACCTTTATTTGGTTTTAGACAACACAACATTCTATAAACTTCTCCTTCACTTGCTTCCTTGAGGAACATAGAGTGGGCAATATTCCGGTTTTGATGTCTAGATGTTATTTCGTTACATCTGTGCAAAATGTTGGATACCTGTGTTGAGAAATGTTCGGCAAACTCATTTACAATTGTCACTATATCCTTTTTTCCGGCGAAGTTGTTGATAATTATATTATCTATTGACTTTTTCCTTCTACCAAGAACTTCGTTGAGAACATTTCACGTTTTTCTGGGATCGTTATTTGCATTTATAAATTGCTTCTTATAGTAGCTCGATTTAAAAATTACTATGCTTTTACTAACACAGTTTCGAAAATACTTATATTCGCGTTGGAAATCTTCGTTTAGCGGATTGTTTTTCCACCTTCCATACAATGCATCTCTTCTTTTACACATTTGAACTACATCGGGTGTGATCCAAGGTTTGTACTGACGTATCTTTTTGTTTTGGCTTGTATTTGTTGATTGTGTATATATGTGGTTCATTTTATCCACAAGTTTGCTGTAAAGGCATTCTAGGTTGGTTTCCTCACAGAGATTTTGCCAATCAGTTTCTTCAATCAAAAGATTTACACTCTGTTGGTCGATTCGTCCATGCACTTTGTGTACACCTTCAGTCCCGGTATCCTTAAATGCAGCATACATCAGTGCCTAGTGATCTGATATATCAGTTTCAATGACTGCAGACATAATTTCGCTGTTTGTAATGCTGACAAATAAGTGATCTATTAGTGTGGCGGTGTTTGTGCCAGGCACTACACGAGTACTTTGTTTTATAATATTAGTTAATCCCTTTGTTGCCATCATTTCCAAGTAGCCAATTACTTGAGAGTCACATATATTGTGTAAGTTTAAGTTCATGTCCCCTAAAACTATTAGCTCTTTTCTAACTTTTATATTCCCATCGAGTTCTTTGATGAAATCTCCGATATTTCGTTTCGGTGGTCTGTATATCGCATGGATGTGTTGCTTTGTGTTTTTTTCTTCTATTTCTATGTCTATACTTTCATAGGACACAGTATTTGTATTGACTCTTATATATTGAATATTGTTTTTTATAAATACAGCTAATCCTCCTCCCCTGGAATCCTTTCTATTAAAAAATTCCGCATTGAACTCATCTATATTGTTGCATGTTTACTTGAACTGTGTCATTAATTAGTCAACTACGCCATCTAGTAGAAAGTGGCCATATTACCGATTTTGGCAGCATTGGAATAGCAGTTTGAGTAGCTGTGGTATAACTTGGTATGTTGTTCTCGAACCTTCTGAACTTAACGAACCTTCTCAACGATTCTGGAAATTTCGAGAGGTGTCACTAGGAGATATAAATAGATGTCGCAGGAGCACCCAAGACATTCGAGTTGTGAACCGCGATAAAGAAGGGCGATAGATGACAGTAGTGAAAAGTATAGAGAATATTGAATAAGAGAAGTGATTGTTTATTTAAAGTGATTAATTGTGAAAGTGAATTGTTGAATTAAATAAGTGAATTATTAGAATAATAATCAAGAAGTAAAAGACATTGAAAGAGAACTAATAAAGATTAATTAAATAGAATTACGTTTTATCTTTTCGAATCCTAGCCTGGATGCAACATTGGTGTCAGAAGTGGGATAAAACGTATTCAGTGTGAAATTAAAGTGAAGTGAATTAAAAAAAAAAAAAAAATGGGCCGCACATTAAAATTACTACAGCTCAGTATACCGCAGTTAAAAGCTGAATTGGAAAAGCGGAACCTCTCCACAGCTGGAGGAAAAAGTGATCTTGTGCTTCGACTGCAGGAATCTGTTGAAAACGAAGGCGAAAACCCCAAGTCCGTTTTGTTCGACGTTGCAGAAGAACAAGTAAGTACAAGCGTTGATATGACTGCTATGATGGAATTACTTCTGGCCATGTTAGATGAACAGAAGAATTCTCTAGATTCCAAATTGCAATCAATGGACTCTAAATTTGATGAACAAAAGAATTCTCTAGAACAACAGAAGAATTCTCTAGATTCCAAATTTCAATCAATGGACTCTAAATTTGATGAACAAAAGAATTCTCTAGAACAACAGAAGAATTCCCTAGATTCCAAATTGCAATCAATGGACTCTAAATTTGATGAACAAAAGAATTCTCTAGAACAACAGAAGAATTCTCTAGATTCCAAATTGCAAGCAATGGACACTAAATTCGAAGAACAAAAGAATTCCATAGTTGCCGCCCAAAAGAGCGCTGTGCAAGATTTTAAAAATGTTCTCGAAGGAAAACTCGAAGAAATTGACCAAAAGTTCGAGAAGGTTGAAACCAAATTCGACGAAATCGATACAAACATCGAGAACTTGGCTAAAGAGCTCGAGAAAGTGAAGAAGCAGAAGACCCGAGAAGGAAAGAGATGCAGCCTCCTGTTTTCGATGGTCAAACATCATGGCCAATTTATAGGAAACAGTTTGAAGCAGCTGCAGTGGCGAACAGCTGGGACAACGAGGAAAAGTCGATTGCGCTAACGCTCGCACTAAGAGGTACAGCTGCGGAGTTACTCCAAACCGTCTCAGAAGAGAAGCAACACAACTACGACGCCCTGGTCAAGGCTATAGAGATGCGCTTCGGTGATGAGCATATGCAGCAAGTGTACAGGGTTCAGCTACGCAGTAGAGTCCAGAAGAGGGGAGAAACACTTCAACAGCTGCAAGCAGATATCGAACGTCTGGCACATTTTTCATATCCTAATGCTGGTGAGATTCTCATCAATGAAATGGCTGTGGAGGCGTTTATCCAAGCCATTGAAGATAGACAACTGCAAATGGACGTAAGAATGGCTGGAAAGAGAACTCTCGCTGAGGCCCTAGCATTTGCCTTGATAATGCAAGCTGCTGATCAGGCATCGAATGTGTTCCACCGCGTAAGGGAAATTACAGCTGTTGAATGCTCATGTCAAAGAGCAGACATCGTAGACCGGAGCAGAGATAACAGAGGTCAAATGCGCTGCTGGAACTGCAACAAAATAGGGCACTTACAGAGACAGTGCAGAGCTCCACCCAGACGAGGCAGTTGTCCACATTGCGGGCCTAGGAGGGGCAACGAAGAAGCATCTGGCAGGGATAGCAACCATCCTGCAGATATAGCTTCGCATAACCAGCAGTCGGGAAACGTGTAAGGACCAGCTTCGTGGGGCAGAAGTTGGTTTCCGGAATCGACGACCCCAGGACCACAATTCAAGTCTCCCAAACCAAACGAGGAAACCAGAGTCTAACAGTGGAAGCCTATATCGGACAAAATAAGTGCGTGGCAACCATCGACACCGGTGCCACCGCTTCCATCATAAGGAGGGACATCGTCCGTCAGTCTTGGCTGCACAACACCAGCAATTACTGTCTGAAAACAGCAACAGGAGCGACAGCGAAAGTGTATGGAGAGGTCATACTAACAATAAATTTGGCAGGATTAGTATTCTCCGACGCTTTCCTAGTAGCCGATATATGTGACGAATGCATCATTGGAATCGATTTCATGAAGGCGCGTGATGTAGTATTGGACATTGGTATGCAAGTACTCAAGTATCGAAACGTAGAGATTCCGATGGTGTACGGGAACGAGAACGCCGTATCCCTGAGGACAGTCATTAGTAAGGACGAGGTCCTACCACCTTCTTCAGAGACACTGATTTGGGCAAAGCTGGAAGGTGATCCTGGGGCCCACCGATTCTTTCTAGTTGAGCCAGAAGACAACCACTGCCGAAATTGCGTGGTTGGAAAAATGCTTGTCGAGCCGAAGAACAATATAGTTCCCGTACGAGTTCTTAATGCGGAACACAAAAGCGTCAAATTGAAGCAAGGTGAGGTGGTTGGAAAGTGTGTACCGGTTACTGCCATCACGAAACTATCACAGGAAGGTGTTGCGAAGCCTCGTTCACTAATGGGAATGACTGAGGTCAAAAGAACTTTATTCCAGCACTGCGATCTGAATCGGGAGCAGCAAGCCATGGCAGGGAACCTCATCAACGAGTTTGCTGATATATTCGCTTCGCGGGACTGCGAGTATGGCCGAACACACCTTGTACAACACCGGATAGACACTGGAGACGCGAGACCGATTCGTCAGCCTCCCAGACGACTACCATTGGCTAAGCAGACGGAGGTTGCAGAGATGGTGTCGACGATGGAGAAGGAAGGAGTAATCGAATGCTCTAAAAGCCCATGGGCATCTCCAATTGTCCTAGTCAAAAAGAAAGATGGCAGCACTCGGTTCTGTGTAGACTATCGCCAACTGAATAATGTCACCAAAAAGGATAGCTACCCTCTACCAAGGATTGACGATACGCTGGATACACTGTCCGGAGCTCGATGGTTTTCCACTCTAGATCTGAAGAGTGGCTACTGGCAAGTGCAGATACATCCGGAAGACCGTGAGAAAACAGCTTTCACAGCAGGAAACGGGCTCTGGCAATTCACAGTAATGCCATTTGGACTGTGTAACGCGCCGGCAACCTTTGAGCGACTAATGGAGCGTGTTTTGTTGGGGCTAACATGGAAAACGTGTTTGGTCTACTTGGACGATGTCATCGTGGTTGGAAAAACGTTTGAAGAACATCGAGATAACTTGAAGGAAGTGTTCCAGAGACTACGAAGTGCACAATTAAAGCTTAACCCGAAAAAGTGTGATCTCTTTAGATCTGAGGAAAAATATCTGGGGCACATCATCTCGTCCGAAGGAGTAAGGACTGACCCAGAGAAGGTCGATGCGGTGAAAAATTGGCCCGTTCCCAAAGACAAACACCAACTGAGAAGCTTCCTGGGACTTGCAACTTACTACAGACGGTTTGTGAAGGACTTCGCAAGGATCGCAAAGAGCTTGCATCAACTGACGGAAAAGGGAAAACCATTTAAATGGTCAGGTGAATGCGAAGCGAGTTTCAAGAGTCTCAAACACCAACTGTGTGATGCTTCAATTCTAGCGTACCCTACTCCAGGAAAGACATTTATTGTAGATGCCGACGCTAGTAATGTTGGGATCGGAGCCGTTCTTTCGCAGATCCATGATGGCCAAGAGAGAGTAGTTTCCTACTTCAGTAAAGTGCTATCCAAGCCGGAGAGGAATTATTGCGTGACCAGGCGGGAACTCCTGGCTTTGATCCTGGCAACAAAGCACTTCCACAAGTACTTATATGGGCAGAAATTCATCCTGCGTACAGATCATGCGTCTCTAAAGTGGCTGCTGCAGTTTAAGAACCCTGAAGGACAAGTCGCGAGGTGGATTGAACGGCTGCAGATGTATGACTACGAGATACAGCACCGAAAGGGAACTCTTCACTCCAACGCAGATGCCCTCTCCCGGCGACCCTGCAAGGCTGATTGTAAACATTGCGTACGCCAGGAGGAAAAAGATAAAGTGTCAGTCCAACGGTTGAGAGCTGAGCCCATTAGCGGCTGGAGTGCACGGGAGATCCGGAATGCTCAACAGGAAGATCCGGATATCGAGCCGATTCTCGCCTGGAAGGAACATGAGGACAAGCCGGACTGGCAGCAGATCTCCAATAGGAGTCCGGAATTGAAGGCATACTTGGCACAATGGGACTCACTTCATGTTCAGGATGGCATTTTGAAAAGAAAATGGGAAAGTTCGGATGGAACATCAGCCGTGATGCAACTTGTGGTACCCAGATCGAAAGTCAACGAAGTACTTAGGGAACTACATGATGGAGTGTCCGGAGGTCACTTGGGAGTAAATAAGACACTCGAAAAAGTGCGAGAACACTTACTGGATCCACGCAAGAGACGATGTCGAAAACTGGTGCCGAAAATGCGCCGCTTGCGCAGCCAGTAAAGGCCCGAGAGTAAAAATGCAAGGCAAGATGCATCAATACAACGTTGGAGCGCCCTTTGAGAGGATTGCAGTTGACATCGCAGGACCGTTTCCAGAAACCAACAGTGGAAACCGCTATATCCTCGTAGTGATGGACTACTTCACTAAATGGCCTGAAGCCTTTGCTATACCTAACCAAGAAGCTAAAACCGTGGTAGAGCAGATTGTCCACAACTGGGTAAGCAGATTTGGCGTACCAATGGAATTGCACTCGGACCAAGGTCGCGACTTCGAGTCGAAGATCTTTCAAGGAGTATGCCAGCTACTAGGGATTAAGAAGACAAGAACAACCCCGCTTCATCCACAATCGGACGGAATGGTGGAACGCTTCAATAGAACCTTAAACGAACACCTTTCTAAGGTTGTTGGCGACTGCCAGCGGGACTGGGACAAGCACATCCCCATGTTCCTATTAGCTTATCGAAGCGCAGTTCATAACACAATAGGACATACTCCATCCGAAATCCTTTTTGGTCGAACCATCCGGTTACCTAGTGAATTGATGTTTGGATCTCCGACTGATGAAGCAACGAATGAAGATGATTATGTGGCGGATCTCAGAGAAATCATCAGAAACATTCATCGGAAAACTAGAGATAATATTCGGATATCCAGCTACCGCATGAAGACGAGGTACGATACAAAAGCGACCACCACAGGATTCCAGGAAGGAGATCTGGTATGGCTATACAACCCTCATCGCCGAAAAGGTATGTCACCTAAACTACAGCAGGATTGGGAAGGACCCTATAAGATAGTGAAGCGCATCAACGATGTTGTCTACCGGATCCAGCGAGGAAGAGGCAAGCTGAAAGTTGTCCATGTGGATCGTCTCCATCGCTACCATGGGGAAAATATTGACGTGCTTGTTCGGGACGAACAAGTTTAAGAGGGGGATATTGTTGCATGTTTGCTTGAACTGTGTCATTAATTAGTCAACTACGCCATCTAGTAGAAAGTGGCCATATTACCGATTTTGGCAGCATTGGAATAGCAGTTTGAGTAGCTGTGGTATAACTTGGTATGTTGTTCTCGAACCTTCTGAACTTAACGAACCTTCTCAACGAATCTGGAAATTTCGAGAGGTGTCACTAGGAGATATAAATAGATGTCGCAGGAGCACCCAAGACATTCGAGTTGTGAACCGCGATAAAGAAGGGCGATAGATGACAGTAGTGAAAAGTATAGAGAATATTGAATAAGAGAAGTGATTGTTTATTTAAAGTGATTAATTGTGAAAGTGAATTGTTGAATTAAATAAGTGAATTATTAGAATAATAATCAAGAAGTAAAAGACATTGAAAGAGAACTAATAAAGATTAATTAAATAGAATTACGTTTTATCTTTTCGATTCCTAGCCTGGATGCAACAATATAATAGAATTCATTTTCTTCTTGTTTTAGATTAATTTCATTTAAGACAATAAGATCTATATAACATAAAACATGTTTGATTTCTGCAAGAAAAATGTTCCAATTTTTCCTCATGGATCGAATATTAAAACACACACAGCAAAAAGTTTTATCATTAAATAATTTTTTGTCGATGACGGTAAAACCATTTATTACCTTAAAATCTACATCAGCTTCACTATTTGCTTTCTCCATTATTTTTTTATTATTTTGCTTTGTGTTTCTATTCCACTCAGTATGTCAGAGATTAAATGAGTATTTCACTAATATCGTTTACTGAGCTAATGTGAATTGAGTCTACATTCTCTTCTTTTCTCGCAAATATTTTGCCGGCTGTCTCCCACACAAATCTCCAACTGCACTCTCTAGCCTTGTTCTTTGCTAGCCAGAGCAAGTGCTCTAATACCTGTACTTTTTAAGAATTTATTCTCTTTGTACAGCGATGCAATTAAATAATATAAATACTAAAATACTAAATACTAAAAAACATGTTTTATCTTTTCGAATCCTAGCCTGGATGTAACAATAATAAAATTTCGATCGATTGATGATTTTTGTCGTTTATCAATATGTAATTGATTAAAGATAACCATTATGAGGGTGAAAGACTTCCGCTTAGAAAAAGCTAAATGTTTTTTTTTTTCTTACTAAGATAGCGTTATTATTATTGTTATTGTAAACTAAAATTATATTTATATTAGTTATGTTATTTAAATATTTATTTTTTGTTAATGCCGAACTGGAGTATAACCTGTGAGTTAAATAAATAGAAAATAAATATTAATTGTAGGTAATATCTTTTGTTGGCTTATTTACTACTCTCGATTTAAGTGGCAACGCGGATCATGAGGCAAATGATTGTCATTCAAATTGGTCCAATTCTGTCTCTTTCATTCCACTCTAGATATACCGAAAGTTCCAGATTATTCTTGACTTGTGTATTAGAAAGTTCATGAATAAGAGAATTTCCCCCTACCTGGATTTCCATGGAATTCATGCTAAGCAACCGTCTGCTTTCAAATATCGTTATATAGCTCTCTACTAGATGGCGCTGAATTTACTGTTCAGTCTATCCTTAAAAGGAAAACTAATTTGGAAAGTAAATATTGAAAGGTTGCTCAGTTTGAATATCTATAATACAATTGTAGCAACTGTTATTACCGAACTTTCTAATACACGCGCCCTAAAGATTAATCAAAATTATTTAAGTATCAGATTCAACATTTTTCATCCAAAAAAGGTCCTATCGCCATCTAGTCGAGAGCTAATCACGATATTATGTATGTATGTATGTATGGATGATATTTATTTCACTTAAATTATAATATATAAAATACAAATCCATAATATATAAATTTCAATATGTAAGGAATTATAATAATATTATATATATGAATTATAATATGATATAAATTTTCAGCAGATTTAATTCATTTAACATGGTATCAATTTGTTATCACTTCATAAAGGATGCAAAATTTTTGTAATCTATGTACTAACATCAAAAGTTGAGACAACAGTTAGATCAAAATATTAGAAGTAAGAGAGTCTAAACTATAATAATCATGAGAAAACAGCCAATTCTTTACGCGCTTTAGAAAACATTCGGACATGTGAACACATCTGATTTCTTCCGGGAGGACATTAAATAAACGATTACATATAACTAAATGAGGATTTCTATATGCGGTGGTTCGATAGTTTGGCACTTGTAACATATTAAGTGAGTTATTGCCTAGGTTGTAATTTGGGATTATACGGAAGTTTCGGTTACCAGACTTCATAAAGAACGCTTTTAGAACCTTAAAACAGTATAAGTGACGAACAGGAAGAATCGCTAATTGACAAAACAAAGGAAAACTAGGATGCCTAGCAGGTTTACGACAAATTTTTCGGACAACATTCTTTTGCAAGACTAGCAATGGCTGAATTTTGTTTAGATAGCCACCTCCCCAGCAATTTATACCGTATTGAAGCTTAGAATTAAAAAGCCCATAATAAATTGTGGTTAGGAGCTTAGTTGAACATATGTTACGAAGGTAATAGAAATGCCTAAGTGTGGAGAAAAAGTACTTTTTCAATGCAGTAGCGTGAGATGAAAATTTCATATTAGAGTCAATTAAGAGTCCTAGGTACATAAATTCGTTTACATTCTCTATCGAAAAACAACCATCACTACAATTTTCACTAGTACAAAATAATTGACCAAACACACTGGTTGCACATTTACATTGATATAATTTAAGTTTTTTGCAATTCGGTGCATAAAAGTATACATCCGGTTTTGAATTAATGGACGCAGATAAATTAAAGAACATTAATTTAGTCTTAGGACTTATTACAAGTTTATGTTCAGCGAACCATTTTCTTAGAATATGTACATCACTATTTATGTCAGCGATAAGATATAAGGGACTGTTCGCGCCATACGATAACCCAACATCGTCAGCAAAAGCAGTAGGTAAGCCTTTTAGATTGAGGTGGGGGAGTGAGTTGATATAGACTAAAAAAAGAATGGGACCCAAGACTGAACGTTGTGGTACCCCAAGCCTGATTAATTGCACATCACTTCTCGTCTCATTCAACTTTACTCTCTGTGATCTATTATTCAGATATGAATGAAGCCATTCAAGCATGAAACCAAGCACACCAGCATTTTCCAGTTTACTTAACAGAATTTTATGGCCAACCATGTCGAAGGCTTTGATTATATTAGTGAATAACGCAGATGTACATTTTCTTCTGTCAAGGTTGCACATTATCTGAGAGCAAAAATCTAAAAGTGCGTCCCCGGTTGATTTACCCTTTTGAAAACCGAATTGAGTAGGATGAAAGAACATCGTCTTGTCTAAAAAGTTTACTAGCCTAGTTTTTATAAGGTTTGCGAACACTTTACTTATGCTGGGCAGAAGAGAAATCGGCCTATAATTTCCTCTCTCAGTTTGAGAGCCTTTTTTAAACAAATAAATAACATCTGCACACTTTAGTCCTTCAGGAAAAATACCAGAAAAAACAGTACGATCAAAAACATCAGCTAATACATCCACAATGAAACATGCAATATTTTTAAGGACAACATTAGAAATACCATCGACAGCACATGAATTTGAGTTATTCAAACTGCCAATCGTATTTAAAATCTCTAAGGGAGTTATAAGGTCAAAAACAAAACTTCTACAGTTTACATCACCAATAGCAGAACATTGAGAACATAGATTTTGAGTAAGTCCAGTATGTAATTTAAGTCCGATAATTGAAAAATGTCTATTAAAAGCGTCAGCGATTTCGTGTGTATTTGTTATGTCCATATTATTAGTACGTAGAACAAACGCTTTTTGAATGGACGATTTTTTGTTGAGAATAGTATTTACAACTTTCTACTCTTTCTTAAGATTACCTCTAGCTTAATAAAATTGAGCACGGTAATAAGAGTCACGGCAAATTGGTATTTCCTTTTTCAAATCAGCACATATCTTCTTATATTTCATTTTGAGAAACACATTGCTAGGGTTCTTCTTGCACTTTACTCTAAGTTTATTTTTAGTTTGTTACTTTATTTAATAAATTATTAGATAACCAAGGTTTAAGTTTAAATATATATTTTCTTGTGGTCAGAGAACTGCAACTAGCAATATGGCTTTTAAGAGTGGTTACGAAATTAAAATATGCATTCGATACGTCGCTACAGTTATAAACAATGTTCCAGGAATCAAAACACAACTTATTTCGAAGCCTAGTAAAGTTTATTTTTGGCTTGCTTTGTACACGTTTCTGAGTTGGGCTATTGTTTTTAGATTCTACGTTAAATAGAACGCCGGTCATGGAATGGTCAGTAATCAAAAAATCAAAAATACAATATTCACACTCTATGAAAGCAACATTTCGAAAACCTCCATATATATGGTCTAAACAAGTACCTGATGCAGGCCTAGTAGGCACATTGATAAAGTTTGTCAAGCCATTTAAAGCTAACACAGAAAGATAATATTGTTGCATGTTTGCTTGAACTGTGTCATTCAGCATTAATTAGTCAACTACGCCATCTAGTAGAAAGTGGCCATATTACCGATTTGGGCAGCATTGAAATAGCAGTTTGAGTAGCTGTGGTATAACTTGGTATGTAGTTCTCGAACCTTCTGAACTTAACGAACCTTCTCAACGAATCTGGAAATTTCGAGAGGTGTCACTAGGAGATATAAATAGATGTCGCAGGAGCACCCAAGACATTCGAGTTGTGAACCGCGATAAAGAAGTGCGATAGATGACAGTAGTGAAAAGTATAGAGAAAAAGTATATGTTGGAGCACACACCAATCAGCGTTGAATTATATTTCTTCAACCTAGACTACTAATGTAAAAACCATAAATTGTTTAACTATCTTTTCAATTATTGTCACATTCATTTTACCTTTGTCAGAAAGTTGAATTCACACACTTAATAAATTATACCATTTGAATTTGAAATTTTGAATTTTGCGCCAATAAGCCAAGTTTCGCCATATTTTTTATTTTTAATATTGTACTAAGAACCCAATTTGTGTACTAAAAATGTAACATTAGAAATGTTAAAAGCAAATAGAGCCAGTGGCAATTATACTCTTCAACAAGTAAGAGCTTTCGTCTTTTATTTCGTCGCTGATATTCGCTTCGCTCGCACTCGAATTCCTTTTTTGCAAGTATTCTTTTTATCCGACGGAATTTCATTACAGTACGTAAATTTTCCAGCGGAGCAGCCAGAAAACGCTCTGACTGTACATTTTGGCGACCGTGACAGGACATTTCCTGCTAAATTCATTAAAACAATTATTCTAAAACGTGAAAAAAAAAAAAATGGTAGAACAAAGACTTAAAAACAATTATTAAACTAAGTAAAAAGTGTGCTACAAATCGCATTAAATAGACATTTTAAATAACCATTCGGTGGTAACGGAAACGGTAGCGGTGTCGGTACGGTATCGGTAACGGTTAGTTTCGCGAAAGTGCAGTGCCAGAGCCAGGATATCCAGAACTACAGAAGAAAAACCACGAGGAGATCCAGCTACATAGGAAAAGTACCCAGGGAATCAAGATTTTTCTCAACTCCAGAAGGAAAAGGGAGATAAGTATACTCGTCTTCCAAACCAGGTATGTGGTCTTGATTTTCTTATTCGAACGTGCGTGAAAAGTACAAAATCATCGAAATCTTACCAACTACTGATTTAAATTCATGCAAACGCACTTTCGACATAAGAATAATATGTGCGAAACTTAAATATATATGTATATAGTAAAAAATGTGAAACAACATGCAAATTAAACCTAAATTATAATTTTCAAATTACCTAAAAACGGAAAAGGGAAATATAAGCCTACTATACATACATACTTATATTATACATTACATATATAATATAATCTTTCACATCGAATTGATCTCGCTGTACGCACACCACATTACATATCATATTTTACCACACAATCAGAGAGAAACTTTAATCTCTTCGAATTCTTGTTACAAAGCTTTTTGCATTTGCGTTGCCGTTCACCATTCAAATTGCGTGCTAAAAGCTTTCACCCACACAACACATTCATGCTCTTTTCAATCATTGCACCTGTACTTGTCACTCGTCGTTCGCTCGATCAATCGTTAAATTCAGTCATACCGTAAGCCGTTATCATTTTAACACATTTTTTCTTCGCTTGCTGCATATCAACTGGAACGGATTTCAACAAATAGTAAGAGGAGCCTTTCGTCGAACCCTTCACTTGATTTGGGAAATTGTTGCTGCTTCTCTTCATGCATTTTCGTTGTTGCTTGCTGTTGGTTGGATTGCATTGAATCAATCGTTATTCATCGGCGAATATTTCTGCCGCTGTTGTTGTTGTTGTTGTTGTACCAACATTCGCCTGATAAACTGTTGCTGAACTTTCATCTGCTCTTGCACCTGCTCATAACATTGATATATTCTGTCTATGGAACATCGCTTACATAATATATTAATCGTCTTAATAAGCAGAAGCACTGCTTGTACCAAAGTTTGTTGGCATTAAAATTTTCCGGAATTATTTTTGCGATTCGTTTCTTCGTTATTAGCGATGTCTGTTCCAACCCTCGAAAATTTGAGAACATCTCGCGCTGCAACTAAGGGCAGCATGACCCGCATTAAAACATTAATAGACACAAAAGACCTTTCTGTAACAGAACTGGAATGCCGTTTAGGAATTGTGGAGTCCTATTTTAAACAAGGATTAGCGTTTCAAACCCAAATTGAGGAATTATCACCATCTGATAATGGCCGCAGCGATTTAGAGGAATTATTTGTATCCACGAAATCAAAAATATTATTGCTCATGGGTAGTGAGAGACGAGTAAGTGCTCTAGAAACATCCATTGTAATTCCTCAAGACATAAGCCATTTACCATGCGTGAAGCTACCTCGGTTTACTGGAAAGTACTCCGAGTATAAAAACTTTATAAATACTTTCATGAAGCGTGTGGATAGTGATTCGACACTTTCAAAATTAGAAAAGTTTAACCATTTACTAAGCTGTTTATCTGACCAAGCTCTCGGTACAGTAAAAACATTTCAAATTACCGAAGAGAATTATGCAAAAGCGCTTACCAGATTAAACGAGCGCTACGACAACGATTGCCTCATTTTCCTGGAACACATCTCACAACTTTTTGAGCTACCAAAGGTTCAAAAGGCCTCGTCTATGCAGTTGAGAAATCTCGTCGACAACATTTCTGCACTTTTTAACTCGCTGCAATCAATCGGTTCCACTTCTGAGATATGTCACGCAATCATTATTCACATCGCGATGTCCAAGGTTGACTCAGAGTCCCAAGCAAAGTGGGATGAGCAGCTGGAATATAAAACTCTTCCATCTTGGGAGCAATGCTCTGCGGTTTTAAGTAGACGCTGCCAGTATCTAGAGGCTCGTGAAAGTAAATCAATTAAATTCGATAACAGCAAAAAACCTGCAAACAAGTATAGAAAATCATCTTATGAGCATAGCCCACAAACTTCACTCACTTCATTGCAACAGTCTTGCTCGTTTTGTAAAGACATTTCACATTCTATCACTGATTGTTCCGATTTCACCCAGCTATCGGTGGCTGATCGCTTCACTAACACCAAGAAGCTCGGCTTGTGTATCAACTGCTTGCGAAAAGGACACAATGTTGCTAGATGCTCTTCGGCATTCAAATGCAAGATATGTAAACAATCTCATCATACTCTGCTACATCGGCAAAGACAGACTCCAACAACCATAAATTCACAGATAGCTGAGGAGGCTTCTACATCAGCTGTTGTAAACTCAGCAATAGAGAAGGAGTTGAAGCCTTCAAATACACAGGTCATTTTAGCCACAGCTCTCGTTCTTGTCAAGGACTCTTCAGGATGCTTTCAGCTAGGCAGGGCCCTATTGGATTCGGGTTCCCAGGTCAATTTTGTGAAGGAACAATTTGCTAGAGACTTAAAACTCCAAACTCAACGGAAAAACATAGAAATCATCGGTATCGGATCATCAGAAACAAAGATTAGTTCCGTGACCCAAACCACTATTAGATCACGGTACTCAACATTTGAATTGTCACTAGACTTTTTAGTTTCGCCTTCGATTACCGGGTATCAACCTGACTCATCCCTCAGCACTCATGATTGGAATCTGCCAAAGAATCTAGAGCTTGCAGATGAGTACTTCAATAAATCCGCTCCTATAGATATGTTGTTAGGAGCAGAAGCCTTTTTCGATCTGCTCCGGGTGGGACAAATCAAACTTGAACCAGAGCTGCCATCACTGCAGAATACTCGCCTCGGTTGGATTGTATCAGGAAAATACAAATCGCTTACTAACGCTCATCATAGGACTTGTTGCATTGGCAACACTGATGGTGATCTTCATCAATATGTTGAACGATTCTGGGAGTTGGAGACAGTTACTGGAAGGAAATTAAAATGGACAGACGAACAAAAGGATTGCGAGGATCATTTTGTAGGATCTATGCAAGAGGTATCCAGCGGAAGAATAATGTTAAAACTGCCATTCAAAAAGGATCCTCTATCTCTTGGTGACTCTTACAACATAGCCTTCCGTCGTTTTCTCTCACTAGAACGTAGATTATCAAAAGACCCATATCTTAAAAATGCATACGTTGAATTCCTTCGAGAGTATCAAACTCTGGGCCATATGTCGTTGGTAAGGAGTCCAGATCTAAGCCAGCCGCACTACTATCTCCCGCACCAGTGTGTGCTACGACCTAATAGCTCCTCCACCAAATTGAGAGTGGTCTTTGATGGTTCTTGTCGGACTTCATCAAATATTTCATTAAACGGTATCCTAATGGTAGGCCCCACTATTCAGGACGATTTATTTTCGATTCTGCTTCGCTTTAGACTGCATAGATACGCTATAACTGCTGACATTGTGAAAATGTATCGGCAAGTTTTGGTACATCCTACACATCGTAGATTTCAGTATATTGTGTGGAGAGAAAACGAAAAGTCTCCCATTCAAACATATCAATTAAATACGGTTACTTATGGTACTACCTCCGCACCATTCATGGCCATAAGATGTCTTCAATATCTCGGGGATAAATTCGAGTCTCAGTACAAACTTGGTGCTGAAGTAATTCGCTCCAATTTCTATGTGGATGACATGATAACTGGAGCGAATGATCTTGAAACACTTAAGCAGATTAAACTTGAAGTTGGAAGTATCCTAACATCTGCAGGATTTGAGTTGTCCAAATGGCACAGTAATCACCAATCATTTTCGTCAAACTCACAAACAAAGGACCTCAATATCAACGAATCGAATGTTACAAGCACCCTAGGGATAGATTGGGATTCCCTTAACGACAATTTCTGTTTTTCATACAACCCGACACGGACATACACATCCTTCACAAAACGAAATATACTATCGCTTGCTTCGTCACTTTTCGATCCTCTTGGTCTACTTTGTCCTATTATAGTCAAGGCGAAAATCATACTACAACAATTGTGGATAGAAAAGGTTGACTGGGATGCAGCAATCCCACAATCAGTGGACACGGAATGGAGGCAATTCATGAGCGACTTGCACTCAATTCGAAATCTATCCATTCCTAGGTTTGCGTTTGCCCCTTCCAAAAGAAGTGTTCAGATACACGGATTTTGCGACTCATCAATAAATGCATATGGGTGTTGTATATATATCCGCACTGTCAATACTGTTGGCCCTATTTCAGTAAAACTGTTAGTCGGAAAATCCAGAGTGGCACCAACCAAGAAGAAGCAAATCCCTCGTCTTGAGCTTTGTGCTGCACACCTCCTTGCTAAACTTTGGTCTAAGATACACCCAATATTCAAAGACAAATATTCAGAAGTCCATTTTTGGACAGATTCATCGGTGGTATTACATTGGATTTCTACACACTCATCGAAACTAAGTACGTTTGTCGGAAATCGGGTAGCAGAGATTCAGGAGAGGACAGCTGGCATAAATTGGAGACATATACCTACCGAATTCAACCCAGCTGATATAGTTTCGCGTGGATGCACCGTAGAGGAGCTTAAGACATCAATATGGCTTAACGGACCATCATTTTTAATGGAATCACCGGAAAAATGGCCTTCTAACCCCAATATTCTACTTTCTCCTGAACAATTGGCACTGGAGAAAAAGAAAACGGCACTGGTTGCTAGTCATAGTGTCAATAACGATCTGTTAGAAACAATTAACAACTCCAGCTCCTACACAAAAACATTACGTGTCTTTGCGTTTATCCTGCGATTCATTGCCCGGATAAAATCCAGAACATTTGAGAACACCGCTCTCTTTAACCCTAAAGAACTCGACTTAGCATTTCTTAAAATAGTCTCAATCGAACAACAGAAGTATTTTGCTCAGGAAATTAACTATTTGAACAATGAGCAAGACCTGAAAAGCTCATTAAAGTATCTTAGCCTCTTTGTAGATAAAAGTGACGGATATCCAATACTTAGAGTTGGAGGGCGATTGAAAAATGCAATCATACCCGAGGAGCAAAAGCATTCAGTTCTGATGTCCAAGGATTCACATTTTGCTAAATGCTTCGCTCGCCATCTACACCTTAAAAATTTCCATGCTGGACCGAAATCTCTCGTAGCATTAATCCGACAAAAGATGTGTATAGTCAACGCCAGAGATCTTGCACGCAAGATTGTCAACAACTGCATACATTGCGTTCGCTATAAACCCAAGTTATTGCAACAGGTAATGGGGGATCTACCTGCGAAACGTGTCACAGCGTGCAGACCTTTTCTTCGTTGTGGCGTAGATTTTTGTGGCCCGATCTTTACTTACCATAGAGTCCGTGGAAAAGTTCCATATAAATCATACATCGCTGTGTTCGTATGCTTTACGTCTAAGGCAGTGCATCTCGAACCAGTCTCCGATCTTTCATCAGACGCTTTCATAGCAGCATTAAAGCGCATGATAAGTCGCCGAGGACTGCCACGAGATATATTTTGCGATAACGCAACAAATTTCGTGGGAGCCAATTCAAAAATTTCCCAGCTATACGACATGTTGTTTCGCAAATCAAACCAAGATTCCATACTATCTTTTTGTAATATAGAATGCATTAATTTTCATTTTATTCCTCCTAGGGCACCTCATTTCGGTGGAATCTGGGAGGCGGCTGTCAAAGTGGCAAAAGGGCACCTTTATCGCACTCTACACAACGCCAAACTGTCATTCGAGGAACTAGCGACAGCCCTCTGTGAAATTGAGTTCATCATGAACTCCAGGCCCATCACACCAATGACGAATGACCCCAATGACTTTGAAGCCCTAACACCAGGTCACCTGCTAATTGGATCATCACTCAAGGCGATTTCCGAACCTGCGGACGATTCACCAAACACAAGTTCGCTCGAATACTGGCGTCGTATCAACAATATCAAGACTCACTTTTGGAACCGTTGGACGAGCGAATATCTACAGGAGCTGCAGCAGCGTACAAAATGGTCGTCGCCAAAGCCGAATCTTTCGAATAATTCCATGGTCATCATTCACGACGATAACATACCCCCCCAAAAATGGTTGCTGGGGAGAATCGAAGAAAAGTTCCCTGGCAAAGATGGTCATATCAGAGTTGCTACGATCCGGACAACTAGAGGTATCATCAAACGCCCAATCCACAAGCTTGCATTACTTCCGTGTTGAAACCGGGTGATTTCAAAGGAGGCGGTATGTTGGAGCACACACCAATCAGCGTTGAATTATATTTCTTCAACCTAGACTACTAATGTAAAAACCATAAATTGTTTAACTATCTTTTCAATTATTGTCACATTCATTTTACCTTTGTCAGAAAGTTGAATTCACACACTTAATAAATTATACCATTTGAATTTGAAATTTTGAATTTTGCGCCAATAAGCCAAGTTTCGCCATATTTTTTATTTTTAATATTGTACTAAGAACCCAATTTGTGTACTAAAAATGTAACATTAGAAATGTTAAAGGCAAATAGAGCCAGTGGCAATTATACTCTTCAACAAGTAAGAGCTTTCGTCTTTTATTTCGTCGCTGATATTCGCTTCGCTCGCACTCGAATTCCTTTTTTGCAAGTATTCTTTTTATCCGACGGAATTTCATTACAGTACGTAAATTTTCCAGCGGAGCAGCCAGAAAACGCTCTGACTGTACAGTATAAGTATTGAGTAAGAGAAAAGTGATTGTGTATTTAAAGTGATTAATTGTGAAAGTGAATTGTTGGATTAAATAAGGGAATTATTAGAATAATAATCAAGAATTACATTGAAAGAGAACTAATAAAGATTAATTAAATAGAATTACGTTTTATCTTTTGAATCCTAGCCTGGATGTAACATTGGTGTCAGAAGTGGGATAAAACGTATTTAGTGTGAAATAAAAATGAAGTGAATTTGTTAAAAAAAAAAAAAAAAAAAAATGGGCTGCACATTAAAATTACTACAGCTCAGTATACCGCAGTTAAAAGCTGAATTGGAAAAGCGGAATCTCTCCACAGCTGGAGGAAAAAGTGATCTTGTGCTTCGACTGCAGGAATCTGTTGAAAACGAAGGAGAAAACCCCAAGTCCGTTTTGTTCGACGTAGCAGAAGAACAAGTAAGTACAAGCGTTGATATGACTGCTATGATGGAATTACTTCTGGCCAAATTAGATTAACAGAAGAATTCTATGGACTCTCAGTTCAATGAACAGAAGAATTCTCTAGAACAACAGACAAGTTCTCTAGATTCCAAATTAGAATCAATGGACTCTAAATTTGATGAACAAAAGAATTCTCTAGAACAACAGAAGAATTCTCTAGATTCCAAATTGCAAGCAATGGGCACTAAATTCGAAGAACAAAAGAATTCCATAGTTGCCGCCCAAAAGAGCGCTGTGGAAGATTTTAAAAATGTTCTCGAAGGAAAACTCGAAGAAATTGACCAAAAGTTCGAGAAGGTTGAAACCAAATTCGACGAAATCGATACAAACATCGAGAACTAACAACACAACTACGACGCCCTGGTCAAGGCTACAGAGTGCGCTTCGGTGATGAGCATATGCAGCAAGTATACAGGGTCCAGCTACGCAGTAGAGTCCAGAAGAGGGGAGAAACACTTCAACAGATGCAAGCAGATATCGAACGTCTGGCACATTTGTCATATCCTAATGCTGGTGAGGTTCTCATCAATGAAATGGCTGTGGAGGCGTTTATCCAAGCCATTGAAGATAGACAACTGCAAATGGCCGTAAGAATGGCTGGAAAGAGAACTCTCACCGAGGCCCTAGCATTTGCCTTGACAATGCAAGCTGCTGATCAGGCATCGCACGTGTTCCACCGCGTAAGGGAAATGACAGCCGTTGAATGCTCACGTCAAAGAACAGACATCGTAGACCGGAACAGAGATAAAAGAAGTCAAATGCGCTGTTGGAACTGCAACAAAATAGGGCACCTGCAGAGACAGTGCCGAGCTCCACCCAGACAAGGCAGTTGTCCACATTGCGGGACTAGGAGGCGCAACGAAGAAGCATCTGGCAGATATAGCTTCGCAGAACGAGCAGTCGGGAAACGTGTAACGGGCAGCTTCTCGGAGCAGAAGTGGGTTTCCAGAATCGATGACTCCAGGACCACAATTCAAGTCTCCCAAACTAAACGAGGAAACCAGAGTTTAACAGTGGAAGCCTATATAGGTCAAAATAAGTGCGTGGCAGCCATCGACACCGGTGCCACCGCTGCCATTATAAGGAGGGACATCGTCCGTCAGTCTTGGTTGCACAACACCAGCAGTTACTGTCTGAAAACAGCATCAGGAGCGACAGCCAAAGTGTACGGAGATATCATGCTAGCAATAAATTTGGCAGGATTAGCATTCCCCCACGCTTTCTTAGTAGCTGATATATGTGACGAATGCATCATTGGAATCGATTTCATGAAGGCGCATGATGTCGTATTGGACTTTGGTATGCAAGTACTCAAGTATCGAAACGTAGAGATTCCGATGGTGTACGGGAAAGAGAACGCGGCATCCCTGAGGACAGACAATAGTGAGGACGAGGTCCTACCACCTTCTTCAGAGACAATGAATCGGACAAAGCTGGAAGGTGATCCTATGAGCCACCGATTCTCTCTAGTTGAGCCAAAAGATAACCACTACCGAAACTGCGAGGTTGGAAAAGTGCTTGTCGAGCCAAACAACAATATTGTTGCCGTACGAGTTCTTAGTGCGGAACACAAAAGCGTCAAATTGAAGCAAGGTGAGGTGATTGGAAAGTGTGTACCGGGTACTGAAATCCACCGAAATATTCATCCGATATCCAGCGACCGCATGAAGACGAGGTACGACACAAAAGCAACCACCACAGGATTCCAGGAAGGAGATCCGGTATGGCTATACAACCCTCATCGCCGAAAAGGCATGTCACCCAAACTACAGCAGGATTGGGAAGGACCCTATAAGATAGTGAAGCGCATCAACGATGTTGTCTACCGGATCCAGCGAGGAAGAGGCAAGCTGAAAGTTGTCCATGTGGATCGTCTCCATCGCTACCATGGGGAAAATATTGACGTGCTTGTTCGGGACGAACAAGTTTAAGAGGGGGATATTGTTGCATGTTTGCTTGAACTGTGTCATTCAGCATTAATTAGTCAACTACGCCATCTAGTAGAAAGTGGCCATATTACCGATTTTGGCAGCATTGGAATAGCAGTTTGAGTAGCTGTGGTATAACTTGGTATGTTGTTCTCGAACCTTCTGAACTTAACGAACCTTCTCAACGAATCTGGAAATTTCGAGAGGTGTCACTAGGAGATATAAATAGATGTCGCAGGAGCACCCAAGACATTCGAGTTGTGAACCGCGATAAAGAAGTGCGATAGATGACAGTAGTGAAAAGTATAGAGAAAAAGTATAAGTATTGAGTAAGAGAAAAGTGATTCTGTATTTAAAGTGATTAATTGTGAAAGTGAATTGTTGTGAATAAGTGAATTATTAGAATAATAATCAAGAATTAAATTGAAAGAGAACTATTAAAGATTAATTAAATAGAATTACGTTTTATCTTTTCGAATCCTAGCCTGGATGTAACAATATGATACCGTAGGATACCTACAACCATTAAGTTTTTGGATTTCTCCCTAGCTAACACAATAGAAAAATCATTAATAAACATCGTCACATTAAACATCTGCAATCTTTAAAAACATAAAAGATCAAACATTTCATTATTAATTTCGATGGACACCTTTAAGACGTCTGCACTAGGACAAACAACTTTAGAAACATCGATGATTTTATAAGTGTTCTTTATAAAGCAGCCAACGCCACCTGCTGCGTAATTTTCGTTTGTTTTAGCATAGAAACTAGAACCAGGCAGGAAGTCATCATTTTCTTCAACCTCAAATATCCAGATCTCAGACACGAACACAATATCCGGGACACACGCAAACGAGTTAATCCGTGTGTTTCTTTATTCATTCTTCATTATTCATTCTGAATTCAATGGAATATTCCGGATAATCCATTTCGGTGTTTCTTTATTCATTCTGGAATAAATGGAATGAATTCTTTTTATTCCTAGAGAAAGGTGGAATAAAAAGAATGACAGATGCACTTGATCAACAAAAAAATAGAAGCAACAGCAAACAATCAAATGGGTGAGCATTTATTGCAAATTTATCGTCTTTTTTTATATTTTTATGTGTGTTGTTTTATGTTAATTATTTTTTTATTATATATTTTTAATTTCCTTCCAGAATCAAATATACATTTTTAAAATGTTCTTCTGTGGGCATGAAATGCCGCATAGATGTTGGTAGTTGGTGACAAGATAATTTCATGAGCAGTGTTGCCACTTATGCTACATAAAAAGGTGCATGTTTTTTGAACTTGTACTAAATCCTTACTCGAAAGGACAACATAATTAATGTTTTACTTTTTTCCTTCGATTCAACATATTTAACATAATAACAACACGAGAATATAATGTTATTCATAAAAATAATAACAATATCTCAGTAATAAATAATATATTATGCTTTATCTGAGCGAAAGTTGTTTATTACTGTATTGGGTACTTCGTTAAGAAACGCAGCTGTGGAAACTTAAATAGGGAGAAGTCGTTTTCCACTACATATTGTTTTGGTTGTCGAAAATATTGATAGCTTTAAAATGTTCAGTCAATCACAAATTCGTCACTGACAAATAAATTTAGAGAATTCATTAGCTGTTTTTGTTTGTAAAACAACATTTTTAAAACTAAATGTGAGTAGAATTGCTTTTTTGGAAAGTAAAATAATATGTATTGAATAGATACAATCACTGGAACTTCACTTCCATAAATCTTATGAACAAAAAGCAGTCACAAAAGCATGAGCTTAAACAAAACAAATAACAACAAAATAAAATTAAATTTTAATACGTTTTCCCAATATTAGTACTCAGCTGATTAATTGAATAATCAAATTATTTGCGCTATAAAATTAAGAAGGAGTACCTAAACACTATTTTTGAACAGTAAAACGTAAAAAATATTGTAGAATTGTGTACGAGAAATAAAAATGAACTTTTGGCAAAAATGTTTTTTTTTGGAAACAAATTAGGTTGAACGAATTTGCTATATACATATTTTTAATACTACTAAGTATAAACGAACAAAAACAATTAATTAATAACAAAATTGTACAAAAAAATGAAAATGCCTTTAAATTGCTGCATCAGGAGCTGCACAAGTCATTTTGGTCAACATGTTCACTGTTTTCATATATTTTGTTTGCCCTGAAATACTTTCTCAGGTTTTTCCTCAATAAGGAGAAAATTTCCCTTTGATTTCACCTAAATATACACTTTATTAACAATCGCAATAATTTTTCATACAATTTCTGCAAATTACTGAAATTGTATGTTTCAATTTTTTCTTGACGTTTAAGAAAGAAATGTGGCGCTTCAGAAAGAGATAGCTTTACGCACGTGCTCTATCGCATTTTGCTTGTCAGTGTTCACAATGGATGAATAATTTGTTGATTGACATTCATAGTACAAAAAATCGATCAATTAATAAATTTTGTCGTTTATCAATAATTGATTTTTGACAACGATAATAAGGGTGTTTAATTAATTTAATGTAATTTGTATTACTGAGATATCGTTATTATTATTGTTTTTGTGAACTTAAATTGTATTTTCTTAAGGTTTCTCTTCTCATATCTGTTTTATTATATATGTTTTTATTTTAGTGCTGTAGTGGAGTATTACCTCCCATGTGAGTTCAGTAATAGAAAAAATATTTTAATTGTAAGTAGTAAATATTGTACTTGTTCTTGAACTAAGTGGCAGCGCTGGTCAATAGGCAAATGGCTGTCATTCTATTCGGTCCATTTTTGTTTCTTTATTCATTCCATTCTGGATATTCCGGTTAAAAAAATCGAATATTCTGACTTTTCTATTCCTTATCCGGAAAAAATAAAGAAACACACGGAATATGTGCGACGAGCGCAGAAAAGTTTTCTCTCAGACTTCTAATATTTTGATGAACAATAAATAATTTTGCATTGCAATAACAACTATTAGTTAGAACAGCATCACAGTGAGGTTTGTATTGGACAAGGATAGAAGAGTTATCAATTAAATCATTTTTGGAATTCATAATAGTAAATACAAATACAAAAAGAAAAAAGACAAGAAGACGAACTCAAATGAATGAGATATCACTAAATGATTTAATCGAGATAACTCTTCCACCCTCCTCTTTTCTTAATAATATTTGATTTTTACTAAACCATACGTATTTTGCACCTTTTTCCTTCGCTATCTCTTTCGTCTTCATTAAAAGAGCTTGTGTGTAACGCGTTAGGGAGTCGTTGACAAATATGCTGCTTCCTTTGTTGTTCTTGCTGTTGCTTCTGCGTACGTCCCCGCTGGAGAGGTCAACCACTTGATTATATGCTCAGTATGCTCGGTTTGAATATATTGTTGCATCCAGGCTAGGATTCGAAAAGATAAAACGTAATTCTATTTAATTTATCTTTATTAGTTCTCTTTCAATTTAATTCTTGATTATTATTCCAATAATTTACTTATTTAATTCAACAATTCACTTTCACAATTAATCAATTTAAATAAGCAATAACTTTTCTCTTATTCAATACTCCACTTTTTCTCTATACTTTTCACTACTGTCATCTATCGCACTTCTTTATCGCGGTTCACAACTAGAATGTCTTGGGTGCTCCTGCGACATCTATTTATATCTCCTAGTGACACCTCTCGAAATTTCCAGATTCGTTAAGTTCAGAAGGTTCGAGAACAACATAATTATGTACTAGTTATTCCATAGCTATTCAAACGGCTTTTCAAATGCTGCCAATTATCGGTAATATGGCTCTACTAGATGGCGCTGCAACTTGACTAATCGATGCTGAAAGTCACAGTTTGAGCAAACATGCAATAATATCCCCCTCTTAAACTTGTTCGTCCCGAACAAGCACGTCAATATTTTCACCATGGTAGCGATGGAGACGATCCACATGGACAAGTTTCAACTTGCCTCTTCCTCGCTGGATCCGGTAGACAACATCGGTGAAGCGCTTCACTATCTTATAGGGTCCTTCCCAATCCTGCTGTAGTTTAGGTGACATGCCTTTTCGGCGATGAGGGTTGTATAGCCATACCAGATCTCCTTCCTGGAATCCTGTGGTGGTTGCTTTTGTATCGTACCTCGTCTTCATGCGGTGGCTGGATATCCGAATCTTATCTCTAGTTTTCCGATGAATGTTTCTGATGATTTCTCTGAGATCCGCAACATAATCATCCTCATTCGTTGCTTCATCAGTCGGAGATCCAAACATCAATTCACTAGGTAACCGGATGGTTCGACCAAAAAGGATTTCGGATGGAGTATGTCCTGTTGTGTTATGAACTGCACTTCGGTAAGCTAATAGGAACATGGGGATCTGCTTGTCCCAGTCCCGCTGGCAGCCGCCAACAACCTTAGAAAGGTGTTCGTTTAAGGTTCTATTGAAGCGTTCCACTATTCCGTCCGATTGTGGATGAAGCGGGGTTGTTCTTGTCTTCTTCATCACTAGTAGCCGGCATACCTCTTGAAAGATCTTCGACTCGAAGTTTCGACCTTGGTCCGAGTACAATTCCATTGGTACGCCAAATCTGTTTACCCAGTTGGGGACAATCTGCTCTACCACGGTTTTAGCTTCTTGGTTAGGTATAGCAAATGCTTCAGGCCATTTAGTGAAGTAGTCCATTACTACGAGGATATAGCGGTATCCACTGTTGGTTTCTGGAAACGGTCCTGCGATGTCACCTGCAATCCTTTCAAAGGGCGCCAACGTTGTATTGATGCATCTTGCCTTGCATTTTTAATCTCGGGCCTTTACTGGCTTCGCAAGTGGCGCATTTTCGACACCAGTTTTCGACATCGTCTTTTGCGTGGATCCAGTAAAAGTGTTCTCGCACTTTTTCGAGTGTCTTATTTACGGACACTCCATCATGCAGTTCCCTAAGCACTTCGTTGACTTTCGATCTGGGTACCACAAGCTGCATCACGGCTGATGTTCCATCCGAATTTTCAAATTTACTTCTCAAACTGCCATCCTGAACATGAAGTGAGTCCCATTGTGCCAAGTATGCCTTCAGTTCCGGACCCTTTTTGGAGATCTGCTGCCAGTCCGGCTTGCCCTCATGTTCCTTCAAGGCGAGAATCGGCTCGATACCCCGATCTTCCTGTTGAGCATTCCGGATCTCCCGTGCACTCCAGCCGCTAATGGGCTCAGCTCTCAACCGTTGGACTGATACTTTATCTTTTTCCTTCTGGCGTACGCAATGTTTACAATCAGCCTTGCAGGGTCGCCGGGAGAGGGCATCTGCGTTGGAGTGAAGCGTTCCCTTTCGGTACTGTATCTCGTAGTCATACATCTGCAGCCGTTCAATCCACCTCGCGACTTTTCCTTCAGGGCTCTTAAACTGCAGCAGACACTTGAGAGACGCATGATCTGTACGCAGGATGAATTTCTGCCCATATAAGTACTTGTGGAAGTGCTTTGTTGCCACGATCAAAGCCAGGAGTTCCCGCCTGTGTACGCAATAGTTCCTCTCCGGATTGGATAGCACTTTACTGAAGTAGGAAACTACTCTCTCTTGGTCATGATGGATCTGCGAAAGAACGGCGCCGACCCCAAGATTATTAGCGTCGGCATCTACAATAAATGTTTTTCCTGGAGTAGGGTACGCTAGAATTGAAGCATCACACAGTTGGTGTTTGAGACTGTTGAAACTTGTTTCGCATTCACCTGACCATTTAAATGGTTTTCCCTTTTCCGTCAGTTGATGCAAGCTCTTTGCGATCCTTGCGAAGTCCTTCACAAACCGTCTGTAGTAAGTTGCAAGTCCCAGGAAGCTTCTCAGTTGGTGTTTGTCTTTGGGAACGGGCCAATTTTTCACCGCATCGACCTTCTCTGGGTCAGTCCTTACTCCTTCGGACGAGATGATGTGCCCCAGATATTTTACCTCAGATCTAAAGCTATCACACTTTTTCGGGTTAAGCTTTAATTGTGCATTTCGTAGTCTCTGGAACACTTACTACAAGTTATCTCGATGTTCTTCAAACGTTTTTCCAACCACGATGACATCGTCCAAGTAGACCAAACACGTTTTCCATTTTAGCCCCAACAAAACACGCTCCATTAGACGCTCAAAGGTTGCCGGCGCGTTACACAGTCCAAATGGCATTACTGTTAATTGCCAGAGCCCGTTTCCTGCTGTGAAAGCCGTTTTCTCTCGGACTTTCGGATGGATCTGCACTTGCCAGTAGCCATTCTTCAGATCTAGAGTGGAAAACCATCGGGCTACGGACAGTGTATCCAGTGTATCGTCAATCCTTGGTAGAGGGTAGCTATACTTTTTAGTGACATTATTCAGTTGGCGATAGTCTACACAGAACCGAGTACTACCATCTTTCTTTTTGACTAGAACATTGAACATTGAGCATTCGATCACTCCTTCCTTCTCCATCGTCGACAACAGCACTGCAACCTCCATCTGCTTAGCCAATGGTAATCGTCTGGGAGGCTGACGAATCGGTCTCGCATCTCCAGTGTCTATCCGGTGTTGTACAAGGTATGTTCGGCCACACTCGCAGTCCCGCGAAGCGAATATATCAGAAACTCGTTGATGAGGTTCCCTGCCATGGCTTTCTACTCCCGATTCAGATCGCAGTGCTGCAATAAAGTTCTTTTCACCTCAGTCATTCCCATTGGTGAACGAGACTTCGCAATACCTTCCTGTGATAGTTTCGTGATGGCAGTAACCGGTACACACTTTCCAACCACCTCACCTTGATTCAATTTGACGCTTTTGTGTTCCGCATTAAGAACTCGTACGGGAACCATATTGTTCTTCGGCTCGACAAGCATTTTCCCAACAACGCAGTTTCGGCAGTAGTTGTCTTCTGGCTCAACAAGAAAGAATCGGTGGGCCCCAGGATCACCTTCCAGCTTTGTCCAAATCAGTGTCTCTGAAGAAGGTGGTAGGACCTCGTCCTTACTAATTACTGTCCTCAGGGATGCGGCGTTCTCGTTCCCGTACACCATCGGAATCTCTACGTTTCGATACTTGAGTACTTGCATACCAATACTACATCATGCGCCTTCATGAAATCGATTCCAATGATGCATTCGTCACATATATCGGCTACTAGGAAAGCGTGGGAGAATGCTAATCCTGCCAAATTTATTGTTAGTATGACCTCTCCATATACTTTCACTGTCGCTCCAGTTGCTGTTTTCAGACAGTAACTGCTGATGTTGTGCAACCAAGACTGACGGACGATGTCCCTCCTTATAATGGAAGTGGTGGCACCGGTGTCGATGGTTGCCACGCACTTATTTTGACCGATATAGGCTTCCACTGTTAGACTCTGGTTTCCTCGTTTATTTTGGGAGACTTGAATTGTGGTCCTGGGGTCGTCGATTCCGGAAACCAACTTTTGCCCCGCGAAGCTGGTCCCTACACGGTTGCATATACCTGTAATAGAAAAACGAAATTTAATGAATTAAAACATTAAATATTTACTTCCCAAAAATGTTCGTATTCTTGAATCTTGACTGCCTTGTTGTGTTCATAGGTTTGTTTATTTATTTCTGATGGACGTCAAATTGACATCCAAGAGAAATGCCTCAACCGAAATGCTGACATCTTGTGTGTTCTTATGCGTTTCCAGTGTTGGTTGAAATATATGATAAGCACAGGGTGAACCAATTTAAAAGTACATAAAGGCGGACGTGAAAGCTTTTAGAGGAGGATAGGGAATTCTCTGTAGCGGCAATGTTTAAAATCATACGATTTTAAAGTAAATAGGAGGGACACTATATAGCTGTGCTGCAGAACATTAAAAGTTTAACCGCCAAACAGTCCACCACGTAGTGAAAGTAGTTCATGGTAAAGTTGAACACCGATATATCGTGCTGTTAATTTTAAATCTACCCACAGTGGAGTAATTTTTTTTGAAAAGTCCTGCAAGGGCAATTTATTGTTTTTGTTTAAACTCAGTGTGTGTGAAGGTGAGTGAACGTTTAAAACAAAAAAAAAAACAAAAATGCATAAACCCCATTTAAGTAAATGTCTTAGCTAAGTCTTTCTTACATTTTTTTTGTTATATTATGTATGTGTAATTTCTTTATTTAATACGAAAAAGCACCACACGAATTTCGCAAGGCGATCATCGACTGCCAACTAGAAAAACCAAAAAGGAGTCGGGATCGCCATATAAAAAAAGAAATTACATATATTGAAAAAAAAGGAATTATATAGGAAAAAACAAAGAAAAGGAAAATTCGTTCCCTTTGATCCAAACCGAGCTGTATCTATAAAATCGCCGCCAAACAGGAGGGCAAACTATACACAAATATATATATATATATATATATATATATATATATGTACCCCGTGCGGTAGGACAGTGAGTTAGCGGCCCGAAAACTACCAAAGTTATACGTGCCTGCATAGTTTGATTGCTCTATGCCTTTTTATATATAAATTTAGTGATACGAATAGATTAAATTTGCCTTTTTCTGTTGCATCCATATAAAGTTTCGATTAAGTTTTTTGAAGTGATTTAGTTTCCTGTTTTTTTTTTGTTGTAGTTTTAAGTATTTATTATTCATTATAGTTAGCGTGAATTGAGTTGATTTCTTGAAACTTTTGTTTGATAGAATCGCGTTTCCGTTGTCGTTCCTTTTTCGAGTTATTTTAAGTCCGCGAACGCTACACATTAGCGTTGTAGTACCCCCACCTAAAGTGAGCTCTCTTTTTGTAGGCATCGTTTCGTTAATTTTTTTTGTAGGTTTGCATGGTGAAAACTGGTCAGGTCATGCGTTCAGGTAGGACGGTGGATTCTGAGATTCATTCCTTTCGTATCTTTTGTTAATTTGTTTATATTTTTTTTTGTGATATTAAATAGCAGCAAAATATATGTATAAAACCATATAAAAAAATGGATTTCTTTGTGGCGTTTTTTTGTTGTTTTGTCAGGCACATAAGTGCTTGATGTGACCGTTCTGGTGGAAATGGTTTGAGGCTGTGCACAACATCCTCATTATTGGGGAAGCTCCTGGAATGGCCACTGGACTTCCAGGTTGTGTTGGGAATAATGGCCAGCGCTAATTCCAACTACAGCGCCCTCTCGATATGGTGAAGTTCCGTCCGTTTTGGTGATAGGTCTACTTCGATGTAAGTACATTTCGGCATGATTTATGTTTTTGTGGTAGGTTATAACGTGTGGTGAGGGCAAGAACCCCTTCATTTCCGGCGAGCCAGTCGTGCATTGCAAGCATGCCACGCTCCTCACTCACGATACTCTTTTTGCCTTTCTTTTTCACATCCCATCCTAAGGTCCCGTCCACATCCTTACTTCCTTCCCTTCTTTCTACTCCTAGCTCCCTCTATTAGCACCTACAGGCCTATTACAACACGTTTCCCGACTGCTGGTTCTGCGAAGCTATATCTGCAGATTGGATGTTATCCCTGCCAGATGCTTCTTCGTTGCGCCTCCTAGGCCCGCAATGTGGACAACTGCCTTGTCTGGGTGGAGCTCTGCACTGTCTTGTAGGTGCCCTATTTTGTTGCAGTTCCAGCAGCGCATTTGACCTCTGTTATCTCTGTTCCGGTCTACGATGTCTGTTCTTTGACATGAGCATTCAACGGCTGTCATTTCCCTTACGCGGTGGAACACATGCGATGCCTGATCAGCAGCTTGCATTGTCAAGGCAAATGCTAGGGCCTCAGCGATAGTTCTCTTTCCAGTCATTCTTACGGCCATTTGCAGTTTATTCAATGGCTTGGATAAACGCCTCCATAGCCATTTTATTGATGAGAACCTCACCAGGATTAGGATATGACAAATGTGCCAGACGTTCGATATCTGCTTGCAGCTGTTGAAGTGTTTCTTCCCTCTTCTGGGCTCTACTGCATAGCTGGACCCTGTACACTTGCTGCATATGCTCATCACCGAAGCGCATCTCTATTGCCTTGACCAGTGCGTCGTAGTTGTGTTGCTTCTCTTCTGGGACGGTTTGGAGTAACTCCGCAGCTGTACCTCTTAGTGCGAGCGTTAGCGCAATCCACTTTTCCCCGTTGTCCCAGCTGTTCGCCATTGCAGCTGCTTCAAAATGTTTCTTATAAATTAACCATGATGTTTGACCATCGAAAACAGGAGGCTGCATCTCTTTCCTTCTCGGTAAGTCCGCAGAATATTCTCGAGCCTTCCGCTTCTTTACTTTTTCGAGCTCTTTAGCCAAGTTTTCGAAGTTTGTCTCATGCTTGCAAAACGTCCGATGGATTTCGTCGAATTTGGTTTCAACCTTCTCGAACTTGTGGTCAATTTCTTCGAGTTTCCCTTCGAGAACATTTTTAAAATCTTCCACAGCGCTCTTTTGGGCGGCAACTATGGAATTATTTTGTTCTTCCAATTTGAAATCTAGAGAATTCTTCTGTTCATCAAATTTAGAGTAAATTGATTCCAATTTGGAATCTAGAGAATTCTTCTGTTCATCAAATTTAGAGTCCATTGATTCCAATTTGGAATCTATAGAATTCTTCTGTTCATCAAATTTGGAATCTAGAGAATTCTTCTGTTCATCAAACTTGGCCAGAAGTAATTCCATCCTAGCAGTCATATCAACGCCTGTACTTACCTACTTGTTCTTCTGCTACGTCGAACAAAACGGACTTGGGGTTTTCTCCTTCGTTTTCAACAGCTTCCTGCAGTCGAAGAACCAGATCACTTTTTGCTCCAGCTGTGGAGAGATTGCGCTTCTCTAGTTCAGCTTTTAACTGCGGTATACTAAACTGTAATAATTTCAATGTGCGGGCCATTTTTTTTTTTAACTAATTCACTTTACTTTAACTTCTGACACCAATGTTGCATCTAGGCTAGGATTCGAAAAGATAAAACGTAATTCTATTTAATTTATCTTTATTAGTTCTCTTTCAATTTATTTATTGATTATTATTCTAATAATTTACTTATTTAATTCAACAATTCACTTTCACAATTAATCACTTTAAATAAACAATCACTTTTCTCTTATTCAATACTTCCACTTTTTCTCTATATTTTTCACTACTGTCATCTATCGCACTTCTTTATCGCGGTTTACAACTAGAATGTCTTGAGTGCTCCTGCGACATCTATTTATATCTCCTAGTGACTCCTCTCGAAATTTCCAGATTCGTTAAGTGCAGAAGGTTCGAGAACAACATAAATATGTACTAGTTATTCCATAGCTATTCAAACTGCTTTTCAAATGCTGCCAATTATCGGTAATATGGCTCTCTACTAGATGGCGCTGCAACTTGACTAGTTGATGCTGAATGTCACAGTTTGAGCAAGCATGCAACAATATATAAAACTGTTTGAATAAGCTTAGTACGCTGCTCGAGCTAAACTAAATTTTATCTGGTCTCCAACTTTTCTCTCCAAACATCAGCTAAAGTCGTAGCTAAATTTTGACATAGAGAGAGCTGTGGATAGATGTCACAATAAACAGCTGTTCTTTGAAAATAAGTTTCTTCAACAATTCAATTCAATTGAACTAAAATTTCAATTTCAATAACAAGTATGGACATAAATGAAATTGAGGAAAAAAATAAAAGATTTCGTTAATTCAGCTGTGGGAGCTATTCCTTGGCAAACAAAAGCAGCATTCCTGGAATAAAATGCAATCTAAAAATATTTTATACGTATTTATATTTTTTATTTTTTCAAATGATTAGGTAAGTACAAGTTTTCAGGTTCCAGGACTTCTTTGTTTTTTTTCCCGAAGAGCAATCACCGCCTGTTGTTGAAACCTTAAACCGAGCTCTTCAAGCGTGTCGTCGGGTAGCTTTTGAAGAACTCGATCTAGGTTGGCCAGCAATGAGTAGTGTACTAAGGGTGGTTGTGAGGGCCCGTTCGTAGCTTCCCTCCTCATTTGGATAAGGTCCGTTACCGTCTGCGTTAGAGAAGCCACATTTTTCGCAATACCGTCTTTTTTTGTGGTTTTGGTGTATTCTAAAACAAAAAAAATACTTATAAGTAGGTAATTATAATACAAAGTTTAGATAAAGTAAACATTCATATGTGTAGCTGGAGCATGGAGTACTTGAAGTAGCATCTTCAAGTAAATTCATATCAGCTGAAACGTTAGTAAATGTAATGGAAACAGATGGAAAAGTGAGATAAATGATCCATATCTATATTGCATAGTTAGATATACCTTCTTTTGCTAGATGCCGGCGTGAGGAATGATAGGCACGCAGAGAATTCCCAATCAACTGTATCCTCAGAAAGATGTTCGTCATTATCTCCGGAGAATTCTTTTGCGCCACTCCCTGACTTCTCCATCTTTCTGGCTGTTTTGTGATAGCGATGGCTATCCCGTAAAGATTTCCATTTTGCTTTGCAGTCATCAACTATAAAAAAATACATTTGAGTTATGTGCTTTTTGAGAAGTAAACGGAACTTACCTGATTTTCCTATTGCTTTAGATATTGTAAGTTTGTAGTCTACCTTTTTATACTGTAAGGAGGTTCTTCTTAAAGAGAGACTTCCCAAAGAATCTTAAGCAACGAAGTGGTTTTGTAGGGCAGGCACGAATGCCATAGGGTTTGCCATAAAATGAGAACAATCAGTATCGAATACTAAATTGAATCTGTTTTTATTCTTCAAAATCCTTGCCTTATATACTAATTTTCTTTCCACAAAATCGATACACATCGATACAAACAAATGTTCTATGCCATTAAATTAAGTCATCATACACATCCACATTGTACTCATGACACACTTCATAATTACTCGACACCCAAATTACCGATCGCGTAATGCATCGATTCAGTTACAATGTCAGGGTTATCGCCAGATGTTCTATTCATACTTTCTGTATGCGATACCAGACACTGTAATGTTGTGATGAAATTTTGAATGCCATGTCAGTGGGTCAGTAGTGTTTATGAGCCACTTGACTTGGATTGCATTACATAATGTAAGCACAAAGTAGGAAGTGATATTCGAGTTGATGTTTTGTGTGCATTGTTATGCAGTACAATGTAGGAGTATGGAATTGGTTTGTTGGGTTCATTACACCCTCACCCTTAAGCGGAAAATTATTAGAAGAATAATTTTGCAAGAATGTTTGTATCAATTTGTTTTGGTGTTGCTTTACATTGGTGTTTCTTATGTTTATATTTACAGTTGTTATCATATATGGTGTTTTCTTAACAAGTGTTTTATTAGTATTGAATTGGTGTAAATTATTGTGCATTATCTATATTATATTTCTTAAGACTATTATTGTGCAACTTCTTATTGTCACCATTTATATTTATTACAGAATTAACATTATTTGATTCCACTATTTTATATGGTCCGTGGTAAGGACTTTGTAATTTTTTCTTACTTTCTAATTTTACAAATACTAGATCTCCTATCTTAAAATCTGATGTGTTTACATTTCTATCGTATTCTAATTTTCTTTTGTGCTTAATATTATTTACGATTTTGTGCGTTTTTTCAATCGCATGTTTAAGTCTAGTTTTTACTTCATTTACATAGTTTTCTAAGTTATATATTTTTTCTTTATTATCTAAGACATCGCTTGGTAGATATGGTAGTTTACCAAAAATTAGTTCATACGGAGTATAGTTGGTGTCAACGTGTGGAGTGGTGTTGTATGCAAATGCGTAATAAGGTATCCAAATATCCCATTCATAGTCTTCAGTGAAATTTAGCAAAAATTCATTCAAAACCCTATGGTTTCTTTCTAACGAGCCTATACTTTGGTGATGGTATGGTGCTGAATAAACTGGCTCAATCTTCAATAATTTACAGATATTTTGTACCAATTAATTTTTAAATTCAGTTCCGTTGTCGGACTTGAGTATCTTAAAGCAACCATATTTCAAAATGACTTGTTCTACTAATGTTTTCGCTATTGTTTTCGCGTCTTTACTTTCGATGGGGTGTGCAATCACGTATTTGGTTAGTTCACATTGCATTGTTAAAATGTATCTATACCCGTTTGATATTCTAAGAGGTCCAACTGTGTCTATTTGCACCGTTTCAAAGCTTGTACTCGGTGTATCAGTTATGACCATTTTTTCTTTTATATGTCTCGTTTGTTTATTTTTAGTACATGTTTCACATGTGTTTATATGTTTCTTTACCATTTGTCGCATGCATTTCCAAATGTATCTTTGTTTAAGTTTTATTATGGTTTTTCTAATACCTAGGTGTCCTCCGTGTGGTGAGTTATGGAATTCTTCTATAATTCTTAATTGTTCTTCTTTCTTCTTTATTTCTTTAGGGGGTTTATATATCAATATCTTCATCGGCGAGTGCTCATAATTATATTTTTGCTGCAGCATATTAAATATTCTTTTAAATTCATCTTTCTTTATATACTTAAATATCATATCTTCTTCACTTAGTGCAAGTTCTTTAATGGGATCCCTTCCTAATTCTGATGACAGCTTTTCTAGTATCGAAACTTGTTCCGCTAGGTCTTCACTGCATCGCACTATAACTTCATTTTCTTTAATTTCAATAATTGGCCATTTGCACCTCGCTATTATAAATCTTAATCTTCTTATATTTCTGACGTCAGTTAAAGATGTACAATCCCAAATGTGAAGGTGATCAGTCTTCTGCTGAGATGTGTAGTTCTCCTTCTTATTATTTTCATTGGCAATCTTTTGTGCCATACCCCTTGTTACTGCCATAATTCGCTCCTTGGAGTCGTAATTATTTTGGCTATTATCATTTTTATTATTAATATTCTCTACCATCATGGACTTTAAAATTTCACTGTCTAGTTTAATTCGTGACAGTGCATCGGCATTAGTGTTCGTTGTTCCCTTTTTATATACAATCTCGAAATCATAATCAGATAGGTCCATTCTGATTCTTGTAAGTTTCGAAGAGGGATTCTTATGTGTGAAAAGTGAAACTAACGGTCTATGGTCAGTCACTACTACAAATTTTCTTCCGTACAGGTAAGGTTTAAAGAAATTTATTCCCCAATGGATAGCTAAAAGTTCTTTTTCTATCACCGGCTTGTTAATGTCATGTTTCTGCAGTGATTTGCTTGCTAAGATATTGGCAAATCATGAACGCTTTCGCCTTGTGAAGGAACTGTACCTACTGCGAAATGGTGGGATGGGTGGCTTCTGTTTCAGCATAAAAAGCTTTCATTTTGATGTTTTAGACTTTTGCGACCGTGATAATTTTATCGTTTATCGTTTCTACTTCTTTTGAATTCGTAGACTTTCTGAATATCTCCTAATATCTCCTATGTACGCATTTGCATCAACCAATATTTTCCTTAATTAAATTATTTTCCGTACCTACTAACTCTTTTTATTAATTCTTAATCCTTGACAACATGTTTTCTTATTGATTTAAAAGATATTATATTACTTAGTATTATTATTTCATTTTCAAAAGTAAACTAACAAAGGACATTTCTTAAAATTACTTTCCTTACTCTTTTAAAATTGCTTAAGAGTATTTTCTTTATTATTTAAATATATTAAAATAACTATACTATAATGACATAAAACAAATTTCTAATTTGTTCTTTAATTTTTTAATTCTAATATGTAGTTGAATAGGAATTCTTTATGTCCATATGAACATTTATTTATCGGAACGTAACTAAAATTTTTTTTTTATTGCCATTTTCGTCTTCTTAATCGTTATTCTCCACGTCTTCTGGTTCCTTCATCTTTGTTCGCTTTTGTTTGGAAGGCAGTAGCTTCCTTAGGAGGTGTTCCATCGCTAGTCTTTTGGTTCCCTTAGCCCTGTTTAGTGTTGGGGTTGGTATTGCTTTTTCACGAAATAAGTCACGATTTGTAAATTTGTGATTTATTGGATGAATCTGATTCGGCCATGTAAGTCTGATTTTGATTCAGAGCCTGGTTCGAATGGGCAGGATCGCCATGTAAGTTTGTTGTCTACCTTTTTATTTTGTAACTGTAAGGAGGTTCTTCTTAAAGAGAGACTTCCCAAAGAATCTTAAGCAACGAAGTGGTTTTGTAGGGCAGGCACGAATGCCATAGGGTTTGCCATAAAATGAGAACAATCAGTATCGAATACTAAATTGAATCTGTTTTTATTCTTCAAAATCCTTGCCTTATATACTAATTTTCTTTCCACAAAATCGATACACATCGATACAAACAAATGTTCTATGCCATTAAATTAAGTCATCATACACATCCACATTGTACTCATGACACACTTCATAATTACTCGACACCCAAATTACCGATCGCGTAATGCATCGATTCAGTTACAATGTCAGGGTTATCGCCAGATGTTCTATTCATACTTTCTGTATGCGATACCAGACACTGTAATGTTGTGATGAAATTTTGAATGCCATGTCAGTGGGTCAGTAGTGTATATGAGCCACTTGACTTGGATTGCATTACATAATGTAAGCACAAAGTAGGAAGTGATATTCGAGTTGATGTTTTGTGTGCATTGTTATGCAGTACAATGTAGGAGTATGGAATTGGTTTGTTGGGTTCATTACAATATAGCTCTCCAATCAGCAATAACTGCGTCTAAGTTGCTGTGGTACCTATCTGCCAGGCACCATATTGATGGATGTTGCTCCACCAGCATCACCAATTTTTTTTTTCTCCTCCACACTAAAAATTGTTTTATTTGTTCGTTTTATTTTTTTCTTAGTGGATTTCTCTTCCAATTCGATAAATGACTCCAGCTGCAGATACTCCTCGTCCATATATTCGTAATAGTACATTTTTTTTAACACAATTTGAACGCAACAAACAACAGAGCACAGAGATCTGTCAAAATTTAGCTCGAAAAAATGTCCCGACCCATTAAATAGGCGCGCTAAATTTTGACAGATACATGAAGTACATTCTGAAACAAAAGTTTGATTATTTAGCTCGAGCAGCGTACCACTCAGCTAAATGGGTTCGCTAAAATTTAGCTGAGCTAAATTTTGGAGAGAATTTTGTATGGCAGTGAAAATTTAGCTCGAGCAGCGTACTAAGCTATAGATAAAAAAAATACTGGGTAGTTGGTTCTAATATTTGCTGCCGAAAAAGTATCAAAACTCAACTTTATCATTCAAAAAAGGTATCGCCTTTGGAGAGAGCTAATAACGATATTTGAAAGTTGCTCAGTTTGAATATCTATAACACAATTTGTACTTTTATTATCGAACTTTCTAATACATGAACCGTCACCGTTTAGTTTACAACGCCGTCTATTCTAATATTTATATACAGTGGACGTCCAGTATAAGGAATGATATAATGTTTGAGGTCGTTCGCTAAAACGAATGTGTTCGTTGTATCGAACGTTTTTTTTTTTAATTTTTGATACATGATCGTTTCTAAAGCAGAAGTTACGTTATTGCTTATTATTAATGCAAGTCCGATATTGGCTGTAATCCAGACGACTTGAAGAATTAATATATTCAACGGGATGAAAAATGGAATAAGTTGGGAAAAGATACAGTTACAAGAGCTTAAATGTGGTTTTATTGTTGATCTTGGTGACGGATTAGGTTAATTAAAAAATGAGTGTGTACTTTATATACATGTACAGCTTCCTTTTATTTAAAATTTAATTAAACATGAGAAAAAAAACGCTGATGTAACTCAGCTTCACTTCAACTTGAGACTTTAAGTTTAATGCTTTTTCTTGAAGCCGCCGTAGAATAAATATGTCAGACATATCCAGATCCACCTATTTGGCCCAAGTAAGCACATTTGCTAAACAGGTGACTGCTTCAGCAAGCCTAACTGGAGCTTCGATAATGTTGGTTTCATCACCAAGCTCATCCTCACTTGTTGAGCTCATTTCAACAGCGTCATCGCACGCTAGTTCTTGTAAATTTGATTCAGCATTATTCCAAATGTAAAGAGTAAATTGTAAATTGTTTGTTCTATATTCATTGAGCTTATTTTTTCTTCATCATATCTTTCTTTCTTTTTTTTTCTTTTTTTTTTAATTGTAAAAGTAAAGTTGTGTTAGGTTAGGTTAGGTTAGGTAGACGTGGCTGTCAGCCAAAGCCAACACACTAAGACCAATGATAGGTCCATTGTGGTACCACACAGATCTGGGGATTATCCTCACTGCTCGTTGAACCAGTAGGAGCTTCTTATGAAGCGCGAAAGACTTCTAGCGCCAGTGCTGGCTAAGTCGCTTGTGTCATTGAACAAGAAGTCCCCTAGATGGAGATTTCTTCTATGGGAGAGCGCAGGACACGTGCAGAGAAGGTGAAATACAGTCTCCTCCTCCTCCTCGTCCATGCAGCTTCTGCAGAAGTCATTTGAGCACACACCGAGTCTGGATGCGTGCCTGCCTATTAAGCAGTGACCTGTGATAACACCTATAGTGGAGCTAATATGCAGTCGGTTTAATGAGATTAGACACTTAGAGCGTCGCAGATCCAGCTTTGGCCAGATCCGCTTAGTCGCTAGACATGTATTGCTACTCGTCCACCTAAGGTTTGTTCTCTCGATTGCGGATAGCTTAAACAAGAGTTTACAAGTAGCGATTGGTATACCTAGGGAACCTTTATCAGGTAAAGGAGGTAATGTGGTTCCTTTTTTGGCGAGATCATCTGCCCTGCAGTTACCTGGAATGTCCCTATGCCCCGGCACCCAACAGAGGTGAATATTGAACTGCTCTGCCATCTCCGAAAGAGATGATCGGCAGTCTTGGGCTATGATGGAATTTGAAGAGACTGAGTCCAGGGACTTAATCGCGGCCTGACTATCCGAGAAGATACGGATATCCTTTGAGGATATCACATTCCTCTTCAGCCACGTCAGGGCTTCTTTTATCGCCAAAATTTCCGCCTGGAACACGCTACAGTAATCAGGAAGACGGAAAGAGAGGCTAAGATTTAGCTTTTCTGAGAAGACTCCACCACCTACCCCATCGCCCCATAGTTTTTGATCCATCGGTGTAAAAGTGGATCGATTTATCATTCGCAATTGCATCATCATCCCAGAATGATCTGAAAGGAATGGTGATTTGGAAGTTTTTTCCGAACTGCAAACGGGGTATGGTGTAGTCTATGTTTCTGGGTAGAGACTTAAAGTAGTCTAGAATAATGGAGTGGCCAATATTGTTATTGGTCCACTGCGAGGTAGCTTTTAAGCGGACAGCGGAACATGCCGCTGTTTGCATGCTAAATATATCAAGGGGTATCGGGTGTAGCAGAATGTCCAGAGCAGCGGAGGGAGTAGTTCGGAGTGCTCCGCTAATGCATAGACACGCTGAACGCTGGACTTTGCCCAGCCTGTCGCGGTTTATAGCTTTTTCTAGAGCAGTCCACCAGACAACCACCCCGTAAGTAAGAATTGGTCTTACCACCGATGTATATAGCCAGTGCGTAATGCGGGGTTGTATACCCCACTTGTTGCCAATGGCTTTTTTATAAGAGAAAAGTGCTACTGTGGCTTTCTTGACTCTTTCTTGTATATTGGGTTTCCAGCTTAACTTCCTATGGAAGATTAGACCCAAAAATTTTGCTTCGTCAGAGAAAGTTAAGCTTGTACCGCTAATAGAGGGATTGTCAATATATGGGATTTTATATTTCCTGGAAAAGAGGACAAGCTCGGTTTTGTGGGGGCTAACGCCCAGTCCGCACCGATTAGCCCATCTCGTTAGCTTGTTAAGAGCGTTTTGCAGGAGTTCCTTTATGGTGTTGAGGTGTTTCCCAGAGACGGCAATAGCAACATCATCCGCATAGGCAATCACTCTGCAGCTCTCCCCTTCCAGGTTTATCAGTAGTTTGTTCACCACCAAGTTCCAGAGAAGGGGAGAAAGAACACCGCCTTGCGGCGTCTCTCGACTGACAGACCTCCTAGCAGATGTTACGCCCAGTTTTGAATTGATAATCCGACTATTTAGCAGTAGATTGATCAATTCACCAAGCGAGCTATCCACATTCAGTTCTGCCAGTGCGTTTGCGATTGCAGATGTGTTAACGTTGTTAAAGGCGCCTTCTATGTCAAGGAAAGCAACCATGGTATACTCCTTGTGATGGAGGGAGTATTCGATTGTGCGTACTAAGGAATGAAGAGCGGTTTCCACCGACTTTCCCTTACGGTACGCATGCTGAGCTGTAGACAGCAATTGCGGGTTTATGTGCATACGGAGGTGGATATCAATCAATCGCTCAATCGCTCCAGCGTTTTGAGGAGGAATGAAGTTAGACTAATAGGTCTGAGGTCCTTTGGACTCACATGGGAATATTTGCCAGCCTTGGGTATAAAAACCACTTTTACTTCTTTTTACTTTAAGACAGCTTATCATGATCATCTCCAGCACAGGCAGGATGATATCCGCTGACATTTGTAGTTCGGCAGGTATTATGCCGTCTGGTCCTGCAGACTTGAAGGGTTTGAAGCTTTGTAGCGCCCAAGTCAGCTTGTCCCTAGTTATCAGACCGTGAGGGTAAGTTACCTGTGCATGTGACCTGTTAAGGCTATAATTGCCGGTAATATTGGAGCTACCTGGAAAGTGAGTATCAAGTAGCAGATTGAGCGATCCTTCGCTAGATGTCGTCCAAGAGCCGTCTGCCTTCTTAAGGCAGCTAGGCATAGTAGGATTTGAAGCAAGGATTTTTCTTAGCCTAGATGTCTCAGAGGATTCTTCTATTTTTCCACAGAAGAGTCTCCATGACGTTCTTTTGGCTTTCCTTAATTCTTTTTTGTATAATTTGAGGGATTCCTTGTAGGAGTCCCAATCGTTTATAGCTTTTGAGTTTTTAGCAAGATTGAAGAGTCTCCTGCACTCCTTTCTAAGTGGTCCCAGCTCAGTGGACCACCACTGAGGCTTCTTTTTCCCCCTAGGTTGTACGAGGGGACACGATGTAGACATTGCTTCGTTAAAGGCCAGAGTAAGCTCATCGACTTTATTGTCGAGCTCGTTGGAGTTACAGGGGGGACTTAAGAGTTCAGAGTTAACACGTTTGTATAGAGTTTCTCTGTATAATGGCCAGTTGGTTTTCCGAGGATTGCGGAAGGAAGGTTGGCATGGAAGATCAACGTTAAGGTTGAATAAAAGATATCGGTGATCAGAGAACGAATGATCAGCCGATACTTTCCAACCCGTTATCATGTCGTTGATGGTATCGGAGACAAGAGTAATATCAAGTACTTCTTGTCGGTTTTTGGTAATGAATGTGGGTTCATTACCTAGGTTACAGACAATGAGGTTAGTACTTAAAAGATATTCAAAAAGTGACTCACCTCTGTTGTTAATATCTGAGCTGCCCCATACGGTGTGATGAGCGTTAGCATCACAACCGATTATGAGTTCAGCTTTCTGCCTCCTTGCTTCATCGATCAGCCTCTCTAGGTTATCACCAGGGAGAGGCCCCACGTGATCGTGGGCGAGATAAGCTGATGCCAACCAGAATGATCTGCCTGCAGTCTCCAGTCTTGACACAGTCATATCTCGATCGCTGAAATTAGGGAGTAAATAAGCATTAATGTTACTTTTCACTAGTATGCACGATCTGGGTTTACCTTTATCAGTCCCATACAGTGGGTAGTATCCGGGAGTACTGAGTCCTCGAATCTGGTTGTGTACAATCCAGGGTTCTTGGATCAAGACGATGTTTTCTGCGCCTTTGGCTAGACGAAGAATGAGTGCGGCCAAAGCCTTAATGGAGTGTTGGAGATTAATCTGTACTAGCAGAGATACCTCCACCACGGTGTTGTTCAAGCCTTCCAATTCCGAGGATGAACTGAGAAGCTCGTCTTCACTCAGAAGAACCTTGTCTAGAGAATCAGTCTCCATATCTGACAGGACGTCGGAAGTGGATGGTGATTTTTTGGGTAAAGAGGGTTCATCATCCTCCAGCGAGGGGAAGGAGATTGAAGCTCCAGGATCTGAGACTGCGATCATAGAGTCAGAGGGAGGAGGAGGAGGAGGGGGTAGTTTACCCGCATCCATTTCGTCCTTTTTATGGACCCGCATTTTGACATCGTCCCATGCGAATCTAATCATGTAGTCGTTCTTGGCCATAGGAGCCAAGGTTTCTTGGTTGATTACAACCACGACACATCTGTAATCGCCCTTCAGCTCTTCCAGTTTGGCAACCTTCCAGTTGTGGGTCGGAAGTGAAGGGTTGCTCAATTGCAGGACTTCCAGGGTGCCCTCAGGGGTGGATGGATCCGCAGTGATCCAGATGCGATATCTTGGTCGGCAGGGGATGTCTTCCCTCGCAACAACCTCGAGCTTTGCGCCAGGCCACACCTCTCCAAGCCTGCTTATTGCAAAGTTGTGTTATTCTATTTCGATATTCTTTACCTGTAAATGGACATGGACTCTAACCTTAATATAATGTTACATTTGCCATATTAAGGCTCAGAGTCTTCTACCAAAAATCGATCAGTTCCGCTATCTGTTTGAGCAATCAGCGGTTGATGTAGTATCTGTGTCCGAAACCTGGTTTAGGGTTTCGTTCAGTGATGAAATGTATCGTCTAGGTGGTTATAGGGTTTTTCGCTCTGATCGTACTGATCGCTTGGGTGGTGGCGTTGCAATCTACGTCAGGGACAATATCAAATGTAGACTTCGCAGCATTTCCTCTGATGGTTGTGAGATTGAGCATGTGTTTGTTGAACTTGTCAATGACGAATCAAAACTCTTGATTGGAGCTGCTTATCGGCCTAATAGAAATGTTAACGTTTCGCAATTCATCACTACCTTGGAAGAAATCTCTATTACGTGTCCTAATGTTGTTTTATGTGGAGACTTCAACAGCAATCTCCTGTCTGACAGCCATTTAACGGATGAGATGTCTTCTCTTAATTTAGTCTCAGTCAATACTACAACTCCTACTCACTTCACTGATCAGTCTTCTACGCTGCTGGATTTATTCTTAGTCAGTAATAGAAATTTTAATTTAATTAAAAATTTTCTATGACCAGCTCGAGGCACCTGCTTTCTCTAGGCATGATTTAATATATCTTGCATTTGACTTTGAAACTATGAGTGTTGTAAGAACTATGGAATAAAGAGATTTTAAGAATATTGACTATGCGCTGCTAGAGGAACATACCAGAAGTATCGATTGGAATTCAATCTACTATTATCCTTCTCCAAACGAACAAGTTGAGTTTTTTAATAGCAATATTAAAACCCTATACAATCGGTACGTTCCGCTAAAGACTAAAATAGTGTTGCCTCGTAAGGTTCCTTGGATTTCCCCACAGTTTGAATCTGATTGTCGTCTGCAACGCACGCGTATTAACTTGCTGTTTAATCATAATGATTTCAAATTGTTATAGGTGTGTAAATCTAATATCTGATACTGATGATTATTTATCGTGTGATGTATGTGGTCTATTTACACACATAAATTGTTCTTTTATCCATAAAAAAGACGTTGTAGTTATCAAAACGAATGCCAACGTTTTCTTTAAATGTGATAATTGCATAAACAGTCCATTGCTATACATGCATTAAAAAAATGAGTGACCTATCAGTTTTTTTGCAAAACAATATCAATGACATTAAAATGATCGGTTCATCTATCAAATCTGCTAAAAAAGATTTGCCATTGATTGCTAAAACTTCCGCTTTGAATACCAGTCGAGACATTCGTGATACTACTCGTGTTCAAAGAAATTCAAAGTTCGTTGAACCAACTAAACAAGTGTCCGCTGATCGTCGTGTTGCTACTTCTTCTTCTCCTCTTGTTCGTCTGGTCACTAAGAACAACAAGTGCACTCCGACTAGCTCTCTTCCAAGTGCCGGTGCATTAACTACTAACAAGAAACAGAGAAAGAAATCATCGTCATCGCCGAACCCCACTGCTGTCGATCATGACCCGTCATTGCTTACAGCAGCTAGGTCGTTGGTAGACAAAATAACTGTCAACCTCACGCCGAATTCTCCGGCTCCAACAATTACTGCTGCTACGCCTTTTAAAAATAAATTTGTTCAAGGGAATTCCTCTAACGTCATGATTAATGATGACAACGTTATTTGTCTTGATGTTGCTGAGTCATTTGTTGCTGCTGCAGTTGTTGTGGATAAGGAACCCGAGGTGCACTGTGCTGATAATGCTGTTGTTACTGTTGTTGATGATGATGATGATGCTGCTGCACGTATTGACGACGTTAATTTGGTTTCTGCTACAGGTAAACATATTATGTTGAATGCTGCTAGCTCCGATGAACGAATTGCCGAGCCTATTGTTATGGGTATCACAAACAAGGAAATGGTAACCCATAGCAAACGTCCAGAGGTAATTTTGGGAACAAGTGAGCAAAACTGTGATCTGCATGTTGTTCGTAAACTGAAGTGGTTTCACATTTCGAGCTTCCACCCCGACACCACCACTGATGCAATAATCACGTATATCTCATCGAAACTGCATGTTGCGTCTCAATGCATTACGTGCTTTAAATTAACTAAAGTGAATGACAGCCAGCTTTCACTTAAGTTTGTTAATTTTAAAATTGGGATACCAACTCATTATGCTAGTACTGTCTACAATGGAAACTTTTGGCCGAACGGTGTTAAAATCCGTTCTTTTACTCTGGCAAAAAACTAGGCCATGTTAATGTTAATTGTGGTGATATTCACCAACAACCCTTAAAGGTTTATTACCACAATGCGAGCAGATGCAGAACGAAGACCTCTGATTTATTTATTGCGTCTAGTCATAAAGATTATGATGTAATTACAATCACGGAAACTTGGCTTTACAACGATATCTGGTCAACTGAAATTTTTGATGAGTCAATTTATAATGTTTTTCGCCATGATCGCTGTAAAACATCTGATGAGCGTGGTGGAGGAGTTCTTGCTGCTGTTTTGTTGACTCTTGCTGGCAAACAGATTCCATTGCCGAATTTATATGCTGATCAGGTCTGCTTTTCTACGAATACCGCGAGTAAAAGACTTATTTTTATTGTGACCTATATACCATCTGGTAGTAAACTTGATGCTTACGAAAATTGTATTGAAAACTTTGAATTTATTAGTCGCTATTGTTCCGAATCAGATATCTTGTGTATACTTGGTGATTTTAATATTGGAAATGTAAATTGGTCTTGGTCTGATGAAGACAAAATGCTTATCCCACTTAATGTTATAAAAGATTACGAAATTGCTCTTATTGACTGTATATTCTCTTTAAATCTATGTCAAATTAGTGCAATTGTCAATTCACAAAACCGGTCATTAGATCTTGTTTTTATAAATGTTAATTATGTTAGAACAGAAGTTTCCGAAGTCTCATTTCCTCTTTTGACTGATTCGATTTATCATAAGCAAATCCTAATTGAAATTAATTTATACTCTTACACAAAAGAAGAAACAAACTCTTAATTCCTTAAATTTTGTTAAATGTAATTTTGCGGGTTTAAATGAGTATCTTAACGCTTACAACTGGGATAGTGAATTTGAAAATCTATGTCTACGTGATATGTATAACCATTTTGTCTCAATAATTAATGTCGGTTTCTCTTTGTTTGTTCCGTGCTCCACTAAGAAATATAATACCAAGCCCCCATGGTATAATAAGCGACTTTTGCACTTGAAAAACTTAAAAAACAAAGCTTATAAAAGAGTAAAAAAATCTGGAAACTATAGTGATAGAGTTATCTTCATTAAGTTGCGTAGAGAATTTACGGTCTTAAGTACATTTTTATATAACATTTTCATAAATAATATTGAAATCAAACTTAAACATGACTCCAAATCATTTTGGTCTTTCATTAACCAAAAAAGGTGTTCCAATGGATTGCCTAAGGAAATGTTCTATAAGAATTGTGCGTCTAATGATATTAAAAATTCCGTCGAATTATTTGCTCAGTTTTTTGAATCCGTCTTTTCTCACCCAGTGAATTTTACTTTGCCTGAACTATGCGCAATGCCCAAAATTGATTTTGGGGAATTAGTTCTGAATGTTCATGATATCGAGACTGCTATCTGTGGCCTTAAGCCGAATCCTAAACCTGGGGCTGATGGGATTCCTGCAATAATTTTAAAAAACTGTTCCAATGCCATCTGCAAACCTCTATTAAGGATTTTTAATCAGTCGTTGAGTACGGGTTTGTTCCTTGATGAGTGGAAGATCTCATTTTTGGTGCATATCTTTAAATCTGGTTCCAAGAATGATATCGAAAACTATAGAGGTATATGCAAACTTTCCGCTATACCAAAGCTTTTTGAATGTGTTGTTAAAAATAAGCTTGAATTCCACACAAAAGAGCATATATCTGAGTTTCAGCATGGTTTTGTTTCTGGCCGTTCGACAACATCCAATCTGGTCCACTTTACATCTTTTGTAATTAATGCTGTTGAAAGTGGATGCCAGGTCGACGCCGTATACACTGACTTCAGCAAAGCTTTTGATTCTGTGAACCATGTGTTGCTGTTAAAAAAGCTAGAAAATTTTGGATTTCATTCAGCAATGTTGAACTGGATTTCTTCATTTTTAATCGGAAGGTTTCAAAAAGTATGCCTTGGCAATAACTACTCTAGATTAATTTCTTGTACTTCTGGAGTTCCTCAAGGAAGTCATTTAGGTCCCCTCCTATTTATTATTTTTATTGATGACGTTGTTCGTCAATTCGAATTTTGTAGTTATCTACTGTATGCGGATGATCTTAAATTATTCCTCAAAATAAAATGTTTCGATGATTGTGCAAAGATCCAGATTGACCTTAACAATTTGTCAACTTGGTGTGTTAGCAATTGTTTAAAGTTAAATGTTCGTAAATGCTCAACTATATCTTTTAATAGATCTCAAATACAAAAATGTTTTAATTACTGTATTGATTCCATACCCTTAACAAGGGTCGACAAAATTAAGGATCTCGGCGTACTTCTTGATACTAAATTAACATTTGTATCCCATATATAGTATATAGTTTCTAAAGCTAATTCACTAGTTGGTTTCATTAAAAGAAACTCAAGAGATTTCTCTGATCCTTATACATTCCTGTCCCTTTTCATTGCCCTTGTCAGGTCAATTCTTTAATACGCTGATGTAGTTTGGAATCCTAACTATCTATACCTTTCTGGTCGCATTGAAAGAGTACAGAGGCGTTTTACAAAATACATTTTCTTTAAAATGCGTTGGCCCTTTGAGCCTTCTTATAAAGCTAGATGTCAATTATTAGGTATAATGACACTTAGCGCAAGAAGGTATGTACATGACACTATGTTTGTTAGAGATATTCTATCTTCTCGTATAAAGAGTCCTGCACTTTTATCGATGCTACCTATTTATGCTCCTGAGAGGGTTTTAAGGGATCGTCACTTCTTTTACTGTGTGGGGCATCGAACAAATTACGGGCAGAATGAGCCAATTACTAGATCTCTGAAATCATTTAATGAAATCAGTACACATGTAGATTTTCATATTTCAAGGGAGCGTTTTAAGTCAATTTTATTTACATTGCTTGCTTAATTTCCTATTATTATTTATTATTTATTATCTCTTATTACGTTATTTTATTCTTGTTTTTTGTACTTAAAAAAATACATTCGTAATCTTAAGCTAAGCTTGTTGATGAAATGAAATAAATAAATAAATAAATAAATCCGCTCACTAATGCAACAGCGTGACCTTGCTTACACTCGTTGGAAACGTTTCCGTTTGGTAGGGTATCGAAAAGCCTACTGTATACTTCTCAATAAAGTTGTTACTGCAATACGAGCCGCAAAATCTAACTTTTATTCAAGTAAACTAAAGGCCTCATTAGGAAGTAAGCACTTGTGGAGTAATTTGCGCAATATTGGCATTGGTAAATCCAAAAACAATAACGTTGATGCTCCTGATCCTAATGAACTCAACTCAAAATTTATTTCGTCGCAGAAATTTTCAAATAGTTTGGAGTCATTACAACAAAGTGGCAACCCATCTCCCTACGCTTGCTGTCCTAGTTTCTGCTTCACAGCTTTTGTTCAATATTCCGAGATGGCAACCGTAGTCGGCAGCGGCAGCAGCGCATACAACCGCACATCTGTAACTCGCACACAACCAAAGCGACCATCAACCAACGAAGAGAACTCAGGCAGTTTTTTCTGCCATCACCAACACCAGTTGTGGAACAAATTACAACCCGAATGGTTGTGTGGCGTACTCTGTTCTTTATCAATCCGCATAATAAAATACTTTCAGTATTCAGTTGACAAGTTGGTCTATTTTGTTTTTCGTCTTCATATCTTTCAGCTTAGCGTGTCAGACTCTGCGCGGCGTGCAGTTTATCGTGTGCTCGCTTGGCTTAGCACTCCTCATTGTCTTGCCCCCGTAAGTAACTTTCTTTTCTGACATTTTGTGCTGCCGAAACCCGGGAATCGCGCGGTGAAAGATACAAAACATTGTGATCATAGTGGCTTTTGGCAAACGTCGAATCCTCGTGGCTTTGTGAAAAAAGAAATATTTCGTTCACATAATTCAGGCAAGGCAAAAGACATCCAAAACGGTAGCATTCAACATTAACGGAAAAGTCTTGTAACGTCGTCGGAGTGGAACAGAATTCAATACATACCCCTCGAGGTATTGGCTTTTGCATATAGCTTAACACATTCAAGTGTCACGTCGTTTGCATCAATCCCTATACCTGTTCGCAAACAGTGTATTCCGCTTTCGTAGTCCGTCATTATACTGGTTTAGTGATACGGTGGAGAAACCAGTGGCATTGTCTGCACACATACTCTCGCGTTCACTTCAATTGCATACACCCAATACCTACCCTTCAGTGTCTCGTGTTGTCGGTTATAGTGTCCAATATATTAGCAGTGGCTGCACAAGAGATACATAATAAATATATGCCAGTGGCCTACAGTGCATTATTGGTGATTATATACTGCGTGTTTGTACATTATATAGAAGGTATAGCGGCAGTGTCTCGTGTTGTCGGTTGGATTATTTTTTCTTTGGTCCCTCTCGCTCGCTCCCTGGTGCTACGACTGTGTGATACATCGGGCGATTTCTGTCGAAAAAATAACAGTGGCTTGGCGCTTCCAAAATTCGACTGTGTGATACATCGGGCGATTTCTGTCGAAAAAATAACAGTGGCTTGGCGCTTCCAAAATACGACTGTGTGCTACATCGGACATATTGGTGGCTATTTTTCTCTCCCAAAAGGGAGGGAGCAGGTAATTCATTCTGATTCCTTTTTATATCTTTTGGCATTATGGCAGAAATAAACCGCCGAAGGGCAGCAGTGACGACCCTAAGGCGGATGGCAGAACAAATTAATGACTCACGTTATGGCGAGCAGGAGGACGAGTTCACCTTGAGGCAGGATGCGATTTCCATGCAAACGCACTTCGATAGGTTCGCATTGGCCCATGAGGAGCTGATCTCGGGGGCAAAGGACGATGAAGTAGACGTCCACGTCGAGTTGTGGGTCACCGTGGAGAGAGACTTTAATCAGACCATGGCGACATTGCAGCGGAAATTGGCAAGGATGGCAACTAGCCGGAAGACGGAGGAATCAGACAGTTCGAGTGAGGTATATCGATCACATCCAGTGGACATTAAGCTCGAACGGCTGTCTGTACCCAAATTCGACGGCACTCTACGTAACTGGCTGGCATTCAAGGATGCGTTTGAGACTCTGATACATTCCCAAGATGCTCCAGAGGCTTATAAATTAGGCAAGCTACGCGAGGCAGTGCAAGGGGATGCTGTGGCATTGGTGGGAGGTATGTACACGGGTGGCTACGAAGAGGTGTGGCGGGGGTTGAAGGCTCGATACGACAGCCCAAAACAATTGGCCGATATCCATGTGGCACGGTTTATTGGCTTGCAGCCTCTCACGGCAGAATCTACGAGTGCTTTGCTATCGGTGGTTGACACGGTGCGCGAGTCGTTGCGCGCACTGGCGGTAATGAAATTACCAGTGGATAAGTGGGATGCCGTGGCAGTACCAATTGTGGTATCAAAATTACCAACGCGTACACAACAGGCTTGGAGGATGAGTCGCATTACCCAGGAAATCCCCACACTGTCCGAGTTGCTTACCTTTGTGGAGCGAAGGGCTCATAGTTTAAGCGCTGATGTTCTGCACTGGCCTTCAAAGGATGCGCCCATACACAGACAAAATTTGGCTGCGCCCACTGCTGGACGGGGCAATAACGCAGGCCGTTCCGGTAACCCCGCCCATCGTCTCGTCAAGACGAATCTGGCAGCAACCGCACCTGGGAACTGCGAATATTGTAATGATAAAATCCATAGGATAGGGCGCTGTTCTAGGCTTTTGGCGCTCCCCGTGTCAGAGCGGTTCGAGAAGCTGAAGGGCTCCAATCTCTGCTACAACTGCCTGAGACCAGGTCACGCAACGAGCACTTGCACGTCTACGAATTGCCGTGTTTGCAACGGGAGGTACCATACATTGCTGTGTCGTGACAGTCGAAACACCACACAGACACCTCAGACGCAGCTTACTAGTGCAACGAGTTCAGGCACATCACAGGCATCTACTTACTCCCACCCTACCACTTCAGGCAGCAACCAACCTCCACGTAACCATTGACTAACCGATTCAGTAAGGGCGTATACGGTTAGTGGCAACTGGGGTCAATCTACTTGATATTTTTGGCGACAACCACTCTTGCAGACTGCTTTGTGATCCAGGCTCACAAGTCAGTGACGTGAAGTGATGATCACGTTTCCTTAACCAGTTGGCTCTTCCTAGGCAAAAATCTGCAGTTCGAGTGGAAGGCATTGGCAACCATCTCAGTGAATACACTCTAGGCCGGACAGAAGTACAGATGGTATCCATGGCCGACCCATCGTTCCGGATCCAAGTCCAGTTCCATGGTATTCCCTGTATTACATCCCCTACGCCTGTGGCAGAGGTAGCAGATCATTGTTGGCGGCATCTTCGCAATTTACCACTGGCTGACAACACATTTGGGAAGACTGGCAGAATAGAAGCACTAATTGGCGCAGATGTATGGGGACAACTCATCACTGATGGCATCGTTCGAGGCGGGGTCAATGATCTAGTGGCCCAACTTACACATCTTGGCTGGGTGATTTCTGGTCCAGCTGAAACTACTCCGGGACGCACACTCTCATTCCAGTCTATGATATTGCGAACGGGGGAGGAAGACGCTCGGCTGAACGAGTTATTGCGAGCCATTTTTGCTGTGAATGACAGCAGTCCGAGGGACTCTGACTCAGCTTCGGACGGTCTTTGTGAACAGATCTTCACCCGAACACATCGGCAGTTACCAAACGGGTTCTATTTGGTGCAGATGCCATTCCGGGCAGACGCACCAGCTCTTGGTTCATCACATCAGTTGGCTCTTCGGCGTTCCATCAATTGGAACGTAAACTGGCGGCCGATCCTGCACTTTAGCAGAAGTACGTGGCATTCATGCAGGAGTATGAACAACTCGGTCATATGCATCCGTTTCAATGGCAACAGAGCGACCCATCTCAGGTATTCTTCGTCCCACATCATGCTGTCACTGGGAAATTCCGGGTTGTATTTAATGCATCGGCCAGGACAACGAATGGCATTTCATTAAACGACACACAATTGGCGAGCCCACCGATCCAAGACTTACTTGTCAATATTATACATCGTTTTAGGCTTTTTGGCATTGCAATCACCGCAGATGTAGAAAAAATGTTTAGGCAAGTACGTATGGACTCAAGGCATCGGCAATGGCAGCAAATATTGTGGCGAGAATCGGTGGACGAGCCATTACGCACATACCAACTGGCAACCGTGACTTATGGCACAACAAGTGGCCCATATCTTGCTGTTCGAGCAATGATACAGTGTGGCATGGATCATTGTCAGAAGCTGGTGGAGGAGTCAAGGATTGTGGCGGCTCGTAGGAGCATTCTACACAATTTTTACGTGGACGACTACCTTGCTAGTGTCCCTAACGTCCAGGAGGCGGTTCAATTAGGCGACGACGTGGCATCAGTATTACATAAGGGACACTTCCATTTACGCAAATGGAAAACAAATAGTGTTGAGGTATTGGCCCATTTCTCAGATGCATCGGGCCCTTCCGATGAGGAACTACCACTGTCTGAAACAACGGTCCTGGGCCTGCACTGGGATCCCTCAACTGATGAACTTTTTTATCGCATGCAACTGGATGGACCCGGCTCCAATACAAAACGGCAAATACTGAGTGATGCAGCGAAATTATATGATCCAACGGGCATGCTTTCGCCCATCGTTATAGTGGCTAAAATCATCATTCAGAAACTGTGGCAGGCTGGCTTAGGATGGGATGAACCTGTACCATCTGAATTGCTTAATGAGTGGCTCACTTTCCGCAATCAACTTCATCAGGTGGAGGCTCTTCGAATACCCCGTTGGCTTGGCATGTCCCCAGAATCAGCATCATGTTTATATGGATTTTGCGATGCCAGCAGCAAGGCGTATGCCGCGGTCGTATATCTCAGCACCAGGCAAGGGGATGGCAACCAGTGGACTCGGATAATCGCCGCGAGGACGAAGGTGGCCCCAATTAAGAATAGCACAATACCAAGGTTGGAGCTCTGTGCAGCTCATCTACTTACTGACCTTCTGAAGGACGTCCGAGTGGCTCTGTGGGTGGAGGAGCTTCCATACACGCTTTGGAGTGATTCCAAGATTGTATTGCACTGGATTCAGAAGTGCCCCTCACAACTGAAACAGTATGTGGCATCAAGGGTGGCGTTTATACAGGAACACTCAAGATTGGATAACTGGCATCACATCCGCACTCAATTTAACCCGGCGGATTGTGCGAGTCGCGGCATCAGCCCAACGGCCTTGGTTAACCATACACTTTGGTGGCAAGGTCCGCTGCCTGAACAATATTCAATGACTTTACTTCACACCCTTACAGCGCAGGAGGCGGAGGTGATCGAAACTGAACTGAAACCACGGAAGGCTCATCTGGCGCAGGCGACACAACTATTTTCCTTGCAGACATATTACGAGAAAGCTGGCAGGAGAATAGAGACTCCATTAGTCGAGAGATTCAGCGATCTTGGAAAACTACTCCGGACCACCGCATTGATACTACGTTGGAAGGTGTCTCATCGCGAATATCGACAAAAAAGTGTCTCGGCAGGGGAGTTGCAGCTGGCTATCCAATGGCATATCAAGGCGGAGCAGCAACACTTTTTCTTTCCCGAATTGGCTCAACTCCGTAAGGGTCAAAAGATTTCACCCTCGAGTAAAATCGTTTCCTTGGCTCCATATATCGATCCTGTGGCTGGCGTATTGCGAGTGTCCGGGTGGTTGGAGAATGCGGCTATTGGTGAAGAGCAACAACACCCCACCATTTTGCCGAAAGAAGGAGCGCTCACGAGGCTCATTATATGGCAGGTGCATCAGGATACACTTCATGGTGGCATTCAACTGATGTTACACACTTTGCGGCGGAGATATTGGATCCCACATTTGCGCACACTTGTCAAGCGATGCATTCATGTATGTGCAATTTGCATTCGTCACCAGCAGAACATGGTGGCACAGCGTATGGCGTCACTTCCGAGAGCACGCGTTACACCGACACCCCCATTTTCTGTGGCAGGCATTGATTATTGTGGCCCATTCAACATACGCATTGGCGCAAAACGGGTGCGCACCGAGAAAAAGACATATGTGGCCATCTTCGTCTGTATGGCAACTAAGGCGGTCTACATTGAGTTGGCAGAGGACTTATCTTCCGAAGCATTCATCAACGTATTTACACGATTTACCAGTAGGCGAGGCCCATGTCACGACCTTTATAGTGATAACGGCACGGCATTTACAGGCGCTAATCGCATCCTGGCTGAGTATCTACAGCACTGGCATAATGAATACAATCAGCGACAACTGGCGAGCAAGGGTACACAATGGCATTTTATACCCCCCCGAGCACCCCATCATGGTGGGTTATGGGAGGCAGCAGTGAAATCTGCTAAGAAGCATTTAATTCGCGTTATTGGCAACCGTTCAGTCTACTACGACCAATTACACACTTTGTTGGTTCATGTGGAGGCGTGCTTTAATTCAAGACCGCTTGTATTAAAGCATAATTCATTGGATGGTCAACTCGCCCTCACACCAGCTGACTTCTTGATTGGCAGGCCAATCATTGCAATACCTGACAGACCTGTAACGGATTTCCCTACGAATCGCCTTTCCTATTGGCGCCAACTTCGGCAAATGCAACAACACTTTTGGCACAGATGGCACGACGAGTATCTCAGCACCCTTCAGCAACGATCCAAATGGCATAATGGCAATACGGACCTGGCGATTCACGATGTTGTACTCATCCGCAGTGAAAACCTACCATCAACGCATTGGCGACTCGGCCGAGTCACGGCACTACATCCTGGGCAAGATGGCTTGATCCTTTTATTACTCATATCTTTAACACTGTGGTGACTACAGGGATCTTTCCTAGGCAATGGAAATCAGCAAAAATTATCCCCATCCTAAAATCTTCCAAGTGTGATGAGTATAGGCCGATTTCAATACTCCCTTTTTTGTCAAAAGCCTTTGAAAGGATCCTCCAAAAGCAAATTAGCAAATTATCATCTAAGCAATCTGGTTTCCGACAAAAACACAGTTGTATCACTGTTACACTGTGATAGGTGTGTCTGAAGATATTAGGCAAGCTCTTGACGAAGACAAAGTGTCCTTCTTAGTCCTTCTTGATTTTTCTAAGGCGTTTGATTTGGTTGACCACTCTTTTTTGTGCCGCAAGTTGTCTCATATATATAATTTCGAGCCTTGTGCTATAAAGTTAGTGTCATACTTAACTCACAGATTTCAAGCCGTAGAAGTTAATCAATCCCTTTCAAACCCCATGCCTATCATAAGTGGTGTCCCTCAGGGATCCATACTAGGGCCTTTGTTTTTCTCCATTTATGTCAACGATCTCCCTAATGTCATCAAAAACAGCTCAATTCATTTGTATGCTGATGATGCTCAGCTCGTATTTAGCTGTCCTCTGGGTTTAATAGAGCACGCCGCGCAATCGATAAATAATGATCTTGCCGATATAGTGCAGTGGTCTCAACAAAATGGACTGATATTAAATCGTGATAAAACTAAGTGCATCGTGATTTCGCGAAAGCCCCTAGATCTGGCTTATTTTCCTATCCTCACACTCCAAGATGCTCCTATTGAGTACGTAGAATCCGTCAAGAACCTTGGGGTGACCTTTAATCGATTCTTAACCTGGGACAACCACATTAATCTTGCAGTTGGCAAGACTTATGGAGTTATCCGAACGTTGTGGGCGACCAAATACTTTACTCCCTTTAAAACACGAGTCTTATTTGCTAAAATTCTAGCCATGCCAGTCTTAACATATGCTTGTGAAATTTTTGCGGATTGCGTAAATTTGATCGAATATCACTATACTCCAGCCAACTTTACAATATGACTTTCGACAATCTTCTCAAATTTCAAAATCTTTGCCTGTTTTCGGACATACTTTTAACACATCAACCGACTTATATATATGAAAAAATAAGATATCCCACCTCAAGCAGATCTGCTCAATTGATCCCTCTTCGGTACTCTTGCTTAACTTCTGAGCGTCAGTTTTTTATTCACTCCACACGGTTGTGGAACTCCTTACCCTACTCTATCCGAAGTTTAAATAACACAACTAAACTTAAAAATGAATTGAAATCGTATCTCTCCTTGAATTCTTAAAATTTTGTATTGATTTTTTGTATATCTTGTATATTTTTTGTATATTTTCATTATTTCTTTTTTCTCATCAACATGAATTCCTCGTTTTGTAACTCATGTAGCTTTTTATACTCGCTTCGATTATTGTATGCCTTTCACTAGTTTATAAGATATTGTATCTTACTGTGTATAGGTAAATCACTAAATAAAAATAAATAAATAAATAAAAAAAAAGAGAAATTTCCTGAAGTTTAAGACCTTTATTACAACCGTTAATGATGTTGACCTTTTCTTTTAATGTAAGTCGCTTACGTTGAGTTTTGGAATTCATATTAGAAGTAAAACGAACAAGAAACACTAACGAAATTAAAATCAACCGCACAAGCCAATCTTGATGATCCATGAAAGCTTTTTTAAATGAAAAAAAGAAACAATTAACTGCTACAATACTGTTGCATGTTTGCTCAAACTGTGACATTCATCATCAATTAGTCTAGATGCAGCGCCATCTAGTAGAGAGCTATATTACCGATAATTGGCAGCATTTGAAAAGCAGTTTGAATAGCTATGGAATAACTAGTACATAATTATGTTGTTCTCGAACCTTCTGAACTTAACGAATCTGGAAATTTCGAGAGATGTCACTAGGAGATATAAATAGATGTCGCAGGAGCACCCAAGACATTCTAGTTGTGAACCGCGATAAAGAAGTGCGATAGATGACAGTACTGAAAAGTATAGAGAAAAAGTGGAAGTATTGAATAAGAGAAAAGTGATTGTTTATTTGAAGTGATTAATTGTGAAAGTGAATTGTTGAATTAAATAAGTAAATTATTAGAATAATAATCAAGAATTAGATTGAAATAGGGGTTTTCTCCTTCGTTTTCAACAGCTTCCTGCAGTGGAAGCACCAGATCACTTTTTCCTCCAGCTGTGGAGAGATTGCGATTTTCTAGTTCAGCAATAGCGAAATCTATCCACAGCTGGAGGAAAAAGTGATCTGGTGCTTCGACTGCAGGAAGCTGTTGAAAACGAAGGAGAAAACCCCAAGTCCGTTCTCTTCGACGTAGCAGAAGAACAAGTAAGTACAGGCGTTGACAATGATTGCGGGTCTAGGAGGCGCAACGAAGAAGCATCTGGCAGGGATAACATCCAATCTGCAGATATAGCTTCGCAGAACCAGCAGTCGGGAAACGTGTAAGGACCAGCTTCGCGGGACAGAAGTTGCCTTCCGGAATCGACGACCCCAGGACCACAATTCAAGTCTCCCAAAACAAACGACGAAACCAGAGTCTCACAGTGGAAGCCTATATCGGTCAAAATAAGTGCGTAGCAACCATCGACACCGGTGCCACCGCTTCCATTATAAGGGAGGACATCGTCCGTCAGTCTTGGTTGCACAACACCAGCAGTTACTGTCTGAAAACGGCAACAGGTGCGACAGCGAAAGTGTGTGGAGAGGTCATACTAACAATAAATTTGGCAGGATTAGCATTCTCCCACGCTTTCCTAGTAGCCGATATATGTTTCGAATGCATCATTGGAATCGATTTCAAGTATCGAAACGTAGAGACGGGAACGAGAACGCCGCATCCCTGAGGACAGTAATTAGTAAGGACGAGGTCCTACCACCTTCTTCAGAGACACTGATTTGGACAAAGCTGGAAGGTGATCCTGGGGCCCACCGATTCTTTCTTGTTGAGCCAGAAGACAACCACTGCCGAAACTGCGTTGTTGGAGCCGAAGAACAATAAGGTTCCCGTACGAGTTCTTAATGCGGAACACAAAAGCGTCAAATTGAAGCAAGGTGAGGTGGTTGGAAAGTGTGTACCGGTTACTGCCATCACGAAACTATCACAGGAAGGTGTTGCGAAGCCTCGTTCACCAATGGGAATGACTGAGGTGAAAAGAACTTCATTGCAGCACTGCGATCTGAATCGGGAGTAGCAAGCCATGGCAGGGAACTTCATCAACGAGGTTACTGATATATTCGCTTCGCGGGACTGCGAGTGTGGCCGAACATATCTTGTACAACACCGGATAGAGACTGGAGATGCGAGACCGATTCGTCAGCCTCCCAGACGATTACCATTGGCTAAGCAGATGGAGGTTGCAGAGCTGTTGTCGATGATGGAGAAGGAAGGAGTGATCGAATGCTCTAAAAGCCCATGGGCATCTCCAATTGTTCTAGTCAAAAATAAAGATGGCAGCACTCGGTTCTGTGTAGACTATCGCCAACTGAATAATGTCACCAAAAAGTATAGCTACTCTCTACCAAGGATTGACGATACACTGGATACACTGTCCGGAGCCCGATGGTTTTCCACTCTAGATCTGAAGAATGGCTACTAACAAGTGCAGATCCATCCGAAAGACCGAGAGAAAACGGCTTTCACAGCAGGAAACGGACTCTGGCAATTAACAGTAATGCCATTTGGACTGTGTAACGCGCCGGCAACCTTTGAGCGTCTAATGAAGCGTGGTTTGTTGGGGCTAACATGGAAAACGTGTTTGGTCTACTTGGACGATGTCATCGTGGTTGCAAAAACGTTTGAAGAACATCGAGATAACTTGAAGGAAGTGTTCCAGAGACTACGAAGTGCACAATTAAAGCTTAACCCGAAAAAGTGTGATCTGTTTAGATCTGAGGTAAAATATCTGGAGCATATCATCTCGTCCGAGGGAGTAAGGACTGACCCAGAGAAGGTGGATGCAGTTAAAAATTGGCCCATTCCCAAAGACAAACACCAACTGAGAAGCTTCCTGGGACTTGCAACTTACTACAGACGGTTTGTGAAGGACTTTGCAAGGATCGCAAAGAGCTTGCATCAACTGACGGAAAAGGGAAAACCATTCAAATGGTCAGGTGAATGCGAAACAAGTTTCAAGAGTCTCAAACACCAACTGTGTGATGCTTCAATTCTAGCGTACCCTACTCCAGGAAAAACATTTATTGTAGATGCCGATGCTAGTAATGTTGGGATCGGAGCCGTTCTTTCACAGATACATGATGGCCAAGAGAGAGTAGTTTCCTACTTCAGTAAAGTGCTATCCAAGCCGGAGAGGAACTATTGCGTAATCAGGCGGAAACTCCTGGCTTTGATCTTGGCTACAAATCACTTCCACAAGTACTTATATGGGCAGAAATTCATCCTGCGTACAGATCATGCGTCTCTCAAGTGTCTGCTGCAGTTTGAGAACCCTGAAGGACAAGTCGCGAGGTGGATTGAACGGCTGCAGATGTATGACTACTAGATACAGCACCGAAAGGGAACTCTTTACTCCAACGCAGATGGCCTCTCACGCCTGCCCTGCAAGGCTGATTGTAAACATTGCGTACGCCAGAAGGAAAAAGATAAAGCATCAGTCCAACGGTTGAGAGCTGATCCCATTAGCGGCTGGAGTGCACGGGAGATCCGGAATGCTTAACGGGAAGTTCCGGATATCGATCCGATTCTCGCCTGGAAGGAACATGAAGGCAAGCCGGACTGGCAGCAGATCTCCAATAAGAGTCCGGAACTGAATACATACTTGGCCCAATGGGACTCACTTCATGTTCAGGATGGCATTTTGCGAAGAAAATGGGAAAGTTCGGATGGAACATCAGCAGTGATGCAACTTGTGGTACCCAGATCGAAAGTCAACGAAGTGCTTATGGAACTGCATGATGGAGTGTCCGGAGGTCACTTGTGAGTAAATAAGACCCTCGAAAAAGTGCGAGAACGCTTTTACTGGATCCACGCAAGAGACGATGTCGGAAACTGGTGCCGAAAATGCGCCACTCGCGCTGCCAGTAAAGGCCCGAGAGTAAAAATGCAAGGCAAGATGCATCAATACAACGTTGGAGCGCCCTTTGAAAGGATTGCAGTTGACATCGCAGGACCGATTCCAGAAACCAACAGTGGAAACCGCTATATCCTCGTAGTGATGGACTACTTCACTAAATGGCCTGAAGCATTTGCTATACCTAACCAAGAAGCTAAAACCGTGGTAGAGCAGATTGTCCACAACTGGGTAAGCAGATTTGGCATACCAATGGAATTGCACTCGGACTAAGGTCGAAACTTCGAGTCGAAGATCTTTCAAGGGGTATGCCAGCTACTAGGGATTAAGAAGACAAGAACAACCCCGCTTCAGCCACAATCGGACGGAATGGTGAAACGCTTCAATAGAACCTTAAACGAACACCTTTCTAAGGTTGTTGGCGACTGACAGCGGGACTGGGACAAGCAGATCCTCATGTTTCTATTAGCTTATCGAAGCGCAGTTCATAACACAACAGGACATACTCCATCCGAAACCCTTTTTGGTCGAACCATCCGGTTACCTAGTGAATTAATGTTTGGATCTCCGACTGATGAAGCAACGAATGAAGTTGATTATGTTCCAAATCTCAGAGAAATCAGATAAGATTCGGATATCCGCATGAAGACGAGGTACGATACAAAAGCAACCACCACAGGATTCCAGGAAGGAGATCTGGTATGGCTATACAACCCTCATCGCCGAAAAGGCATGTCACCTAAACTACAGCAGGATTGGGAAGGACCCTATAAGATAGTGAAGCGCATCAACGATGTTGTCTACCGGATCCAGCGAGGAGGAGGAATGCTGAAAGTTGTCTATGTGGATCGTCTCCATCGCTACCATGGTGAAAATATTGTCGTGCTTGTTCGGGACGAACAAGTTTAAGAGGGGGATATTGTTGCATGTTTGCTCAAACTGTGACATTCAGCATCAATTAGTCAAGTTGCAGCGCCATCTAGTAGAGAGCCATATTACCGATAATGGGCAGCATTTGAACAGGAGTTTGAATAGCTATGGAATAACTAGTACATAATTATGTTGTTCTCGAACCTTCTGAACTTAACGAATCTGGAAATTTCGAGAGGTGTCACTAGGAGATATAAATAGATGTCGCAGGAGCACCCAAGACATTCTAGTTGTGAACCGCGATAAAGATGATGACAGTAGTGAAAAGTATAGAGAAAAAGTGGAAGTATTGAATAAGAAAAAAGTGATTGTTTATTTAAAGTAATTAATTGAGAAAGTGAATTGTTGAAATAAATAAGTAAATTATTAGAATAATAATCAAGAATTAAATTGAAAGAGAACTAATAAAGATAAATTAAATTGAATTACGTTTTATCTTTTCGAATCCTAGCCTAGATGCAACAATACGATCAAAACAGGACGAAACATGTTCATAATTATCTATGTATACATAACATATCCGCATTCTTTTGGACCAAGAACAACAATACGGACTGCATGGAACAAAAATAGACGTGAAAATAATGAGCAGTTGTAAAAACGATCGTTATATCGGATAGCAAATTTGTGCCGACGTTCGCTATATAGAGATGTCAATAAACGTTCGCTATATCGAAAATTCCCTATATCGGCATTCGTTATACTGGACGTCCAGTGTAAATACCAGTGTTGAAACTAATAGTATAATAAAGTTCTGAAAAGTACTAACACAGTTGGGGCGAACATGGGTGATTGAACATAAGATCATTCTACACAAATTCCACTATTTTTTTGACACAAATCTAAAAGCTTTTTCTTATCGCTCCATTTAGTTTGTGTTCTTTTCTTTGTCTTTCACGAAAAATATCCTTCCAAAAAAAACACCAAGCTATCGTGTTCGAGCAAAAAAAAATTGGCTTTGGTTTTAATCAGTTTTTATTCAGTTTTAAAAGCTTAAATTAATTGAAAATGACAATGTTTTTTTGATTTTTTGCTACTTTTTCTAACTATTCGGTATTCGGCCGAATAGTAACTCAATATTCGGTATTCGGCCGAATAGTAACTCAATATTCGGTATTCGGCCGAATAGAAAATATAGGCCGAATACAGAATATTCGTTTCAACACTAATAAATACATACAATATATTTTTTTTTTTTTAATTTTCAATTTTGATTTTTTAATCCAATGCGATTGACGATGGCCGACACGGTAATATAGTTAGAGTTACGTGAAGTAAACTGATGACGATATAGTTCACTATTTCACTTGGACTTGGAAATTCGAGACACACTTTTTTGGACTAACTTTAGTCGTAATAGGTACCTCATACTCAGTTTGACTTCAAAATTGCACGCGATTGCAAAATATTTCTTAAGTATACTAAAGTATTCGAGAAAGTTTAAAAAGCTCCGCGCAAGCGTTTGTGGATCCTGATTGCTTAATATCTTGATTAATCGCTGATGTACAAAGGACAAAGTGATGACAAAATAGGACTTCATAAGAACAAAAGAGCACGCTGAATTGTTATATGAACACCTCTTTGAAATTGTATTAAGGTTTTGTTTATTTTTCGCATAATTTATTATTAAATGTTTATTTTTTTGTTTTACTCAGCATCCTTACTTAGTTTAACAACACGTTTTATTCGTGATTGTACCTCAATTCCGTGCACCGACAGTTTGTGTTGATTTAATACAAACACGTGAATAAAGCCCATACCACATTGCTCACATCTATAACGCTCTCCTGTGTGGCGTCGTATATGCGCCTTTAAGTCACTGCACTGCGCGAAATTTTTCGGACAATGTGGACATTGATATGGTCTCTCTCCTGTGTGAGTTCTAACATGCACCAATAAGTTGTACGGTCGTTGGAATGCCTTGCCGCAAATGCTACATACGTGTCTTTTCTCTCCTGTGTGATACCTCAAAGTGGAGAAACAATTTATTCAGAATCAAGTTAAGTTTAAATACTGTCTTCCTGCTTACCTTTCATGTACATATACTTCGGTCGAACGCGTAAATCCCTTATTGCAATACTGACATTTGTATGGCTTCTCACCGGTGTGCCTGCGGATGTGGACTGCCAAATCACCGTTTCGGACAAACGTTTGACCACATATTGAGCAGAGGAATGGCTTGTCTTCGCTATGTGTTTGATCTTTGTGCCGTTTTAGAAGGTAAGCTTGCCCGAAAGAGCGATCACATGAATTGCACTGGAATTGCTTCTGTCCGTGATTAGACATATGTACTTTTAAGTTGTCGGGTCTGCCGAATTTTTTTTGACAAATCGTGCATTGGTATGGCTTTACTTTTGTGTGACATAAGGAATGCTGTTTGAGATGAGATTTTCTTTTAAACGCTTTATGACATTCGTCGCAGTGAAACCTTCTGCTGGAATCTAACAAGCATAAGTGATGAGCATCCTGGGTTTGTTTATCGACTATTGATTCGGGATTTTCCTCCGATTCTTGTTTTTCTTCTTTCATTGCTGGGTCATTAAAACTTGTTTTACTTTCAAGAGCCTCTGGTTCAACTATGGAGAAAACATAGACAAAATTATGGGTCAGTCGGGCCACTAATTTTTCCTTGCTGTTACAAAAAGCCTGAAATGAGATTCTGTTGAAACCAAAAACAAAAGAAATTTTGCATTCTAAAAATAGGTAAGGCTACAATCCGCTTAGAGCGCATCATGTGATGCGCTTAACGAAATGTCCACTTTAATTGGTTTAAGCTGTGTTTAATGAACGAAAACTAGATCAGAACAGAGCAGCACAAGTGAGCGAAAACTGGCAGATCAAATCAGAACAGCTGTGAAATTTCAAATAGGCGATGGGGGGGAATTGTTTCTTGGACAGAGCTCCAGATAGCGCTATAATTGTAAGTATTCCAAAAATATTAAAAAAAATCTGAAATGGAAACCAGTATACAAATTTGAAAGTGAATATAAAACAGATTCACAAGCAAGGAAAAATCTAGCAGAAATTGTTATAAAGCTTGCAAAAGCAGACAAAAAATCTATATCTGAAAGTTGCACCGTACTGTCCGACCAATCTAAACAATACAACAAGCTAAGAAAAAAAAAACAATATCTCACAGATGAAGAGGGGCTTGCTTTGGAGACAGAAGGACAATTGAAGAAAAGCAAAAGGCCAACGAAAAAACCCAAGGTAGAAGAAAGCCCTGAAACATCTGTAAAAAAACAAAAATTCAAAATTTTGGAAGCCAAATACTTAATTAAAAAAGTAATAACAAAAGGTAATGATGGGGAGCCAAATAGAAAATTACCTTATTTTATGCTCTCCTTTCACAATCAAGAAGATATTGAAAGGGTATACGCTATGAAATCAATAATGAGTATTGTTGTTAAGATTGAGCCATTTCGAAGAATATCCAACTTAATACCTCAATGCAAACGATGCCAAGCCTTCGAGCATACGTAAAGCTATTGTAAAAGAGATTTTGCATGCGTTAACTGTGAAGGAAAACAAAATAGCTGCCCACTAAAAAAGGATGAGAAAGTGAAATGTATGACAGTTGATACATTTCACTTTCTCATGCAAACCACCCAGCTAATTATAGAGACTGTCCAGTTGCAAAAGAATATAAAGAAAGCAAAAACAGATTTACTACCAATTCTAAAAAACAAGCAGCAAGTAAGAGTTGAAAACAATAAAGTAGACAAAATACCTATTGCTGCTAACAAACACGCTAGTAGGGAATAACGAATCGTATTCCCAAATTGTGGAAAATACACGTAAAGAAGAAGAATTATCAGTAAAGGAAATGCTTTTCACTATTATTTAAAGTTTGGATAATCAAGATTAAATAATTAAGCTACTAAACAAAGAAGTTTTCACAGGAAAAAAACAACAAAATAATAATGATTAAAATCTGAAAGTCGCAACCTGGAATGCAAACAGTTTACTCCAACACATCTCTGAATTTCAGGTATTTCTATGCAATGAAGACATTGATGTTTGCATGATTTCCGAAACCCACTTCAAACAAGGAACAATGATTAAAATTCCTGGGTATCTCTGTTACCACTCTCCCTGTCCAGCGGGGGTAGTGCTGTAATTGTAAAAATTATTTTGAAACCTTATGAACTGCCAAAAATAGAAAAACAAACCATGCAAGTAGGGACAATACACATTTTGACTAAAAGCAAGCAATTTAATATAGCTGCCATATACTGCCCACACAAGCATTCGCCTAAAGAGGAAGATCTCAATGACTTTTTCGAAATCTATGCAGAAACTTTATCATTGGAGATGATTTCAATGCAAAACATACCTATTGGGGGCTAAGATTAGTATAGACAAAAGGCAGGAGCTTTACAAAGCACGACAAAATTTAAACTGTGAGTTTATTTTGACTGGATCGCCTACTTATTAGCCATCCGACCCAGCAAAAATACCACACTGAATTGACTTCTTTATATCGAAAGGAATCAATAGAAAAGAAGTAAAAGTTGGAAACAGTGATGATTTATCGTCGGATTGAAAAGGGGTTGGCCCAGGTCTAATATAGAGGCTTAAGAAAACCTGTTTTAAGTATTATGCGAACTAATAACTGTTTTTGACTTTTAACATCGGCTAACGATTTTTCAAAGACGAATAATAATAAAAATCGGAAAAAGTGTACAAAAACGAGTGAAGAAAGTTCATAGGAACTAAGTAGAACTTGAAATCGAAACCAGTTTCTTGTTTTAAACCTTAACAATTAATTCACTTTTAAATATTTAATTTCAACTTGTACAAATTATTTTTATAAATTCCCTAACAAATATTGGGAGGGAAGAAACTCAAGGCAAATGAATTTACATTGTCCTTTTTTACATTTTCCCGGAAAATTTATTTTCATTTTCGAACTTTGTTTAGAATAAAAGAAAATGAAAAATCGATAAATATCCGCAGGAATTTTTATTAAGAATATAAATAAAGCCAATGGGAGAAGAGATCGAATTCCCCGGGACTTGTCATACTTAAAATCGCGGAGCTAGTTCGTCGTTATTTTTAAGTATAGGTGCTTGTAGTTTTTGTTTCTAGCGGGTAAAACTGCGTTGTTACCAAAGTTAGGGCTTGATGTTTTTCTTCTTAGAGAACAATAAGTTGTTGCAACTTGGAAAGACAGTTGCAAACACTCTTTGGTTTATTTCGTTTGGTAAAGAAAGCTATCTAACGTCCTTTTATGTGCGTGCAGCAACTGTATACGTTTTATCTGTGCTGTTAGCTTACCTTTCACCGTGTTTAATGCATCGGCTTGAGAGATGTAAGCAGTGTCGCCCTCATTGTCTGTACAGAAATCGAAGTCGAATCCCTCCGTTTCACTGTCTGATTTTGATGATACTGCCATGACAAGATTCGTCTCAGTTTTAACAAAAACACTAAGAGGTAAAAAGTAAATTACACCAATCAAAAAATTACTCGATTCTTAAGAAACGTGAATGTGTACTCTTGTATTGTTGTGTTTTCCGCAGGGCTGACTTCTCCATTTGTGTTTTGCTTAGGAATATCTTCCTTTTTATGAGCTTTGTTCATATGCCTCGTTAAGTAACCCAATCGGACAAATTCCTTCGAGCATATAGTGCAGGCATGTTTAGATGTTTCAGCTTCCGCTTTGACATGTTCCTATAATTATACTACAGTATTTTTGAAATGAGTTGCAATAAGGGATCGTTACTTTTAATAGCTCAGAATTGGCAACAATTTCATCCAATTTTTTCAAAGGAAGCATTTTGGGAGTAGTGTTTCGAGTGAAATTCGGTTTGCGGTTGTTATTGCTTTCTTGGACCACTTCCGGACTGTTTTCAACTTCTGAATTATTACATACGTCATTGGTTACTAGTAGAGTTTTTTTCATTTCTTGTAAAATAGTTAGTAACATTTTTTGGGATTCCTCGTACTGTTTCTTAAAACCATAGGCGACCCTGACCTTATCCTTGCATTCAGAGCAGATGAGGTGGGGAAGTTCGTCGTCTACTGGCACCTAAATAAAGGTATACTTGAAAATCATAATTTTATTTTAAAGTTAAACACTTACTGAGAACATTGTGCATTCAGTTATCATATGCGAAAAACAAACCTCTTCTGGGCGATTTTGCTGGGCAAAAATCGATGTTAGTACATTATCAGTTTTTGTACATGCTCTGCATGTTTTTTCTTTATCGAAAAATGTTTCTAACATTTTGCGTAATAGTTTATGTTCAACATATGCTCAAATATTAAAATATTTGCTTGAGCTTAACATTTTTTAAATATGTATACATAAATTACGCACATTTGACGTTTTAGTTCGCAATAAGAAAGAAAAATAAACAATTGAATTGAAGGGTGTGTTCGGAAACCAATCGAAGAATTTGGGACACAACTACATATGTGAGTATTGGAAGCATTTGGCGCGTTCAATTTGCAAGTCAACTGCAAGTTCACTACTAATTAAATGTCTATCACTTGCCAAACGATGGTCACGTGAGTTATTTGATCAATGAGAAAAGGTAAAATAGTAGTCACTAGTAGTTGACTTGTAAATTGAACGCGCGCATTATATACAAACTCTATAGTACTGTAGGCACAAGTGTGTGCACAGATAATTATCCACAGTAAAACAATTAGTTTATTTAATATATATGTATATTTAATTATTGAATATTACAAACACTATAAAAATAATGAAGCGACTAACTCGAAGAACAAACACGAATTGTTTCTTTTCTCTCCCGACCGTTGGTTCTGTTTTGAATTCTCGTTGTTGTTCGTTGCGACATCTATGATTTAGTGTGTGGTTCCACGGAATGCTTCCTCGCGTAGCCACAGTATTTCGAGGTCGCCACATGACTCCCCCTCCAGTGACGAAGTTACGATGAACTTTCAAATGTTACTTTTTGTTTCACAGCTGTTTTATTTTTATCCAATTGATTTTTGTTTTTCAGATTCTTCAGTGAAGTTGGATTTTTGTTGACATCTGGATGAACGTCTGGGATAAAATCGACAGAGATGTGAGCTGGTTTCAAACGGTCTACCGAAACATTTAATTTTCTGCCATCTGCATTAATTGTGAAGAGTCGATTACTGATTCGGTGGATTATTGGATGTGGACCTGTGTATGGTTGTTGCAGTGGTTTCTTCACAGCATCGCAGCGTAGGAACACGTGTGTACATTTGTTTAAATCTGGTGAAACAAACATTTTTTCTTTTGCATGGTTTGCAGTTGCTGTAGGACGGAATTTGCGCATCGCTTCTCGGTGTTTCTCAACGAAAATCTGTGGATCTAGAACAAAGTTATTATTCGTAAAGAACTCACCAGGAACTCTGAGATATGTTCCATAAAGCATCTCTGCTGCGGAGGCCTTGATGTCCTCTTTGTATGCCGTTCGCAATCCCAACAACACTGTCGGAAGAGCATCAGTCCAGTTCGTTTTTTCATGGCACATCAGGGCGGCTTTCAGTGAACGATGCCAACGTTCAACAAGTCCATTTGAGGCTGGGTGGTAGGGTGATGTTCGTATCCTCACCGTTCCAATCATGTTGATCAGTGCGTTGAACAGTGCAGACTCAAATTGAGTTCCCTGGTCGGTGGTTAATGTTGTTGGCGAACCGAAACGAGCAACCCAGTGCGTATAAAACGCCGTGGCCACTGTGTCCGCATACATGTCCTGTAGAGGTACTGCTTCCACCCATCTACTGAAGCGATCGATCATAGTTAGGCAATACCTATTGCCTTTGCAGAGTGGCAGCACAATGAGGTACATGTGGACATGCTGGAAACGGTGCTCTGGAACTGCAATTGAATCCGGGATAAGCCTCGTATGTCGATGAACTTTGGATCGTTGGCATTGGATGCAAGTGCGTGACCACTCCAATGCGTCTTTCCTGATGTTTGGCCAAACGTACTTCTCTCTGAGTTGTCGACTGGTTGTTCTTCCGCTTGGATGAGAAAGACCATGGATGGATTCAAAGGCCTTCCGTCGCAGGGAAGCTGGTAGATATGGTCGAATCATATTGTCGGAAACATCGCAGTAAATTTTAATTTCAGGTTCCAAAGTGAGTTTCTTTAACTTGAGCGATGAATTTTGTTGCTTCAGGATTGATTGAAGTTCCACATCGAGTAGCTGAGATAAATGAAGTTCTCTCAGATCAAATTGGATTGGCATGGTTATCGAATTGAGTCGCGATAATGCATCTGCTACTGAGTTGTCGTCGCCGGGTAGGTAAACAATGTCCGTAGTATACTGCGATATGTAGTCTAATTGCCTTAGACGACGTTGCGGGGCCTTGTCCGAATTCTGCTGGAACGCATATATGAGCGGCTTGTGATCCGTTTGCACGACAAAGTGTCGACCGTCCAAGATGTGTTGGAAGAATCGGATAGCTAGGTATATTGCCAGCAACTCGCGATCATATGTGCTGTAGCGACTTTGTGCAGGTGACAGTTTGCATGAAAACAGTCCGATCGGTTGATATTGGTTATTTTGTTTTTGTTCCAATTTGGCACCAACTGCGATATCAGAAGCATCCGTTGTTAGGACAAGTGTAGACTTCGGATCGATGTGGTTGAGTAGTGTAGCATGCTTGATACTGTCCTTGCATACATCGAAAGCTTCTTCCGCCAAAGGAGTCCAGGGAACGGGTCGTTTGTCGTTTTTCTTGGAGTCCCTGATGAGTCCATTCAACGGTGCTTGAATATGGGCACAATTAGGGATGTATCGTCGGTAGTAGTTAACGACTCCAAGAAAACGACGTAGTTCCATGATGTTGGATGGCTTTGGATAGTTCGATATGGCCTCAACTCTGGCTTCAGGTGGTCTGCATCCGGCTTGGTTGATTGTATGTCCAAGGTACGTAACCTCAGACTTCCCAAAAATGCACTTCCTGATGTTGATGATAAGTCTATGTTCGTGGAGACGTTGTAGAACTATACGGACGTGTTGGCGATGTTATTCCTCTGAGTCGGAGGCAATGAGGATGTCGTCAACGTAGCAAAAAACGAAATCTAGTCCACGTAGGACCATATCCATGTGCCTTTGGAAAGTCTGAGTTGCGTTTTTGAGTCCGAATGGCATGACTACAAACTCAAACAAACCAAAAGGCGTGGTCACCGCAGTTTTTTGGATGTCGTCAGGTGTCATCGGGATCTGGTAGTATGCCTTGTCTAGATCCAGTATCGAGAAGCAGTTTTTGTTGTTCAACTGTTCAGTAAAGTCCATGATGTGAGGAATGGGGTAGCTATCTGGTTGTGTTATGGAATTCAGACGACGGTAGTCACCGCAGCATCTCCAACCGCCAGTCTTTTTTTCAACAAGATGAATGGGGCTAGCCCAAGGACTGCTGGATAGACGGCAGTAACCCTTCTTTTGAAAATCCTCGAATTCAGCCTTGGCCTGTTTCAACTTGTCGCCGGAGAGTCGTCGTGGTCGTTCGGACACTGGTTGGCCCGTGGTTACGATGCAGTGTTGCACGATGTTGACTCCTGATTTTGGAACAGGTGCGTTGTTGTTGGCCAGAACGAATTCGTTGACGAGTTTTACGTATGGTTCAGGACCACTGATAGTCAGAAGTTTTGACAAATCACTGGTATAAATCTCGCCTTGTACCGTTAATGATGTTATTTTGTCTATGACACGTCTGGCTTTCAAGTCAATGACAAGTCCGTAGTGTGCGAGCAAGTCTGCGCCAATTATTGCTGTTTTAACATCTGCAATAACGAACGGCCAAGTGATAGCTCGCCGGAGACCAAGGTTGAGTGTGAGGATCTTCTCGCCGTAGGTGTGAATCGGTGAGTTATTCGCTGCCAGGAGTGTTATTTCCCCTCTGTTGTTTTTGCAGTACCTGGAACGAGGTAAGACACATATAGTTGATCCAGAGTCGAGCAAAAACTTTTGGTTTGTCTCCTTGTCGAAGATGTAGAGGCGGTGTTCCTTGTGGAATCTTTGACTGTTGCCGTCCGCCTCTGAGGACAACAGCTCACTTAGTTTTTTGCTTTGTAGCTGCATGGTTTCTTACACTTCCGGGCATCGCTGCCGAATTTCTCATGGAAGAAACACATTCCGTTAGGAGTTGATGCTCTTGAGAGCGATCTGTTATTCCTTGACTGTGGTCGAGACCTGCCATGGCTGTGACTGGTTTTCAGTGATTGCATAGCCGTCATTAGAGTTGACAGAGTGGACTCGATGGAATTTAGTCTTCTGTTCAGATCACTTTCAGCGTTGGTGGATTGTGGTATAGGGTCATCTTCATGAACATCAGTGGAGAAAACAGCGTGGGCGGATGTGTTATCAACGATTTTGTCTGCGATTTCAGACAACGCAGTGAGGTCGATTCCGTGACTGGCAGAAAGTATTCCACGCACATGACTGGGCATTCGTGCCATCCATAGAGTGGACAACATGTCGTCTGGAACATTTGAACCAGCCAGTCTTCGAATTTCCCTGAGGAGACTTGATGGACGTCTGTCGCCAAGTTCAAGGGTCGTCATCAATCTGTTCAGTTGCCTCTCCTTAGACTCGGTGAACCTAGATATGACTTGTTTTTTAAAAGCAATGTACTTATCTGTGTCCGGTGGTTTCTGCACTAAGTCTGATACCTCATTCAGCACTTCTGGGTCCAGTCCAGCGATGATGGCGTTGAATCGGCTGTTGTCGCAGATGATCCGATTATTGTGGAATTGCGCTTCCACCTGTACAAACCATAGCGCTGGATTAATTTTCCAGAACGGAGGAATCCTCAGGTTTTTGAGAGCATTGATTTCCTGGATCTCCGCATCGGATGGAGTTGGTGGTCCTGAGGAAACGCCTGCATTCGTCCTTGTGTTTTGTTCGCCTTGCATACTTATAAATATACATATGTACAAGTGCAAGAGATAAAGTGCGTAGTTGGTTCGGCTGTTGCCAATTAAATAAATTTTTAATTGTTGTGGATCACGTCGGGGTCACCACTGTAGGCACAAGTGTGTGCACAGATAATTATCCACAGTAAAACAATTAGTTTATTTAATATATATGTATATTTAATTATTGAATATTACAAACACTATAAAAATAATGAAGCGACTAACTCGAAGAACAAACACGAATTGTTTCTTTTCTCTCCCGACCGTTGGTTCTGTTTTGAATTCTCGTTGTTGTTCGTTGCGACATCTATGATTTAGTGTGTGGTTCCACGGAATGCTTCCTCGCGTAGCCACAGTATTTCGAGGTCGCCACAGTACTATCATGAAGCCTTTTTTTGTGTTAGCAAGTCCCACCGTCTGGCGTATGCATCGATGTTACGATTTCGATTATGAATTGGGTAATGAATTTGGATTGGTTCTTGGTTTCGATATGACAGCAGTAAGAATGAATTTATTGTGTAGGAGGGAATGAAACCACAAGTATGAAAATGAAATAAAGGATAAATTTATTTGGATTTTCTCACATTTTGAAAGAAAAATTATCCTGTGAGTGTGAAGAAGAAGCAAATATATGATTTTGCTTCTTTTAACTTATATTAAACTTAAAGTGCGATAGGTCATGCAGAATGAAGAAATTTGTTTTCCTTGTACGCCTTTTCATAATTGCATTTCCATGTTTGTATGTATTTTTTTTTCTTTGTAAGAAAAGGAGCATAGGCATTTTTGTTGTTTCGAAACACATGTAGACTGTAGGATTTGCAAGAAGCAGAGGTTTATGATGGAATTAAAGTGAGTTAATTTGTATCGATAATGGATCTCGTATTATCGACTCTCTGGTCATGCCATATGATTTTCATTTTTATGGAAGTGGTAGTATGTATTTATTTATTTTTCTGTGTAACAGCCGAATACTTTTGATGATTTGCAATGTTGCCTTCGCATCGGCAAGTAGTATGTTTGATAAGAGGGAGATGATGGAAAAATAAGAAATCTGGCTTTGTCAGCTGCGAGTTGAATGTATAATGGAAGAGTTCGTTTGAAAGGAAAAATTGAATAAAATTTGATTTCAATATTTTTCATCAAATGAGTTTATCGCATTTTAGACTCTAACTGTTTCGGCTATATCTTGTCGCAAAAGGTACCGATTTCTATCATTTTTTTTGTAATTGATTTAGAAATATTCGATCTAGTTTATAAAGCAATGACATAATTTATTTTTTGTCAGTATTGTGCCATGCCGCACCACCACTTCTTGGTAAATACGATGAATATTTATATGGATAGTAAGAATTTTCGTTGTTTTGCGTGGAGCTAGATTGCTAAATTATTAATGGAGGCTGCTTGGTTGTTTCTCTTTTGCATTAAACATGTTCTAACAAAAGATATACCTACTTCGAGTCATTAAGAACGTCACTACAAAGATTATGCTGGCTAACTATAGAGCTTTTAGCTAAGCTCCAGCAATTGTAGAGTGTTCTATTGTGTCTCTTGGCTGTTCAAGTTGAGTATGACTTTCATTAGTATAGTCCCGATATATTCATAGTTTTAATTGTAATCCGCGTGGCGACTATTGGATATCAGAAAGAGTTGAACTGCTGTATTCATATTGGTCTAATTTGATTCGTGAAAGGATAAGTTGTGCATATGAATATTTTTATATTATATAAATCCTAATTCTTTTAGGTAGTTATTACACTATATGTACTATGTTGCTACTATGTTATCTATAGTTGCCAATTATATACCGTCTCGTTCGTATTGTGTGCATTGTTTTGCACAGTCCGTCTGTTTACCAAGATAGATATCTTGCTCTTAAGCATATTGTATCTAATCTTATCAAATTTAATATCGAATTTAGCACCGACCGCGCTGACCCCAAATTATGCATGTATTAACTTTTATTCATGGAACACCAAATCCTGTACTTTTCTCATATTTTCTGTATTTGTCTCATTGTTAAAATAATTTGTCTCTCCAAGGTCGTATTGAACCACGCGATATGTACACCGCGTTGACATTTTTTCGACAGGTGCGAAGGTTTCTTTGCAACATTTTCTTTCGATTCGAAAGTACAGATTATCATTTGAAATTAGAACCGGAAACAACTTTCGAACAGTTTTTACTTTCGAATCGAATTACAGAGTTAGGCCCCTGGCTTTTCACGTAGTTTTGTTAAATTCCGTTAAGACAATATCGTGTTCGTTGCTTAACCTGGAAAATTCACTGATGGATTGGATTTTTTTGCTGGATTAGGTGCTTCGCAATTTTTTGCGGAATTCGTTGGCTGAAAAGTTTTATGACTTTTAAAATGTACTGAAAATGTAGCTTTGCTGGATATATGAATAGAGGCAGGAGTCCTAATTCGCGGTGTAGCATGTAGTTAGGTGTGTTTTCTGGTAACCTGAACATTTTTTTTGACAAAGTATCTAATCAACTTTTTGACTTCATTGTATTGACGAAAAACCCATACCTCGGCGGCGTAGCACATAATAGACCTTACTACCGCTTCGTATACTTTGTATTTGACGCGTGTTGCAATTTCCTTTTTGCCGAACAGATTTTTCCATGATTAGCTTTTTTTTAATACCGGCAAAATAAATTCCTTTTGTAAAAAAGTCGGCACGTCGTCCAGGAAAAAGGAAAATTAGACGGAGAGGAATCTTCGATGTAGGACGAATCTTGTTCTCGTCATGTGTGCAGAAGGCATAAGTATTCACTATATCTGTGTACTTTGCCGGCAAGAACAGGTGCTCGGAAACGCGTTCAAGTAACAAGTCTTAATTTAGCTTACAGGCGACTTGTCTTGCATTGGAACTTGAACTTGCCTATTGCTTCTGGATTTAAATTCCGAATCTGACGATCTCCGTCCAAACGATAATAGTGAACAAGATCTTCACCTGTTTACTTCATTAACATCATCGTTTCGTCTACCGTCAATCGCATAACAATCCAATTAAGTTATCTTTGACGCATCCAGTTGGAATCATACTCCTACTCAACTATAGACGGCGTTGCTAAACCATCATTCTAAACAAGCATTAAGAAATACGTATACGCTTGCTTGGCGCATAATATGGTTCACTCTGTAGTATCCGCTCCGCATGGACATTTTGAAGGTATCTTTCGGGAAGTGGAGGTATTTGCTACATAATAAACACTTTCATTTGCTGGTGTCGATTATAATCTTCCAAGTGACCCACGTCTTCTATAATGCCTCTGCTAATGGGGTACAAACGTTTTTTGCATGACAAGTGATATTTCTGCAATTCATCTGCCTCTGTCATTGCCGCAATTTGCTCAACAATTAGTTTTCTTTGAATACCGCCTCTGCTCGCCACCTAGCATTCAATTAAATTGGAGTTAGACTTCCCGCAGCCACTTTTCAGTTCCGGACCAGGTCTATAAAACTAACTTAACACACAATTGTGATGATAATAACACCGTCCATCTGTTCAAGAAGAAGCCACAGACTCGAGGCAAACCAACGAGTTTTCATTCTTGAAATGCAGTCTATTAGAGATACCTTAGTTGGAAGATTGTACAATTTGAATTTAAATACTCCCAATGTGAACCCTACGAGGCCTTCGAACGCTCGTTTGGACTTCGAACATTTTTAAAATAACGCTTCGTTTTCGACCCAACGCAAGCAAGCACCACCAATAAGTCAACAAACTTCTTCCGTGAGTTAGTTTGTAAAATTGAAAAGTGGCAAATTTCAATTGACGGGTCCGAAAATATCAACGATTTTTTTTTAAAATGGAAAATCTTAAGGATCGTTCGCAGTGTAGCTGGGAACATGTACTCGCAAATTTGCATGTCCTTTTACAAGGCCAATAAATAAACCAATTTCAGTTGTTCATAAATACCCGCAGATATTATGACAAGCTGAGCATTTGCTCGTATACACACTATAACTTGTCTTATCTTATTTTATCTCTGCCTCAATTAATATTTTTTCACGTGCAAATATGGTTTATAAACCATTTGGGAATCCTCATTGCTGAAATTCGAATCTCCTTTACCGATGTGAATACAGACACCAATTGTATTGAATTCAAAAAAACAAGTTACAGGTGATAGTGATAGTCTAATTGCAATATGCCATAACCTACCCCAAACTTTCATCGAAGCCAACAAATAATAGGTATACCATCAATCTTCTCGATGACAATTCTCCAACCTTTCTTTATCCACCATCGCCACTACCTTTAAATATGAATATACATTTTGCACTTGCAAATATGAATTATAAAAAAAAATCATTTTAGAATCATACACATACATAGGTACCAATTACCAATTGTATTAAATACCAGAAAACATAACCTAGCCCAAACTTCCATCAGAGCAAACAAATAATGTGGCATAAGCCAAGCCTACCCGATAATAATTCCTTCACCTTCAAAAAAGCGCAAAAATAATTTACAATGCGAATGCATAGTCACTACACACACCCACCTGCAATCATGTATTTATGAAAACAAAATACGAAACTGGTGTCTTTCTTGTTATTATAACAGACTCAATTTTCAACGATAATATCAGATTTTTATTTTACTTCTAGTTCGCTCTTCTTTTTAGTTAGTCTTTTTTTAAAAAACTCCAACTCCATTTTACAATGATACACTGAACTCTCCTTAAAAACTAAAGGCGCATGCAGATGCATATATCTCTCACAATCTAAGGGCATATGCACATGCATATCGCTTACAACTCGGCCGTTCTGACAAGGAACCCGACTTCATTTTACGTTACAATCATTATCAAATTTTAGGATACATAGGTGTTATATCTAATTTCAGAAGTGTTGCTTTAGGGGCCTCAGTCATATAATCAAGGGATGGTTTCAACCATAATTTTAATTTTGATGCTTCAAGTACACCGTCGTAAGGTAATTGAGTCATTTGACACCCATCAATGTCTCGAATGACATAACGATCATTGGGTAAACATTTATGAATGACATATGGACCTCGGAATCGCTGAATAAGTTTTTTGTTTGTGCCTATTGTAGTGTCTACATTCTTGATTACGACATAATTACCCACTGCAAAGGTCCTTGCAGGTCTATGATGCGATGCGAATTGTCTAGCGCTTGCTTCTTGTGCTTTACAAATGTTTTGATATGCTACTTCCCTCACTTTCGGCAGGTCAATCTCAGACGTATCATCAATTTCATCAAGGTATTCCGTAAGTTCATCAACCATGGGGCCACGTTGCTCAACACCGAACAGAAGTACCGAAGGGCTCTTTTTCGTGGAAGATTGGACGGAATTATTTAGAGCATATTCTATTTTAGGGAGCTGGCTTACCCAGTCTGAATGGCTAAGTGTTTCGGAAAGTTTACTTAGCATAGGGCTTAGGACACGATTAATGCGTTCAATTTGGCCATTTGCACGTGGCGAAGCCGTAGCATTTTTTACATGTTTGATATTATTGAAGTTTACAAATTCTTCAAATTCGGAGGAAGTAAAACAGGTTCCGCGGTCGCTAATTATTCGTCTCGGTCTACTATAAAATGGGAAATAATAATTTTTCAACGCTGAACACAATTCACGTGCATTTGTAGTTGCCGTCGGAAAAAGCTTAACGTGTTTGGTAAATGCATCAATAACAGCCAACAGGTATTTTTTCTTTGAATTAATTGACGGAAGTGGACCCAAGTGGTCAACATGAATTGTATCAAAAGGTTCCGGTTTCTTAGGTATAGAATGAAGGTTCGCATTGTTTTCATAGGGTGATGCGGAATAATAAATGCACTTTAAACAATTGGACACGAAATTCTTAACACGCGCTTTTATATGCGGAAACCAGTAATGTTTTTTGATTTTGCTACAACACTTATCGGTCGCTAAATGGCCTATTTTTTCATGGGTTATGCGTATAACATTGTTAATCATTTCAGAAGGGACACAAAGCTGAAGATGACCGGCAGGTGATTTGTGAAAGACTAATCCGTCTTTTAATTCGAAGTCTTTTAATGCAATCTCTTCTAATTTATCCCGTAAATTAAGAATGTAGGGGTCACGGTTTTGAGTGATTTGGAGATGAAAATCAAGATCCGCATTGTCGATATAACCTATGACCCCAGAACGACTAAGTGCATCAACATGAGCCATAGTGGCGCCTGGGCGATGAATGATAGTGTAATCATATTTTTCCAACATTAATGCCCACCTCGCTATTTTGGCCGAATAACTTTGATTTTGCAACGTAAGTGCTAAGGAATTGCAATCAGTTACTAATTTAAATGGAATTCTAATCAAATAAGTGTGGAATCTCTTAAGCGCATAAACGATGGCCAATGTTTCAAGTTCATAACTATGTAATTTTGATTCAGAGGCTGAAGTGGTTTTCGAGAAAAATGACACTGGATGAAGTTTTCCGTCGGTTTGCTTTTGCATAAGTACGGAACCAAAGCCTAGGGAACTGGCATCACAATGAAGTTCGGTTTCGGCATAGGGGCTATAGATGGACAGGATAGGGGCTTCTAATAATTTTCCACGTAAGTTGCAAAAGGCTTGTTTGCATTCGGAATTAAAAACATAGGGGGTATCCTTTCTTAAGAGTTTACTCATTGGTGCTGCAATTGTGGACAAATTAGGAACAAAACGTCTGAAGTAAGAAAAGAGCCCAAGACATCGCTCTAATTCCTTACGATTAGTTGGTTCAGGGTAATCCGAAATGGCTTTCATATGTGCTCGTTTAGGTGCGATGCCTGCTGAATTTGCTAAGTGGCCCAAATATTCCAATTCGGTATATGCGAATTTACATTTTTTGAGCTGAAGACGTAAACCATTTTGACGTAAGGTACATAAAACATCACGTAAGGTTTGTAAATGGCTTCGGTAATCTTCTGATGCAATTAATATGTCGTCCATATAAATGACTAATTGTCCAGCGTTAATGAACTTCCTCAGAATTAAGTTAATGAAGCGTTGAAATTCAGGAGGCCCATTGCGTAAGCCGAAGGGCATAAACAGATATTCATATTGACCGTCAGGCGTAACAAAAGAAGTATACTTGATTGAATCAGGGTGCATTTTAACGTGATGAAAGCCATTTTTCAAATCAATTACCGAAAAGAAATGTTTGCCTCCCAAATGCTCAATACACTCTTCCATCAACGGCAGTGGATAATTGTCACGTATGGTAATTTTATTTAAAGGCCTATAATCTATGCATAGACGAATTTCACCGTTTTTCTTTTCAACCGGTACGATGGCAGAAGCGTAAGGTGAATTACTTTCTCGAATAATGTTCTCTTCAAGGAGGGACTGTATTATTTTTCTAATTTCTATTTTTTCATAGTGTGATAAGCGGCGAGGTCGGCAGAAAATCGGTGTGTCATGCGTTACGTTGATCTTCATATTATAATTTGAATTTTGCACTTTGTCTGAAGGAAGATTGTAATATGACTTTGCAATAATATTTTGAATCTCTGAAATACACTCAGCCGAAAGGGACGGATTGCTGTCAAGTGAACCTTCCATAACACCAGAAAAGGGGTTTTCAATATTAATAGCACATAGTTCCAGAAACTCATCATTAGCATCATTGAGCGCAAACGGATCAGAGGTACTTGCAAAAGCCAGTGTTTTTAACAATTTAAGCGATTTTTCATCTTGAACTGTGTTATGACTGAAGCAATGATTAATTAAACCAAGTGAGTGAAGAACATCAGTGAGTTTCGAATCTAAACTTAAGTTTTTTACATTTTTATTTAATTCAATTAAACGATCTTTGCCATACGTATATTTCATTCTACACAGTTGGATCTTTGCTTTTTTAAAAAAATCTCTACCCAATAAGATTGCATAAGGCATATCTTCAGTTGGAAGTACTATTAATTCATGGTTGATATTTTGATCTAAGAATCTGATGTCACATTGAACTGATCCTAATTGCTTAAGTGGGTGATTCCCAATGCTGCGGTAACTGATGTTTGGCTTCAGTTTGGCGTAAATGTAAGGTACCTCAGCAAATCGAATGAAACTTCTAGAACATTCTTAAAGATTCAATAGATTCAGCGAGAACGTCCTTCTCATCTGGTTCGACGGCGGAAACAATAGCAGCAGTGGCACGGTTGGGGCAATGACGGTACGCATGTTCTGTAGATGCGCATTTGAAGCACGAGTTCGGTGGTCGTTTTGGTTGTGGGCATTGGCTCTGGTAGTGGCCAAACTTTGAGCAGTTGTAACATCGGGGTAGCTCGGATTGATTGGTTGAAGAAGTGGCACTTGTTGATCCAGTTTTGCCTGAAGTTGTGATGGCGGATCGTACAGCAGTTGACACATTTCGATTGGCCGCAGATACTGAAGGTCGCAAGCGTTTGCGTTCATAACGTTCCACGTTTTGCTTCAGTTCAGCAATGGTGGATGCTGAATACAATAAACTGGCATTCGCGGATGTATCCCCGATGCCTTCAATGATAAAATCGACAAGTTCGGCTTCGGGTATGTTCGACCGCATTGCAATTTCTTGCATTTCGATAATGTAGCGATGAATTTTCTCATCAGACTTCAAACGGCGTCTGCTCAACTGAGCATACACTTCTTGTACAGTGCGTCTTCTGCCAAACTCTCGCATAAGTGCAGATTTCAATTCGGAATATTGAAAAGCGGAAATCGTGCGTACAAAGATTTTTGCAGTTCCCTCAAGCATACGGCGGCAGGCGACAAAGCGTAAGCGTTCATCAAACTGAAGAATTGTGCAAGCATCTTCTAAATCCTCAAACCATTTTTGAACTTCGTAAAAATTTCGGCACCATGGATTCAATTGCACTGACGTCAGCTAATCGGTTTTGCTGCAGGTTTGGCTGAAGTGTTTGCCGTGAAAGTGCCTCAATTTCGTTTTGCAGCAACAAAAGATCACGTTGTTTGCGTAATCGCTGCAGTTGTTGATCAATGGTTTCATCGGTGGCCAACGTTGGTGGTACAGCGGTTGCATTAGCGGCATCTGTTTCAGAAGATATTGCATCAGTGGCGGTAGAAGACACGTTGACCGCCTCCATTTGTTGGTTATGCACCTTTTCCTCAGTGTCGGATATATCAGACAGGTCGGCAGTGGCACCAGCTGACGGTAGCTGGAAATATAAGCCTTTAATTTGCTTCATTGTTGCAGTCGGTGGCATGATAATTTCTGCAGATTGTAATGCCATGAGCATCATTTCCTTTGTCACGATCACCATTTTGTATTTCGTCGAATTGTCCGCAATTTCGGCAGGAATCGATAAAATATCGGTTTGTTCACTTTTAATTTTATTTGTTTTATTGGTATATCCCACTTCTGAGTTATAACAGACTCAATTTTCAACGATAATATCAGATTTTTATTTTACTTCTAGTTCGCTCTTCTTTTTAGTTAGTCTTTTTTTTAAAAACTCCAACTCCATTTTACAATGATACACTGAACTCTCCTTAAAAACTAAAGGCGCATGCAGATGCATATATCTCTCACAATCTAAGGGCATATGCACATGCATATCGCTTACACTATATAAAAAGCTATCATTATCCATCCTTTTCTAACGACAAAGCCAGAGCCACCTTACCATTTCCAAATGTAAACAAACATTCATCTTCATTCTTTTTGGGGAATTGGATGAACATGAATGCGATACAGTTTTGCAATCCATTTAATGGTTTGTGCATTGGCATGTGGAAGGTAACATGCCATGTTAGACCACCAGATGGCGACCCCGTCGATGGTCTTCATGATAGTACTATAGAGTTTATATACAATGCTGGAAGTCGTACATATAATGGGTCGTATGAATAAAACGTAGCAATTGATTTTACTCAAGAGAAATGTCAAAATCGAAGCATTTGCTACGTTTCGTATTTTGAGTTAATTCCAACTTTGGACATGTTCGAAAAGCGGCGGCACAGAACTTTTACTCAAATCGGTATGAATAAAACTAATCAGAAAAAGCAAATGCTTTGCAAATTCTAAGTCTGCTATTTAGTTGACTCAGACCTTTTGCTAAATTATTTTGTATACACATTTTTAACATAAAACAATCCAAGAATTGAGAATTGTATTGTTTATTTACAAATAGTTAAATTGAGTTTTGTGCGTGCAGGAAACCCAAACAAAACATGGATGCGATAAGTTTTCACATTATACCTGTTTTACCTCTTGTTTGGGCTAATAAAAAACAGTATAAGCAAAGAAGAATTGGTGACGATAATAATTTCAAGCAATTGTTTCGTTTCACGCGTGAAAATCTGGACTTTTTGGCTAATACCTTTTTAAATGATAATTTTGAGACGCGTGGTGGTGCTCTTTCAAATATCCAGAAATTTAAATCTTTCTTAAGGTATTTGAGAGATCCGGGCTTTCAGGTAAACATTTCAAAATTCATGGCTTAACAAGTGAAAAATTTATGTGTTTAGGTTGGTGTTGGAGAAGACTTTGGTGTTCATCAATCAACCGTTTCGTTAACTAATTGGTATGTGTGTCAAAAAATAGTTCAACAAGCCGATGATTGGATACATTTTCCGACAACTGAGGAAGAAATCTAAAATCACCAAGCGATTTGGGAAATAAAATTTATGTTTCCATGTGCAATTGGAGCTATAGATTGCACTCACATTGCAATAAAAAAGCCATCTATGCATGGCGATGAATATATTAATCGTAAGAATGTTGCTTCATTTAACGTACAAGCAACATGTAATGGTAATGAATTGTTCACGAGTCTTAATTGCAAGTGGAGTGGATCTGTAGGTGATGCACGTATATGGAGAAATTCAAATATTCAAGCCGTATTAAAGAGAAACATAGCTTTCGCGATTATTTTAGGTGATGAAGGATATCCTCTAACACCATGGCTAATGACAACATATCGAATTCCTCACACCCTAATTGAAAGAAATTACAATAAAGGGCATAAAAGTGAACGATGTATTATTGAACGTATGTTCGGGCAAATTAAACAAAGATTCCCAATTTTGCAATCAAAAGTACGAACGTCAACAGATAGAATCAATGATCGTTGCTTGTTTTGTGCTTCACAACGTACCTAAATATTTAAAAGATCCAGATTTCGAATTGCCAGAAGTGCCAATTTTAAGTATGGAAGACTTAGTGCCTGGAGTGATAGAAATTAACGATACTGCCTTCAAGATGTGATTTATTGTGATATTAAAAAAACAGCCAAACAGTTATTATTTTCATTCTGTCTTATCTAAATTTGTTATCTTAGCGGCTAAGTTTTTCTTTCATATTTAAAATAACCATTTTCTTTGCATGCTCCTCTTGGCTTCTTGCTTCTTGTGCTGTCAACATGTCATTCTGCAAATCTATAAGCTTCAGTTGATTTTGAACAACAGTTGTTTGTAGATCAGTGGTGTTGCTCTGTTACCAATTAGAAATCAAAAGACCAAGTTATACCATTCACTTAAAACAAAATTATATTACCGTTGCAGATATCCGACGTCTTTTGGCCGATGATTGCGGCGGTGTGCATAACACTACAACTTCCTCCACATCTGAAGACTCTCTTTTAGGAACTCCTATCTCAAATCCACATGTATTTTTATAAGAATATAGCAAATTTAAATTGCTCATTTATATATGGACTTATCTACGTAAAAAGAAATACTTACTTTCGATACAAGTAATGCTTGGATTACTTTTAGCCTGAAGTAAGTTCAACAGCAGTTGCTCGGATTCCTTCAAACGAATGGGTGTATTTCCCGGAGCCTTCATGTCAGATTTCTTCTTCACCCTTTGCTTTATGGTAGAAACACATCAACACTTCAACTTCGACTTGGACTTTGACAAGAGCGAGAACTTTAGCGTTTAAAGTTGAGTCAAACACAATGAAAAATGTAACTTCAAGAGCGAAACAAAGAATGGTTGTAAAGAAAAGAGCAAATTATGTCAAAATACAAGCAAGCGAGAAATTTCGCTCAAAATATAAGCATTTGCATGTTGAGAAAACTGAAAACATCGCCTCAAGGTTGGTGGGACTTGCACTTCAACTTTGAATTTAGGATTTAGGTCTAACGTTGAGGCTGAAGTGCTAATGTGTTCCATCCCATTAAAAAGCATTGGTTCTAAAACGTGCGACGTGGTTGTCAAAGTTGAAGGCGACTTTGAAGTGTTGATGTGTTTCTACCATTAAATTTGCAACTTTTTTAATAATTTTGCACTCATATTGCAATAAAAAAACCATCTATACTTCATTTAACTTACAAGCAACGTGCGACGGAAATGAAAAATTCACGAGTATTAATTGTAAGTGGAGGATTAAGTGGTTTGTAAGTTAATTCAAATTCAGAATAAAAAATTTAATAAAAAAATAAACCACACGACAGTTGTCACTTGAAAATTTTGACAGAAACTGCAAGGTAGGGACACATGTAAGGAAGTAAATGCTTTGTTCGAATTTTCGAACTTACTTTAGCAAAGTTAGTTTTTATTCATACCGATTTAAAGCATTTGCTAAGTGCTTTTACTTTGCTACCACCTTTTACTCAAAGCAAATGCTAGTTTTTATTCATACGACCCAATACTTATTTCTGCAAAATAAAATAAAAATTTGGCAGTTGTTACGGTTCACTAACGCAATTCAAATTGCCGAGATGCAGCCGATTCAATAGAGATGGTCGTGGGAAGAAGGTGGTATATGGGCGCCACGCGATTTATCTCGGCCTCCTGAAAATTCCCTTTTTAGGGAATCGCGACCGTCAAAATGGGTTCGCGTTCCGGAAACCATCTTCGAATATAAACCTTTTTTTCACTTTTTCGTAGGTATCTATCACATAAATATTTCAACTTATAAGTATCTATAATAGGCGTTTTTATTTTTTAGCCCCGAGCGGGGAACAGAGCGGGGCCCGAGCGAACAGAGCTCGCTCCGAGCTGAACGTAACCTGAGCGCTCCGAGCTAATTAAGAAACAGAATTGAGCACTGAAATGTCATTAGATAATTTTTTTTTATTAATTTTCAAAATAGTCAGGTTTGCTTCGGAAATTGGTGTTTGTCAAGAATTGTTACATTTAAATTATAATTTCTAGTAAATAAACTATGGAAAAAACACAAATAATGAATGAAGTCAGCCGCGCTCAGCTTTTCGCTCGATGTGCTCTGTCATTTTTAATCGAGCTCATCGAGCGAGCCCTGAGCTAGCTCAGAGATAAAAAAGAAATACAAATTTTGGGCTCAGAGCGCTCAGAGCTAAAAAAGTAACACAGTTCTTTTTTTGACAGCTCAGTGCCCCGCTCGGAGCTAAAAAATAAAAACCCCTAATGACTTAAGTTATGTTAACTACCTGGCATCGATAACACGCTAATTACCCCAGCCCCTGTATGAACGTTGCCACCCCCATTCTTACTTGTAAAGCCTGAACTACATCGAAACAAAAGTGGGAAAAAGTACAAACAAGTGGAAAAAATCGGATGTACTGCTTCATCGCATAGTGCGCTCTGGATATTTCTTCTCATTTTAATATTTTACTGTCGTTCAAAGCTCGAACATATTCCAGCTTTCACTTTTCGCAAAGTCCTAGAAACAAACACAATCAAAGAATACCTTACCGAATTTTTCGTTAGATGACGTTTCCATCACATAATTCCTGTCAGTTTCGCAAGGAAAAGCGCTTTTGACAAGCAAGTGAAAATAAATAAACGATAGCGAAGACGATAAATGGAAATAATGGATATATAATATTGTCCAGGCTAGGATTCGAAAAGATAAAACGTATGTCTATTTAATTAATCTTTATTAATTCTCTTTCAATTTAATTCTTGATTATTATTCTAATAATTCACTTAATTTATTCAACAATTCACTTCCACAATTAATCACATTAAATAAACAATCACTTTTCTCTTATTCAATACTTCCTCTGTTTTCTCTATACTTTTCACTACTGTCATCTATCGCACTTCTTTATCGCGGTTCACAACTAGAATATCTTGGGTGCTCCTGCGACATCTATTTATATCTCCTAGTGACAGCTCTCGAAATTTCCAGATTCGTTAAGTTCAGAAGGTTCGAGAACAACATAATTAGTTATTCCATAGCTATTCAAACTGCTTTTCAAATTATCGGTAATATGGCTCTCCACTAGATGGCGGTGCGAGTGACTAATGGATGCTGAATGTCACAGTTTGAGCAAACATGCGACAATATCCCCCTCTTAAACTTGTTCGTCCCGAACAAGCACGTCAATATTTTCACCATGGTAGCGATGAAGACGATCCAAATGGACAACTTTCAGCTTGCCTCTTCCTCGCTGGATCCGGTAGACAACATCATTGATGAGCTTCACTATCTTATAGGGTCCTTCCCAATCCCGCTGTAGTTTAGGTGACATGCCTTTTCGGCGATGAGGGTTGTATAGCCATACCAGATCTGCTTCCCGGAATCCTGTGGTGAATGCTTTGGCATCGTACCTCATCGTCATGCGGTCGCTGGATATCCGATGAATGTTGCTGTGGATTTCAGTACCCGGTACACACTTTCCAACCACCTCACCTTGCTTCAATTTGACGCTTTTGTGTTCCGCATTAAGAACTCGTACGGGAACAATATTGTTCTTCGGCTCGACAAGCATTTTTCCAACCACGCAGTTTCGGTAGTAGCTGTCTTTTGGCTCAACTAGAGAGAATCGGTGGCTCATAGGATGACTTTCCAGCTTTGTCCAAATCAGTGTCTCTGAAGAAGGTGGTAGGACCTCGTCCTCACTAATGACTGTCCTCAGGAATGCGGCGTTCTCGTTCCCGTACACCATCGGAATCTCTACGTTTCGATACTTGATTACTTGCATACCAAAGTCCAATACTACATCATGCGCCTTCATGAAATCGATTGCAATGATGCATTCGTCACATATATCGGCTACTAGGAAAGCGTGGGAGAATGCTAATCCTGCCAAATTTATTGTTAGCATGACCTCTTCATACACTTTCGCAGTCGCTCCTATTGCTGTTTTCAGACAGTAACTGCTGGTGTTGTGCAACCAAGACTGACGGACGATGTCCCTCCTTATAATGGAAGCGGTGGCACCGGTGTCGATGACTGCCACGCACTTATTTTGACCGATATAGGCTTCCACTGTTAGACTCGGGTTTCCTCGTTTGGTTTGGGAGACTTGAATTGTGGTCCTGGGGTCGTCGATTCCGGAAACCCACTACTGCCCCGAGAAGCTGGTCCTTACATGTTTGCCGACTGCTGGTTCTGCGAAGCTATATCTGCCAGTTGGTTCTTCGTTGTGCCTCCTAGGTCCACAAGGTGGACAACTGCCTTGTCTCGGTGGAGCTCCGCACTGTCTCTGTAGGTGCCCTATTTTGTTGCAGTTCCAGCAGCGCATTCGACCTCTGTTGTCTCTGTTCCGGTTTACGATGTCTGCTCTTTGACATGAGCATTCAGCGGCTGTCATTTCCCTTACGCGGTGGAACACATGCGATGCCTGATCAGCAGCTTGCATTGTCAAGGCAAATGCTAGGGCCTCAGCGAGGGTTCTCTTTCCAGCCATTCTAACGACCATTTGCAGTTGTCTATCTCCAATGGCTTGGATAAATGCCTCCACAGCCATTTCATTGATGAGAACCATACCAGCATTAGGGTATGCCAAGTGCGCCAGACGTTCGATATCTGCTTGCAGCTGTTGGAGTGTTTTTCCCCTCTTCTGGACTCTGCTGCGTAGCTGGACCCTGTACACTTGCTGCATATGCTCATTACCGAAGCGCATCTCTATAGCCTTGACCAAGGCGTCGTAGTTGTGTTGCTTCTCTTCTGAGACGGTTTGGAGTAACTCCGCAGCTGTACCTCTTAGTGCGAGCGTTAGCGCAATCGACTTTTCCTCGTTGTCCCAGCTGTTCGCCATTGCAGCTGCTTCAAACTGTTTCTTATAAATTGGCCCTGATGTTTGACCATCGAAAACAGGAGGCTGCATCTCTTTCCTTCTCGGGCAGACCACAGAATATTCTCGAGCCTTCTGCTTCTTCACTTTCTCGATCTCTTTAGCCAAGTTCTCGAAGTTTGTCTCATGCTTGCAAAACGTCTGATAGATTTCGTCGAATTTGGTTTCAACCTTCTCGAACTTTTGGTCAATTTCTTCGAGTTTTCCTTCGAGAACATTTTTAAAATCTTCCACAGCGCTCTTTTGGGCGGCAACTATGGAATTCTTTTGTTCTTCGAATTTAGAGTCCATTGATTCCAATTTGGAATCTAGAGAATTCTTCTGTTCATTAAATTTAGAGTCCATAGAGAGATGTAATTCCATCATAGCAGTCATATCAACGCCTGTACTTACTTGTTCTTCTTCTACGTCGAACAAAACGGACTTGGGGGTTTTCTCCTTCTCCTTCACAGCTTCCTGCAGTCGAAGCACCAGATCACTTTTTCCTCCAGCTGTGGAGAGATTCCGCTTTTCTAGTTCAGCTTTTAACTGCGGTATACTGAGCTGTAGTAATTTCAATGTGCGGCCCATTTTTGTTTTCCTTTCTTTTTTTTTTAAACTAATTCACTTCACTTTAATTTCACACTGAATACGTTTGATGCCACTTCTGACACCAATGTTACATCCAGGCTAGGATTCGAAAAGATAAAACGAAGTCTTTGACATCATAACTTCGTTGTATCTGCCTTCCCGTCCATACCTTTAAGCTCATATGTCAATTTCACACCGACAATTCGCGTAAGATCTTAAAGGGTCCTATAAAATTTGGCGCCAGTTTCGCCGTGAAGTACTTGGCTGCATCTGAAAGTATACAATTGCGTCGCAAAACTAGGTCATGGGGATAAACTTGTACATCCCGTCGACGTAGGGTATATTGCCTTGCTGAGCTCTGTGCGGCCAACTGAAGTCTTGACCGTAGGTCATTTACCACGATACCCAAAGATACATGCCACGCAAGGTCTTGTGGGCGCTCTTCAAGAAACCCGCTAGGAGGAGCAGGTTCATTTTTGACATTAAGGCACATATCTCGACCAAACAATACAAAATACGGGCTCGAAGCTATTGATAAAACTCTCGGCTTTTAAATTGTACCCCATTGTCACACAATCCATCTCGGCACACCGAAAACTAAAAATACATGCTCTTACATTATCGTGGATACTGCTTTGGCAGTGGCGGACCGCAGTGGGAAAAACAGTAAGTATATGACAATAGCCACTAGTTGATCGAGGGAGAGGTCCAACGCGATCAATACACAACATTTCCCAGCGTTTCCCCTTGAGGTCATTAGACCAGCCGGCCGGTGCAGGTCTGGTTTGACCGTATGGCATATCAAGCACTGCCGCATATATGAAGCTACCTCCTTCTTCATTTTTGGCCAATAGTACTGCTTGGACAGTTTGTCGAAAGTTTTATTCACACAACAATGCCCCCCTAGCACGTCATCGTGAAGTTGCCTGAGCAGATCAGCTCGCTTATCCCTTGCGGCCACGATCTTTCAATTATCCCCTTCGTCCCTCAAACAGGTACGTGGATGCCACATACTTAAAGACCTTTCCACTCTCCACTCTCCAGTCGGACAAATTATTTGGCCGCTCAGTTACCGTTTTGTACATGCGATGGTACCATTAATCCTGCCACGCCAAAAGATCAACAGTATATTCGGGTACTGCTCGCGATAACGCATCCGGCATTAAATGCTCTTTCTCCTCCCTTTCGGTGTATAATATTGTTGCATGTTTGCTTAAACTGTGACATTCAGCATCAATTAGTCAACTTGCAGCGCCATCTAGTCGAGAGCCATATAACCATATAAGATAATCGAAATTTGGCAGCATTTGAAAAGCAGTTTGAATAGCTATGGAATAACTAGTACATCTGTTGTTCTCGACCTTTCTGAACTCAACGAATCAGGGAATTTCGAGAGGTGTCACTAACAGATATAAATAGGTGTTGCAATAGCACCCAAGACATTCAAGACGTTTTGAACCGCGATAAAGAAGTGCGATAGATGACAGTAGTGAAAAGTATAGAGAAAAAGTGGAAGTATTGAATAAGAGAAAAGTGATTGTTTATTTAAAGTGATTAATTGTGAAAGTAAATTGTTGGATTAAATAAGTGAATTATTAGAATAATAATCAAGAATTAAAAGACATTGGAAGAGAACTAATTAAAGATCATAGCCTGGATGCCTGGATGCAACAATAGCCGTGTTTCTTTGCACGCGGATATAGGGATAATTTTATATTTGCATGTAAAATACAACAACAACTTATCCTATATACACTAACTTTAGCGGGGATAGCCATCGCCGCTAAGTCCTTTAGCGGGGATAAACAGTGCTTCCAAAATCCATTTTCTTCGTTTCTGATGAATCCTTCCGATGAATTTTTCAGGAAATGTCAAAGTTTGACAACCCACCGACCACTCACACATCCCGCCGAATATTTTATTCGTGATTTTATTATTATTATTTTTCAAAATTTATTTTAAAAGTAATTGAATTTAGCAAATCTGTTAATGTGAAAGTGTTTTTCATAATTTTAGAATGTGTTTGGCATTAATTTCAATTGGCGGAAGTAAATATTTTTCAATTTCAGGATTTTCAATACAAATTTCTTAACTACAACTTACAGCTGTGTCACGGTGCATGTCATAGGTGCATGTGTGCTGCCAAGTTTTTTTTTTGATGAATTCTTAAGCGGCGATAGTCGTTTTCTGATGCCATCCCTATATCCGCGTGCAAAGAAACACGGCTAATATTGAAATCATACTGTTGCAGCTTAGCAGCCCACCGGGGCACTTACCTTGTGGGTCTTTCAAATTGTTCAGCTACACCAGAGAACGATGATCAGCAACTACCGTAAATACGCTACCTTCCCAGTAGGTCCTAAGCTTTTCCATTGCCCAGAGTACTGGCACACTCTCGCTCTGGAAAAATTACGCTCCGTTTTAGACAAGGTTCTACTAAAATAGCAATTAACTCCATTCGCTACTGTCACTATATCTGCAGATTTCTTTAACTCTAAATTAAACATCTGAAGTACCATCCACCCTGGACCCCCAAGAATGGAAACACATGCCCTGAATCTAACAATCCCACAATCGATAAACCCTAAACATCTACTTCTAAATATGGTCGTCTATCGCTCCCTTTTTTTAACAGTATATGGGTGAATATTTCAAAATATTAATATTCTGTGGTCCGGCGTTTATAGGCTAAAAAAACATATATATTTTTAAATATTTGACTGCGATACAATTCTATAGATACTCTTTTAACATATGCACATATAAAAAACAAATATTCATTTTTAGTAACGCCGAAATTTTAACTTAAACCTAAAAAATGTCATTACCATGGCATGTCCCCATCTGTACCTTCCTTCAACAAATGCATTTTATTTGTAAAATGTAAACCGGTTTGCAAATTTTATTGATAAAGCATTGAAGAAGAAAGAAAAATGGGGACTGTGGCACAGTCAATTTATTTTTAGAGAATATTCAAAGTTATTTGAAAATTATTTAGTGAGTGTCCCCAACAAAATTGTCATTTCCGTGACAAAAAATAATTCTTTATAAATTTTGAATTTAACGGCCGCAGAGTAGGCTGCTGATTTCACATTAATAACGGGACCTGGTGATTGTTTTCGGCACATTTTGCAATAATCCCATTTACATCAGTAGTGAACTTTCTTTCATGTTGTGAAGGTGTTTTAGGTTTTCGTTACCCGAATTTGTCATTACCGTGGTAAATCTTTTTGATTATAATATGTTAATAATTAAATCTATTTTTTATGCAATACATGACTTTTTTATGAAGTTAATTAATAAGATGAGTTTAAAAAAAAATATTCAGTAAAGTTCAGTTTTATTGTAGAAAAATACCTTTCGATGTCATTTCCATGTCGTCATTTCCATGTTTCCCGTGGCATACATGGTAATGACAGTTCGGACACGGAAATGACATAGTCAAGCAAATTACAAAAAAAAATCAAATATTTTCACTTTTATTTTAAGTTTATATACTATAAGCTCATCTGCATTTATCATGGCACCTTTTTTTATAATTTGCGCGCACTAAAGGGATTTTAGGTACCCTTATAATGTATTGGCTACACAGCGCGGGCGTTAGGGAAATTAGGATTAGAAAAAAGGGAAAGTTGCCGATGCACGTTGGTTTTAAATGTTTGTAGGTTATAATGTAGATGGAAAATAGAGCGTGGAAGAGTATTCCACATTCGTGTACTTCACTGTACGTCCAAATACAGTCTTGATGGTGAATTGATGGGCATTCATTGCATGGCGGGTATTGCGGTTGAAATGTTCAAGGGGTGGAATGCAACTGGCTATATCGTTAGAGCATTTATGATGGAAATAACGATAAAATAACGAAAGACAGGAGACATTGCGACGATGACTGAGAGTCAATCGATCTCGCTGTGTCTCGGTCGCCAATGTGTTTTATCGCGCGTTTTTGGATCCTGTCTAGTAGCTCCAAATAAGTTATAGGTGCACCAGACCAGAAGGGGTGAAATATTTCTTACATCGCTTAAGGAAGCCAAGACATTTCGCAGCATTCTTGGCGACATCGAATATGTGGTCATTCCAACGAAGGTTGCCATTGACGCACATACCGAGTATGGAAGTCTTTCGGTTTCAGCTTTGCAAGTGCCATTCATGGATAATGGCAGTGTGTGTGGGTTCTGCTTTAATGACAGGAGACAGCATTAAGTTTTGGAAGCATTAAATTCCACTCTATGGGTTGTACCCCACTGAGTTATGCTGTTAAGATCGGAATTTTATGAGCTTAACATACGTTGCCGTTCCAGTTCCACACCCGAAGAAGAGGGGCGTTACCCAAGAAACGAGTATGAAAAGCTGATTGTACTGTCATCAGCAAAAGAATGGATTGGATTAGAAGTAAGAGACAGGAGATCATTTACAAAAATGAGAAAGAGAGTCGGGGATAGAACGAAGCCTTGGGGAACACCTTGGTGAGTTGCAGACTTGAAACCGTCCAAGACAACTTGAATTGGACGGTCCGAAAGGTAATTTCTAATCCATTGAAGAAGAGTATCAGCGATTCCAAATGCACGCATTTTCGACAAGAGAGCTTGATGCCAAACTCTGTCAAATGCCTTTGAAATATCAAGCGCAACGATCTTACTTTCACTACCTTGGTGAAGAGATTGGTTCCACTTTTCGGTTAGATATGTCATCAAATCACCGGTGGACCTGCTGCCCCGGAAACCGTACTGCCGGTCATTGAGAAGTTTTCGAGATTCAAGATATTTCATTAGCTGACGGTTGATCAGCGTTTCCATGACCTTAGAAAGAAGGGAAGTAAGTGCAATTGGTCTGTAGGAGGAAAAGGAAGAAGACTCGCATTTTTTTGGGACAGGCTGGACAAATGCTATTTTCCATCTTCCCGGAAAGAGCCCTGAAGAATAGGACAGATGGAAAAGCTTACGCAGTGGTTTTGCCAGCGTAGAAGAACACCTCTTCAGAACGATGGGGGAAATATCATCTGGACCAGCGGACTCTAGCCACTGTACGAGTGCGAAAGTGGATTGATCCCATGGAGTATTCTACGCGCTCGAGTACAGGGGGAGATAAAGCACAATCTGGGAGCGTTGAGCTAGCTGCAAAGTGAGCAGCAAGCAGATTTACTTTATCCAAAGAGCTGACGGCTGGAATGTCGTTGTAAATAAGTGTCGGAATAGACATTAAGGCACATATCTCGACCAAACAATACAAAATACGGGCTCGAAGCTATTGATAAAACTCTCGGCTTTTAAATTGTACCCCATTGTCACACAATCCATCTCGGCACACCGAAAACTAAAAATACATGCTCTTACATTATCGTGGATACTGCTTTGGCAGTGGCGGACCGCAGTGGGAAAAACAGTAAGTATATGACAATAGCCACTAGTTGATCGAGGGAGAGGTCCAACGCGATCAATACACAACATTTCCCAGCGTTTCCCCTTGAGGTCATTAGACCAGCCGGCCGGTGCAGGTCTGGTTTGACCGTATGGCATATCAAGCACTGCCGCATATATGAAGCTACCTCCTTCTTCATTTTTGGCCAATAGTACTGCTTGGACAGTTTGTCGAAAGTTTTATTCACACACCAATGCCCCCCTAGCACGTCATCGTGAAGTTGCCTGAGCAGATCAGCTCGCTTATCCCTTGCGGCCACGATCTTTCAATTATCCCCTTCGTCCCTCAAACAGGTACGTGGATGCCACATACTTAAAGACCTTTCCACTCTCCACTCTCCAGTCGGACAAATTATTTGGCCGCTCAGTTACCGTTTTGTACATGCGATGGTACCATTAATCCTGCCACGCCAAAAGATCAACAGTATATTCGGGTACTGCTCGCGATAACGCATCCGGCATTAAATGCTCTTTCTCCTCCCTTTCGGTGTATAATATTGTTGCATGTTTGCTTAAACTGTGACATTCAGCATCAATTAGTCAACTTGCAGCGCCATCTAGTCGAGAGCCATATAACCATATAAGATAATCGAAATTTGGCAGCATTTGAAAAGCAGTTTGAATAGCTATGGAATAACTAGTACATCTGTTGTTCTCGACCTTTCTGAACTCAACGAATCAGGGAATTTCGAGAGGTGTCACTAACAGATATAAATAGGTGTTGCAATAGCACCCAAGACATTCAAGACGTTTTGAACCGCGATAAAGAAGTGCGATAGATGACAGTAGTGAAAAGTATAGAGAAAAAGTGGAAGTATTGAATAAGAGAAAAGTGATTGTTTATTTAAAGTGATTAATTGTGAAAGTAAATTGTTGGATTAAATAAGTGAATTATTAGAATAATAATCAAGAATTAAAAGACATTGGAAGAGAACTAATTAAAGATCATAGCCTGGATGCCTGGATGCAACAATAGCCGTGTTTCTTTGCACGCGGATATAGGGATAATTTTATATTTGCATGTAAAATACAACAACAACTTATCCTATATACACTAACTTTAGCGGGGATAGCCATCGCCGCTAAGTCCTTTAGCGGGGATAAACAGTGCTTCCAAAATCCATTTTCTTCGTTTCTGATGAATCCTTCCGATGAATTTTTCAGGAAATGTCAAAGTTTGACAACCCACCGACCACTCACACATCCCGCCGAATATTTTATTCGTGATTTTATTATTATTATTTTTCAAAATTTATTTTAAAAGTAATTGAATTTAGCAAATCTGTTAATGTGAAAGTGTTTTTCATAATTTTAGAATGTGTTTGGCATTAATTTCAATTGGCGGAAGTAAATATTTTTCAATTTCAGGATTTTCAATACAAATTTCTTAACTACAACTTACAGCTGTGTCACGGTGCATGTCATAGGTGCATGTGTGCTGCCAAGTTTTTTTTTTGATGAATTCTTAAGCGGCGATAGTCGTTTTCTGATGCCATCCCTATATCCGCGTGCAAAGAAACACGGCTAATATTGAAATCATACTGTTGCAGCTTAGCAGCCCACCGGGGCACTTACCTTGTGGGTCTTTCAAATTGTTCAGCCACACCAGAGAACGATGATCAGCAACTACCGTAAATACGCTACCTTCCCAGTAGGTCCTAAGCTTTTCCATTGCCCAGAGTACTGGCACACTCTCGCTCTGGAAAAATTACGCTCCGTTTTAGACAAGGTTCTACTAAAATAGCAATTAACTCCATTCGCTACTGTCACTATATCTGCAGATTTCTTTAACTCTAAATTAAACATCTGAAGTACCATCCACCCTGGACCCCCAAGAATGGAAACACATGCCCTGAATCTAACAATCCCACAATCGATAAACCCTAAACATCTACTTCTAAATATGGTCGTCTATCGCTCCCTTTTTTTAACAGTATATGGGTGAATATTTCAAAATATTAATATTCTGTGGTCCGGCGTTTATAGGCTAAAAAAACATATATATTTTTAAATATTTGACTGCGATACAATTCTATAGATACTCTTTTAACATATGCACATATAAAAAACAAATATTCATTTTTAGTAACGCCGAAATTTTAACTTAAACCTAAAAAATGTCATTACCATGGCATGTCCCCATCTGTACCTTCCTTCAACAAATGCATTTTATTTGTAAAATGTAAACCGGTTTGCAAATTTTATTGATAAAGCATTGAAGAAGAAAGAAAAATGGGGACTGTGGCACAGTCAATTTATTTTTAGAGAATATTCAAAGTTATTTGAAAATTATTTAGTGAGTGTCCCCAACAAAATTGTCATTTCCGTGACAAAAAATAATTCTTTATAAATTTTGAATTTAACGGCCGCAGAGTAGGCTGCTGATTTCACATTAATAACGGGACCTGGTGATTGTTTTCGGCACATTTTGCAATAATCCCATTTACATCAGTAGTGAACTTTCTTTCATGTTGTGAAGGTGTTTTAGGTTTTCGTTACCCGAATTTGTCATTACCGTGGTAAATCTTTTTGATTATAATATGTTAATAATTAAATCTATTTTTTATGCAATACATGACTTTTTTATGAAGTTAATTAATAAGATGAGTTTAAAAAAAAATATTCAGTAAAGTTCAGTTTTATTGTAGAAAAATACCTTTCGATGTCATTTCCATGTCGTCATTTCCATGTTTCCCGTGGCATACATGGTAATGACAGTTCGGACACGGAAATGACATAGTCAAGCAAATTACAAAAAAAAATCAAATATTTTCACTTTTATTTTAAGTTTATATACTATAAGCTCATCTGCATTTATCATGGCACCTTTTTTTATAATTTGCGCGCACTAAAGGGATTTTAGGTACCCTTATAATGTATTGGCTACACAGCGCGGGCGTTAGGGAAATTAGGATTAGAAAAAAGGGAAAGTTGCCGATGCACGTTGGTTTTAAATGTTTGTAGGTTATAATGTAGATGGAAAATAGAGCGTGGAAGAGTATTCCACATTCGTGTACTTCACTGTACGTCCAAATACAGTCTTGATGGTGAATTGATGGGCATTCATTGCATGGCGGGTATTGCGGTTGAAATGGTCAAGGGGTGGAATGCAACTGGCTATATCGTTAGAGCATTTATGATGGAAATAACGATAAAATAACGAAAGACAGGAGACATTGCGACGATGACTGAGAGTCAATCGATCTCGCTGTGTCTCGGTCGCCAATGTGTTTTATCGCGCGTTTTTGGATCCTGTCTAGTAGCTCCAAATAAGTTATAGGTGCACCAGACCAGAAGGGGTGAAATATTTCTTACATCGCTTAAGGAAGCCAAGACATTTCGCAGCATTCTTGGCGACATCGAATATGTGGTCATTCCAACGAAGGTTGCCATTGACACACATACCGAGTATGGAAGTCTTTCGGTTTCAGCTTTGCAAGTGCCATTCATGGATAATGGCAGTGTGTGTGGGTTCTGCTTTAATGACAGGAGACAGCATTAAGTTTTGGAAGCATTAAATTCCACTCTATGGGTTGTACCCCACTGAGTTATGCTGTTAAGATCGGAATTTTATGAGCTTAACATACGTTGCCGTTCCAGTTCCACACCCGAAGAAGAGGGGCGTTACCCAAGAAACGAGTATGAAAAGCTGATTGTACTGTCATCAGCAAAAGAATGGATTGGATTAGAAGTAACAGACAGGAGATCATTTACAAAAATGAGAAAGAGAGTCGGGGATAGAACGAAGCCTTGGGGAACACCTTGGTGAGTTGCAGACTTGAAACCGTCCAAGACAACTTGAATTGGACCGTCCAAGGTAATTTCTAATCCATTGAAGAAGAGTATCAGCGATTCCAAATGCACGCATTTTCGACAAGAGAGCTTGATGCCAAACTCTGTCAAATGCCTTTGAAATATCAAGCGCAACGATCTTACTTTCACTACCTTGGTGAAGAGATTGGTTCCACTTTTCGGTTAGATATGTCATCAAATCACCGGTGGACCTGCTGCCCCGGAAACCGTACTGCCGGTCATTGAGAAGTTTTCGAGATTCAAGATATTTCATTAGCTGACGGTTGATCAGCGTTTCCATGACCTTAGAAAGAAGGGAAGTAAGTGCAATTGGTCTGTAGGAGGAAAAGGAAGAAGACTCGCATTTTTTTGGGACAGGCTGGACAAATGCTATTTTCCATCTTCCCGGAAAGAGCCCTGAAGAATAGGACAGATGGAAAAGCTTACGCAGTGGTTTTGCCAGCGTAGAAGAACACCTCTTCAGAACGATGGGGGAAATATCATCTGGACCAGCGGACTCTAGCCACTGTACGAGTGCGAAAGTGGATTGATCCCATGGAGTATTCTACGCGCTCGAGTACAGGGGGAGATAAAGCACAATCTGGGAGCGTTGAGCTAGCTGCAAAGTGAGCAGCAAGCAGATTTACTTTATCCAAAGAGCTGACGGCTGGAATGTCGTTGTAAATAAGTGTCGGAATAGATGAAGAGGCCGAATTCTTGATGTTTTTGACAAACGACCAAAAGTTAAAAGTAAAGAAAAATGCTGAAAATGATAAAAAAAAACTACCCGCGGAAAAGGAACGTGAACGTCGAAAAAACAATATTTCATACTAAACCATGATGATGTATCATACATAAGCTCTATACAAATTTTGGCCATTTTACCGAAACCAATCATGGTTCTGCGAGGAAAGCGTGTATTTTATAAATTCCCCCACAAAATTAATGTTTCCTAATCTGTACTGAAGTAACAAAGTATGAAATTTAATTTAAATACCTACGTTTTTATTTTTATTTTAATAATACAAGACAGAAGATTCGACCTAAAAGATCTTTTGTACCGTATGGGCCAGAAAAGTTTAAACTAGTAGAATTTCCACTTTCCGTTTTCCGCTTTCGAACATTGCGGACTCCGGCTACGCATAACTCCTTACCGGTTGCAACCATAGGTTAGGTTAGGTTGGGTTATTTTTTTTTTTTTAAATTCTGGCTCGCCAAGGCGATTTATAAGGGGGGGGGGGGGGGGGGGGTACTTCGACCTAAAAGATCTTTTGTACCGTATGGGCCAGAAAAGTTTAAACTAGTAGAATTTCCACTTTCCGTGTAAAGCGGACAATTTTACCAGTAGAAGAATTCTTTATGTCCTCGGGGCTCATTTGCTCCCTGAAAAAGATCTTCTTTCTAATTCCATTAAGGGCTGGACATTCACATAAAATGTATTCAGCTGACTCGTCCTCTTCAAGACAGAGTCGGCACTCAGGAGAGTCTGATATTCTCATTTTGTGTAGATGATATCTTAAACCATGGTGACCAGTAAGGTAACCTACTAGGTTTTTGATATCATGCCTGCTTAGGTTTAGACATTTGCTGGCATTTTTATTGAAGGGCCGAATGGCACGTTTGGCCTGTCTTAGACCTGGGATGTTTTCCCAAAGATAGATACATTTTCTATGTTCCCAGCTTTTAATTGCTGCCGTTGCTGCTGATCTAGGAGTGCAGCAGAAAGGTTCGGGACCTATGAAAGGTGTTTCTGAACCGTTTCTGGCCAGTTCGTCGGCCTTTTCGTTACCTTCTACCCCGACATGACCCGGAACCCACCATAATTTGGTCTTGTTTCTTATTCCGAGTGTTTGTATGGTATTGAAGCAGTACATGACTGATGTGGAGTCAATGGTATACGAGCTAAGGGCGTTTATAGCTGCTTGACTATCCGTGAAAATATGGATGGTTGCACCTTTTATGCCAGATAAAATAATGTGGCTGGCGCATTCTTGAATGGCGTGGAGCTCTGCTTGAAATACGCTGGGACTTTTTCCAATGGGTATCGTAAAGCGTTTGTGTGGTTCGTATATTCCCGCTCCGACCCTCGTTTCCATTTTAGAACCATCCGTATACCACTTTATGCCGTTGTGGCTGTTTGGTGGGTTATTACTAACCCATGCTTCTCTCTTGGGGATCTCCGTGGAGAACCGTTTGTTGAAGCATAGTGTTTTTTGAATGCGGTCTGTGACCGCGCAGTTCCTGTTAAGTTCTGGCAGTTCATTGAGAAGTGTCTTTAGTTCCGGATGATCATTAAGACTTATCTCGTTTAACTGGACTAGACTTATTGCACTGCGGATCGCCACTTTTTGAATGTATATGTGGAGAGGTGTAATTCCTGTTATTGCCTCTATGGCAGCTGTTGGACAGGTTCGCATGGCTCCGGAGATAACAAGGCACGCAAGCCGTTGTACCTTTTTAAGCTTCTCTATTGCGACCTTTTGTGTGGATTTTGTCCACCATACTATAGAGGCGCATGTTAAAATGGGTCTTATCATCACTGTGTAGATCCAGTGGACGATCTTTGGAGAGATTCCCCAGGTTCTGCTATATGTGCGACGACAGGCCCATAAAGCTCTATTATTTTAGTGATTTTGTTATTTATGTGAGAGTTGCAGTTAAGTCTCTTGTCTAGGATTACTCCAAGATACTTGACTTCGTCGGAATACTCTACGACCGTGTCGTTTATTGTGATTAGGCCTAGGTCTAATTTCCTCCTTTAAATGAAATGAACGATGAGGGCTTTACTGGGATTTATGGAATGATTTTCCTTGATGCACCAGTCTATGACTGTCTTTAGAGCATTTTTCATTTTTGATGTGACTCCAATTGAGTCTTTGCCCCTGACTATGATGACAATATCATCGGCGTACCCAATTGTAGTGTAGCCCAAATTGCTCAACTTGTGTAGCAGGTCATCGATGACCAATGACCACAAAAGGGGTGAAAGTACTCCCCTTTGAGGGCAGGTCCTTACGGCTGTTACTGATACTGAGGTCGTTCCTGACGAGGCAGTTATTTTGCGACTTTCCAGCATCGCTTTGATCCATTTAATAGTTGGTTTGTCTATGTTTCTATGGTACAAAGCATTTGATATGGATTCATATCCAGTGTTGTCAAAAGCACCCTCTATGTTGTAACGAATTCCTGCCGTGCGTTCATCACAGTAGAATATCCACGGCACAGCAGCAAATCAGCAAGAGTTGGTGTCTTGCATAGCGCAGCACGCACCCTTAAGCGAACACATCCCCGAATGAACGAAGAAGAAAGAAATTCGACGGCTGAACGCATTCACCCGGCCGACGGCTAAATGTCAACGAAATAATCCATTTGCCGAGTGTTTAAATGGAGGTTGGAGACAGCAGGCCGTCTTTTTTTGAATTGGACGGCCAACGAATAAGTTTCGTTCAAAAGAAATCACGAACCATCCTCAGCACCAGTGAGGACGATCGGAAATCCTGCTCTAGCTGAGCCATCAGCCAAGGAATCGTCGCCGACGCGTGGAAGTCCATCATTCACCACTGCGCCGACGAACAACCAGGAATATCGACGAAGCGATTCCAAGGAATCGCGACCGAAGAAATCCCGGTCAGCGCTAAGCGCTAGGACGCACAATAAGACACCAGAAGAGCTGGGAACAGCTCCAGAGTTGTTTTGTCCCCTCTTGCGAACGCGGATAGGGTAAGTAAAAGAATGAAATACAAAGAAGGACGTTGCAAGCAATTGCTGACGGAACCGCATGTCCCTCGATACAACGAGTAGCCTCATCAAAGGAGGAAAAATCCGGACCAGATTAACTCGGATTAATTCAACGACGGAGCCCGACTGCCATACATTAAAGTGGACACCAATACCACCAGGTAAAATACACGGTTTCGAGTATCAGCACGAGGAAGTCCTCGTGGTGGTACCACATTCGAAGGCGAAAATTTATCACCAGGTTAGGCAATCACGTGTCGTACCACGACAGCGCGGTCCGTCAGGCACACTCACCTCGTAAGCGAGAGGGGGCAGACGGCACCGTCCAAACATACTACGCGGGCCCTGCATAAACCCACGCTACAAACATATATTTTCGGCCCATTCATAAAATCGCTACGCGATTAGGCAAGATTCTAAACATACTCCGCGGGCCCTTCACAATCACTCGCAGCAAATATACATATAATACATATATTCGGCACCTGCTCAAGCAACGCTTTGCATCGAGGCACATCGTGCCAGAACGGCCCCTTTACAGCCGTTCGTCCCGGCCCCTTTACAGCCAACCGAGGCCCCTCTACAGCCAAAAACAGCGCCAGCAGTAGTCACAAGCGAATCAAGCAGATGCCGCAGTAGTCACAAGCGACTCAAGCAGATGCAGCAGTAGTCACAAGCGACTCAACCAGCACCAGCAGTAGGTCACACGCGACCCAACGCACCAGCACCAGCGCGCAGCAGCTTTTTGTGTAGTTTAGATGCATACGCATAGATTTCATTCAGTAGAGTAGATTCTATTTCCCCTTCTGGGACACTAGCTCCTTTTGCATAGTCGTGCTTTTCCAATTCGGGTTTATTCCTTTTTCTATGGCATTCGAGCATAGTGCTCCCCGCTTCACTAACATCTGAGATTGAATCCCTTAAGGAAATATCGTCCTAAGGAAGACAAGTGGAAAAAAAAAAAAAAAAAAACCATAACATCGGCATCCTCGCTGAGGTTATTCACCCCTGCAGATACCTACATCTGTAAGAGGTCAAGATTGAATCTTCCAATTCGAAACGCGATAGTGGTTGAGCGAAAGCGTTTACTTCGACTGAAGATAACATCGAGTAATTCCTTCGCGAATACTTTCGAGGAGTAATTGTGTATTTATAACATCGGATTTTAGAACTTTCTCCTTTTTTTTGGAAATATATATATATTGAATTAATAACCTTCTACAGGAACGTCGGCAGTGTGCGCACATCAGCTGGAGTTTCTATGTAAGTACCCTTTTTTTGAATTGTCTCTTTAATTATGTAAATACATTATATTATTTCAATATATATATCCATATATAAACATATATTTCAAATTTAAGTTATCGGGATAGTCAATCGCGGTAGTAGCATATTGGTGTGGCAGATTCAAGTATAGTTATTCGGTATTGTGTAGAAGTGCATTCGGAGGTATCAGTGCTTCAACTCAAAGAGTCTTTCCTCGTTTTCTTTTTCCTTTCTTTTGTGCGATAAAGTCGATATAGAGGTTAGGTCGGATCAACGAAAAGATATTATCTTAAAATATTGGTTACGTCAGGCAGTGATGATGAATGTTTCAATGCACTGATGAGTAGTAGCGATGACGGAAATTTGTTTGTTTTTTTTGTGAAATTCCTAAACGGAGGACAGAGGCCCATCGCGGACTCCTCTTTTTTTTATTTTTGTTTCGTGTGTGTGTTAATTCGGTTCAAGGCTAACCAGCCGTTAGCGCTTCTAATCTTGAGAGGCCGGAGGGTCATCGACATCCTACATGGAGTGTCAATTTTTAATTTCACTCAGGTGATGCGCGTTAATTTCGAATCGTTGAGGAGATAGATCCTACGACTTTCTTAGCCCCAAGGGGACAGCATGAGTCGATCGTGTAGTTTCCATGTCCATTTTTTTTATTGTTCACGACGATCGCTAATTCTTTTTTTTGGAAGAACATGCGATTAGGTGATTGATTTTTAGAATTAAGTTTTTCTTTATAATCTCGGTTGAGTAAATATACGAGACGGCCCATCAGTAACGGATCGAATTTAGTAGTAATATATGAACGAAAGCACAAAATAGTTCGAAAACTTAGAGTTAACGTAATCTTTAAGTAACATTATAAGTAAGTTTAAGAAACTCTTGATCCATTGTATTTTTTTTTTGATTTAATGAATATATTTATCTACGCTCAGGGCGTTTACATGACGTTCGCCTGTAGTCTTCTATCTTCGACGTTGTTTGCCCGCCAAGGTATGGCGGTTTAAATTCGGGAAACCCCTATAAGCCCGCATATGAAAAGCCCGCGTAGCAAAAGCCCGCACGCCAAATTATGAAAAAGCCCGCAGCACAAAAGCCCGCATGCCATAAGCCCGCACAATTTATTTTCAGATTTAGCCCGCATATGATGCGGGCTTATTGTTTTGTTATTCACCTCATCACTTTAATTTAAAAAATTTTAAAGCCAATCAAATCACTTGAAAGAAATATTTGTTCCCAGTAATATGGAGGGGGATGTAGTTTTCCACCACACTCACCTCTTCCCCTCTTTTTTTTGAAAACGTGAAAAAATTTTTGGTCGTTCTAAAAAGAACGGATTTATTCACCATATCCACCTCTTCCCCTCCTCAATTGAAATTGGTCAATATCTCTCATTGAATATTTAGTCGTCCTAAAAAGAACGATTTTGGTTCACAGAACCACCAATACACCAAATTACTTCACTTTCACTATTTTGGGAGCAACCGCACTGCTCCAGGCATCGACGAAGAATGCGGCAATTCAGGTTAGGTTAGGTTAGGTTAGAGTATTTATATTTTTCAATTTGTTTTATATACAACTTGTCTGAAAACTAAACTTATTACTATATTTAAAACTTGTCGGCTCAACAATAAGGGCCCAACGTTCTTCTTTTGTCATTTTATTCAATGCTATTTTTTTACAATGTCATATTATTGTTTCCTTAATCTATTACATGTGTTTTTTTTTGATATTTAATAGATAAGTATTATTTTTTTAATGGGGAGTTAAAACGGATTCGTATTTAAGTAAATACAGGGATCAACCTCTGTAATGCTGGTTGTTCGATTTCTCGTCGAATGGTGCTTCTTCATTGTGGATGATGTCTTCATATTGGTCGTCTGTGATAGCTCTAACTTGTAGATATCGTTGACTCGGCTCTAGGTGCTGCTGTAGAAGCTGCTGAACTTCTAGATTCAGATGATTCTCCAGGTTCCTTAGGATCTTGCTTGAAAGCTGAAGCATGTATTGATCGATTGGGATCAATTTTGCTTCCTCGTACAGCTTCTTTGTCGGTATGAATTTCTTCGTCATTGGGTTCCTGTTAAGTCCGGTACAAATGCGCAACATCTTCCTCTCGAACGCCTTGATCTTGTTCATTGCTGTCGGTGAAATGGTGTACCATATGGGGCAGGCATATGTCAAAACGGGTCTGATCAGCTGCTTATATACCAGTAGTTTTGTCTTTTTACTGAGGCCATTCCGTTTTCTTAGTAGCGGGTGGACTAAGTATAGAGAAAAGTTGGCTCTCCTTAGTATCAGTGCTGCATGTTTCTTGAACTTGAATTTGTTTGAGAAGTTAATTCCCAAGTACTTCGTGGATTGCCTGACTGCTACTTCGGTGTTGTCTGGAAGCTTTAGCTTTATGTCATCACAGCGCGAAGCAAAGGCTCGGCGTCCTCTTGTTGCTGTTACTGGCGTCCGGAAGCAGATCAGTTCCGTTTTGCTGCTGTTAACCTTGAGTCCCCATTTAAGGTAGTAGTCCCAAAGGTTTTTGATGTGCTCCTGTACTCGTCTGGTGGCTATTTCCGGTGAGCAGGATGTTGCATATGTAATGGAGTCATCTGCGTATAGCTTCGTTTTTGTTCCTGGTACATTCGTAGGCTGGTCTGCGGTATAAATGTTGAAAAGCAGCGGTCCAAGCTTTGATCCTTGTGGTACTCCAGCACGTATTTCTTTTATTGATGACTGATTGTTGTTAACCTGTACATACAAAAATCTATTAGTTAGAAAATTTTTGATAATTCTTACGAGGTGGTTGGGTAGTCCAAGCTGTGTTATTTTGAATATTAGTCCTTTTGTCCACACGCTGTCAAAAGCCTTTTCGATGTCCAGCAAGCACGCAACGGTCGTCTCTTTTTTGTTGAGTCCAACTGTAACATCGCTGTGCAGTCCAAGCAGAGGATGAATGGTGAAGTGTCTACTCCGAAAGCCATACTGAAATTCCGGTATGACTTCTCTGTTCCTGCAAAAAACGTTAAGTTTCTTTAATATTAATGCCTCCAATACTTTGCTAACACAGCAAAGAAGGGATATTGGCCGATATCCGTCGACGTTTGATCGATTGGTCTTTTTTGCCACGGGAATAACTTTTGCCGTTTTCCATGCCGAAGGAAAATAGCTGTTGTTTAGACAGTTGTTAAAAATTATTGTCAGCAGGAGAAGTGCAAGATTTGGTAACTTTTTTAACACGTAGTTAGAAACTTTGTCATATCCTGCTGACTTCTTAGAGTTCCCACCCTGAATGATGTCAGTCACCTCTTCAGGGGAAGTGAAAACATCTCTCAATAGTGGATCCGTTGCCGGGTTCTCTTCGCTGAATGAGGCGACGGTGTCGGTGATTGACGAAACTTCTACAAAACGGCTTTCAACTTCTTCGATGAAATCAGGGAGGTGGCGGGCGATCCTTGAAATTTTCCTCAAAGTGTTTGGCAAATGCTTCAGCTTTATCGGCAGGAGTTGTTGAAGATCCTTGTCCGTGAGGGATGGTCTCAGGGATGGAGTTGGTTCTTCCTACGAAAATGTTAATCTTTTTAAAGGTGTCCGGCCCTGGTTTGATGTCTTCAAGCCTCTTTCTGAATTCGATCTCTTGATGATGCTTAACTGCCTGGTTGAACATTGTGTTGGTGCATTGAAGTTCGGAGTGAAGTCTTCGATATTCCGTATTCTCTCTGTTGAATGTCCTGTTGAAGATCCTTTGTAGTTTCTTGCGGAGCCTTTGCCAATGAGTATATATTGCTTGGATATATTGAGGCAAGTTCGCATAACGGTCTCTGCTAGTGCGGGGAGTCTTCTGTCTATCCATAGCGTTGTTGACTGCTGATTCAAAATGGTGTTTTGCGCTGTCGATTTCGCTGTTGGAGAGGTTGCTGTTTGCCGGAATTTCAGGAAGGTCATTCTCCACTTCAGCCCGAAATCTGACCCAGTTGATTTTGTCAAATCTGAGATGAAGCTCAGGATCAGGACGTTCAGTCATAATCCTCTGATTTAATTGGACTCTTAGTTCAACCGCCAGATGGTCCGAGTCACTGTTGTGTGCCACACATGAGTAGTTTTGGAACTCAGGCAGGATGTTTGTAAAGTTGGACGATGTCAGGAAGAAGTCCAAGAGAGATGGAGTTCTGGGGTAGGTGAATGTTGGCTGAGAAATTACGACCAGTGAATGAAGTTCGGGGTTGTCCTGTAGCCAGTCTACAATAGCCCTTCCTTGTAGCGATTCCTCGTTGTCGAACCAAAGGGGGTGCCGAGCGTTGAAGTCCCCTCCGATGACACAGTAGGTATGTTCGCTCGCCAGTTCGTTGATGGCATGCATATCATGCAGGATGTCTCTCCTTGTTGCGTTACATTCGTTGTACACTGAGACGACCAGCATGGTCTCATTTTCCGTCAGCTTGATTACAACAGCTGTTGTTTCCATGCAACGAAGTCCTGAAATCCTTGCTCGCTCGCTTGTTAAGTCAGTGTTAAGAAGGATTGCTGTCCCTCTGCCACCTGATGCTTTGTCCTCTCTGTAGGATTTGTAGCCGTCTGGTTTGAAGGGGTTCCTTGCTGTGAGGTTTGTTTCCTGCAAGAAAATAATGTCAGGTTTCTTTGCCTTTAAAAATAGGGTTAGCGAAATTCGTCTGGCTGTGGAGTAAATAGAATTAACGTTATATGTAATAAAAGAGAGTCTGGTTTTTATAAACATAATTCGAATATAAGTTTACCCAATATCATTGTCTTCTCACGATCGTTTAGATCACCTTAGTTGCCAGGAATAACCCTTTTTCCCTTCTGGAGAAGAGAAAACAGATCTGTTCCAAATAATCTTTCGGTGTCCTCAAAGATGTTGAAAGATGATGATGAACCCGCTCTGTTTGGCTTGTTGCAAGTTGCTGTCCTGGTTTTCGGCAATGATGCAGATTTACCTGAGGATGAAACCGATGGCTGCGATGCTGTAAATGGTTCTTTGGTAGGTTGGGCTTGTTTTTTTGTTTTAGCTCCGTTTGGTTTTAGGGCAGGTCCTGATGCTGCGTCGATGTTTGCGTAAGACACACCGGACACAATGGCTTTTGATGCTGAATTCACAGCGAACTGATGTTGTTCCCGTTTCAGAACAGATGTTTTCGTTTTTTCGGCCAACTTCTTTCTTATTGGGCAGCCACTGTAGCTTGCAGGGTGTCCAATTTGCTGGTAGTTAACACAGAATACTTTATCGTCACTGATTTTGTTGATAGTCCTGGGGCAGTTGCCGGGGAGGTGATCATCCTTGCATTTGACACATCTGTATTTCATTCCACAGTTGCTGGCGACATGACCGAACTTCTGGCAGTTCTTGCACTGTGAAATGCTGGTTGATTTGAATTTTTCCCAGTGAACCTTCTGGTTCATCAGAAGAGTTTTCTTGTAAACTGATGGAATGTCCGTGTTTTTTTTTAGTTCAACTACGAAGCTGTTGAATTTTCTATCTGCCCTTGTCTTGTAGGGGCTTACCTCCAGAACTTCAATTCCTTCCTCAATAAGGTCCGTCTTTACATCAGCAGCATCATAGCTGTGGTGTATGCCTTTTAGCACCAGCAGGGTCTTTTTGTCCTCCTTGGCAGTATATGTATTAAATTCTGTGCTCCCCTTCTTCAGAAAATCACGAATTTGCTGGTGTTCCTCCTTCGTGTTGGTTGTAATAACCGATTTGGTGTTGTTAATGTTGTGGATCTTGAAGTTTACACCTTGACCCTTCAGGTGCTTGCTGATTCCTGCTACATTCAGTCTGAAGCAAACTATAGGGGCATCAGAGCGGAACGTACTTCTGCGATTGGTGCTTTGTTGGTTGAGGTTCCAGAGGTAATCATCGTAACTGGTGTCTTGGACGCCGTGTCGTCGCTGGTCGCTGGCTTCTTGCATGCTGGAACCTTTTTTGGTGATGTCAACGGTGATATAGACGGTTTCCTCTTTAGCCGTTGAACTATTTGGAAGTCCGTTTGCACTATGTCCTCAGAGTGCGTCGATGTGTCCTCCGCATTGTCAAGTTGGTTTTTACCTCCTTCTTCCTCGGAAAGTTCCTCTTCCGAGTAGAGTTCCTCTTCCGAGTAGGCATCCTTGTCATCATCTCCCACATCCATCTGGGAGATTTCGGGTGGTTGCTCATGATCTTCATCATAGAGCAAGTCGATGTCTCCGAGCTTGGCATGCATGGCTACCAGGAACTATTTGCCGTGCGTTCTGATGCCAGCCTTAATCTGGCTTTTCACTGCTTCGTAAGCCAATTTTACATCACTCTTCCTTCTCTCCGTTTTTCCCATTTTTAAAATGGGTTTTCCGGAATTTTTGTTATTTCTGAAAATCTAAGTAAGTGGATTAGGATTAAATTATAGGTTAATTTTATTATGTGCTGAAGGATATTCCAGTATCGGAAAACCCTTCCTGTTATTATTTTTGCTGAAGTAGGTAGCGCAGGTAAACCTTTGCTGACCACTTTGTTTATAAGTGTTAGTAGCAGGTATTTTTGTAGCTTATATCAATTTTTCTGTTTTTCCGTGCGCACAACCGTACACTTCGAATCACTGATAGAAACTGAATGCGGCAATTCAGAAAAATACCACTTCTTATATACACTTTGTCGAAGACATTTCTTACGGTAAATCTGTTCTCCGTGATTCTCAAACAATCGAGTATTTTACCTTTTGAAATTGAAAGAAGCCACTCCCCCTCGATTTGATAATATTTTTGACAACCAATCAAAACTCTTGCAGGATATATTTTACACCACTTCCCTCTCCGTGATTCTCATGATTTCTTGCATCTTACCGAAGGATTACTGTGTGAATTCAATGGATTTTAAATGTACATTACTTCAATTTTAACACGCAATTGTTTAGGAAATAACCATAGCCCAAGTGCGGATAGTACATGTGTTAAATAGATGCTCTTACCAATGAATAATAACAGCATTCCTCCCAATAAAAGAGAAAAAAGTTCCTAAAATGGTTAAAAAATTTGTATACATTTGATAAAAGCAGACCGCAAACGATGCGAGTAAATGGAGTTCATATTTGAAATTGGTCGCTTATTTCAGTGGGAAAATAGTTTAAATCCTAAGATTCCGCGACCGGACAACATAGACCCAAAATGATGCGAATAAATTGGCATTATCTTTACAATTCGGCGCTTATTTGTTTGTGTTTACGGCGCCTGCCAGACAACAAGCATATACCCTTAGCGGAGCAACGAAGTTGCGTGAGCGTGCTAAACCCTGCGGAAAGATAGTTTAAATCCTAAGATCCCGTGAAGCGGGCCACCCAGAACGAAAATGATGCGAGTAATTGTCTTCACAATTGGGCGCTTATTTGTTTGTGTTTATGGCGCCTGCCAGACAACCAGGATATACCATTAGCGGAGCAACGAAGTTGCGTGAGCGTGCTAAACCCGACGGAAAAATAGTTTAAATTCTTAGATCCCACAAAGCGGTCCATCTACAACGAAAATGATGCAAGTTAAATGGCATTATCTTTGAAATTAGACGGTTATTTGTTTGTGTTTATGGCGCCTGCCAGACAACCAGCATATACCCTTAGCGGAGCAACGAAGTTGCGTGAGCGTGCTAAACCCTGCGGAAAGATAGGTTAAATCCTTAGATTCCGCGAAGCGGGTCACCCACAATGAAAATGATGCGAGGTAAGTAGCATTATCTATGAAACTGGACGCTTATTTGTGAGTGTTTATGGCCAGACAATAAGCATATACCCGTGATTCTCATCATTTCATGCGACTTACAGATGGGTTTTTGTGTGAATTAAATAGATTTTGAATGTACATTACTTCAATTTTAGCACGCAATTGTCTAGGAAATAACCCATAGCACGAGTACGCATAGTACATGCGTTAAATAGATGCTTTTACCAATGAATAATAACAGCATTCCTCCCAATAAAAGAGAAGAGTTCCTAAAATGGTAAACATTTGTAAGGAGAATATATCTTGCATGAGTTTTGATTGGTTGGCAAAAATATTACCAATTCGAGGGGGATTGGCTTCTTTCAATTTCAAATAGTTAAAATTCTCGATTGTTTGAGAATCACGGAGAACAAATTTACCGTAAGAAAAGTCTTCGACAAAGTGTATATAAGAAGTGGTATTTTTCTGAATTGTCGCATTCTTCGTCGATGCCTGGAGCAGTGCGGTTGCTCCCAAAATAGTGAAAGTGAAGTCATTTTGTGGATTGGTGGTTTTCTACGAGCCAAAATCGTTCTTTTTAGGACGACTAAATATTCATTGAGAGATATTAACCAATTTCAATTTAGGAGGGGTAGAGGCGGATATGGTAAATAAATCCGTTCTTTTTAGGACGAGCAAAAATTTTGTAAGATATTTTACACGTTTTCAAAAAAAAAGAGGGGAAGAGGTGAGTGTGGTGAATAACTACTTCACGCCATTTTCGAAGCCACAAAATATTTTCTATAAGAGTTTTGATTGGTTTACTTCAATTTCCAAAATGTTAGATACTCGATTTTGTGAGAATCACAGAAAAGAGATTTCCTAAGGGGAACTTCATATTTCCCCATGACATGCGGGCTTTTGTGGTGCGGACTTTTGTGCTGCGGGCTTTTGTGATGCGGGCTTTTGGGATGCGGGCTTTTGATATGCGGGCATTCGTGTGCGGGCTTTTGATATGCGGGCAAACGGACCCAACCCTTTAATTTCCATCTCTAGGAGTGGGGGTCGTCTCTTCATTGATGGGAAGTGAGCAGGAGAGGTTCGTCCAATGGGGATAAGCATCAACAGAGGCTGAATAGGCTTATCTCCCATTCCAAGTTAGGGGTCATCGCCAATGATGCGGCGCGGTGACAATGGAGTCCATGTGGAAGCGTGGCGGGGTGGGCCAGCACAGGGGAGATTCTTCACCTTCTCCTCCCCTCTCTCTCTCTCTCGCTCTCATCCGGCATAACTACTTCTCACTCTTGCTTCATCCAGCTTGCTGAGTAGTGCGTGTCTCTCTTTCGCTTCTCAAGGTTACCCAGGCCTCCAGGCCCTTCGGGCCACCCAAAGCGACCGTGGTACCAATACCACCTTCGCTCTCTCTCTCTCTCCGCGAACGGTTAGCAATGGAGGTACATCGGTCCATTGGGTACGGAGGAAGAGAGCTCCTTTTCTGGTTTTTGGTTTTCCAAGAAGGAGCGTCGTATCTTTGAAGGCATGTAAAACTAGAGGTAACCCCAGTTTGGGCTCACAGACAAGGATTCACGCCCGCCGGCGAGCTAGCGCGGGGCGGTAGCCATGCCTGGCTGTGAGTGGCCGAACACCCCTCTTCCCAGTCGTTAAGGCCGGCTGAGTCCTAGTCGCCTGTAAGCGGGTACCAGTCAACCCAAAGGTAGGTAGGTAGGGGACAATGGGGCATCAATGGTCCAGTTTTATTGTTTTTCTTTGGATAAGAGAATAAGATAAGGTTCATTTGGCAGGATGATAATCCATCATCATCCACGGTAAGAGGTAGGAGGGGGCATGTTACGTTACAGGTGGCGGCGAACGTGGGCACGACGGAACTCAAGAAGAAGGCAAGAATCCCAAGGCAAAAGAAGCGTAGCTTCGTTGGAAGAGTTTACCCCGCTCGGTTGCTTGGTGTAACTAACCATGCGGATCGTGTTACAATGTCCAGAAAGGCACAAAGTGCGATCTTTTTGCAACGGTAGGCGTTTTTTTTATCTCCGTAGTTAGTCTTAACAGAGCGCCTTCCGTGGATTTGCCCTTTTGGTACGCATATTGGTGAGGGTGCAGAGGCATGCTTTTTCATATGCATTCTCTAATGTGGATGTCCATAATCCTTTCCATTGTTTTCAGAAAAAACGATGTCAGGCTTATCGGACAATATTATTTAGGTAATTCGCTCGGCTTGTTTCCCGGTTTAGGTATAAATACTACGTTTGCCTCCCTCCAGGTAACTGGTATATACCCCCAGTTGAAGCTGAACCTAAATAAGGCAATCATGGATGGTAATAAAAATTCTATTCCATTTTGAATGAGTGCTGGAAAAATACCGTCTGTTCCTGATGCCTTGAATGGTTTAAATGAGTTAATTGCCCATTTAACCTTATCCGGAGTAAAAAGTGTTCCGGATAAACTATTAATTCGGCTGAGGTTTCTTGGAATTGAGACCTCCGCTATATGGTCATCTGTAATGACCATCGTGTGAGACCCTGGGAAGTGAGCCTGAAGCAAAGTTTTCAGCGTTTCTTCCCGGTCGCGTGTGATTGAATCATCTGATTTGATTAACAATCCCATGCTTTTTTCTTGATCCTTTGTGTTGAAGTGAATTTATTAATTTTATAATTACATAATGTTAAATCTAAACTGTTCAGTTACTTCAATTATTGCCGATGTAAATGTGCATTAACCCTACAATAATATTATGACAGTTTTGTTTTTGCGAATTTATGACATTTCTACCCTTTGAATGACACAATACATATGTTCATAATTACGAAAGGAAGTGTTTTAATTTGATTGAGTTTTTAGAAGAGATTTGAGATTGGAAATAAAGTGAGTAATTTAAATTGGAAATTCAGCGAAGGATTACACAAAAACATTTGATTACACAAAAACATTTGGTCCTATCGAGCCTTTTTTTGAGTGTTGAGTGCTGAAATTCCTGAAGAAATCTTCTCATCAATTGGAATCCATTTGCCGGCGGAGGTTCTTTGTCTGGAAAAACCGTAAGTACCATTACTTACTTTATATACTTGCTCTATATACCTGCAAATATAAAAGAACAAAAGAAAAATGAGTTCAAAGGCCATCAAAAAGGCAATACAACAAATGGAAATGGATTTCAATAGTTTCAAGGCCAAAAAAGAAGCTGCCCCTAAGACACGAAGTGTAAAAAATTATGTTTCTACGCGTTTAACTTTGTTGGAGGAACAGTTTAAAATGATTTCCACGCGTTGTGAAGAGTTTGCCGATGCGACGGACGATGAAGAGGAGGTGCAAGAGATCGACAAGCGCTATGAGCTGGCCAGAAATATGTACATGGAGTACAAAACGGGAGCTGCTGGACGAGTTGAATAAGGAGGATGTGGACAAGAAACCAGTCGGCACTACAACTTCACGTTCCGAAATCCGGTTGCAGAACATCGCTTTGCCAACATTCGCTGGAAGCTACGAAAATTGGAGATAATTTTACAACACCTTTTGTTCGCTAGTTCACAACAATGAATCGTTGACTGAGATTGAGAAATTTCACCATCTCAAATCTTGTCTGACAGGTGAAGCTGATCGTTTACTTCAACATTTAACAATCGAAAAGGGGAACTATAAAATGGCGTTGACAATTTTAACATCACGCTATGATCATAAGCGCGTATTAGTTAATGCGCAATTCAAGGTTTTTTTTTGGTCAGGCAGTCTTGCATAATGAAAGTGCATTGGGCTTAAAGAATTTGCTGGATATTTCCACCGAGTGTCGACATTCCCTTAAAAACTTAGGTCTCCCTGTGCAGCACTGGGATTCAATACTGATTTATATTTTGTTGCAAAAAGTTCCAGGTTCAACACAACAATTATGGGAGGAGAAACTGGGTTCAAGCAAGGAGTTGCCGACATTCACCGACTTTTCGGATTTCTTGGAAACCAGATTTCGGACACTGGAGGTCTTGGAGCAGCAGAAGCCGAAACCATCGAGTAAGAATGCCACATCAAAGGTTGCGTTTCACGTAAAAAATCGTCAAAAGGAGCAATTTAGTTGCAAAGTGTGCAACAAAGGCCAACATTCATTGCGGAAATGCAACAAATTTTTGAAAATGGACATCTCGGAGCGGTACAACATCGTAAAAAAAATTAGCGTCTGCGAAAACTGTCTGGCTTATAGCCATTCCACAAACCAATGCCCTAGCCAAATGCGTTGTTATTATTGCCAGCAAAACCACAATTCGCTACTCCATTTCAACAATAATCCAATCAATCAGCACCCCATTTCACACTCACACTCATACCCTACACAACACACTAATCCCTGCAATATACCAAACTCTACACAATATCAAATCTCTGACTCAAACCATACACCACACAATAGCAATAGAATACAGTCCATTAATCAAACCCCACACGCAAATACTCACACAAACTCATATCAAATCAGTACAATTAACCACCCCCTTAACCCCTCTGCATCGAATTTTCAACCAACCGGGACTGAGCAGCCGACAAAATCAGGGGCATGTAGATCCTGTCACTCTATGCAGTATGAAAACACTCAGGTCCTTTTAGCTACTGCTGTAATCAAGGTTAGGGACTCAAGGGGAGTTTTTATAAATCTTCGTGCCTTAATTGATTCGGGCTCAGAAGCCACTTTTATTACTGAGGATGCCGTTCAAGCGTTACAACTCAAACGTCGTGGTATTTTTTTGAATGTGTCAGGGCTGGGTAAGGTCAGCAGTGGTACATGTCATAGTTCAGTTGACATAACATTCGGGTCAAACCACTCGAACTTCGTGACTAAGACACGAGCCTACGTTTTTAAATCACTGACTGGGCTTCTTCCGGCCAAGGAACTGACAATTAGGAAGTGGGATCACATCAATGGTCTACGATTGGCTGATCCGTGCTTCTTCAAACCCGCCACTGTGGATATACTTCTGGGAAGTGACGTCTATTCGGAAATCATCCTGCCAGAAATCATCCGAAATGATGAAATCATGTCACCAATAGCCCAAAACACTTTGCTTGGATGGATCCTTATAGGCAAACTTCGGTTGGAATCGACCCCTGTTCGAAGCTTTATGCAGGTTTTTGATCTGGACTCTCAAATGCAAAGATTTTGGGAAATTGAGGAATCGCCATTCCAGAATTTTGAGGCCCAAGAAGATAGAATATGCGAGGAACACTTTGTGGAAAACACCAAGCGGATGCCCAATGGAAGGTTTCAGGTCAGGCTGCCCTTTAAGGAGATGCGTTACCCGGCAATGGGAACATCTTTGGACGGAGCTTTAAGGAGATTCTATCAGTTGGAGAGAAGGTTTCTGCACAACCCCACATTGAGAGAAGACTACACGAAATGTATAAAGGAGTATATTCAACTAGGTCACATGAAGCTACTTGAAGAAGAGGACAACACAATACTTTCAACTCCTTACCATTATGCTGTTCCGCACCATGCTGTATTCAAGGAAGCGAGTTCGACTACCAAGTTGCGAGTTGTCTTCGATGCTGCAGCCAAAACTTCCGATGGTACTTCACTGAACGATCATCTGCTAGTAGGTCCTAAAATACAAAACGATGTTTTAAATATCATTCAGCGTTGGAGAAAGCATCAATATACGTTTACGGTTGATATGGAAAAAATGTGTCGGCAGATCTTCGTGGACAGACAGGATGCCTACTATCAGCTGATATACTGGAGAGATGATCCACAGCAGCCCGTGAAGCTTTACCGACTGGACACAGTTACCTTTGGTACTGCATCTGCTCCATATTTGGCGATTCGGACGCTTCACAAGCTGGCGAACGACGAGGAAGCAAATTTTCCCAAGGCTGCCGTTGTTTTGCGTGAGGACACGTACGTGGATGACGTTATCACCGGAGCAGATACAGCTGAAGAAGCCCTAGAAAAGAGAGAACAGTTAAGATCAATGTTATCATCAGCAGGTTTTAACTTACGAAAGTGGACCAGTAATTCCTTGGATCTTCTGCAACATCTTCCACCGTCAGACTGCGAAGTCGACTTTTCATTGCCGTTTGACTCAGCCAACACACACGTCAAAACCCTCGGCATTAAGTGGCAACCATTAAGCGACTCATTCTCGTTCCAGAACGTCGAGTTGGGAGAGGCCGAAGTCACCAAACGCACAATGCTTTCGACGATTGCCAGGCTTTTTGATCCACTCGGGTGGATTTCACCGTGTATTGTGAAGGCGAAGCTGATGATGCAGGAACTTTGGTCACGAGGCTTGGACTGGGACAAACCCATTACGCCAGAGCTGAAGCAAGAATGGCTTGCTTTTCGGGAAGATCTTCCAGCTGTTGAGCAGATCTGCATTCCTCGGTGGATCCAGGTACACGGCAAGAGCAAAAATCTGGAAATACATGGTTTTAGTGATGCTTCCGAGAAAGCTTATGCAGCGGCAATTTACCTGCGAGTGCTGGACGAGGAGAACAGGATCCACATGAATCTGTTGATTTCCAAAACAAAGGTTGCGCCTTTAAAAAAGATTACGCTACCACGCTTGGAACTTTGTGGCGCCGTCATGTTAGCAAAACTTTTGAACGAGACATCTACAGCACTAGGATTTCAAAACGCCAGGATGTTTGCATGGACGGATTCGCTTATCACTTTATGCTGGATTACAGCCACTCCTTCGAGATGGGAAACGTTCGTATCCAACCGAGTTGCGGAAATCCAAAGGCTCACTAAGTGCGATATGTGGAGACATATTCCATCCCAACACAACCCAGCAGATCTTGCGTCTCGTGGCGTACCTCCATCTTCACTCATCGGAAACAAATTTTGGTGGAACGGGCCAGAGTTTCTTCACCATTCTTGGGAAATTCCTTTTCCCGCTCAACCCGCTTCATTGGAGACCAACGAAGGGATGCGTTCTACGAGGGTACACTGCATTACACAGGATGAAAATCAGCTTAGCTCTTTAATACATAGGAAGTCGGGTTTGTCTTCAATTGTAAGAACAATTGCACGCTGTAATCGATTTGTTTTTAATGCAAAAAGACCCACAAATGAGAGAAATTTCGGCACACTATTGTTCAAGGAACTTCATTCAGCATTATTGACAGCAGTCTATGTCGTGCAACAGGAAATGTTTTCACAGGAGTTAGCAGATGTTCGACAAAAAAGTACAAAAAATTAAGGGGTTCAAATCCTTAAAACCGTTTTTAAACAAACACACATAAATATAACATGAATAACATGAATTAATCAAATACACATCACATAATACACCATTTTAAAACAAAATGAAATATATTAATATTAAAACGAAATAATACTAAATAGTACTATTTTTCCACGAATACAACACGAAAGCACTAAAGTCACATCACTAGTACAATTTCTACTCAACACTTGCACTCAATCTACAAATTTCATTCATGCCTTATACCACACATATCCACACACTCATAGTAACATGTTTACATTGAAACACAATGGAAAATGAAACATTCAACACAAAATGAAAACATTATCAATATAAATAAGGTACTCACCTGAAATTACATTAATTTCAACCCGACTGAGCAAACGCAAATTAAATAAAAACAAACTTTTAATTCAACAAAAAAAAACAACCGAGCGACGCCGACGCCGATGCCAACAACTGATAACGATTACAAGCCGAGAAATATTATCTACGTTAGGGCAAAAGAGATAGCTATCATGTTTTTTTTTTGTACCTACGCTTGTTATTGTTTATGTTTGTCTCCTTTATTAATCAATACAATTATATATTCGCAGAGAAGAAGATAATGATAACAATTTCAACCAAAACGAGGGAAATAGTAAATTGGCGATTATGTTGGAGCTTTGAAGTCAGGGACGTCCATCTTATTACCTCAATCAGATCTTTTCGATGATGATAATGGTGCTCGTTGCGAACAGAGTTCACGGGGGGGAGAATGTTGAAGTGAATTTATTAATTATATAATTACATAATGTTAAATCTAAACTGTTCAGTTACTTCAATTATTGCCGATGTAAATGTGCATTAACCCTACAATAATATTATGACAGTTTTGTTTTTGCGAATTTATGACATTTCTACCCTTTGAATGACACAATACATATGTTCATAATTACGAAAGGAAGTGTTTTAATTTGATTTTAGAAGAGATTTGAGATTAGAAATAAAGTGAGTAATTTAAATTGGAAATTCAGCGAAGGATTACACAAAAACATTTGATTACACAAAAACACTTTGACAGAGCCCTTTGGAGGCGTGCCACCTCTGGAAGTTTTTCGATCTTCTCACAGTTTGCACGTCATGACGCTCTTTTGGATCTGCGCAACTCTAAGTTGTATATGGTCAACATGGATTTATATTGTTCCCATGTGCCGGTGCGTTTGGCTTTGTTAAAAAGCTTTCTCACTCTCTTTCGAATAGACTCAAGGTTATCGTTCCACCATGGTACGCACCTTTTAACCACGGTTCTTTTAACCTTACAACTATTTTTGAATGAGGTAAGAATAATATCATTTATTTGACATTGCGCAGCATCTGCATCATTTGTTGTTGAAGGTGCTTCTGGCAGCATGTCAGATCTGACCGCAAGATTTTCGCGGTAAGTTCTCCAATTAGTCAGTCTGTTGTCATAACGGACTGACGCGTGTTCGGCATTGCATCTTCTCTCGAATCGGATGTGCATATGATCCGATAGAGATGCCTCGCCAGACACATGCCAGCCCTCTATAATATCCTTCATAAAAGGAGATGAGATAGTAAGGTCTAAAACTTCTTCTCTTATGGAATTTCTAAACGTAGGACTATTTCCCTTGTTTAGAAAGACGAGGTTATTGCTATATAAATATTCTAATAACGACTCACCTCTGTTGTTTTTTATCTCGGCTGGCCCAGATGGTATTATGTGCGTTTGCGTCGCAGCCGATTAGGATATGTAATTTCTGGTCCTCACAGTACCGGACAAGTTCCTGTACTGGTAAGGGAGGCACTACATCCGTGTCTCCAGCAAAGTACGCCGATGCGCATACAAATTTATGCAGCTCTCGGCCCAGGTTCCTAGTTATGAAACCTGGAATGAGAGAAAATTTTATATCTTTCTTAATAGTGGTAGCCGCCCTTGGTCTGAAAGGACCTTTGGCGAAAATTAGCTCTGTGTTTACAATTTAATCCGGATATCTTACCATTGGTTGCCCATGGTTTATTAGATTAGACCAATAGCAATATTCCCTTCGGCACATCGCTGGCTACAGGTGTCCGAGGCACCCATAGCCCTGTGCAGGTTGGCCTGCAAAACGCTGAGACGGGTGGTCATCATTTGCGTCTCTATTCAGGGTTTCGTACTCTATTGGGCTTGTTGTCACCTCTCCTACGTACGATACCCTGTTGAGGAAGATCACTTTGTCTGCCTCTAGGACTTTTGTTTTTATGTCCTTCTTGTGCCAGTGCTTTCTTACGATCCATGCCTAACTTAGGCCTGAATCGTTTTTGGCTTTCTCTGGTAGTGCAGTGGGCACTATCGGCCTTTTCGACTGCGCTTGACTTAAATATGTATTGCATGTAGCTTCTTTTTCTGGCACAGGTGTTGCCGTGGTTGAAGCTGCAGCCTTAGCGGCAGCGCTGGTGCTGGCCCCAGTTGGGTCAGTTGCGGTACTGCCGTGAGCTGTGGCATTTTTAAAAACTAAAACGTGCTGTTTCTGCTCTTTAGGGCCCTGTTTGGCTCTTTGTTTTGGCCATCTAATAAGGCTAGGATCATTTCGCTAGCTACGCCGGTACTCTGCGGGAAGAACCCTCTGATGACATGTGGTTTTGGAAAATGTTCCTCTCCCACAAGCATCACCTCTAACCCGCATTTCTCTTTTAGCTTGGCGAAGGTTGTCTTCATCCACTCTGCAGTGGTGGCGTCCGCACATACGATCATGAGCCATCCGGCTTTGAATGTAGTACCGCGGAAGGCTGGTTTGACCTCCTCGTCACGCTGTTCGATCGTGATATCCATAATCCTCTCCTGTATCAAACCCATTTGTTCGTTGGAGAGAGGATTACGATCGATGTCCACCGGTACAACACCCAGTCTAACATAGCTCGTTATATTGCTATACGAGACTTTGTCGGCAGTTGTCTTCCCAGTGCGACCTCGCTTCGCTTCGGATTGAGGCGGGTTTGGATTGCATAGAGACGGGCCTACTCAATGGTGCTCCCCTTTTTTCTGCGCGCGCTTAAATCTGCGCTGTTCAGATGGTGTGAACCTAACGTACTCAGACTCAGTCCGTGCCACATTGCCGACTGTCTTAGGTACGTCCTCTATATCGGGATGTCTTTCATCCGATAATATGCTGTTGCATATGGTGCTGGATTCTGAAATAGAGTCACTGAGTTGAGACAAGTTCTCTTCAGGTTCCCCCATTTCAGAGTCGATGATTACCGACTCTATCCCTTTGACAGATGTCGTGTCGTCATCGACAGGGTGTTCTAAAACATCCCTGTTTGATGATGCAATTTTAGAGGCATCATTCTCTATTGTTTTTTTTTGTTAATTGGTTTATTTTGAAACCCACAAGTATTCGGGATATGGTGTCGCCCGTGGTCTACCCGTCTAACCACAGGAAGGCTATCTTAAAATCGGAGGTCGCCTGGTATCCGAAGTTTGCAAACTAACGACTAAGCACCCTCGGCGCTTGCCACCTTAGATTAGGGGTTTATAGGGGAAGTAGGATTTAGGGATTTGATGGAGGGGGGATATGGGTAATTGGGGAGAAAGAGGAGAAGGGGGGCGGACGTGTAGTCCTGGTCAGTTCTTAGTTAACGCTCATCAGACGGCCTGTCCCTTATCAGAATAGCCCGATGACTCTTTACGCCGTAAGCCTCCGCACCGGCACCATCGAATTTGCGTTCCATGATGGTGCACACGTCAAGGTAACTGACCCCGCAAGGAGGTAGGTTAGGTTATAGTGGCAGTCGGCAGAAGCCGAGACAATTAGACCAACAAAAAGGTCCATTCTGATACCACACGGATCTATCTTCTTCCTACTCGTTGAACCAGTTGGAGCTTTTGACAAAGCTTGAAAGACTCTTAATGTCGATATTTAAGAGATCGTTGAGATCATTGTAAAAGAAAGATTGTTATGGTCACCTGGGATTAATAAAATAAAATCACATTTCCACGAGAATTACCTCTTGCTGTCACTCTGTGTTTCCCTTTTTGTATTGTCATATTACCTGTCAGGCAGCGCATTATGAATGCCCCCTATGTTAGTCCGATGGTTTGTGTCCTTGTTGTTATAATTGCTTCGGTGTGTGCTTTAATACCAGAGCCACAAACCCACGCCTTTTTGCAATTGTGAGTGCACCACTCACTAGAGATTAGCGGACTGCAAGTACATAAAACCAATCATACGATATGTATATACGATGTGGGACCCGGTACTGCGAAACGGATTTCTCGATTAATATAATTGTGAAAGTCAGCCGAAACACATCGAGGCTAAAGTGGTATAAGCACAGTAGTGCGAAGTTGTGCAGTTTTTGAATAAAATCCTTAAAACAAGTAGTGGCAGTTATTGCAAAGATATGCAAAGATGTATGTAATCAAACAAAAATCCTAAAAAGGGGTAAGTGCCCAAATTATAATTTGGTTAACGTTTGACTATATTCAGCCCTTTGTTAGGACGATACATCCCAAGGGCAATTGGCGGTCACCGATAATGCAATAGTCGTGGCCGCCGAAAATTTATTTGGACGCCCAAAAATAAAATTAAATCGGTAAAATTAAATAACAAATATGTGCAATTACTTGCCTATTACGAGTACTAAAGTGCAGTCACACTCCCACGTGAAACTCGCCCAAAGCGGCATTGCAGGCGCTCCATCATCGCATCCAGAAAGTGAATTTTATGTTTCATCTACAACTTGTTAAAATAATAACTGCCAGTAGAACAGTATAACAGCAAAAAGTACACCCTTACAAAGTAATAGTACGCTTATAAATATACAAAAAAGGGGTTATAGCTACTATAGTTATTTAAATACACCCATATGTATATAAGTGGGTATATGAATATAGGTGCAGTTTGTTAGTTTTAAGACTAGAATTTTTGTGACGAATAGATAATTAAATCGTTTCAATGATCCATTTAAGTATCCAGTTGGTTACTCCGCTATACATCGGTGGGATAGGTTACCTTTTTCTTTATCGTCGTTCTTGTTGATTGTAGTCCTATGTATCTATAAGTAGTGTTAAGTTTTTTTTTGTAATGATTTGTTTTTTTTGTAGTTCTAAGTATTTAATATTCATTAAACTAGCTCGTAAGTTAGTTATAATTGAGTTAACCTTAAATCTTATTTCTTTTTTTTTTGTAAGAATCGAGTTTTCTCCGTCGTCCCTTGTTTTGTGTTGATTCCGCGTCGGCTTTTAAACGGTTAAGCCCCCACCACCTAAAGCGAGCTCCCTTTCTGTAGGTACGTTCTTTTGGTATTAGTGTCTAACTGCATGGTGAATACCTTCATGCGTTCGGGTAGGACGGTGGAATCGAAGATTCACAAGTTAGAGTTTGAATCCTTTTTTTTTGTAAATTTAATTTGTTTTATGGTCTAATTGTCAGTTATTGATTATATATATAAATATACATAGTGCTAACAGTATAAAATAATGAATTTTATGGTTTTTTTTGTCAGGCACATAAGCGCCTGATGTGCATGTAAGAAGATTTTTCAGGAGGGTGCGGTAGGGTGTGCTAAGGACCATTCGGAGGGAATGGTCTGACCGTTGAGCAGCATCCATCATTGGGGAAATCCAATATCTGGCCACCGGATTTCCAGGTTGGGAGGGTAATGGCTACGCTGCATCGTCACCAGCAGCGTCCTTCAGTGTGGTGGACGTCCGTCCGATTTTTGGTGAAAAAGTAAGTACCTTTCTGGCATGATATGTGTTTTGTGGTAGGTTTGGTTGAGTGTGGGGGCAAGATCCACCCCATTCCGGCGAGCGCAGTCGAGCATCGCAAGCATGCCGCGTCCCTTTCACTCAACTACTCAATGTTCCCTTCTTGTCCCAATCCCATCCTAAGGTCCCATCCACATCCTAGTTTCCATACCCTTACCAAATCCTAACTCCCTCTACATACCCCAATATAGACCTATTACAAGATCCCAAATGGAGTTTTCGTCTTTGAGAGAGAGCAGGGCATGTGCAGAGAAAGTGGAGAATAGTCTCCTCCTCCTCCTCGTCCAAGCAGCAGGAAGGGTGGTGCAGTCTATGTTGTTAGGGAGGATTTTAATTTGTTTTAGAATAGAGGAGTGGCCGATTTCATTCTCGGACCACTGAAACGTTGCTTTAAGGCGGACAGCCGCATTAGCAGCCGCTTGCTTACTAAAGATGTCAAGGGGTGTCAGGTGAAACAGAATTTCCATGCAGCAGAAGGAATAGTGCGCAGTGCATCACTCATACAGAGACACGCTAATCGTTGGACTTTGTTTAGATTATCGCGATCTATCGCTTTGTCTTAGGCATTCCACCAAACAACCACCCCGTACATAAGTATCTCTCTTATTCCGGAGATGTATAGCCAGTTGGTAATGCGGGGTTGAAGGCCCCATTTATTACCGGTGGCTTTTTTCGAAAGAGAAGAGTGCTACCGTAGCTTTCCGAACACTTTCTTGTATGTTAGGTTTCCAGCTAAGCGTTTTATCCCGAATGAGACCCATGTATTTAGCTTCATCAGGAAAGACTAAGCTTGAGCCCCTGGTTGAGAGAGGGTCAATGTGTGGAATTTTATATTTCCTAGTGAATAGAACAAGTTTGGTTTTGTGGGGGTTAATACATAACCCATAACGTTCTGCCCATGTCGTTAGCTTGTTGAGAGCGTTTGGAGAAATTATTTTAGGTTGTTTAGGTCCTTCCCTGAGCCGACAATTGGAACGTCGTCCGCATAGGCAATCACCCTGCAGCCCTCCCTTTCCAGGCACATCAGCAGCTCGTCCACCACTAAGTTCCAGGGAAGGGGGGAGACTCCCCCTTGCGGGGTTCCTCTACTGGCAGATATTCTGGAAGATGTTACACCCAGTTTTTAGATTAATTAGCTCACTAAGTGTGTCATCTACTTTCAGAGCTGACAGTGCACTTGCGATCGTGGATGTGTTGACGTTGTTAAAAGCGCCTTAAATGTCCAGGAATGCAACCATAGTGTATTCTTTTCGGTGACTCACGTATATAAGGATATTTCAACAGATTTGCCTTTGCAATATGCGTGTTGAGCCGGAGACAGAAGTCTTATATCAATGTTAGTGCATAGTTTTATATCAATCAGCCTTTCTAACGTTTTTAGAAGGAATGATGATAGGCTTATGGGTCTGAAATCCTTTATTTTTACATGGGAGCGCTTACCGGCTTTGGGTATTGTCGCTGATGTGTTGGCAGCTTAAGAACAATTATCATTGAACTTGCCTATAAGATGACGGATGAAGTCATCTCTTTCTTATTATAATCTTTTTTTCTCTTTCTTATGTTTGACAAGTGGGATTCAAATCTTGTCGTTGGTTGTTGGCTTGCAAGATGGCGAGGTGAAGACTAATTTTTTAGTTTATTTTTTAAGTTGATACTTTCAATAAATATTAACCTACTGTATAAAAGTCTTTCAATGCTGCTAGGAGCAACAATTCTAAAAAATTAGCAAGAATTCCAACAAAAAATAGTTGCAAAGCTATTCGTTAAGCTGTTTCGGAAATTTTCTGGAAAATATTCGTGTTTGTTCCTGTTTCCTGACAAAATGTCGAAGAAAGCGGTTTGTAATTTCTGCACGGAACCAAATACGGCGGACAACATGGTACGTTGTGATGGATGCAAGGTCTGGTTGCACTATGGATGCGCAGGAGTGGACGATTCGGTTAAGAATCGACAATGGTTCTGTCAAAAGTGTAAATCAGAAGTGTCTTTGGCGACGGCAGGGAGCGTCAGGTCAGTGCAATGCACACCGACCTCGGTCGCCAATATCACTTTAGTACCAGCCAGTAGGAGTGTTCGCAGTGGTGCTTCTTCCCGGAGTCGACGAGTGTTGGATCTCGAATTTCTTCGACTGAAGGAGCAAAAGGATTTGGAGAAAGAGTTCCTGGATAAGAAATTCGAATTACTGAAAATAAGAGAACAGCAGGATGAGGATGGTAGTAGTATTTGCGGCGATGGGCGATCGGTGGTGTTACGTTCCAGGGTTGGCAGTGTCCAGGGTGATGGGAGCACTATTGTTCGGCGAACAAGGGACTGGGTCACACACACAACGGTGGAAGTCCCGCCTGAGGTGACAAAGGGGTGTCTTACACAGAATCAAATTGCGTCAAGAAAGGGTTTGTCGAAGGAGTTGCCTACGTTTTCTGGCAGGTCGGAAGAATGGCCTGTCTTCATAAGCAATTATCGCAACAGCACGGTGCTGTGCAATTATTCGAACGACGAGAATTTGATACGGCTGCAGAGGGCCTTGAAGGGTAAAGCATACGAAGCAGTAAGCAGTCAAGTACTGCTTCCTACATCTGTACCGTCGGTTATGTCTACTCTTGAAATGCTCTTTGGTAGACCGGAGCTCATCATCGAAGAGCTCATTAGGAAAGTGGAGGATTTTCCGTCTCCGAAAATAGAGCGTTTGGAAACCATAATTTCGTATGCGTTGGCGGTTAGGAATTTAAGTTCCACCATGGAAGCGTCGGAGCTGATGGACCACATTAATAACCCGGTGCTGCTCAAGAAATTGGTCGATTTGCCATCTGCCATGAAGTTGGAATGGGCGATGGGCACAAAGACAAGCGATATAGAGCGAAATATCAGGGGTTTCGGCGAATGGTTGTTTGCAAGGGCAGAGGCAGTTGCAACAATCACAAGGTATTCGAGTGATGGCAACAAGGGGGATAGACGTTCGGGGCATGTCCATGCGCACGTACAGGACAATGGGTACGCAAGTGCAAAAAAGGTTTTTGGAGCAAAGTGTTACGTGTGCAATCAGAGTCATCGCTTGACAGATTGCGACGCTTTCAAGAAGCTCTCGGTTCAGGATCGCCACAAACTGGTTGCAGAAACGTCACTTTGCGATCGCTGTCTTAAGCACTCTAGGAGAGCTAAATGTAACAATATGAAGGAGTGCGGCATTGCAGGCTGTAAATTAAAACATCATCGATTGCTGCATTATGGGGGCGAAAACGATGTCGGTGCGTGCCACTCTCATCAGCACGACAAGGAATAGTTTTGTTTGTAATGTGTTGCTAGACAGACGTGCGTGACATAGTGGCAGTTTTAAGCTGAGTTCTTAGTGGTTTATTCAGCATTCCAAGGTTATTTTTACCCATTTAAAAAAAAAAAGGCTAGAACCCTTCTACCATTGCCGTACTATTAAATTAAAAATCCAATTGTGTACCAAGTTTACAAAAGAAAAACAATTTAAAATACAGAAGAAGAGGAAAATAATATTAAAATAATACCCACATACCCATTTCTGTCTTACATATATTAAATTACATACCACACATAACCATCCGTGTTTGTACTCATTTTTTCCCCTTCTGCATACCAACGAAAAAGATTTTACATGGCTTCATTACGGTCCAGACTACGGTCCTCTGCAGATTCGCCTTCTCCTAATCCGCAGCCAAAGCCAACATCCTTATCACAACCATCATCACAATCACCGGCAGCGAACTATACAAAAACAAAAAACTCTCCAGAAGACAACACATGTATAATTGAAATGTTTGCTAAATTCGAAAAAACGATTCACACACAAACTGAGGTTATTACGTCACAGATAGCGTCACAAATTGCAGAATCCGAAAAGAGAATCACCGAAAAAATAAACACGGATGTAGCAGCACTAACCTCTTCTATTGAAGGTATTAACGGACGGTTGTTGTCATTGGAAGCAAAACAAACTGAATTTGAAGCACTTAGAAACGAAAATTGCGAACTAAAACAACAACTACTGAAGCACGACGAGGAAATTAAAACTATTTTTATGCGCATGGAGAAAAACGAAGAAAGTCAGCAACTCAAAGAAACGATGTGTGATGCACTTATGCACGAAGTTCCACTTTTATCAACTGAAAGTCTACGTTTCACTTTCAACCAGCTCTGCGCCAATTTGGGATTTAAGCCGCCGTCAATAAAAAGTATTTTTCGCCTTAGATCTAAAATAGATACCGTCTCTCCGCCGATTATAATTAAATTTTTTTCGCCACACGACAAACTTCTTGTTTTGCGATCGATTGCTGACTACCGAAAAACAACAAAACAACCACTTCACCTTCATGATCTTGGCTTAGGCACAGAGACAGAAACGGGAAAATCCAATGTTTTCATTTATGAGTGCTTAACGCCTAAAAATCGCACTCTTCTGCATTACGCTTTAAAAATTAAACGCGAGAAAAAACTTTACTCTGTGTTCACTATTCGTGGCCTAGTTTATGTCAAAAAGAATAAAGACGGGGAGGCGAAATTAATCGAGACCACGGACGACGCTGATTCTGCCACGACGACGCAAACAACAACTACTGCTGGATGACGAGAGTATCGAAGAACATTGTTCAACATAAATGTAATTATTTATATATGCAAGTTTCCTTAATATTTTTCTCCCTGCTACTTATTTTTTGTGAATTAATATTTTTGAATTACTTTTATAAATTAAAAATTATATATTTGCTTCTTAAACATCTTATCATCATCATCTTTTTGTCTCGGTTTGTTTGCTTTCTGGATCAGGTTGTGCGGCTTTATCTTCCTTTGATGAGGGTGCGATACATTGGGCACCGTTTTTTCATTGATAAAAATGGATGACTCCAATGTGGATAGCTATAGGGAGTCCGTAGTCGATATCAGCAGGGATATCACGCGGATAATGATAGATGTGATATGCAGCCAGCGCTCTGGGTTACAAGTGTGTCATCTGAATGCGCAGAGTCTGAGGTCAAGAGCAAAGTTGGACGAATTCAGATATTTGTTCGATGGCTCGAAGGTAGATGTGGTGTGCGTGTCAGAGTCAAGTGATGTTAGGGATGTGGCTTATAACCTCAGAGGATATAAGCTTTTTAGATCTGATAGGGTTGATCGTGTCGGCGGAGGTGTGGCTGTATATATTCGTGATAGTCTAGACTATAAACTTATTCGGAAGGATCCACCAGGAAGCGAAATGCAATATGTCTTTGCTCAAATAACTTGCAAGTCTAATAAAATATTACTAGGGTCTGTATACAGGCCTAATGTCAACATAGACACTTCACCGTTGATTGGGGTTTTGGATGAGTTATCCTTTATATCCCCCTATGTTATTGTATGTGGAGACTTCAACAGCAATATTCTCGAAGAATCGTCCTTAGTCAACAGTATGGGTGCACTTAATTTAACACCGGTAAATAATACATTTCCCACTCATATCACAAAGGATAATAGTACACTCCTTGATGTATTTTTTGTTAGTCATCCTTACAAAGCCCTTCACTTCAATCAACTGTCGGCTTCTTGTTTTTCGCGCCATGATATGATTCACTTAACTTTTCAGTGTGAACCCGTTATAACCGAATATATACGTACCTTTCGTGATTACAGGAACATTAATGTAGATCGATTAAAGAGGACCTCCTTGCAGTGGAATGGTATAGGATTTATGGAATGCTCTCAGTTGACACTCAAGTAAATTTCATTCAAGAAAACATCAGTAATCTTCTTAATAGTCACGTTCCTCTCATTTCTTCCATTAGAACGAATGATCGTCCTTGCCCCTGGTTTTCTTATGGTATTAGAAATCTGATCAATCAGCGTGATCAAGCTTACAAGCGCTGGAAAAGATTTCGGCTTGATGTACTTTTTAATGCGTATCGTATTTTAAGAAACAGGGTAACATGTGAAATACATGAGGCAAAAAGACGTTATTATGCTCCACGACTTGATCCCTCTCAAGCTAAGCAAAAACTCTGGAAAAACTTAAGGGATATTGGAGTAGGAAAACAAAGAAATATTTTTCCTAATAATGTTGACTGTAATGAATTGAATAGGAGTTTTGTTTCAACCTCCTTTCCGAATGCCGACGATACTATGGGTGTATCTACACTACCGAACATCTATGACTCTCCGAACATATCCCCAGGCGAGAACAATGATGGTCGCATGGCTTCCATCTCTAGTTTTAGCTTTGCAGCGGTCGACGATGCAGATGTTTTAGAAAGCTTTTTATCCATCAAATCAAACTCGACTGGGTTTGATGGCATTTGTCCGGTTTTTGTTAAGGCCATTCTGCCGTACATTTTGAAATATATAACGTACATATTTAATCACATATTTATGACGGCAGTTTTTCCCTCTACTTGGAAACGAGCCAAAATAATACCAGTTCCTAAGAACCAAAACGAATTTAGGCCGATTGCGATTTTACCGTTTCTTTCCAAAGTGTTTGAAAGGATTGTGAATGTTCAGATACGGAGATTTCTGAGTGATAATAATCTACTATGTGCTAATCAGTCTGGTTTTCGCCCTAAACATAGTTGTACTACTGCGTTGATAAACGTAACAGAGGGAATTAGACAAGCCGTAGATAAAGACGAAGCTACTTTTCTTACCTTGCTCGATTTCTCTAAAGCATTTGATATGGTAAATCACAATGTTCTTTCTGATAAGCTACGAAATCAATTTAATTTTTCGGTTTCGGTTACTAATTTAGTAGTCTCTTACTTATGTCAGAGATTCCAGGCAGTTGTGGTTAATAACTCCACATCTGATTTTCTTCCACTTAGGTTTGGTGTTCCTCAAGGATCAATTTTGGGTCCGCTATTCTTCGCTATGTACGTCAACGACCTTCCTTCATGTATTTTAAATTCTTCTATTGATATGTATGCTGATGATGTGCAGGTACGAAAGAGTTTTCCGTTGGGTCTTGTGGAAAATGCTGCATTAGAACTAAATGAAGACATGGAAAGGATTCAGTGCTGGTCTCGAGCAAATTGCCTCCGTTTAAACCCGTCTAAGTCTAAATGTTTGGTTATTTCTAGGAAGCAAGTTGATACTCTATGTCTTCCTAAAATATATCTCAATGGTACCTCTATTGAATTCGTTGAATCTTCAAAAAATCTTGGCATCATTTTTAATCGAACGCTTACTTGGAATAACCACATCAGACTAGCTCTAGGCAGGGTTTATGGAGGTCTTCGCATGCTATGGGCTACACAAAAAGTCACACCTCTAAAAACAAGAATAATTCTTGCCAAAACGCTTCTTATTCCAATTCTGATGTTTGGTTGTGAGCTTTTCAGCAACTGTGATTATGAGCATAGGCGAAAACTCAATGTAGCATATAATAGTATCGCCCGATATATTTATGGTCTAAGAAGATACGATCACATTTCCTCTTTTTCAAAATCGATTCATGGCATTTCTCTTGACAACATTTTTAAGCTGAGAATATTGATCTTGCTTCATAGTATTCTTCAGACGCGCCAACCATCTTACCTTTTTAGCAGGATCCGTTTTATGCGTTCAACTAGGACCCTTGATCTCATACCAATGCGCTTCAATTTCTTGGTTTCTGAGCGACAATTCTTTATCCATGCGATTCGGCTATGGAATTCCCTCCCCCAACATATAAGGTTGATAAGTCGCAAAGCACTGTTCAAAGAGGAACTCAGGCAATACCTGCAAGCACTTCGATGATGATGATAAGTTGTTTAAGTCTTTCTTTCTTTCTGCTTTTATTTTTATTTTGCTTCTATTTTTATTTTTATTTTGTTTTTATTTCTTATTTTATTTTTATTATTTTTTCTTTTTTTTCTCTCTTATTTCCTTTTCCATTTTTGTCCTTTTGGAATTTGCATTTGTAAATATGTATCCATATGAACTTCTTTTTTTCTAAAAAATTGAACAAGTACCTATTTTTTTACTCGTATATCTACATACATTATAGATTTAACATTGTTATAGAATTTTTCTTTCACTGAAACTTGCACTACTTAATAAGATATTGTATCTTACTGTGTAAGGTTATTAAATAAAGATTTGAATTTGAAATTTGAATTTGAACGCTATTCAGAATTTTGCCGGTAGTATTGTACGGCAATGGTAAGGAGGTTAAGACGTATGCTTTCCTGGATAGCGGGTCCTCACTTACCTTGTTGGAGGAGTCGATTTCGAAGAAGCTCAGATTGGAAGGCACTCCCAAACCGTTGTGCCTCAGATGGACGGCTAACTCCACTCGTAGTGAAGAAGAATCCGAGGTTGTGTCGCTGGGGATTTCATCACATGGTATAGATAGAGACGAGTATCCAAGGTTCCGGCTCAATGGTGTAAGGACTGTCAAGTCGCTTGCTCTTCCATCACAATCAGTATCACAGGAGTTGTTGGAGAGGTACCATCATCTCAAGGGGCTGCCGTTGATGCCATACGTTAACGCTGAATGTGGCATTCTCATAGGTCTTAATAATGAGAGGGCAGCAGTGGCATTGAAAGTGCGGGAAGGCAAATGGAAGCAACCGATTGCCATCAAGACAAGATTGGGATGGTGTATCAGCGGTGGCGTTGAAAGTTAGCTGGAGTCTCACGGTAACTTCCAGATCTGCGAGTGCGACAAGGACTTGCACGAATTGGTGAAACAACATTTCGCTTTAGAGGGCAGTGGTGTTGCTCAAGTGCGAACGGCATCGGGCGATGACGTGAGAGCAAAGGAGATTCTTGCAGCTACAACAAAGCGAGTCGATGGAGCCTTTGAGTGTGGTCTTCTGTGGCGGCACGACAACTTTTCTATGCCGAGCAGTTATCAAATGGCATTCAAGCGCCTATGCTGTTTGGAGGGGAAAATGCGCTCTGACCCTATGATTAGCTCCAACGTCAATCAACAGATGACCAGTTTGCTACAGAAAGGCTACGCAAGAAGGTGCAGTAAGAAAGAAGTAGATGAAGTGTCCCCACGAACTTGGTTTTTGCCGACATTCATCGTAACCAATCCGAACAAGCCGGAAAAGGTTCGGTTGGTTTGGGACGCAGCCGCTTCAGCACAAGGTGTTTCGTTGAACAAGATGTTGTTGAAGGGTCCCGACCAACTGGCGGAGCTTCCTGAAGTCCTTTATGGTTTTCGATCGAATAAGGTGGCCATCACTGGGGACATAGAAGAAATGTTCCACCAAATCCATGTGCGCAAGGAGGATCAGTGCGCACAAAGGTTCCTTTGGCGTTATGGTGAGTGCGATCGCAATCCAGACATCTATCAAATGAAGGTACTTACTTTCGGAGCGTCTTGTTCTCCGAGCATCGCACTATATGTCAAGGACATCAATGCTACTGAGTTTTCCGAGAAGTATCCACGGGCGGTGGAAAGCATTTTGAAGCATCATTATATGGACGATCTTCTGGACAGCGTAGATACCATTGAAGAGGCTGTGCAACTGGCTACAGAGGTAAGAGAAATACATTCCAAGGCAGGTTTTCGAATGAGAAGTTGGATGTCGAATTCCGAGAAGGTGCTTCAGGCTCTTGGGCAATCTGTTGAGATCGAAAGTCGGAAAATAGACTGTGGCAACGAAAAAAATATTGCTAAGGTCTTGGGTCTATGGTGGAGTCCGAGTGGTGACGAATTTACATTTTCTTTGCGGTTTATAAAAACACAGGAGGATATTTTGTCTGGGGCCAGATTACCGACAAAGCGTGAATTACTTAGAATCTTAATGTCCATCTTTGATCCTCTAGGGTTCTTGGCTTTTTATTTGGTGAAAATAAAAGCACTACTCGAAGACGTGTGGCGGAAGAACCTGGACTGGGATGACATTGTCGATGGCTCTTTAGCAACCAAGTGGGAGACATGGCGGCGATTGTTGGAGAATGTGGAGCTCGTGCGTATTCCGAGAAGCTATATATATGTCGCTGATGTGTTGGCAGCTTAAGAACAATTATCATTGAACTTGCCTATAAGATGACGGATGAAGTCATCTCTTTCTTATTATAATCTTTTTTTCTCTTTCTTTTCTATTTCTTATTCTTGCAAGATGGCGAGGTGAAGACTAATTTTTTAGTTTGTTTTTTAAGTTGATACTTTCAATAAATATTAACCTACTGTATAAAAGTCTTTTAATGTTGCTAGGAGCAACAGGTATAAAAACTACTTAAACTTCTCCCCATAACAGCGGAATGTAGACTAGCTCCATGCAGCTTATCAGAATTATCTCAAGCAGAGGCAAGATGATATCCGAGGTGTTTTGAAGCTCTGTTGGTATTATGCCATCTGGCCCCGTGGATTTATACGGTAATCAGACTCGTATAGTTAGTTGTTCGTGCAATTGACCTGTTTCGGTTTGCATCGCTAATAACGTGGGAGCTACCTGGGAAATGTGTATCCTGAGTAGTAAATATTTCTCCGTCGCAATATGATTTGCAATGAACAGCATCACTATACTCTATCCAACAAAAATTGTCAGTACAGGGAAGATAGGATGTTTGTCTCTAAGTCTAGTTGCAATGACTTACATAAATCGGTCCCTCTTCAAAGCTCTCACAGGGTTATCGTAATGTGTATGATAATTCGCCATAACTCAGAGAGTAATTCTATTAGGGTTACCACCTTCAAATTTAAAATAAAAATAGTGCGGAACGAAATAAATTCCGTTTATCTTTTTCCTTTTCTGGTAAGAAATTAATAGGAGCGTTTTTTTAAGGGTATCTCCAGTAGACCAACAAAATATATAAATTTCGTAACACAAAAAAAAATCAAAACGAGAAATATATCACTGTAATCCAATTTATTAATTATAAATATTGTAAAACATAAAATACTCATTTCTAATATCACTACTCAACTAATCCAATGAGTAATTACTGCTACTGCTCTCGTCTTAGGTCTATTATTAACCTTTCAACTGCTTCCTCGGCAAAAACGTCCATTTCCTATATATTTGGCTCAACAATCTGTTCAACGTTTTGGACACATCGATGCCATTTTTCCTTGTCAAGCCTTGTAAGTGCTGTCGTTAGTAAGTCTCTTATTTCAGCCATTTTAAATGACTTGTTTTGGCTTGCTACAAACCCTTTCACTTGAGCCCAAACCAATTCTATTGGATTAAGGTCACAATGATAAGGCGGCAAGCGAAGCACTTTATGTCCCGCATTTTAAGCCACTTCATCCACGACGTATGTTTCATACTTGGCTTTGTAACGTTTAACGATTTCAAGGAACCCATTGTATGATTGCATCCCTACCTAACTTGAGATCTTCCTTTTGGGAATTCCTGTATTCATTGGCAAAACAGGTGTCCTTCATCAAAAAAACAAAGACATCATACAAATAGGTACATAATGGGATGAAAGGATGTATGTATTTACGTATGTTTTTTTTTATTTAAACAGTTTGCGACATAAACTCAATCAGCAAGATTTTCTAAAAACACTTTCCAGTCCTTTCCGCTATATGTATATTGTAAAAGGTAGACACAATCAGGCAATTAGAATACAAAATTATATAACCACGACGCAATGTCATATACCTAAACAGATGGTAAAAAAAAATGCACTTGTACAGCTGTACAATACAAATACAGAGCCTTATTGCGAAGATCAATCGACAGTTGATAATTGACTATTTTCAATGTGTGCTATTGTGAACGAACGATTCTAAAAGATTTTGTCAATCGCAGTCTATTAAAAAAATTCGATTGACAAAAATACCAAATGAATCGTTCGTTCACAATAGCACACATTGAAAATAGTCAATTGTCAGTTGTCGATTGATCTTCGCAATAAGGCTGACAATCAAATAAAATTCGTTCTCAAAAGCACCAAAACCGAAAGTTCTTTGACAAAATCCATAGAAAATCCCTTAATGATATTATGCTTCATTGTAGAGATGGTAGTACTCTTCTGATGTGCGTCAGTCACACACACTGCTTATTTTGGTGGATGACAATAGCAAGCGATCACAAGACGATCATGCTCATTCCCATTCGGCTGTGTGGGAGACTGGTTATGGTGGTTGTATGCGAATTTCAAGAAAATTACAACAACAATTCCTTGGTATGACAGTGGTTTAGTTTTTAATTCAGTGGCAATTCTTGCGTTTGAGTGCCGTGAGAGTATTTTCAGGCACCACTGGTAGAAAAGAAACTCCTCCATAAGGCCTGTACTGATAATTTTTGTTGGATAGAGTATAATGTGTTAAGTTTCTTGCACATGTTCTAATGCCTTAGACGAAATGGATTGCTTATACACGGACTTCTCTAAGGCTTTCGACCAGCTATCTCAAGAAATAATAGAATTTAAACTCAGGGCTTATGACTTTCCACCAGGTTTCATAAAATTGGTTGATTCATCAAGGGAACCAGGTTGATTTGAGAGGATCGCTTACGAAACCTTTCCTAGCTCCGTCTGAAGTACACCAAGAACCTTACCTAGGACCAATTTTATTTATAACAGTATTTTCAAATGATACCGCTTTCTCAACGAAGGCTTAATAGTGATATCATTTTTTGTATAGCAGCGTATATGCGGTAATTTGATTGATTTCCTGTCTTCTATTGGGTTTACGTTCTATGGTGGCGCCCATAGCTTACGTAGTGTTGACTTATTGTTACATTCAATGGTAGGTATGCGAGCTAAGAGCATTTATAGCAGCTTGACAATCCGTAATTATATGGATGTTGGCGCCTTAAATAAAAAATAAATATAAGGCATTAACGCCCCACACAGGGCCTTCAACTTAGATTCTCCAGCCATGCATGTGCGAAGTGGAACGAACTTATAATTTTTTAAGCCAAATCCGAACGGCAGTTTCGAGAATCTTCTCATGGCAGTTGATACTCTTGGTTGTTAGCCGGACGTTCACAAGTGGTGGGGCAGTGGAAACAATTTTCAGATGTTACTTGACCCCGGCGGGATTTGAACCTGAGACCTTTGGATTAGTAGTCCAACACACTAACTCTGCGCCTCTGCGACAACAGGCGCCTATAATATCAGATGTATTGAAGGCGCCTTGTGGGCAGAGCTCCACTCCATTCAAGAATATGGACATACCAGATGTATAGATGTGGCTCGCGCATTCTTGAATGGCGTGGAGCTCTGCTTGAAGTACGCTGGGACTTTTCTAATAGGTATCGTAATGCATGTATTTCGTCCGTATAATCCAGCTCATACCCCGGTTATTACTAACCAATGCTTCTCTCTTGGGAATCTCTGCGGAGAACCGTTTGTTGAAGCATAGTGTTTTGTGAAGGCGGTCTGTGTCGGCGCAGATCATATCAAGTTCCGGGAGTTGATCGAGTGGAGTCATAATTTCCGAGTGGTCAAGGACTTAGCTCATCTAACTGTATTAAACTTGTTCCACTGCGGATCGACATTTTTTAATGTGTGTGTCTATTGCGTTCTTTTGTGTGGATTTTATCCATACTCCATACTTTGGAGGCGTTTGGGGTCTTATCATCTCTGTTTAGATCCAGTGGACGATCTGGAGAGATTCCGCAGGTTCTACCATACGTGCGGCAACAGGCCCATTAAGCTCTAAGAGCTTTCGTAATTTTGTTGTTGATATGAGGGTTCCAGTTCAATATTTTGTCTAGAATTAGTCCAATATACTTGACTTCTTCCGATAACTCTACGACTGGTCGTTAATCGAGATTTGAAATAGGTCTAAATTTCTTCTTTTGATAAAACGAACAATGACGGCCTTACTGGGATTAATGAAAAGATTTTCACTGATGCACCACGTTAGCGCTGTTTAAGAGTGTTTCGCATTTGTAATATGACTCCATTTTAGTCGTTGCCCCTACGATCATGACTATGTCATCGGCGTACCCAATTGTATTGTAGCCTAAGTTGCTAATTTTGTGGAGCAGGTCATCAACGACCAAAGATCACAGGAGGGGTGAAAGAACACCTCCCAGTGGGCAGCCCCTTACGGCTGATACTGATGTCATTCCTGACGAAGCCGTTATTCTACGACTTTCTACAGAAAGGCACATAGTGCGATCTCTTTGCACCGGAAGTCATTTTTTTTCTCAGTGGAGAGTTTTAGCAGAGCGCCTTCCATGGATTTGCCGTTTTGGTTAAAAACGAGAAGCTTATCCGACTGTTTTTTCATTTCATTTGAATGGCGTGGAGCTCTGCTTGAAGTACGCTGGGACTTTTCTAATAGGTATCGTAATGCATGTATTTCGTCCGTATAATCCAGCTCATATCCCGGTTATTACTAACCAATGCTTCTCTCTTGAGAATCTCTGCGGAGAACCGTTTGTTGAAGCATAGTGTTTTGTGAAGGCGGTCTGTGTCGGCGCAGATCATATCAAGTTCCGGGAGTTGATCGAGTGGAGTCATAATTTCCGAGTGGTCAAGGACTTAGCTCATCTAACTGTATTAAACTTGTTCCACTGCGGATCGACATTTTTTAATGTGTGTGTCTATTGCGTTCTTTTGTGTGGATTTTATCCATACTCCATACTTTAGAGGCGTTTGGGGTCTTATCATCTCTGTTTAGATCCAGTGGACGATCTGGAGAGATTCCGCAGGTTCTACCATACGTGCGGCAACAGGCCCATTAAGCTCTAAGAGCTTTCGTAATTTTGTTGTTGATATGAGGGTTCCAGTTCAATATTTTGTCTAGAATTAGTCCAATATACTTGACTTCTTCCGATAACTCTACGACTGGTCGTTAATCGAGATTTGAAATAGGTCTAAATTTCTTCTTTTGATAAAACGAACAATGACGGCCTTACTGGGATTAATGAAAAGATTTTCACTGATGCACCACGTTAGCGCTGTTTAAGAGTGTTTCGCATTTGTAATATGACTCCATTTTAGTCGTTGCCCCTACGATCATGACTATGTTATCGGCGTACACAATTGTATTGTAGCCTAAGTTGCTAATTTTGTGGAGCAGGTCATCAACGACCAAAGATCACAGGAGGGGTGAAAGAACACCTCCCAGTGGGCAGCCCCTTACGGCTGATACTGATGTCATTCCTGACGAAGCCGTTATTCTACGACTTTCTACAGAAAGGCACATAGTGCGATCTCTTTGCACCGGAAGTCATTTTTTTTCTCAGTGGAGAGTTTTAGCAGAGCGCCTTCCGTGGATTTGCCGTTTTGGTTAAAAACGAGAAGCTTATCCGACTGTTTTTTCAGCTAAGGTTTCTTGGAATTGAAAAGTCCGCTATCTGTAGGTACATTAGATATGTTTATAGTGAAGGACCCTGGGAAATGGACCTGGAGCTAAGTTGTAAGTGGTGCTGCTGGCAACATTAAAGATTTGACCGCTTAGGTTAGGTTAGGTTAGGTTTATGTGGCTGTCGGTTTCGCGATATGTTCACCAGTTAGTCAGTCTGTTATCATAACGGACTGGCGCGTGTTCGGTGTTGCACTTTATTTTTAATCTAATGGGCATATGATCCGATAAAAATGCCTCACCAGACACATGCCAGTCCTCTATGGTATCTTGAACAAAAGGGGATGAGATGTGCATTTTGAAATTTAATTTTTAAGTTTATTAGTTTGACTGGAGAAAACAGCCGAAATGTCAAATGACAGCCAGCATAGTGCTTCCAAGCCAGAGTCGAAGGTTTGGTCTTCCTTGCCTTCTCGAACCTGGGGTTGGGATTCGAAGATCCTCTTAGCTGGAGCATTATTGTCCATTCGCTCGATGTGGCCGAGCCAATGTAGTCGACGTATTTTGACTTTTTGGACTACATCCACATCTTGGTACAGATCATAGAGTTTGCGGTTGTATCTTCTCCTCCATTCGTCCTCCTCGCATACAGGACCACAAATCCGCCGAAGAATTTTTCTTTCGAAGGAGCCCAGTATCAGCTCTCCCTTCCTGCTTATCGTCCAACACCCGGCGCCATAAAGCAGAGCTGGTAGGACAAGGGTTTTGTAAAGCATACATTTCGGGATTCCGAATTCGCCCATCGCCATATAGTACTCCTGACGATGTATACTATCATACGCGACTTTGAAGTCGATGAATAGGTGGTGTGTCTCGACTTGAAAGTCTATGGTCTTTTCCAGGATTTGCTCAGTGTGAAAATTTGGTCTATAATCGATCTGCCTGGCCGGGAGTCGCACTGGTACGTGCCGATAAGTGTGTTGCAAATCGGTTCATACAGTACGTTGGATAGGATTTTATATGCGAAATTAAGCAGGGATATGACATAGGATCGCCTTTTTTGTAGATGGGGCATATGGAACTGATAGTCCAGTCTTCCACCCATACTTGGCTGATGATTTGGTGCATGCGCCCTACCAAAACATCACCACCGTATTTGAAGAGCTCTGCTGGTAGGGCATCAAAGCCTGCGGCTTTGTTGTTCTTAAGCTTTTTTATAGCTAAGCCAACTTCTTCTATACTGGCTGGTGGAACTGGTTCTTCATTGACTAAACGTGGGCTTTCTTCTTGCCCTATCACTCTCTCTACATGATGTCCATTCAGCAGCTGCTTAAACACATCTACTATTCCCTGCGCTTCGGTGACTAGGTTTCCTTCGCTGTCTCGAAGAGCCTGCGTTCCGGTTTTGAAGCCAGCAGCCATTTGCTTTGCTTTCTTATAGAACCTCCGGATGTTGTTACGATCGTGAGACTCTTCGATCTCCTTGAGCTAGGATACTGCGTAGGTCCTCCTCTTTTTACGCAGGATCTTTTTCTCTTCCCTTCTCCTGGCTCGATACTCTTTCCTCGCTGCTCTTGTTTTGCGCTCCAGCGTTTTCCTGTGTGCATCTTCTGTCACCTTTTTCCTATACACGCTTTCATCATCATACCACTGGCTCTTTCTCTGGTGTGGCTGGTACCATACAGTGGTTTCGGTAGGTGAATGCACAGTGGGGAGTTTCATACTCAGGCGCTCCCTGTAGGCTCTGGCTACTCCAGGTGTGCTAAGGCGTACAACGTCGAATTCCTCGCGATCACTTATCGGCTTGAAGTCAATAACTTTTGTCCTAAGCCGATTTCCCACGACGAATCTTTTCATCATACCTGATCCTATCCATCGTATCTCCTGGATCGCGGTAATATCTGCCTTGTACCGCGTGAGGACAGTCTCAAGTTTTTGAGTAGAACCTGGGGTGTAAAGCGTTCGTACATTCCAGGTACATACTCCCATTTCGTAGTCCATTGACGTTCCGGGTCTGGTTGCCATTTGAGGAGTTCCATTTTCCGAGGCTGGTTCCATCTCTCTCATAACTAACTATTTTTCCGTGGTCGGGAAGTTACCCCGACGGCACAACCCCTAACCTGGAGGGCCAGGCCCTTGTTTTGACCGTAGGACAGCGGTCCGGATATTCCGATGTCGGTAACCCATTCTGGGATATTAGCGCTGCCGTTGACCCATTAAGGGCTCATCCGCCACCAACTCTTTTCCAACACCCTGGCGCAGTATTGGAGATCCCTATAGACTTGGTATCCAAATATGTCCAAGCAGCTCATATAGGGATTACACTAAGTAGTTCGACCTGACTGGAACTGTAGACGCTACCGTTGATTCCATGTAGAGAATTCATCCGATGCCGCCTGAACAAGAGGAAGTGCCTAAGTGAGAAGACACTCCCCTACCCTCCTTCTCTCGTCTGCCGCTACCAACGACCATCCACAGGGGTTGGTTACCCCATCTCCAGTCAAGGTACTAGGCGCCCGGCAGTCACCAACGCGGAGGTGAGAGTAGGAGTTGATAGTGAGAGGCTAGAGGAGAACGCTTGTGTTCTCATGTAATCGCTTCACTACCCCTTTCAACTACCTTACAACATTACATGCTTCGGGAAATGTTCTTGAAAATATCACGCAATACTCCAAGAGTCAATGTTTTTAAATCGCCTCTATCAGATTGCATGCAAAATACACTCATTCTCGCAAACGCCTCTGTTAGCAAATTGTGTTGCATTTTTAATTCAAATGCGGAAACCAAACAAAAAGCAAACTCCTTTAAAATTTTCGGGAAGGTGAAAATCGTTTTTAGTCGACGATCGAAAATGCTCTAGAAAAATCCCTTCAAAAATTCAGACTGCATACTGCTCCCGATCGTCACATCTGTGTATGATGCGCGGCAGTTTTGTGAGATATTTGTCGAAAATAAAATCGACTAGGTCTTCCAAAATAGAAAGAAAATGGACGTTCTTTCGGTGTTGCTGATCACTGGAGGAGGCGATTAAGATGTCGTCAATGTAACATGTGCAGGATTTGATGGTATGTGCGTTTGAGGTCCAGAGTAGTGAAGAACCTACAATCTGCTGAGTGAAGTTCTGCATGTGAGGTACCGTGATGTGATTGAGTCGGTGGTAGTCCCCACATGAACGCCAAGTTCCGTTTTCCTTTTTGACCATCAACAACGGTGACGCCCACTCACTATCGGATGGTTCGCAAATACATTGTTGTACCATAAGGTTAAATTTGTCTCGTACTGCTTTGAATTTTGCTTTAAATCGTCTATTAATAAATGCAAAGACTTTATACATTTTAAGTACATATTTATGTGGTGGCTCACTGAATGATCGGATGTGGGAAGAAGTCTTCTGGTTGCTGATTTGCATAGTCAGCCTCTTTTTTGGCTTGTGAACAGGTTATAGCTGTCACCACGCTGATGTGCAAAAGTGCTAAAAGAATGATTTTTTAAATTCGAAAAAATTACTACTAATCATTTAATGAAAAGATACTTTATTCTCGTTGAAATAAAAGAAAAGTATATAACAGTGATTGGTTTTAACAATGACGATTCGGCGTCGTAGAAGTTACGCGAGTTATTGAAAAAGACATCTGCTGTCTGTTTTGCCCAAGCAGATGGCAATCATTTACTAGAGTGCGCGCGTGCTGGTTAGAGGCACTACAGGTCTGTAACACCGTGACACCTATCGTCGAAAGTGCAAGAATATTCTTGACGGGTATTAGAAAGTTCGAGAATAAGAGAATTTCCCCAATTATGTTTGGGTGTAATATTTGCTGCCAAAAAGGATCAAAACTCAACTTTTCAACTTTTCATTAAAAAAACTAATCTTTTTTAAAAAAAAGTATTGAACAGTGTTCCGGCAACTACCTTCAAACTGTTAAAATCTGTAATTGTTAAAAGTGTTGTCTACTTTAAAGATGTTAATTCTTACCTAACAAAGTTAATTAAAAGGAATTGATTGCGTTTGATTTATGTTCTGATTTTGTGGTTACAGCCAGACAAGTTGTCCCAGATACCTACTATTTTAAAGAAAAAAGTATTAAAAAATGTGACATGATATTAAGTTTTTGTTTTGTTGTTTTGGAATTAAAAACAAAAAACTGGAAATCTAAAAGGTGAGGGTGGGAGGGTTGGTAGTGTACCTTAACGAATTTAATGCCTTCAATGCGGATGTGATAATTTGAACAATAACTACATTCAGAAAGCTAAAAAAATCACTGGGATAAATAAATAAGAGTGTCGCAGGAGCCCCAAGACTAAGTACTTTTGAGCAGCGACGAAGTAGTGCGATTTCAAGCGATAGATGACAGTGGTGAAAAGTACCTTTAGAGAAAAGGAGAAAATACTAAATAAGAAATTTCAATTACATTCGATTCCTCAATAAGAGATTTAATTGTTTGTTTAAAAGTGAATTGTTGTATTAAATAAGTGAATTAGCAGAAGAATAGGGAACAAAGATATTGATAGAGAACTAATACGGTTTTATCTTTTCAAATCCTACCCTGGATGTAACGTTCGTCATAAAATAGTGTCATATCGGCGAATTTCTTGTACTGTTACTGTACCACAAAGTTAAAGAACAAACTCCAAAAAGAACCGTATGTAAATACGAGAAAACCGATGTGGATGCTGCTGCTGATATGATAACAAACATAATTCACCTTGGTATGAAATTTGTTCTTTTACAGGATAAAGAGTATCAAAGCTTGAGTAAACGCGTGGTGTGACTCCAGCTGCGAGGCTATCAGGCTAAAAGAGGTAAGATTTCAGTTATATAAGGCTAACCATTTGAGGAAAACCGGGAAAAATTAAAACGAGCCATATAAGATTGCAATGCCCATATAAATCATACCAAATTCAGGCAAAACCTTTGCCTAAACTTTTCTATCTATTCTATTCTCGAGGGCTCTTACCGAGAAGATGGTGAACAGCATTTGTCCAGCCCGTCCCTTGAAATGGCGAATCATCTTCTCGGTTCTCCTGTCGACCAAATGCACTTACGTCCCTTCTTTCCAAGGTCATTAAAACGCTGATAAACCGTCAGCTTATGAAATATCTTGAATCACTGGTGATTTGATGACTTATCTAACCGAAAAGTCAACCCAAGTCCCTTCGCCATGGTTGTGAAAGTAAGATCGCTGCCCCTGACATTTCAAAGGAATTTGTCGAAAATGCGTGCATTTGGAATAGATGATACTCTTCTTCAACGGATTACAAATAACATTTCGGGCCGTTCAATTCAAGGAACACGATTCTACAATAAAATCGTTCGAATTGGATTTTTCTTTACAATTTATCTGTCAACTGCAAGTTTCGTTTGAAAACTGGACATTTTAAGAAATATTTAACTCTTCTGATCTTAATTCTAAAATGGTTGCGCTTAGTCGTTGCAATTGCTATGTATGTCATAACTGTTGGGCAATAATAATAATAACTTAGTTTTCCTTTTCCTCATAACAACATCAACACAATTAAAACAAAAGAATTCATAAAATTAAAAAAAAAAAATATTTAAATAAATTTGTATGCTTTTACAAAAAAAAACGAAGTTATGAATAATTAAATAATTGGTCTTAAATTACTGCAACACTCATTAACTTATTTAAAAGTCCAAAAGATTATCAAAAATTTAAGCTTTTGAATGAATAAATTGATCTCAAGAAATTCCCAAGGCTATTAAAATGGTACATTTAAAAAAATGCTCACAGGGTGTTTCAGAATCTTTGGCTGAAGTAAAATTTTCTCAGAAATGGCCATGCATAGAGGGGATAAGAGTATCACTGCAGTGAAAAGGAATTAACAAACAATTAAATCCAACAGTGTGATAGCGATTTGTACGCAGTTTTTTCTCAGTTCTCAGAAGAGAAGCTACCTAAAAACTGGAAATAATGTGTAGCTCAACCGATGAAGAAGTATTGTTTTTACTGCTTGCTTTAGCAGACGAAGAACATAATTTGTAAATATTAAATGTATCTGTTCATCGCCCAACAAGCACAATTGAAATACTTTAAAATATAACACTGCCCCACCTCTGGCCAAATTCTGACAAACAGCGTAATTTTACTTTCCGGTTACACACAAATGGTTGAAGAACATATGTTCTAGGTCATGTACATATATAATGGTGCCATTAATGTCTTATAATTTGTATGTGTGGTAATAGGTCAAGCAAAATACCTGGAGTAAAAGTGAAGAATACTGATCAACACGCTGTTGTCAAGAATGTTGACGTCTTTTTGAAAAAGACTGACAAGTTGAAGGTTTCAGAGTAAATAGAATCATCAAGTCTGCCAAGTTCACTGAATTTTCACCATAAGAATTCCTTGAACTACTAATAAAATAATATTCTCAAGAAAAACTCTACGTACCTCTTGCAAGCTCCAAGCCAATTCCGTCCTAGATAAAGATAAAATGAAGCGTGCTGCGACAGCCACATACAGTCGTAGTCAGTCGCAACAATCACGTTTAGTACAGTAAGGCCAGGCGCGCAAGGCCGATTTACTATTTCTTTTAAATCCGGTAGCTACGACAACGATATTATTTTCAATTGTATGTATCTACGCGCACGACCGACTGACAACTAGGCGGATTTGAAAATTGGTCTTACGCGCCTGGACTATTACCCGAATTTTCTATTATATTACAAAATACCGTCGGATTTGAATCGCTAATAACTACGAGACAAGAGACCAACGTCATTTCATTAATATATATTATAAAAAGCAACGCCCCCAGAACCGATCCCTGTGGCACACCCAAGAGTACATTTATTTCCTCCGAGACTGCATCATCTACCCTTGTCCTGTGTGTGCGTCCTTGCAAATATGACTCGAACCACCTTAATTCATTCTCTTTAATTCCATATTTATTGAGCTTATCTATTAGGATGTCCCTATCAATTGTCTCAAATGCTCGTCTCAGATCGATAAAGACTGCCGCAATTTTATTTTTTGAGTGAACTTAATTTTTCCACTCCGCCAAGATGAGATTTATTAGCCATATATTTTTGAAGCTGCTGCTGCACAATTTTCTACAAGATTTTCGCTTCGTTGAGCAGCATATTGATTGGGCGAAAGTCTGCAGGTTTCTTTAACTTTTCTATTGGAACAACTATAGACTCTTTCCATGTTTCTGGGAAAATTCCATCTGCCATTGACTTATTTATAATTCCGCACAATTTCGGACCAATACTGCCCATAACATCACTAAGTATTTTCACACTTCACATATTAGGATCTTTTTTGTTTTTCATATTTTTTAAAATGACCCTAAGCTCTTTTAGTGTTATTTCTTTAAATTTAAAAGTTTTGTTCACTGGCTGAATAAAGTTCACATATTGAATACTGGGAATATCATTATTTAATTCACACACACTGTTAACAAAAAAAAACATTAAATTTGCTCGACAACGTTTTACAATCGTTCACCAAGACATTTTCAAAAAAAAAACGCCTTTTATTGTACTTTTTTGTTTATGCAACACAAGTGTTTTTATAGCTCTCCACATCGATTTTTGATCTCTAGCTGATTGAATTTTTTGTGAAACATATTCACTTTTTGCCCTCTGATTTAAAATTGTTTCTAGCTAATCTGTAGTTTCGCCAGTCATTTTGGGAATTTGAGCATACCGCCATTCTATATTTATGTAGTTTGCCCCTTTTCATTGACCTAAGCATGTTATTAAACCACTGATTTGCACCAGAACTGTTAACTTTTCTTTTACATTTAAGAGAGTCAACAGCCTTCTTTAAACACTCTGTTGCATTTCTCGCTGAACAGCTCACATCACTTTCATCATCTTCAACCGATTCTATATTGCGCTTAACACGATCGCAAAATTTTCGTTTATCGTATTTTAGTACTTCTATTATTCTTCTTCCCATTTTTACGACAATGCTCATTTCAACGCTGATTTCGATACTTTCATGATCACTTATTTTCAGACTATCAACCTTGGCACTCACGTTATCATTATTTGTTATTACGTAATCTATAATAGTTCGCGAGGTAGGGGTAATTCTTGTTGGTTCATTCACTATTTGTTCTAATGCGTTATCACTTAATAACTGCTTAATCCTTAATGCATACGTATCACATTTCAACCAGTCGATATTCACATCCCCCATTACTATGATTTTATTCACACTTGTTGGCAATTTATCCAAATAGTCTCTAAAGATTTCACAAAACCTAGCTTCTGACGAACTTGGTGATCTGTATATGCCAGCTACTAATATGTTATGTTCCATAAACACCAATTTGATAGCTAACCACCAAATTTCCATGCCTAGTGGAATATTCTCTAACGTTATAATTTGCCAGTATTCACGTACATAAAAAACAACACCACCCGTGTGTGGGGAGATTGAGTCGCATCTCACTGTTTTGTAACCCTCAATCATGATTTCATCATCATCAACAATCGATGTTAAATGAGTTTCTGTTAGACACTCAACTTCATACTTTTTTCCCGCTAATACATTTTCAATTTCGTTGAAATTGTTAATTAGTCCTTCTATATTTAAGTATAAGCACTTACATATTGCTGGTTTCTAGTATAATATTTTTTGTCTCTCAAATCGCAACTTCCTTTCTAGTAGTGAGCATTTCTCACTTCTTGTATCATGATCCACATGCATGCAGATACTCACATGAAGATGCAGATACTCTTTACTTTTGCATTGAAACACAAAGGGGCGTAAGTGATATTTACCAATTTTACAGGAGAGTAAAAAGAAAAGTCTATTCGTGGTACGAAACAATTACAAAATATCACTTTTGCCCCAGAACAATAAAACGAAATCTCAACAATGGGTTCCAATTCACTTACGACCTTTTGTGATGCCAAAAAACTTGCTTTAACGTTGTTTTATGTAATTTTTCTCAAAATCGGATTTTTATTACTTACGCCCCTTTGTGTTTCAATGGACGACTTATACACTCACTATGTTTATGTTGGCCATCACATTTAGAACATGCCATTCTATTCTTACAAACGCCGAGTGTTTAAACCCCCAACAATTAAAACACCTCTTCACATTCAGCTCTTCATACACAACACATTTATCCCATCCAATATTAAGCTTTCTTATACTCAACATTGTTTCAAATGATGCACCATCTACCTCAAGAACAGCATTAAACACTCCTTTATTCTTAGGTGATTCAAACACAAGTACACATTTTAGAAATTTGAATTGGATCATGACATTCTGAGCTTTAATCACATGTTTCACATCCACACTGTTCAATTTTTCACTCATACCATATACAAGCACTCCTTCTCTCTCATTAAAAACGTTTTGTATTTTCTAAGACTGGTCGACGACGGGCATAAATAAAGGTATTATGCTAATTTTTAATTATCTAATGGTGCGTATAATAAATAATGAACAAGGTTTGATGCGGATGCCTTTATGGTCAATGCAACGACAGAGAAAACGATGGTGTTACAGAAACGACTTACTAAATTTGAACAAAATTATGGGCAGGATCCAAGACAACATACTAAATATAATGATGTTGTATTCCGAATTTAAGTTGGGTTCGCCGATGGAGAGTATTGTTTTAACATTAACGAGCTACACACTTTATAGAAGTATGTTTTTATATCCAATTCCTCGCCGACTCCGGATTCACTTTAATTATTTCTATTACGGCTTATTTGGATAAAATTAAGGCTAGACAGTGTTTTTCCGACAAGTTTTAGAAAAAAGAGACTAATACTAAAGATTGACGTTTTTTAATAGTTGATACAAAAAAACCGGATGTTAACCACAAATGGTTATGGTTATGAAGTCTAGACTGGTCATTTATTAAAGAAAAAAGTGCAAACAAAAAAACAATTTATGTTCGAGTGTTGCAGATCTCAATTTACACGTACAATTTGAATAATTCCAAAATATCAGCTCCATTTCGTTTCGCACACAAAAATTATGATTTCGTCATATTATACATATAATCATAGTAACGATGTTTTTTCATAATAAAAATTAAACATGCACTTACTTTCGGATTTCAACTTAATTTGATTAAATTTTACTTTTTAATAAACATTTCAATGGTCAAAAAGAAAGATAAAAAAAAACAAAAACAAATTTTACGATTTCATTACTTTTAAGTTAATATTAATACTTATATTTGATTTAATGATTGTGTTGTCAAAAAATTGTTTTAAGCTATAATGAAATCGCTTGCACAGAGTATTGTCAAGCTTATTAGATGGAGTGTATTTAAATGTTTACACGGCATTAAATGATTTCAAAACATACTTTTAAACATAAAATGCTTTTGAGAAATTAATGATAATTTATTTCTGATTATCTTTGTTTTCTGCGGTCTTTTTGTCCGGTTCGGTCATGTTATTCTCATTATCCTGTAATATATCCCAAAAATCCAAAAAAAGAATTTAGCAGGATAGTTACACAAATGTTTAAAAATATATACATATATATTTTAATAATGTTTATATTTATAATACATATATATATTTAAAAAAATATTTTAAAAAAAATGTTTTTTTTATTGTTAAGCTAATAAAAGGAATTGTTCCATGTACGTGCACAAAATAAACTATTAATAGTAATAATAATCAAAATACGAGCTCTGCCACTGACACAAACAGTGTTATAATTTAAAATTTGTTTCCTGTACTGGAGAGCGTATAAATATTTTTTTTCTATGGCGAGGGGGTCTGTCTTTATTTAAGTTCCAATACCCCGACTTCCTATTCATAAGACAACTCGGATTCAGACGAAGAGTATATATATATAATATCTATATATATATATATACGACACCACAAAAGGGCCACGCTGAATACAAAACACCAGAAGGATACACTTATACTAAAGGGATTTATTTTTGTATGTTGCTGAAGCAGCACCCAGCAAATGATTCATTGTCTGTTTTAAGGTGCTACTTACCGCATGAAAGAATAGAAGGGTAGAAAAGAAGTTTGGTGCGATAAGATTTTTTCTCCACAGGTGGGTCTAAATTGCTTTAGGGAGATCTGTTTTCTTGTGTGTATTCAATTTAAAAAGCATGGCCCTGGTCGGGATTTCAACGCACGACCTGTCAATCATTTAGTGAATACACTACCATCGCACCATTACCACCCGCCACTTATGACCCAGACCTGTGGAGCATACGAGTAGCATAATAATGGAATTATTATATCCGAGAATGCCTTGTTGGAAGGCTATGCTACTGATCTGGCCGTAGCCAGGAACAACGGAGAAGCTATGCGATGTGTCTAGAAAAGACAAAAAAGTCCTCTTGACAAACGGAGAATTTCTGGAAACATGGAATTCCAGATCGGTTCCGACACGATATATACAAAACAGTCTAGATTGGAGACTTGATACACAGCTCACATATTGACAGCAGATTAAAGCTCCTGAAAGAGTAGAAAACACAACGTTATCGTTAAGAAGGATTATGGTTAACATCAGAAAAACAACAGTACGCAAGAGGAGACTGCTTACGTCAATCACAATGCTTCTGCATGACTTTGAAGTTTGGACTGACGTCCTCAGACAATAAAAATAGAGGAAGCAACTCACTTGGATACAGAGAATAGATGCCCTGTGAGGAGCAAGCTGCTACCGTACAGTTTCGTAACCAGCAGCTGTCGTAGTAGCTGGAGTAATCCCCATCTGTGTTGTACAACACAACTTTTCACAGAGTGTCATTGTTACTTCAAAAGTGATTAGAAAGCGTAATCATTAAAAATTATATTGAGAGCGAGTAAGTACCTGAACTGTTTAAAGGAATTTCACAAACACTCGGCTCAAGGAACAAAACTGAACTGTGGCGGGTTTCGGGCCATGAGGGATTTAAATGTAAAGAAAATGCAAAAAAAACTGGCAAGAAAGGGCTGAGAAACTCCTTTCAAAGGTCCCGAACCATTCTGTTGCAATCCTAGTACAGCAGTAATTACAACTATAAAATGGTGGGAACATATGAAATGTATCAGCTATTGGGAGAGCATCCCAGGACTTAGAGAGGCCAAACGATCCATCCAACTCTTTAATAAAAACGCCAACAAATGTATAAATTTGAGTCGGCATGATATAAAAAAACCTAGCAGTTTATTTTACGGGTCACCACCTCAACAAAATTGAAATTAGTCGAATCTATAGAATACCGGCTATGTCTGGAAGAAGACAAAACAGCTGAACACATTCTAGGTGAATGCCCAGCCCTCAATAAAACTAGAAGGAAGATTTTCTCCAAGGAACAATTAAGTTCCGAAGACATAAAGAAGTCCTCTGCTGGCAGCATTAGCTTTATACGGAAAGTAGAAATACTGCTACCCTAAACAAATTCCGGCCCAGACGGTACAATAGATCTTAAACGTCGCAGAGCCGTTTTCTTCGCCTTAGCGAGTCAGAAGATAAAAAAAAGTTCCTGATAGATCATACTGTAAGCAAGCAGCGAGCAATGAGGTTATAACAAAATGATGAGATCAGTGAATTGTTCAATGGCGAGGGGAGGATGATTAAAGCTATCAAACCATCTAGTGGTAGCGATTGATTATGGTTATTATTAATTTATTAATTTTTTCTCAAAACTTACACTGTAAGACAAAAGAGTCTTGTAAAATAGTGAAGATTATAATTATGAAACAACTAAAAAAAAATAATTGATATGTTGCAAAATATTTAAAATTTAAAGGTGACCGAATCCAACGAACAGTGTGAACGTTCAAAGCTTGACTGGAAGAAGCTAATCGGCGCCATCCGGTGTGAACGTATATGCTAACATCAATTGTAAAGAGCTTTATATGACGATGGCTGATTCCGGGACCCCAGCAAAACTCATAGCAGGAAGGGAAACTCTTCTTTGAGGTGGAATAGCCGATATCGTCCAAAAATCTTAGACTTGCCGACTACATTGTATTCGTATTTTGTATTTTATTTTATTTTATCAAAAGACGGCAGATTTACTTGATACAGAGCGCGCATGAATGCATACACTTTAGAGACGGTATTTACTACATGATTATCCCAAGTGAGATTTTGGTTAAACGTTGCACCGAGATTTTTTACGCTGGTGACGTATGTTAACTCTGATTCATCAACAAAAAGTTGAGGTAAACTTTGTGTATCGATAATTAAACGGCTGATTGCAATTGCTTGACTTTTGCTGGAATTAAGCCTAAGCTTGTTTTTTCGCGACATTGCGGCTACAGAATTGAGGTTTTCATTAATTCGCTGAGTGGCATTCTCAACTAGACCCAATGGATAGCTTAAGTGGAGCTGGACGTCATCGGCATACATTTGAACCTTGTAAGATTGTAACACTAATGTTATGTCGTTATTGAATAAGGTGAACAATAACAGACTCATTATTTATCCCTTTTGGAACGTCGGATCTGGTTACAATGAAGTTGAATAATCTCTCGTTGAAATACACAGCTTGAATACGCCCATTTAACTAGCTTTCCATCAGTCTTAAAGCCGTCGGGTTGAAATTAAAACAATTAATATTTCATGGGGAACTAAATCGAAAACTTTTGAAAAATTAAGCAATATCAGCGATGTTACACGATCTTCATTTATTTCAATGCGAAGGTCGTCCATTAAATTCAAAAGCGCTGTAGTACAGCTATGCTTTGGTCTAAAACCGGATTGGTGTGGTGATAGTAGATTGAATTCATTAAGGTATGAGTAAATTTGTTGGCTCATAAGTTTTTCGAAAGCTTTCGATATGAATAATAATATCGAGATGGGACGGTATTCTTTCTTCCTCGAGTTTGAGCTTTTAGGATTTGGGATGGTCTTAGAAGCCTTCCAAGATATCGGATACATGGATTAGGTTATAATATTATTGAAAATGTATGTCATTTTGGGAATACTCGGATTATCATTTTGAGGAATTTCGGATGCATTCCATCTAAGCCGATGGCGTTTGATTTTAAAGCGGTGATGGCTTTAAGTACATCATAGTCATAAATACTTTGAAAACAAAAATCTCTAGAAGTTACTGGAGTAAGTAATTCTTCAACGATGTACGGGGTCTCTTTCTGTCGACAGGAACATCTGCGGTAACTGAAGGAGCAAGAAACTCGATGTTTAATAATTCGTCAGGACTTTTTCACCGGCATCTGCATCAGCTGCCTTTTTTCCCAATGCCTAACTCCTTTTAATTATTTCATGTCTTTGTTTTACTGAGCGAGGGCTTAAACTTAGACATGAAAAATTTGTTCTTTGCAATCCTAATTTCTCTTTTAGCATTGTTCCTAACTGTCTTGAACTCATTGAAGAACTCGGGGATATTAAATCTTCTCCATTGCTTGTGCGACCTGTCCCTAATATCAAGCAGCCGTTGGATACCCGGAGTGAACCACTCACAATAAATGCTTTAAAAATGAAAAGTTTTTATTGGCACATGATGTTCAAAAAGGCTGTTGACATTATAAGTAAAAATATCTAGCTTTTCATCGATTGATATTACAAGGCGAAGCTTTCGTCTATTGTCTTGAAGAGTGTATACATAACTCGTTTGACTTCAACAAATCTATCAAAATCTACGCCATAAAAACATATAGTAAGGTCATGCTTTGAAAACCCCTTGACATCTTGTTGACCATTGAAATTGACTCGACTAATGTCGCTAACGATGAATAAGTCCAACACGGTAGAATTGTTTTTATTTTTTTTTATAAAATGTTGTCAATTTTTTAAATTTAATAATTTATATGGCCGCCTTTGGTAGCAATTACATCTTTTACTCGATTTGGCATGGACGAAACCAATGTTTCGCAAATTTTTCTTATTTCTTCGTCGTGAAACCACACTTCAATTATTGCACAAATAAGCTTCTTTTTGGTAGTACAATCCCTTTTCCTCAGCCTTATTTTTATTATGGCCCAAAGATTCTTTATTGGGTTGAGGTCTGGAGAGTTGCCTGGCCATTCGAGCACCTTAATACGTTCTTCCGCAAAGAATGCTTTCATTTTTTTTGAAGTGTGGCATGGGGCAAGATCTTGCTGAAAAATTGCATTTCCAGTCGGAAACTGTCTTCTCATGGTCGGTAAGAGCATGTAGGTTAAAACGTCAGCGTACTTGATGCTATTCATCATCCCTTCAGTCCGCTTTAAGCTTCCAGGGCCCAAGGAGGTGAAACAACCCCAAAACATTACTTTAGGGGGGGGGGGGGGGGGGTGTTTAGGGGCCTGTATAATGTGACCAGGTCGGAGCTTTTCTTTGTCACTTCTCCTCACGTCACTTACCCGGTAGCCCTGAACTTCGAAATGGCTCTCATCAGAGAAAATGACACTTCCGCATTCGTGCGAAGACCAGTCTTTATGTTTCTTTCCCCTGCAGCCTTTTTCTCATCATAGCCTCAGTTAGAAGCTGTTTTTTAAGTGGTCTTCTTGCTTTGCGGCCCACATCTTCTAACAATGGACGAGTCCACCACCACCCCAGCCGACGCCAAGTCCCTTTGAAGATCACTGCTAGTCTTCCAAGGATGAATGACGCTGTTACGGATCAAAGTTTTGTCATCGCGATCCGTTGTCTTTCGTTTTCGGCCACAATGCCCCGTACGAGCCGTTGCAATGGATCCTGTAGCCTTGTGCAACGCTATGATCCTACCCACACTTGATTTTGGAACTCCAACATCATCCGAAATCTTCCGTATGCTTTTGTCAGTGTGCTCATGCAAAGCAATGATTGAAGCCCTCTTCTCCATCGAAATATCCATTTTCAAATTTGTTTCAAACGAACCAACCAAAACTAATAAAATATCGGATAACAGCTTCATGACACTAAACTTTTATAAATGCACAAAAAACTGCAACTTACCTTCGCGAATCCAAAAGAAAATATTTGTAATAATTAATTTGCAAAGAACCTTACCAAAGTTTAAAACAGTAACGCGAAAATCATAGCCTACTTACGATTATGTTTAAAAATCATGCCTGTCCCAAGTAATTTGCACAGCACTGTATACATTTCTTCTCTGATGAATTACGTATAATAACTTAATTATCGTTGTAAGCGCTGCAACCGTACATCATTATTGGAACGAGTTTCGAGTGCGATTGCGAATCTTGCTCCTCGATTCATGCGTATGCCGGAAACGCAAAGGGAACGGCTTCAAATAACAGTGCTGACTTATTGGCTGTTAAATGAACGCTATCGCCGGCTATTGCAGCAATACCCAACAAAATTGGAACTGATGTAGTTGCTAGTACCCCACGGAACGGGAAATATACCGATTGCTGTGATGTCGAGTTCCAATGGTTAAAAAATACAAAAACTCAGCATATGCTGATAGATTTTGGAGAGAGAAATAAAAGTGTGGATACCTGACACAAAACCGTATAAGAAAATCTGCAAAATAAAATGCATTCAGTGTCACATACAAGTGTATAAGGGCTCTGACAACTATGGTTGCATAGAAACACAAAGAATGGTATTCAATGCTAGCAATGCGTGGCTTTGGGTAGCAGGTAATATTGATACCTAACCTTCCCTAAGCCAACGAAGAAGTTATGTGGTAGTTTTCTATTCCATGCTAGTTGCGTCGAATTGTAAGAGCTGTGACATTTGCAGTCTTTAGAATGGAGATTCAGTCCTCTACGAGTTCTTGCAAAACGTTATAATTAAACTAGTGAATAAAAGCGAATCTCAACTTTCAGTTCAACTTTTGATTTGAAATCAACTACGAAATTGATCAACTTTAGATTTTCCGGCAGGTTGAAGAATAGTAAAAACGGCTCTAAATTTATTTACGTATTAGGGAATTTATCCCGACGGAGGGCCAGTTCTACAGATTTATTTTCGAAGGGATGTCAGTAAAACACTTTGGGAATATAAGCGCTGTTGTTGAGCCATTTAGGGCTCATCCGCCATTATCCTTTTATTTATTGAATGATTTCTGTACTGAAACCGTGTCAAACTAAGGATTAGCATGCACAAACATAGCAGGCTCACGCAAATGTTAAAATTGTCCAGATGGAATTTCTTTCCTTATTTGCATTTTACACGGCCAATCCAGTTCTACGAACTACATGTATTTAAATGAATACCTTGGGATAGATCTGCATTAAAATAAAGATTATACCATTAGGTCAAACGACTCAAATCTAGAACGAACAAAATTTCGATTAAATCTATAAAGCCCAAGTCTCGAATGACCAAATATGAACAGTAAAATATACAATATGCCGGGAAAAAAATAACCTTATACCGTCATAGATTTGAGAATCTTTCTCATAACAACCTTTCTCGCAGATTTTAGTCACACGTTCACGGGAGAAAGGACAGTTAGAATATGTTCAACCCTAAGGCCCAAAGGATGAGAAACATTATATAGAACCATTACAGGCAAACATGCAAGGAAGCTTGGCGTCTATTCAAATAATTTCTGCAGAAGCTGCAATAGAAATTTGGTCTCCCGTGCAGGAGTGGGCTAAGAATATCACAGCGCTTGTCGTAAAAGTCGACCAAAGGAGAAAAATTACATCTAGGCGATTCAAACAGCCAGGTGAGCCCAGCGACATATTTAACATCTTTTAGCTGTCCTGCAAGTGGGCATGCAAATCCTTGGGTTGACACGACTATAGATCACCGATGTCGTAAAAGGTCGATCGAACAATTATCATTAATGGAAGCATGCATGTGTCGAGATCGTAAAAAAGAGGCAGGTCACACCTGGATCACACAAATGCAATAACACTAGCATTTGAATGGCCTCAGTGATGAAATGATCCGAAACCAGGCAGACTGCTGAGGTCAAATCGGCGAACCCCACAGGGTGAGCATTAGGGATGCAGTAAAGTGGGAGGGTTATGATCCTATAAAGGTGACAACTGCCAGCATGCCAGTTGCGAATACTTTTTTTGACAGTTCAACCTCTGTTTTGCAACACAGGCCTTTTGCTTTTCTTTAGATAATTGTTTTCTAAAGAATTGCAAAATCTAGAACCTACGAGGTTTATTAATCAAAGTGTGAAGAGTTAAGCATAAAAGGACTTTCGAAGAAATAATTCCTGAGTTTGTTTTGATTGTGTAGTGAACGCAATGTGGGTCGCGAACCCCGCAAAAATTCAGATAAGTGTTTTGTTATCCAGTTTAAGAGTGATGCTTTGTAGTTCGTTTTCTATTTTTTCAGGTTTACTGCCGTATATCTTTAGCATGGTATGTGCCGAGGAGTTTACCATTTCTGGATTCGAGCACATACATACAGCTGCCTACGACCTCGCGCACCCTGATGCACTTGGGCATCAACTTTGCATTACTTCCTTGAAGAAAATTGCTGTGAGCGAAGTTCCGATGTAAACCTTGCTTGCTGTTGACCCTGATGACAAAATTAATTGTTTCCAGTCCATAGTTTCACACTTATATGAAAACTTTGTTCCTATGAAAACTGTTGTTATCAGGGACAAGAACTGTCCATGGTTTACAACACATGTTGTTAATGCGATAAAATGTAGAAACAGGCTCTACAGCAAGTGGAAGAGATCGCCGCATGCATATAATTGAGATAGGTATAAATCTGCCCGTAACCGCGCAACGCGTATCACACGTGCTTCTAAATGCAATTACTTCAGTTCTAAATTGAATGCAACGCTTCCATCAAAGACACTTTGGAGAAATTTGCGGGAAGTAGGTATCAAAAGTGATAACAGAGTGGTCTGTGAAATTGAACCCGATGTCTTGAATGATCACTTTCTCTCCGGTGTTGACGAAGCATGCAATTTTAATATCGCTTATAACAGCTCAAGGAGTCCATCACCAGAGTTACACTTCATTTCTGTCGCAGAATCAGAAATAATAGACATTATTGCTGCGATTAAGTCCAATGCAATCGGAGAGGATGGGATACCGCTTAAATTCTTAAAACTGATTTTACCATATATTATTGGTCATCTCACTGAAGTTATTAATTTTTGTTTAATGACCACAACATTTCCCCAAGGTTGGAAATTGGCTAGGGTTATACCTGTTGCTAAAAAGCGCAATGCAAAACTTGTTTCCGATTTTAGGCCTATAAGTATACTACCTTGCTTATCGAAGATACTTGAAAAAGTAATTGTGAAGCAAATTTCCTATCATCTTCAACGTAATTCCCTGCTCCATCACCTCCAGTCTGGGTTTAGAGCTGGCCATAGTTGTTCAACAGCAATGGTTAATATTATGGATTATATAAGAACACATATTGATGAGCGCCATGTCACCTTTCTTTGCCTCCTTGATTTTTCAAAGGCCTTTGATTCGGTCAATCATAAACTTTTGTGCTGGAAGTTAAAACATTCTTTCAACTTTAGCCCTAATGCTGTAAAACTACTTGACAGATTTTTAAGTAATAGGCAACAAAAGGTTGTTATTGGAAATAATTCTTCATCATTTAAGCCTGTCACTCGAGGCGTTCCCCAAGGTTCAATTCTAGGTCCAATTTTGTTTTGTATGTTCATTAATGATCTGCCGTCTATCTGCAAATATGCTACTACTTACCTCTATGCCGATGATGTCCAATTGAGCTTATCTCGGCCTGTTTGCAATGCTTATGATCTTGCCAACAAATATAATGATGACTTATCTGCAATTTCAAGATGGGCTACTGCTATTGGACTTATTTTGAATCCGAACAAAACTCAGATAATAGCAATTTCAAATAAGCCAATAGATCCTAACCTCTTACCTAATATTTATCTTTCTGGTACAAGGATTAGTTATGTTGATACAGTTACTAGCTTAGGATTTAAGATTAACCGTACGCTGTCGTCTTATGATCACATAAACTTTGTTGTTGGCCGCATTTATGGCTGTCTAAGGAAACTTTGGTTGACGGCTAGCTTTACTCCGACAGAAACTCGGCGCAAACTGGTAATTGCCCTGATTTTACCTATTATTACGTATGTCGAGGTAGTTTACAGTGATCTAGATTTTCTTTCACAGAACAAATTGCGAGTCGCGTTTAATGACTCAGTCAGATACATATTTGGTTTGAGGAGGTATGATCGAATATCTCAACTATCTTATAATGTCCTGGGTTGTACTCTATTGAATTTCTTAAAAGTTCGAAATCTCATCTTTCTTCATAGGGTTCTTCATAGCAGAACTCCAGGGTACCTTTACAACAAACTATCTTTATCACGATCTCAAAGAACTCTTAACATTAATATTCCTTCTTTCAAGTACTTGAATTCCTCCCGTATGTTTTGGAACTCTTTGCCTTTACATATTAAACAGATTCGAAATTACAAAAATTTTAAACTTAATGTTTTCAGTTATTTTTCTATGCAGCAATGAAAATGACGATAATCATGATAATTAATTAATTATAATAACTTTCTCTGTCATAGCTTTTCCACATATTTTGAATTCTTTACTCCTATCTTTCATTATCTCTCTTTTTTATCTAGTTTTATATATTTGTTACGAATCTAATTTTAATGACGCAAAAACGTTTGTACTATAAAAGCCTAAGTCTTATTGTATAACTCAAACTTTATATTATATATAAATAAATTGAAATTGAAATTGAAATTAATACTTCTTGGCCCACTTTGTATGACACCTGTCTGGATCGTACATTGTATATGTTTTTCGATTTTGCATGTGCCTTTCGCAAATTTACTGAAATTCTCATCCGCGCGAGTGTTTTTGGCTGCCTCCGGTGTAACCAACATTTTCGGGTCACACAGTGCCTTCAAGTAGCGAAGCACCTGATTTGCTGAGCCGTGCGTGACCATGTTTTGACCGAAAAGCGCATAATATGGCTGACAGCCAATGGATTCATGCGTGTCTGATCGCAATGCACATGCAATACTTGATAGATGCAAATTCCAATCATCCTGCTGCTCAGCTATCAGAACCCGAAGCTTACTGAGGACACTGCGATTAACTCGTTCCGAGATGTTGGCTTGAGGAGAATATAAAGCGGTCCTTACGTGCTTAACACTATAGTCATCAAAAAACCGTTTAAACTCGCTCGAAATAAACTGCCGACCATCTGAGTGGATTACCTCGGGTGTGCCAAAGGCATGAAAAACGTCGCTTTCGAGGTACTGCACAATGGGTGAAGAAGTGGACTTCGTCAAGGCTTTCAAGAAGGTAAATTTGAAGAAATGATCTACCACAATGAAGATGGACACATTACCTCGTTTTGTACGTGGATATGGTCCTAGGAGGTCTATTTACAAACGCTGCATCGGTCTTTCTGAAAAAATCTGCTTGGTGATAGGCGGGCGAAGAGTGACATTAGGAGCCTTAACGGACTTGCAGATGTCACACTCACTCACGAACTGCTTAATGTCCTTGACCATTCTAGGCCAGTAATATTTCTCGCGAATACGAGCATACGTTTTTGTGAAGCCACTGTGACAACAGAGCTTCGTATTGTGGGCCATATCGATAGCCGTTTGAGTGAGCGCGTCTGGTAGCCACAGACGCCACAACGAGTCCTCCTCACCTACATCACCAGTCCTGAGTCAAATTCATCCGATGTCAAATTAACCTTTACACCTATCATCGTTGCTGAAATCTCTTCCATGTTCATACGAGACAACGCATCTGGTACTACGTTGAGGGATCCTTTCCGATGCTCAATTACGAAATCGAATCTTTGGAGTTCGAGACTCCACCTGGCCAATAACCTTCTAATTTGTCGGGGAGACTTGGGATTTGGAAACTGCACCATTGCCTCAATTTTGTCAGGATTGGTCTTCAAAACACCTTATCCGGCAATGTATCCAAGATACTTCATCTCCCGCATGCAAAACTTGCTTTTATCGAGATTTATGGTTAAGTTCGCCTTCCGTAAGCAGCCAGCCACCTCAGTCAGTACACGGATGTGGGAATCGAATTCCGCTGTACATATCAACAGTTCATCCTGCTCTGGAGCCGTGAAGAAATCACACGGTCCATGAGCCGGCACATTCTCTGTGTGGCGTTGCATAACCCGAAAGGCATAACTGTAAATTGATACAGTGGCCGACCAGGTACAGCAAATGCCGTTTTACTCTTCGACTCCCCATCAAGCGGGATTTGTCAAAATCCTCATCTTTGAGGTCAAGCCCCATGATAAAAAAAAGTGTCCTGTAGTCTACTCAGAAGACCATCGATATGTGGCAGCGGATACGCGTCTTTTACTGTCACTGCGTTAACTTTACGAAAGTCCAAACACAACCCGACTTTAACAGGCTTCCTGAGCAATACAGTAGGCAAACAACAAGGAGAGTTACTCTCCTCGATAACACCAAGTCCTATCATGCGGTCTTGTTCTTTAAAGACTTCCTCCTGACGAACTGGTGACAAAGGGTAGTGACGTGATTTTATTGGCACTGCGTTACCAACGTCTATCAAATGTGTTTCCATATGTGTTTTACCAAGCCCCAAATCGACAAAGTTCGGGAAGAGCTTTTTTGTGGAATTCAGGCGCAATTTCTGTTCAGGGGTAAGTGCTAAAAGACATATTTCCTTCTCCTCATTAACACCCTCTTCATCCAACAGGACATCGTCTCGGATTTCGCTGATTTGTGGGACAAGATGGAATTTTCTCTAAAAATCCATTCCCAGGTATAGCTTTTGAGTTAAGTTGGGAATCAGGTAGAAAGAGATGGACTTAGTGACGTGACGCCATTAAACGTAGTTGGCACGTCACAATAACCCTTAATCTCATTCGAATTTCCATCCGCAGTACGAGCATGGTTTCTATACGAGTTCACTCTAAATGCGTTTCTTTCTACCAACTCCCATCACCCACTACCTAGCGCAGATATGGATGCACCCCTGTCCAACAGGCCAAAAACATGCTCAGTACCCAACTGGACACTGGTGTACATCCTTCCATCTGTATCTGCCGAGATAATGGACTCCACAATCAATTTGCGAATTTTGTTCCGGTTCCGAAACCGTTGCCAGCATTTTCGTATATGAACGCTAGCAGAATCACTATCTGTTCCCATTATCTGAGAACGAGCCTTATAGTAATTCAGCTTGCGTTCATGAAGGGATTTTAAGGAAAAGGTGTTACAAGGATGATTGTCTGAAACGTCGGCATCAGAGCCTCGCTTTAAAATTTTAATAGGGGTTGTGTGAGAGGAAGGCTCCTCATTAGAGACAACTGAACTTACTGGTGGGATGGTCCGGGGTTGTTCTGTGAGGAACGACACTCGCCGCTTCTTGCCTCGTTCCTCGGGTAGTTTCACGAATGCTTCGTACACTCCTGTGCAGTCACTTCCTTACATCCACAAAGAAAACAAAAGAGGTTCCTGACATGAGATGGACACTGATAGAAGGTGTGCCCTGACTGATCACAATTCCAGCAAATGAGGGCTGAAAAGTGCACTCGTTTTCTACCTGCTGTGAACGCAGTCACTTCTTCTCTATCAGAATCACTTGACTCTGTCTGTTGCTTCTGCCCCCATTTCATGGACAACTTTTTGGACGAACCGCTTTGCTAAGAAACGTTCTGTCTCGCGCGCCTTGTTTCTAAGCTGGTCCAACGTCTTTATGTCCGCAGCCAAAAGAACCTCTCCAAGTTTGTCTTTGGAATTAGTTCTTATTATGTCAATCAATTTTTTTACGTCCATGGGTTCATTCAGCCGATCGTTAAGATTGATGACCGAACCATAAAAATCATCGAAAGATTCCACTTCCACGTCGTTTTCTTGACGACCAAACTCCTTTTTCATTGTCGTTTTCAAGTCTGCAAACTTCTCGTTTGGGCTCTTACGCAAGAATGCCCAAAACCATGCATTTGCTATGCCTGGGAGTAGCGTGTGAACGTTTGCTGTCATTTGTTCATCGCTATATGCCGAAGAAGTTTGCAGACGGTCGACTTCAAAAAGGAAGTCGGATATGTTATCCGTCCCAGCATATTTGATATTCCACCTATCCAACCTGCACATTCCAGATGCGCTGAGATTTGATTCACCTCGTGCATTCGATGTCGATGAAGAGTTCGACCTTCTCGTTGGAATAGGCGGACTAGTGTTGGAGATTCTAGGACCTTCATGTGCGGACTGTCGAGCAACATTCTCACCATAGATGTTGTTAGGATTGCTGTTCCGTGCAATGTTTTGCAACACAGTTGACATAAAAACGTCCATTTGTTGAAAGAAATGGACTTGGTTCTGCCTAAGCATACGGCCAATTCTGTCCGTCAAATTATTAATCTCCTGATTGACATTAGGCCTTGACGGACCGGACAAGTCCTCACAAGGATAGACGGGCGATCTTTGTTGGTTCTCTTCCGACATTGTTTGTGACGAATTGGCCACAGTCGAATTCAACTACTGCGAATAGCTTACGGAGTTATCAAAATTCAAATTACCCACTAATCTTTGAAACCTCCGTTGAATCTCTCAAAATTTAGTAGTGAATAAGATTGAGGAGTTGGTAAATTGTGATCTTGAATCGATTCTCTCTCGCTATTACTAATAGCAAGTGACCACCAACAACAAAAACAAAAGGTTTCCAATATATTTACTAACAAAAAAAAAAGATCCCAGGTGGGCAAGTAGGCAGCATTATCAGGGAAGGAGTATATGTTTAATCCAAATCCGGGGTAAAACAAAGGCAACGCAAAAATAAAACAGTATTTGAAAATCAGCTAAGAATTTAGAATAAAATATGGTAAACGAATTCAACATTCAAAACCCAAAATAAAAAAAATTTCTAAATAAAAAAAAACAATATAATATCAAAGATATCTAAAAATAATCTGTACAACTCTAATGTTCAAAGTATAAATAATTTATCATAATGAGATGAGGATGAGGATTCCAGCTGAAAAGGAACAACGATGGAGTAGATGAGAAGATGCCAGAGCGCTAAGAGCCAAAAAAAAAAATCTACTGATGTCGGTAAAATTTTCAAATTACTCTACAAGCTTTCATTAATCAAAAATGTTTTTATTTCAGGACTTCTACAACCGAATACCCAGATTGCAGAAGGCTCTGAAACCAAAAACTAATGACGTAGTTCGATGGATCTTTAAGAGAACATCCGAGGATGACTACGAGTCTCACCGAATTTTCATTAGTTTATTAACTATTTATTATATCTGTTTTTTAAGTATCTGGACATATGTGAACATGCTAAACAGATCCCTACATAACTCGGCCACTCTAGAACACATTTCGGTGAGCTTGGTTCCATCTGTTTTATCATCGCACCGCAATGCCGAGTGCGCATCACCCAGTTATCGGGACTTATGACGTAGATGGAACCAAGTACTAAAAAAAAACAAATTTTAAAATCAAAAAATAAAAAAAAATTGAAAGTATGTAGTATTGGGACGAAGCAAAATGTTTGGGCTTAATCTTCGATGGAAGTTAAGCTGGAAACCCAATATACAAGAAAGAGTCAAGAAAGCTACAGTAAGCAAAGTCCAGCGTTCTGCGTGTCTGTGCATTAGCGGAGCACTCCGTACTACCCCCTCCGCTGCACTGGACATTCTGCAACACCTTATACCCCACGACATCTTTAGCATGCAAACAGCGGCCTGTTCCGCTGTCCGCTTAAAAGCTTTCTCACAGTGGACCAATAAGAATATTGGCCACTCCATTATTCTAGACTCCCTTAAGTCTCTACCCAGTAACATAGACTACACCATACCCCATTTGCAGTTCGGAAAAAGCTTCCAAATCACCATTCCTTCCAGATCATTCTGGGATGATGATGCATTTGCGGAGGATAAATCGATCCACTTCTACACCGATGGATCAAAAACCAGTGATGGGGTAGGTGGGGGCGTTTTCTTAGAAAAGCTAAATCTTAGCCTCTCTTTCCATCTACCTGATTATTGTAGCGTGTTCCAGGCGGAAATTTTAGCGATAAAAGAAATACTGAAGTGGCTAAAGAGGAATGTGATATCCTCAAAGGATATCCGTATCTTCTCGGATAGTCAGGCCGCGATTAAATCCCTGGACTCAGTCTCTTCAAATTCCATCGTAGCCCTAGATTGCCGCTCATCTCTTTCGGAGATGTCAGAGCAGTTCAACATTCACCTCTGTTGGGTGCCGGGATATAGACATTCCAGGGAACTGTAGGGCAGACGATCTCGCCAAAATAGGAACCACATTACCTCTTTTACCTGATAAAGGTTCTTTGGGAATACCAATCGCTACATGCAAACTCTTGTTCAAGCTATCCGCAATCGAGAGAACAAACCATAGGTGGACAAGTAGCAATACATGTGTAGCAACTAAGCGGATCTGCCCAAAGCTAGATCTGCGACGCTCAAGTGTCTAATCTCATTAAACCGACTGCATATTAGCTCCACTATAGGTGTTATTACACGACACTGCTTAATAGGCAGGCACGCATCCAGACTTGGCGTGTGCTCAAACGACTTCTACAGAAGCTGCATGGACGAAGAGGAGGAGGAGACTATACTTCAACTTCTCTGCACATGTCCTGCGCCCTCCCATAAAAGAAATTTCCATCTAGGGGACTTCTTGTTCAATGACACAAGCGACTTAGCCAACACTGGCGTTAGAAGTCTTTCGCGCTTCATAAGAAGCTCCTACTGGTTCAACGAGCAGCACAATGGACCTATCATTGATCCAAGTGTGTTGGCTTTAGCTGACAGCCACGCCAACCTAACCTAACCTAACTTAGTATTGGGTCGTTGCTGGCATGCTGGACCGGCCTGTTCGCTCGCCGGAGGGCGTGGAGAACTTGGCCCAGAACGCTCCAAAAAAAATCATGCAAGTCTTTGGCGATAGTTGGTAGTCGCCTGCGAGAAAATGTTCAGAACCCACCCTACCTGGGCACCATACCCGCCTCGGTAACCCCTTTTTCCTAATGTAAAACATATCCCAGTTACTTAATACTGTTTGCGCTTTGCCTGTGTATTCTTTCCCCATTTAACATTTTCTCTCCTTGTTTATTCATTTTCGTATATACCTACATGCACACTCCGAATCTTACTGGTATAAAGGTGACAACTGCCAGCATGACAGTTGCGAATACTTTTTTTGACAGTTAAACCTCTGTTTTGCAACAATCCCCTTAATCCTGATCACAACCTCATCGTAAAGGAAGAAGAAGAATAATGCTAGACGAAGATGAGGAAAATACTAGTGTTCTCCTTCGCATGCTATGCCCTCTCTCCAAGACAAAAATTCATCTAGGTGCTCTTTTCTATAATAACCTTAATGAACTTATCAACACTGGCGTTAAGTCTCTTGCGCTACATTAAAAGCTCTAACTGGTCCAACGACTAGTATTGAGATAGATTCACGCGGTATCACAATGAACCTTCAATTGGACTGCCAATTTAGCCTAACCTCACAATAGAACGATGCAAATAATGGCATAAAATAATGTTGAGCGAAAACTGATTAAATTCAAATTTGATGTCCAAATGATAGTGTTAGGATTTAAATAGTAGTAGGTACAAATTTATAATAAAAGAAATTAAGTTTAAGTTTTATTTCAAATTTCTCCGTCAACAAACCAAATTTATCCAAAAACATAGTAACAGGGCTCGCACAATGACATAAATTTTAATAATAATAATAAAAAAACCTTTCACTTGCATTAAGTTGCTGCTTTTGGTTAAACCCAATCTATTTGCAGGTGAAATTTGTTTTTAATTATTTTATACCTTAGACTTTGGTTCCTTCAAGTGTTTATCTCTGGCTGACTCATACATAGTAACGAATTTATCCCGCTGTACTTTAAATGCTGCAAAGAGTTCATCATTCTTGTTGCCCTTTAATCTATTCTCTATGTCCTCTTTCTTGGCATGTTCCCCTCGAATCTCATCGGTGACCCAGGGCTTGTTCAATGGATACTGATTTATAATTTCTTTTAGAGTTTTCTTCGAAGGATTATCACTCTTGTTTGTGTTGGTTAGTTTTATAGGCTTGCTATTCCTTCTATGTTTCATAACGCGACCTGGTGCATTAATATTTGGACGCCGCATCGGAGGTGCATTTCGATTTCGTCTCATCATTGGTGGTGGAATAGGGGGCATTGCACGGCCACCTGAACGAATACCTGGCACGTTGTTGAGCAGCATAGGCCCGGGAGGACCATTGAAATGATTTGGCATTGTATCGATTGGTATAGGAGGCATTGGCCTCCGCATAGACATAGATGGTACTGGCAGCATTGGCCGGTGCGGTATATCCATTTCGTTGAATTGCCGGTTTCCTATCCCAAATTTTGAACCATTTGGTCTCATTGCGCCACCACGTACATTTCGGCCACCTCCCCAGTTGTTGCGATGATGTTCACAATTTCTTGGCATGACATTTCGCTGTGGTCTATTTGCATTGTGGATGTTTCTTTTGTTATTTGAACTATGTGTAGAAATTGGGGGCGTTGGGTTGTTGAAGTCCATATAGCCCGGGTTGTCCGGTATTTGGCTTGCATTGAACATGACGTTAAGACCATTGGGACCGTTTAATGGCGAATCTTGTTTAAATATTTTGCCTGCTCGTAAAGGATTTTGCTTTCGCCCATTTAGAATAAATCCACTCTTAGAAACCATGTTTATTGAAATAACATTAAATTTAATTGACCGCAATTTAAAAAGATTCTAAAATCGAAATGAGCGATCAACAACAGTAGAAAAAAATGTCACCTTTTTGCTACACAAAAGTTATTTTTGTTGCTAGAAGGAGATAGCTAGAATAAATAAGTAAATCAATGACAATGACCAGGGTTGGTTGGGCTATTTATCGTAAATTGAGCTATTTTTTTCGAAATTTACGACAAACATTTCCGAATGGCCATGGCATTTTGGGCTTCAAATTAATATCGTTTTTCATTGAATTTTAATTTAAAGGAATTTCTCTCAAAATCTAGAATCGCTCTTTTTAATGAAAAATGTTTTGGAGGGTACCCCCGTCCTCTTTTCCACTTCTCACCAAATTTTCTATCGGTGCATATATGTGAAGTTTCCGTGGTGAGATGGAAGGGTGTGTTTGCAGTGTGCTGTGGTGGGTTTGGGATAACAAATAACGAATGGAACAAATAGAAATTGTTGCAAATGTGTGGAAATCTTTTTTACTGATTCTTTCGACTTGTTAGGATTCTTATTTAGTTTGAAAATTATTTTTTAACGTACAATTTTTTGACGTCGAACGAACAAAAAGCAAATGGCAGGGAAGTCACTTTTAATGCACATTATACTACTGCAGGATCAGGATAATAAATTAGTTTATGTAAAAATGTTTCAAACTTAACGTTGTAGCTTAAGTGAGGACAAGATGTTTTAACAAACAAATATTGAATACTTTTGGAGCTATGGCCATCATAACATGGAGAATTATATTCAATTAAACAAAACTTAAAAACAGCTTAAGTTGACTGATGCGTAAGACACAATCACGCTTTGGAGCGTGGTGTTGAAAGACATATATAATTCAACCATTGGAAATCAGTGAAACCTATCAAAAGGCTGCGCTCTGCCTTAACTTCAAAATGGTAGTCGTCAAACCATTACGTAATGTTTTGTTACGTTTCTGTAAAGCCTCGTGTGTAAACGCGAAGGTGGATAATAGTATTGACTGTCAAACTATTTCTTGGGTTAGGATTTGTGTTTTTTGTAATTTTTGAATTTTCGATTACATTTAAAGATCAAGGCGCATGCAAATCCGTTGAACGTAACGAAAGCAACTCACGCACCATATCGGTATGACAAGTTTTATAAATACATTTTTTCCAAAATGTTTCTATGCGTCATGTGTGAAAAGAGGGAACAAATAAGTGATTCTTCTTTCGGACACAAGTAGTTTGTCGTTCTGTTATGAATGGTCATTAGTTTTGTGGATACTCACATGTTTCAACAAATTCATAAACAAAATTGCATTTATAATTTCATCGATATTGTTACATCCTTACTTACTTTATTTAATTCTCTTTCAATTTAATTCTTGATTATTATTCTAATAATTTACTTATTCACAAAAATTCACTTTCACAATTAATCACTTTAAATACACAATCACTTTTCTCTTACTCGATACTTATACTTTTTCTCTTTACTTTTCACTAGTGTCATCTATCGCATTCTTAATCGCGTTTCACAACTAGAATGTCTTGGGTGCTCCTGCGACATTTATTTATATCTCCTAGTGACACCTCTCGAACTTTCCAGATTCGTTGAGTTCAGAAGGTTCTAGAACACAGATGTGCTAAGTTATTCCACAGCTACTCAAACTGCTATTCAAATGCTGCCAAAATCGTTCCACATGGACAACTTTTAGCTTGCCTCTTCCTGGCTGGATCCGGTATACAACATCGTTGATGCGCTTCACTATCTTAAATGGTCCTTCCCAATCCGTCTGTAGTTTAGGTGACATGCCTTTTCGGTGATGAGAGTTGTATAGCCATACCAGATCTACTTCCCGGAATCCTGTAGTGGATGATTTGGTACTTCATGCGGTCACTGGATATCCGAATCCTATTCCCAACCTTCCGACGAATGTTTCTGTGGATTTCAGTACCGAAATACCGGTACACACTTTCCAACCACCTCGCCTTGCTTCAATTTGACACTTTTGTGTTCCGCATTAAGAACTCGTACGGGAACAATATTGTTCTTCGGCTCGACAAGCACTTTTCCAACCACGCAGTTTCGGTAGTGGTTGTCTTTTGGCTCAACTAGAGAGAATCGGTGGCTCATAGGATCACCTTCCAGCTTTATCCAAATCAGTGTCTCTGAAGAAGGTGGTAGGACCTCGTCCTCCCTAATGACTGTCCTCAGGGATGCGGCGTTCTCGTTCCCGTACACCATCGGAATCTCTACGTTTCGATACTTGATTACTTGCATACCAAAGTCCAATAAGACATCATGCGCCTTTATGAAATCGATTCCAATGATGCATTCGTCACATATATCGGCTACTAGGAAAGCGTGGGAGAATGCTAATCCTGCCAAATTTATTGTTAGCATGACCTCTCCATACACTTTCGCTGTCGCTCCTGTTGCTGTTTTCAGACAGTAACTGCAGGTGTTGTGCAACCAAGACTGACGGACGATGTCCCTCCTTATAATGGAAGCGGTGGCACCGGTGTCGATGGCTGCCACGTACTTATTTTGACCGATATAGGCTTCGCTAGGCTGTTATACTCTGGCTTCCTCGGTTGGTTTGGGAGGCTTGAATTGTGGTCCTGGGGTCGTCGATTCCGGAAACCCACTTCTGCTTCGAGAAGCTGCTCCTTACATGTTTCCCGACTGCTGGTTCTGCGAAGCTATATCTACCAGATGCTTCTTTGTTGTGCCTCCTAGGCCCGCAATGTGGACAACTGCCTTGTCTGGGTGGAGCTCTGAACTGTCTCTGTAGGTGCCCTATTTTGTTGCAGTTCCAGCAGCGCATGCGACCTCTGTTGTCTCTGTTCCGGTTTACGATGTCTCCTAGTGACACCTCTCGAACTTTCCAGATTCGTTGAGTTCAGAAGGTTCTAGAACACAGATGTGCTAAGTTATTCCACAGCTACTCAAACTGCTATTGAAATGCTGCCAAAATCGGTATACTTTCTACTAGATGGCGCTGCAACTTGACTAATTGATGCTCAATGACACAGTTTGAGCAAACATGCAACAATATTTATAGTGTTGGTGTAACGAAAAGATACATTCTAGTAATGGCAGATTCATATCAGTAAGTAAGTAATCAGGTTTTAGTGGGTCTACTAGTAACATTATTTGTGACCATGTAGGAGCAGCAATGCCCACACTTTTATGTATATTCGACCCATATACGGCAAACGTACCTACTTGCTACTGATTCAGGGGGTACATAGCGGACAACATTAAACCATTTTTGTTTATGATGCGATCCATATTTAATATTTTTAATTATTATTTCTCAAAAAAAGTATTATAAATGATTTAAAATCGGTATACTTTCTACTAGATGGCGCTGCAACTTGACTAATTGATGCTCAATGACACAGTTTGAGCAAACATGCAACAATATTTATAGTGTTGGTGTAACGAAAAGATACATTCTAGTAATGGCAGATTCATATCAGTAAGTAAGTAATCAGGTTTTAGTGGGTCTACTAGTAACATTATTTGTGACCATGTAGGAGCAGCAATGCCCACACTTTTATGTATATTCGACCCATATACGGCAAACGTACCTACTTGCTACTGATTCAGGGGGTACATAGCGGACAACATTAAACCATTTTTGTTTATGATGCGATCCATATTTAATATTTTTAATTATTATTTCTCGAAAAAAGTATTATAAATGATTTATTATGTATAATTTATGCTATGTTTAATACTTATTACTAAGCCAACACGGAACGATAAAGTCTGCAGGTACTTCATTATAATTTTACAAATCCACCTCGAAACGAAGGTGATTTGTTAACACAGAGTATCCTCCATCATATCGAGAGAGTTTTACACTCTCTTTCTTCAGTTGTTCCCAACCTCACGTCTGACTCCACTAAATATCCTATAAGTGTGCAAGCTTCCCATTTGATTTGCATGCAAACAGTAATACAGATAGGCATTTAGTGGAGTTTTTCAGCTGTTTTCAGCTTGTATGCAATTTAAAACATATCCTCTCAGTTGACTGTCTAGAACGCTAGAATAAGAAGTACAGGAAGAGGCATATCGAGGAAACAGTGAGGCTTTTTTCAAAATAGTGTGAGTTACACTAACACAAATGCATTGACACAGGGACGGGCGCCCAATGTAACTCTTAGCTGTTTCTTTGAAAATGATAAAGTAGGAAAATATGTAGCTGAGCTAGTAGGTAGTACTAGGTTATTATCTTCTCAGAAGTACCTACTTCGACACCTTCAAAGAAACACAGCTATTATTGAGTCTTAATAAATAGAACTTACCTTTTACAGGAACCTACAAATTTTAAACGTATTGTTGCATGTTTGCTTGAACTGTGTCATTCAGCATTAATTAGTCAACTACGCCATCTAGTAGAAAGTGGCCATATTACCGATTTTGGCAGCATTGGAATAGCAGTTTGAGTAGCTGTGGTATAACTTGGTATGTTGTTCTCGAACCTTCTGAACTTAACGAACCTTCTCAACGAATCTGGAAATTTCGAGAGGTGTCACTAGGAGATATAAATAGATGTCGCAGGAGCACCCAAGACATTCGAGTTGTGAACCGAGATAAAGAAGGGCGATAGATGACAGTAGTGAAAAGTATAGAGAATATTGAATAAGAGAAAAGTGATTATTTATTTAAAGTGATTAATTGTGAAAGTGAATTGTTGAATTAAATAAGGGAATTATTAGAATAATAATCAAGAATTAAATTGAAAGAGAACTAATAAAGATTAATTAAATAGAATTACGTTTTATCTTTTCGAATCCTAGCCTGGATGTAACATTGGTGCCAGAAGTGGGATAAAACGTATTCAGTGTGAAATTAAAGTGAAGTGAATTAGTTAAAAAAAAAAAAAAAACGTATTTAGTGAAAAAAAAGGAAAGAAAAATGGGCCGCACATTGAAATTACTACAGCTCAGTATACCACAGTTAAAAGCTGAGCTAGAAAAGCGGAATCTCTCCACAGCTGGAGGAAAAAGTGATCTGGTGCTTCGACTGCAGGAAGCTGTTGAAAACGAAGGAGAAAATCCCAAGTCCGTTTTGTTCGACGTAGCAGAAGAACAAGTAAGTACAGCCGTTGATATGACTGCTATGATGGAACTACTTCTGGCCAAGTTCGATCAGAAATTCGACTGTATGGACTCTAAATTTGATGAACAAAAGAATTCTATAGACTCTCAGTTCAATGAACAGAAGAATTCTCTGGATTCGAAATTGGAGTCAATGGACTCTAAATTCGAAGAACAAAAGAATTCCATAGTTGCCGCCCAAAAGAGCGCTGTGGAAGATTTTAAAAATGTTCTCGAAGGAAATCTCGAAGAAATTGACCACAAGTTCGAGAAGGTTGAAACCAAATTCGACGAAATCCATCAGACGTTTTGCAAGCATGAAACAAACTTCGAGAACTTGGCTAGAGAGCTGGAGAAAGTGAAGAAGCAGAAGGCTCGAGAAAATTCTGCGGACTGCCCGAGAAGGAAAGAGATGCAGCCTCCTGTTTTCGACGGTCAAACATCATGGCCAATTTATAAGAAACAGTTTGAAGCAGCTGCAATGGCGAACAGCTGAGACAACGATGAAAAGTCGACTGCGCTAACGCTCGCACTAAGAGGTACAGCTGCGGAGTTACTCCAAACCGTCTCAGAAGAGAAGCAACACGACTACGACGCCCTGGTCAAGGCTATGGAGATGCGCTTCGGTGATGAGCATATGCAGCAAGTGTACAGGGTCCAGCTACGCAGTAGAGTCCAGAAGCGGGGAGAAACACTTCAACAGCTGCAATCAGATATCGAACGTCTGGCACATTTGTCATATCCTAATGCTGGTGAGGTTCTCATCAATGAAATGGCTGTGGAGGCGTTTATCCAAGCCATTGAAGATAGACAACTGCAAATGGCCGTAAGAATGGCTGGAAAAAGAACTCTCGCTGAGGCCCTAGCATTTGCCTTGACAATGCAAGCTGCTGATCAGGCATCGAATGTGTTCCACCGCGTAAGGGAAATTACAGCTGTTGAATGCTCATGTCAAAGAGCAGACATCGTAGACCGGAGCAGAGATAACAGAGGTCAAATGCGCTGCTGGAACTGCAACAAAATAGGGCACCTGCAGAGACAGTGCAGAGCTCCACCCAGACAAGGCAGTTGTCCACATTGCGGGCCTAGGAGGCGCAACGAAGAAGCATCTGGCAGATATAGCTTCGGAGAACCAGCAGTCGGGAAACGTGTAACGGGCAGCTTCTCGGAGCAGAAGTGGGTTTCCAGAATCGATGACTCCAGGACCACAATTCAAGTCTCCCAAACCAAACGAGGAAACCAGAGTCTAACAGTGGAAACCTATATCGGACAAAATAAGTGCGTGGCAACCATCGACACCGGTGCCACCGCTTCCATCATAAGGAGGGACATCGTCCGTCAGTCTTGGCTGCACAACACCAGCAATTACTGTCTGAAAACAGCAACAGGAGCGACAGCGAAAGTGTATGGAGAGGTCATACTAACAATAAATTTGGCAGGATTAGTATTCTCTCACGCTTTCCTAGTAGCCGATATATGTGACGAATGCATCATTGGAATCGATTTCATGAAGGCGCGTGATGTAGTATTGGACATTGGTATGCAAGTACTCAAGTATCGAAACGTAGAGATTCCGATGGTGTACGGGAACGAGAACGCCGTATCCCTGAGGACAGTCATTAGTAAGGACGAGGTCCTACCACCTTCTTCAGAGACACTCATTTGGGCAAAGCTGGAAGGTGATCCTGGGGCCCACCGATTCTTTCTAGTTGAGCCAGAAGACAACCACTGCCGAAATTGCGTGGTTGGAAAAACGCTTGTCGAGCCGAAGAACAATATAGTTCCCGTACGAGTTCTTAATGCGGAACACAAAAGCGTCAAATTGAAGCAAGGTGAGGTGGTTGGAAAGTGTGTACCGGTTACTGCCATCACGAAACTATCACAGGAAGGTGTTGCGAAGCCTCGTTCACTAATGGGAATGACTGAGGTCAAAAGAACTTTATTCCAGCACTGCGATCTGAATCGGGAGCAGCAAGCCATGGCAGGGAACCTCATCAACGAGTTTGCTGATATATTCGCTTCGCGGGACTGCGAGTATGGCCGAACACACCTTGTACAACACCGGATAGACACTGGAGACGCGAGACCGATTCGTCAGCCTCCCAGACGACTACCATTGGCTAAGCAGACGGAGGTTGCAGAGATGGTGTCGACGATGGAGAAGGAAGGAGTAATCGAATGCTCTAAAAGCCCATGGGCATCTCCAATTGTCCTAGTCAAAAAGAAAGATGGCAGCACTCGGTTCTGTGTAGACTATCGCCAACTGAATAATGTCACCAAAAAGGATAGCTACCCTCTACCAAGGATTGACGATACGCTGGATACACTGTCCGGAGCTCGATGGTTTTCCACTCTAGATCTGAAGAGTGGCTACTGGCAAGTGCAGATACATCCGGAAGACCGTGAGAAAACAGCTTTCACAGCAGGAAACGGGCTCTGGCAATTCACAGTAATGCCATTTGGACTGTGTAACGCGCCGGCAACCTTTGAGCGACTAATGGAGCGTGTTTTGTTGGGGCTAACATGGAAAACGTGTTTGGTCTACTTGGACGATGTCATCGTGGTTGGAAAAACGTTTGAAGAACATCGAGATAACTTGAAGGAAGTGTTCCAGAGACTACGAAGTGCACAATTAAAGCTTAACCCGAAAAAGTGTGATCTCTTTAGATCTGAGGTAAAATATCTGGGGCACATCATCTCGTCCGAAGGAGTAAGGACCGACCCAGAGAAGGTCGATGCGGTGAAAAATTGGCCCGTTCCCAAAGACAAACACAAACTGAGAAGCTTCCTGGGACTTGCAACTTACTACAGACGGTTTGTGAAGGACTTCGCAAGGATCGCAAAGAGCTTGCATCAACTGACGGAAAAGGGAAAACCATTTAAATGGTCAGGTGAATGCGAAGCGAGTTTCAAGAGTCTCAAACACCAACTGTGTGATGCTTCAATTCTAGCGTACCCTACTCCAGGAAAGACATTTATTGTAGATGCCGACGCTAGTAATGTTGGGATCGGAGCCGTTCTTTCGCAGATCCATGATGGCCAAGAGAGAGTAGTTTCCTACTTCAGTAAAGTGCTATCCAAGCCGGAGAGGAATTATTGCGTGACCAGGCGGGAACTCCTGGCTTTGATCCTGGCAACAAAGCACTTCCACAAGTACTTATATGGGCAGAAATTCATCCTGCGTACAGATCATGCGTCTCTAAAGTGGCTGCTGCAGTTTAAGAACCCTGAAGGACAAGTCGCGAGGTGGATTGAGCGGCTGCAGATGTATGACTACGAGATACAGCACCGAAAGGGAACTCTTCACTCCAACGCAGATGCCCTCTCCCGGCGACCCTGCAAGGCTGATTGTAAACATTGCGTACGCCAGGAGGAAAAAGATAAAGTGTCAGTCCAACGGTTGAGAGCTGAGCCCATTAGCGGCTGGAGTGCACGGGAGATCCGGAATGCTCAACAAGAAGATCCGGATATCGAGCCGATTCTCGCCTGGAAGGAACATGAGGGCAAGCCGGACTGGCAGCAGATCTCCAATAGGAGTCCGGAATTGAAGGCATACTTGGCACAATGGGACTCACTTCATGTCCAGGATGGCATTTTGAAAAGAAAATGGGAAAGTTCGGATGGAACATCAGCCGTGATGCAACTTGTGGTACCCAGATCGAAAGTCAACGAAGTACTTAGGGAACTACATGATGGAGTGTTCGGAGGTCACTTGGGAGTAAATAAGACACTCCACGCAAGAGACGACGTCGAAAACTGGTGCCGAAAATGCGCCACTTGCGCAGCCAGTAAAGGCCCGAGAGTAAAAATGCAAGGCAAGATGCATCAATACAACGTTGGAGCGCCCTTTGAAAGGATTGCAGTTGACATCGCAGGACCGTTTCCAGAAACCAACAGTGGACACCGCTATATCCTCGTAGTGATGGACTACTTCACTAAATGGCCTGAAGCCTTTGCTATACCTAACCAAGAAGCTAAAACCGTGGTAGAGCAGATTGTCCACAACTGGGTAAGCAGATTTGGCGTACCAATGGAATTGCACTCGGACCAAGGTCGCAACTTCGAGTCGAAGATCTTTCAAGGAGTATGCCAGCTACTAGGGATTAAGAAGACAAGAACAACCCCGCTTCATCCACAATCAGACGGAATGGTGGAACGCTTCAATAGAACCTTAAACGAACACCTTTCTAAGGTTGTTGGCGACTGCCAGCGGGACTGGGACAAGCACATCCCCATGTTCCTATTAGCTTATCGAAGCGCAGTTCTTAACACAACAGGACATACTCCATCCGAAATCCTTTTTGGTCGAACCATCCGGTTACCTAGTGAATTGATGTTTGGATCTCCGACTGATGAAGCAACGAATGAAGATGATTATGTGGCGGATCTCAGAGAAATCATCAGAAACATTCATCGGCAAACTAGAGATAAGATTCGGATATCCAGCGACCGCATGAAGACGAGGTACGATACAAAAGCGACCACCACAGGATTCCAGGAAGGAGATCTGGTATGGCTATACAACCCTCATCGCCGAAAAGGTATGTCACCTAAACTACAACAGGATTGGGAAGGACCCTATAAGATAGTGAAGCGCATCAACGATGTTGTCTACCGGATCCAGCGAGGAAGAGGCAAGCTGAAAGTTGTCCATGTGGATCGTCTCCATCGCTACCATGGGGAAAATATTGACGTGCTTGTTCGGGACGAACAAGTTTAAGAGGAGGATATTGTTGCATGTTTGCTTGAACTGTGTCATTCAGCATTAATTAGTCAACTACGCCATCTAGTAGAAAGTGGCCATATTACCGATTTTGGCAGCATTGGAATAGCAGTTTGAGTAGCTGTGGTATAACTTGGTATGTTGTTCTCGAACCTTCTGAACTTAACGAACCTTCTCAACGAATCTGGAAATTTCGAGAGGTGTCACTAGGAGATATAAATAGATGTCGCAGGAGCACCCAAGACATTCGAGTTGTGAACCGCGATAAAGAAGGGCGATAGATGACAGTAGTGAAAAGTATAGAGAATATTGAATAAGAGAAAAGCGATTGTTTATTTAAAGTGATTAATTGTGAAAGTGAATTGTTGAATTAAATAAGGGAATTATTAGAATAATAATCAAGAATTAAATTGAAAGAGAACTAATAAAGATTAATTAAATAGAATTACGTTTTATCTTTTCGAATCCTAGCCTGGATGTAACAGTATAAATAAAATTCAGTTTTTATCAGTTTTTAGTTTTAGTTTTAATTTTAATGAAAAAACACTAGGTATCACAGATATTTTCCTTAGTCAAATAAATTTTAGTAACATTTTACCTACATTCCTCTGAAATAAACTGCTTTTGTTAATTTTGTTTTAATTGATAACTTTTCGTTACTTCTTGAAGCAATAAAATATCTTGCCTTTAAAATTATTTCAATTATCATTTTTGAAATAATTCCGAAATGACCCGAGTTTTTAATGTGTCCTTCGAAGATTGTTTTTCCAATAAGTTCATTTTGAGAATTGATAATAATTCCAGTCTTTTCCATTTAACTTTCGGAAATCTTGAAAACTAGTAGAGTATACCTAGTTATTTGATTTTTTTTTCTCACGTACACAAACTCAACGTTACACAATACTTCTTGACGAAGATACCAACCGACACGATAATAGGACAACAGAAGAAATACCTTTAAACATTATTATTTTCTCTTTATAACAAGAAAACTGCGCTAGGGCGCTCAACCGAATTAAGCGCCTTGCCCTCACCAACAACAAAATAGTTCGTCCCTGAACGTGAGTTTCCGATTTTGACAGATGAGTTTCAGTTAAATCAAATGCTATCACAAAAATAAAGTATATTTTTCTTTTCAACCAAATTTCCTTTTTTGCAACAAAATGCTATGAAATACCAATTTAAAATTGTTCTACGATAAATATCTACCTAAAAAAACACCTAAAAACATTATTTTATAATATGCAATATGAGAGAAAACTTACCTGTGAAATGAAATGAAAAATTGTTACTCTCCTTATTATAGTCGTTTTTGTAGAATTTAACACAGCACCGCATGTTGTTTTAAATGTTTTTTAGTAAACTATTGTATTTATTCAGTGTATTCACTGTTTTATTAAGTTAAATATGCCTGTCGGGTTGGTTACCCACCAGGCGCGTCCCCAGGTGGTGGATAGGGGGACCTCGGTACGATACGTTCGTGATCCGAGGTTTTAGAGTCATAGCGGCGTTTTATACACCGTCAAAGCTCTATCGCGAACCAAACCAAAAAACAAGTATGCAGGAACAACTTAATGATTCAAATACTCCAGGTGGTACTCGCATGAGCGAAAATCCACCCGTGGTCTTTTCGACCACGGTCGGGGCACGGATTCTGGAGGCCCCAACCGACATACATATACCCCCCGCCTGTACAGGCGTTGACCTTCGAGTTGCGAAAAGGTTTGCTTCCGAAGATTCCTGCAGCTCTATCTCCGACACGTTCGGTAGACTGGGCTGGAAACATGAAGAAAGTGGCGGAGAGGTTCAACCTGATACGCTTAATCTTCAGACCAATAGACAGACAGCCGATAGGTGTGATGCTGCCGACGAGGCCTGCGAAACCGAACAGGTGAAACGGGCCACAGAGGCGGCGTCCACTGGTCAGCGTCCATCTAAGAGCCAGCGAAAGAGGAAAAGGAGAAAGGCGGCTATCGTGCGGCGCAAAAAAACTGCACCGCCAGATGAAGGCGCAAGCGCTGAGAACTGCCCTTCCCCGGCGGCGACGGAAAAGAGATGCAGGTCGGCAGAGGTTACCCCAACCGAAACCAGCCAGCTGACTGAAACCAACGCTGCCTCCCCTTCCAATAGCTCGAACAGGAACAAACGGAGGAAGAAGACATCAAGCACTCCTGTCGGTGGAACTGCGCGCGCACCTTCGGCGTGCCCTTCCACTAGTATGACTGATGTATTTCCAATGATTGGATTTACTCAGATTAACCTTCAACACTCCAAGGCTGCTACTGCACTCATCAGTAAGAAGCTTTCTGTGTTGAATACAAAAGCCCACATAATATCCATACAGGAGCCATGGGTGTGGAAAAATCGCATCTGTGGCCTTGGAGGTGTCCGTGGCACTACGATACTCTGTGACGAGCGGTCCGAGAGACCAAGGGCTTGTCTTGCTGTGTCGAACCTTTTCTCAGCGACTAAGCTTGGACAATTTTGTGGCCAAGATTTGGTTGCTGCAGCCATTAGCTACGAAACGAATGGAAATTGGAAGACCTTCATCGTGGCATCAGCTTATCTCCCCTATGATTCCGTAGTGCCTCCACCACCGAGGGCAATTGCTGAACTCATTGACTATTGCGACACCAGGAAGATGGGCCTAGTTATATGCTGTGATGCCAATGCTCAAAACACTGTTTGGGGCAGCAGCAAATGCAACATGCGAGGAAACCATCTCCTGGATTTCATTCTATCATCTGATCTTACTATCAACAATGTTGGCTCGCAACCAACTTTTGTGACGTCAAGAAGACAGGAAGTGATCGACCTAACTTTATCAAATAGATACTTTAAGGCGGTTACTAACTGGAGGGTCTCTTCGGAGGTGTCCCTCTCAGACCATAGATATATCGAATTCCAAATCGAATGCGAAGCCATAACTTTGCAGGAGAGGAGGAATCCGAGAAAAACCAACTGGATACGCTTCAGGGAGGAATTAGGGAAAACTCTCAAAACTCCAACCAAACTCAGGACGAGACAAAAGGTAGAGGAAGCTGTTCAAGACCTGAATAGTGCCATTACTAGCTGTTTTGAACTGACGTGCCCAGTAAGCAAACCCCCTGGCAGAACACCGGTTTCCTGGTGGAGCTCGGAACTGCAAAGAATTCGTAGAGAAGCTAGAAAGCTTCTAAATAGGTCACTCAAGACTGATTTGGAGACAGACTGGAATCTCTACCGATCGAAGCAGAAGGAATATAAGAGGCTAATTCGGGTGTCGAAAAGTGCTTCTTATAAGAATTTCTGCGAAAAGATTGAAAAGCTGGGTGAAACTAGTAGGTTGGTTAAAGTTCTGAAAAAGGGCAAACCAGCCAAACTGGACTTACTTAGAAAACTTGATGGCACCTTCACTGAGACGAAAGCGGAAACTCTTAGTTATCTGCTGGAGTCTCACTTTCCGGGTAACCAGATTACAATTGGTCCACAACAAGCCCCGATTACCGAGACTATGAGTGAGCCAAGACAAACAACTCGGCGTAGCTGGTATATTGCGAAGGCCGTGGTGACGGACGAGGCCATTAAATACGCATTTGCGTCTTTTGACGGCTTCAAGTCGCCTGGTACGGACGGAATATACCCAGCCATGCTGCAACAATGTACAAACCAGCTGCTACCGACTATGAAGAAAATCTTCACCGCTGTCCTAGCACTGGCATACATTCCAACACCCTGGCGTACAGTTAGAGTGGCATTCATACCAAAAATTGGCAGAAGTGACTACTCGCTCGCCAAGAGCTTCAGACCAATCAGTCTGACTTCTTTCTTGCTGAAAAGCTTGGAAAGGCTGGTCGAGCTTCACGTGCGCAAAGGTGCTTTGCGATTGCACCCACTATCTCCGATGCAACATGCCTATCAACGCGGAAAATCCTGCGAGACTGCGCTCCAAAATCTAGTTGGTAGAATTGAAGGCGCGCTTGACAGAAAAGAATACGCGATGGGCATTTTCATCGATATTGAGGGTGCTTTTGACAATGCGACTTTTGATAGCATGTGCAGCTCCGCCAGACAACACGGAGTAGACGAACCATTGGTGTTGTGGATTAAAGCAATGCTAATGAATAGAACGTTGGTTGCGGATGCGGATTGTGGCCGCTATGTTATGGCGGGGGTAAACAGAGGCTGCCCGCAAGGCGGCGTCATGTCTCCACTGCTGTGGTGTATGCTGGTCGACTCTCTGTTGAACGCACTCAACAGTTCTAATATTTACGCTCAGGCGTACGCGGATGATGTTGCCGTGCTTTCTGTTGGATCATGCCTAGCGACTGTATGCGCCAAGGCGCAGGCGGCCCTTGACGTGATCGACGAATGGTGCACTAGGAATGGGCTCTCGGTCAATCCTCTTAAAACTGAGGTTGTTCTCTTTACGAGAAGGAGGAAGCTGGTCGGGTTGACTCAGCCAGTGCTAAAAGGCGTCACAATCCAACTCTCCAATGAAGCAAAGTATCTGGGAGTCATCCTGGATAGCAAACTTCTTTGGTCCAAACATGTTGAGCTGAAGACTGCCAAGGCGCTGTCTATTTTCTGGCAGTGCAAAGGCATTTTCGGCAAGACATGGGGCTTATCACCGAAAAGAGTCCTATGGATTTATACGGCTATGATAAGACCATTTATAGCATACGCATCGGTTGTTTGGTGGAATAAGCTTTCACGTAAATACGTCACTGCTGCTTTTGCCAAACTCCAAAGGCAGGTATGTCTCGGCTGCACGGGGGCCTTCCCCAGCACGCCTGGCTCCGGCCTAGATGCACTATTGAACCTTCCGCCCCTTGATGTTTACATCATGGGCTGTACAATCAAGGCTATCTCACGTCTTACAAGAGGTGGCTTTTGGTATAACTCGCACTGGAGTTTTGATGAACTTGCGCAACGGTTGTCCTTCGACTCCTGTCTTATGGATATGCCGTCTGATGCGATGACACCGGAACTTCGGCTAAAGCGCAAATACGAGGTCGACTTTCCTCGCGTCCAGGACTGGCTCTGGCCGGACTCTGAACCTGGAAGGGAATGCAGTCGAATCTTTACGGATGGCTCCAAAACCGATCAAGGATCTGGTGCTGGTGTCTTCGTGGAGAGCGATAGCGTTAGACTTTTCTTTCCGTTAGGCAAACATGCGTCAGTCTTCCAAACAGAGACTTATGCTATCCTAATGGCCATGGACTATGTTACGAGGAACAGGTGGAGGGGGCGAAGTATCTGCGTCTGTAGCGACAGTCAGGCTGCGCTTAAGGCCTTACTCAAACCCTTAACTACCTCCAAAATAGTACGTGAATGCAAGATATCTCTGAATTCGGTCGGCAGGCTGAATTCACTTAAACTTGTCTGGGTCCCGGGTCATAACGGGATCACGGGAAATGAGATCTCCGATGAACTTGCTAGACAAGGCTCAGAGGGGGACCTCTCAGGACCTGAACCAGCGATCTGTCTGCCTGCGTCCTCGGTCAGGGCTTCCATTGACGGTTGGGTTTCCTATGAACACAATCGCCGTTGGCATGACTCTCCAGGGTGCAGACAGACTAAGCAAATGCTCCCCGACGTCTGTGGGAAATCCGCGGCATTCTTGTTGTCTCTCAACAGAAAAGACTGCAGACAGACTACTGGCGTTCTTACGGGACACTACGCTTTTGCCAAACACCTTAAGGTGCTAGGCCTAAGCGACACCACCAACTGCGAAGCCTGTGGAGAAAGCGACGACACTGCGGAACATTTCGTCTGTGATTGTCCTGCTTTTGCTCGTATCAGGTGGCAGGTATTTGGTGCGGATATGGTGAGTGCTGTAAACCTAAGCTCCTTATCATTGAAGCGCCTTCTCGTTTTTCTTAGAAAAACGAGTAAATTCCCACAGTAAAATGTGGTGTGTCTGCCTGGCAGTACAATGGACCAGTATTGAGTCTGAGTGCTCCAGTGCAGAAAGTTTCACACATCCCGACAAAAAAAAAAAAAAAAAAAAAAGTTAAATATGTTGAGATGTTGAACCCCAAATTGAATACTCACCTTTAATGTAAACCTAGTAATGGATATATATTGTTATCTCTTTAGTTTTGGTTGCAGTCATATCTGCAACTGTACTTTTTTATAAACCTTCAATTAGGTCTACAGCCTAAGATAACACACTGGCTGTACAGGGTCGTCAGGCCTATCCTCACATACGGTATCATAGCATGGTGGCCTGCAATATTGAAGCAATGCCATGCAAGCGCCCTGGAACGAATCCAGAGGGCAGCCTGCATATGCATCACAGGAGCCTTAAGATCCACACCAACGGCAGCCTTAACGACTTTTTTTAACCTCCTCCCCATTGATATCTATGGGAAGCTGGTGGCCACTAAGGCGGCAATGAGATAAAGGGAATCCAATTCGTGGCAAAGCTCACACAATGGGCATAGCAGCATCCTAACTGCCCACAAGATTCCCAACAATACGGATTACCTAATCTCAACACTTGATTTCAGTAATAAATACAAGACGGCCATCCCAGACAGAGCCAGCTGGGAAGACGGTCGTATTGTAAACAATGACGTCACAGAAATATACACCGACGGGTCAAGACAGCCGCCGGCACAGGGGCGGGCGTGTTTTCAGACAACCATGCGCTCAATGTCGTACTACGACTCCCTGACCACTGCAGTGTATTTCAGGCAGAAGTCACGGCTATCTGCGAAGCAGCACGCAGACTCTCTATGAGCCCGATAGATGGAAAAACTATCGTGATCTACATAGACAGTCAGGCAGCGATCAAAGCCTTAGAATCACCAACAATAAGATCCAAGTTGGTAAAACAATGCCGCGACTCTCTTAACGAGATCGCGGTCAGATGTAACACTTCCCTGTGTTGGGTACCCGGTCACAGTGATATTCCAGGCAACTGCAAGGCGGACGATTTAGCCAGACGGGGTTCCGCACAAGAACTCTCTGACAACAGAGAGACACTGGCGGTACCCATTCAGACACTAAAACTCAAACTTCTAGATAACGCGTTAATAGAAGCAAACAGCAGGTGGAATATCAGTGTACATGTGTGTCCTCAAAGCAAATTTGGACCAAATACGATGCAAAGAGAACATCCAAACTTCTCTCCATCAGCAGGAAAATTATCAGCTCTGTAATCGGAGCAATCACCGGCCACTGCCTTTTAGGCAGACATGCCACCATATTGGGAGCTCCCTCAAACGACTTCTGCAGAAGCTGTAGAGACGTCGAAGAGGAAGAAACCACCACACATCTCCTGTGCAACTGCCCGCACTAGCCAACCCAAGGAAACAAATCCTTGGCAATTATTTGCTCAATGATCTAAGCGATCTTAGTGCGACAGATATTGGCTGTATCAGCAAATTCGTCACTAGGTCCAAATGGTTAAACTAAACTAGAGGATGGATTGGACGATGACTTGAGCCCCTTCCGCTCCCTTCCCGCAGATCACCCCAAACCTTTCCCCTGCAAAGGTAAAGAGATCTCACTGAAGCTCGATTGTATCAGTCACTTCAGTCAGCACTCCACTCCGAGGGCGAGACAGTAACCTGGCGGATCGACTGAAACAGTCTCCCCCGGCCTTGCTGTCTTCCCGCTATGCAGACAAAAAGGGAACAGAGTTGAGGTTAGATTGTAACAGTCACCCCACTCTGTTTCTCTCCCATGCCTCAAAACCTGCTCCCTTTCCGTGGAATGGTGTAACTTGAGGTTCGTACTGCAAGTCACCCCCTCTAGCACAGTTTTGCAACCAACTACTTGACTGTGCAGCCGGTACACCCCGACCCCCCCCCCCCCCCCCAAGGAATGTAATAGCTTGCTTGGGATTCGGTATTGCCTGCAAAGAGAGTGAAGAGCAGTTTGAGGTTCGATTGTAACAGTCATCTCAAAAGATTCTTCCCTCCCCCGATGATTAGGTAGCAATAGTTTCCCCTCCGCGGCGCAGAATTTGGGATCGACCTGTGGTTTGATTGCATCAATCACCTCATCTCGATCCCAACCCTTGGTTCGGATGTCGGGCGATCGCCACTGCACTAGTCACTCTAATACATCGCAACCCATGCTAAATACAGCCAGGCTGCACACCCGGACCCCTTCAGAAGTATCTCCCCCCTAAAACCACTACCTCACAGGAGGCAATCACAGGGAACCCAGTAGGCCGAGTGACGACTGGCAGAACCCCCCCCCCCCCCCCCCCTCTTTTGTGGTATCACAACGGGCCAAACTGCGGCCTAAGTGTGCCTGGGCTCACGCCCTCGCAGCCACCTTACCTACCTACCTATAAACCTTCTTGTGGCGAACACGCTTTTTTGTTTTAACGATTGTTGTGTGACATTAAACTATTATTTATATCAAAGCATTTTCGATTTATTTTATTAACAGTGGATTCTTTATCCCAACAGGTTAAGGGCCCAGGCATATATACATCGAATTAAAACTGCAGATATTTGTTAATCCCATCACATATTGCATCAGCCAATCAATATGTCGGCAAGGACAATTCCCTCAATAGAGAAGCTCACAGGCAGGGATAACTACAACTCCTGCAAGTTTGCCATGCAGGCATATTTGGAGCATGAAGAACTGTGGACTTGCATTGAAGGGACCGAGACAGATATAAAGAAGATCACGAAGGCCAAACCAAAAATAATCCTCGCCGTAGATTCCATGAATTACATGCATATTCAGGATGCAAAAACCGCCAAAAACGCATGGGAAAAGCTGCAACAAGCAGTCGAGGATTCCGGATTGACTCGGAGAGTCAGTCTTCTAAGAGCATTAACAACTTCTTGTTTATTGCGCCACAGTGGACGAGTATGTCAGCAAAATTATGACGACGGCTCACAAATTGAATTCGCTCAAATTCGTGGGTGGAGACGAATGGGTTGGTACACTGCTGCTTCCTGGTTTGCCGGATGAATACAAACCGATGATAATGGGTCTCGAAAGCTCTGGAGTTGCATGCGAGTTGCTATAACAGGTGACTCAATTAAAACCAAGCTTTTGCAAGAGATTTCCACCAATAGTTCGGCCCATATTGAGACGGATACAGCGTTGATGGCGAAACGTTGGACCACACATCGGAGTCGTCCACAGCATCCAGTGAATATGGAAAAGACTCGCTGTTTCAACTGCAATGGTTTTGGACACATCAGCAGATTCTGCAAAATCAACAAAAGTAAAACGAAATTTCTCACCGAAAAAGACATTTCTTGCTTGTTGTGCTGTTAATGCCTCCGACCCCCAGGCATGGTATTTGGATTCATGTGCTTCAACGCATATAACCGCGTTTTATTATCCCAATGATCTTGATACGGATCCGATCTGATAATAAAACGATCTGGATCATCAGTGGCAAGTTGTGGCAACAGTTGTTTTTAACACATAACAGACGATACCAGGTATTTCAAGTTTCGATTGGCACTCAGCCATATTGCAAATATAGGGTACAATGTTTTTTTTTTTTTTTTTTTTTTATATATAGAGTTTCTAATATTACTTCCAAGCCATAGTAATATTATCGTTACTCTCAGCAAGCTGAGAGTTACCTATCCTGGTTAAAAGCACGAGACTTGGAACCAGAACTAGGCTCGGACGAATAATAGGGGTAGGTGGAAAATCGTACATGCGACTCTTTCTCACTTAAGATAAGAAAACAAAAACCACCTCCCTTCGAAACCTGCATACTACAACTAGGTTATTCCTATCTAGTAGTTTTATTTAAACTGTAAATTACGCGTTTGGCAGGCAGCTTCCCAGTGGAGGCACCTGCTAATACCGCCATAAGCACGCGGTTACATCTTATTGCGCTAATTCAAATGGTTTTATCCTTTGTAATCGGCGCACTAGGTTAGTATCGTCTCGAATTTGTAGCATGGTGATATTGCAATGACCGTGAAGGCGTGTCTGTTGTTTGCAGGCAAAATGTTTTATTTCATCTTCGACGGTAGCCATAGTTAGGTCTCTGTGGATATCAGTGTTTCTGATAAACCATGGTGCATTTACTATTTTTCTTAGCACTTTGTTTTGAAAAGTTTGTAAAATTTTGATATTACTGGATTTGGTACAACCCCAAAGTTGTATACCGTATGTCCAAACCGGTTTTAGTACTTGCTTGTATAAAAGCAGCTTGTTCTGCATGCTGAGTTGGGAAAATCTACCAAGCAGCCAGTGCATTTGTTTACATCGAATGGCGAGCTCTTCGCGTTTCTTCTTGACGTGCGGTTTCCATTTTAATTTCGCATCGAGTGTCATACCCAAATATTTTGCCTCGTTTGCGTACGGAATTCGTACCGAATCAATGAAAATGGGTAAGTTGTCTACCTTTTTATAAGTAAAATTCACGTGCGTTGATTTGGCCTCGTTGAGAGCAATACGCCAAGTCTTTGTCCAATCACAAATTTTGTCAATAGAACGTTGGAGTTTATTAGTTGCTGATTCAACGGTATTACTGACCGCTAATATAGCTGTATCGTCTGCAAATGTGGCTACTGTTGTGCCTTCTTCTTGAGGAATATCACTAGTGTATATTAGAAATAGGATCGGTCCAAGAACGCTTCCTTGGGGAACTCCTGCCGCGATTTCTTTAAATTCAGAGTAATCATTTCCGTGTTTTACACGAAAGAGTCTGTCTGATAAGTAACAACTAAGGATATCAGATAACTGTTTCGGAAAAGCTTGTCTTAGCTTATGTTTCAACCCTGTATGCCATACTTTATCAAAGGCCTGAGAGACGTCGAGAAAAACACTAGAACATATTTTTTTCTCCTCTAGGGCTTTTTCAATTACATTGGTTATTCTGTAAACCTGGTCGATTGTAGAGTGCTTAATCCTGAATCCGAATTGGTGGTCAGGTATTAATCGACGTTCTTCGATAATCGGATGTAGGCGCTTTAACAAAAGTTTTTCGAATACCTTCGACATTATCGGTAAGAGAGATATTGGCCTATATGATTTTTTGTCATTCAGTGGTTTACCGGGCTTTGGAACCATTATAACTTCAGCTACCTTCCATTGTCGTGGAACGTACAATAACCTGAACGATGCATTTATAAGATATGCAAACTTTATTAAAGCTTTCCTAGGTAACTCTTTAAGTGTACAATGTGACGTCACAATATGATCGCTTGTTGTGTCGGGGGTGTTGCCATTTGAATACAAATCAACATACATTTTGCACTCAATATTTTTTTTTCAGAAACTATGTTCAAATGTTATGTTCAAATATGCAACATATTAACAGTATTGTACTGCTAATATTTCCATTAATTTTTGTGTATTATTTTAACAAGGCAAAACGTCTCAAAAGTCGCAGTGGTAAATTATTCGAATATGAAAATATGGCAATTGATTTTTTGTGTTATTAATAGTGTTTCATATTTTGGTCTGGCAATATTATTGTGTTCCTATAATTTCCTATAATTTAAATAAGCAACGCCACGAAAAAACAGGTAGTGAGTTTTGTAATTACATTTTGGATCACGATTAATGATCCCGATAAATAGCAAGATCCTGTGTTGTTTTTGTTTTACGTATTAAATTGATCCAGATCCAGATCCGCATGGATAATAAAACACAGCTATTATCAGATCGGGTCCGTATCAAGATCATTGGGATAATAAGACGCGGCTAATATAACACCAAACGATATGACTTATATTCCGAATGTCTCAGCCAACTTATTGTCAGTAAGTAAAATTGTAAAGCGAGGGCACAAAGTGGAATTCACTTCTGATGGATGTAAAATCACCAGTATTGTCGGAGAGCTTTTGGCAACAGCCACCGATGATAATGGAATCTTCAAACTGGATCGTCCGCGGCAGAAAGCATTTCTTTCGCGCAATAATGAATGTTCAGAGTTGTGGCATCGACGTTTAGGCCACATGAGTCCCAAAAATATGAATCTTCTCCGAACTGGTCTCGCGACAGGATGTAATTTTAACGAATCCATTAATGCGCCGTGTAAAATTTGTATAAAGGGGAAACAACATCGAGAACCGTTCAAGCACAGGGGTAAACGAGCCGATAATGTACTGGACCTGGTGCACACCGATTTATGTGGACCAATGGAAACGACATCCATCGGAGGTGCCAAGTACTTTCTCACCCTGATTGATGACTGTTCAAAGAAAGTTTTCGTTTATTTTTTAAAGAACAAAAGTGAAGTTTTCGAAACGATCAGATAATGGTGGCGAGTACGTGAATTCACAGGTGAAACATTTTTGCAAAATTCGGGAATTAGGCATCAATTAACAATTGCTTACACCCCACAGCAAAATGGAATTGCTGAGCGAACGAACCGGACGATTGTCGAGAAAGGCCGGTGCATGCTTTTCGACGCGGGATTATCCAAAGATTTTTGGGCCGAAGCAGTGGCATCAGCAGTTTATCTGATTAACCGGACGCCGACAAACAATTCCCGGAATGTCACACCCGAAGAAATTTGGACGGGTACAAAGCCTGACGTTAGCAATCTCCGAATCTTCGGTTGCAGGGCAATGTCACATATCCCGAAGGAGAAGAGATTGAAATGGGATCCGAAATCGCGTGAAACAATCTTCACTGGTTAATGCGACGATACGAAAGGGTACCGCCTTGTCGATCCCAAGACGAAGCAACTAGTCAGAAGCAGAGACGTCATCTTTTTCGGAAACGAGAAAGCCGAATATCATCATTTGTCACGAAAATCCAAGACGATCGCATCACATTCCAGATATATTCCAAATTTGTCAAAGGTATTTGAGAATATGAGTTAGGATGAGGATTCATTGGTCAGCAGCGGCGATGAAACCGTTGCTACGATTGTAGAACATCAAAGTTACTCAGAGGACAACCCCGAGATGATTATACCAGACGACATCAGAGAACCAGCCGGACTTGCAGAGATACAGAAGCAAGAAAGGGACGACACTTCGAGCAGCGATGATCAAGATGATACAATTAAACAATATGCTAGCTGTTCAGATGAGAAAACCAGAGATAATCCACAGAGATGTTCTAATAGACCATTGCAACCCAGGACATTTCCGGATTACGTCACTTACTTAACAGTGACAAATGCTCCTGCCGATCCTATCTCCGTAGAAGATGCCTTAGGTGGACCGAATGCGCCGTACTGGAAGAAAGCTATGCAAGAAGAGTACGACGCAATGCTGGAAAATGAACCATGGACGTTAGTTAATCGTCCGACGAACAGGAAAATTTTGAACGTCAAATAGGTGTTAAAAACCAAACCAGGGGATGGCGACGATGAAAAGAAATTTAGCTAAAGGATGCGGAGAAATCGAAGGCATCGATTTTCAACAAACCTTTGCCCCAGTGGTGAGAACCAATACAATTAGATTGTTGTTTGTTTTTCCTGTTAGGTTTTTTCTGTTCACCTTCACCACATGGATGTGAAGAATGCATTTCTGCACGGGGACCTAGATGAAGATCACTACATTAAGCAGCCCGAAGGTTTCGTTGAAAAACATCACAAAAATTAAGTCTGTGAGCTGAATACAGCGATGTATGGCTTGAAGGGCAGTAGATCCTGGAACAAGAAGATAGACTCCGTTCTTAAGTCTATCGGCTACATGCAGACGCGCACAGATCAGTGCGTTTACGTCAAGAAATCTGGTGGAAACATTCAGATTGTTGCAGTTTACGTTGACGATTTGCTGATTCTATCCAATGATCTCAATCTCATGAAGGACACGAAAAATAAGCTGAAGACGGTGTTTAAGATGAAAGATCTCGGCGGAATTTCTAGATGCTTGGGTATGAGGATAACGAGGGATCGAGTTCATGGAAAACTTTGGGTAGATCAGACCGACTACTTAAATGAAATCATCACCAAATTTAAAATGACAGATTGTAATTCAATGATTACTCCGTTGGATGCAAACCAGAAGTTAACATCTGAGATGTCACCGAAAAATGATGCGGACCGCAATAAAATGCGGAACATTCCATATAGAGAAGCAGATGGAAGTCTTTTATATGCAGCGCAAGGTACGACACCGGATATTGCTCATGCGTTGCGTGTTGTTAGTAAATACTTGACGAATCCTGGACAAGCGCATTGGACAGCCGTTAAAAGAATCATGCGCTATCTGAAGGGAACAGTCAACGATAAAATGGAGTACTGCAGAAACTGGAGTTCCGAGTTAGTGGCATATAGCGATGCGGATTGGGCAAACGAAATAGACGAGCGTCGTTCAGTTAGTGGTTACGTTCTCAAGATGCAGGGTGGTCCGATATCTTGGGCGAGTAAGCGGCAAAGAACCGTAGCTTTATCGACAACCGAGGCCGAGTATATGACACTTTCATCAACTTGTCAGGAAGTACTTTGGCTTCGAAGTTTAGTTGCTGAAATTGACTCATCAATTATGACGAAGCCAACGACAATATACTGCGATAACAAGGGAGCAGTAGATCTTGCTTCTACAGCCGGATTTCGACCGCGCACCAAGCACATCGATATTTGTCATCACTTCTTACGAGGATATATTGAGGACAAGGACATCGTTCTTAGGACGAACAAATAATTTTCTGAGAGATTTTACTTAGTTTCAAAGTAAAAAATTAAAAATCGTTCTTCTTAGGACGAACAAATAATTTTCTGAGAGATTTTACTTAGTTTAAAAGTAAAAAAAAAAAATGAGGGGATGTGGTGGATTAATATCGCGCCCTTTCCAATTTGACAAAATATTACTTCCAAGAGTTTTCATTGGTTGTCAAAATATTCAAAACATACTCGATTGTTTGAGAATCACGGAGACCGTATTTACCGTAATAGAGGTGAAATGCGTGATTTGCGGGCAAACGTGTGCGGGCTTTTGATATGCGGGCAAACGGACCCAACCATCTTGTTTACCATAACATATTAACATAATATTTTTTATTTAACTTTTAAATTTTATACAATTGGCTTAAAACTAGTTACTTAATGGTTGACAAATTATTAATAATATATAGCTTGTTGGCTCAACAATAGGGGCCCAACGGTTTACAATGTATTTTTTTTATGTAGATTATAAATGTATTACATTAATAGTGGCTTGATTTATATCAATATCACAATATTGGCTTTGCGGTTATCGTGCTGTTTGGACACGGTTCTCAATGATTTCGGATGGTTGTGGGTTGTAGGATGTCACCGGGGATTTATCCTCGGCGGTGGTTGGTGTCGACTGTGTCGTAAAAGGGATAGCTGATCCAGTTGTTGTCTATCGGGAACATGCCTTCGTTTCGCAGCGCCATGACGCCAAGATATCGATGTTCCGGTATGAGTTGGCTCTCGCTTAATCTTCTTACCAATGGATTTGGATGGGTTTATATACTTTCTAGCAGCTTTTGGAATAATTCCACCATGTATCTTTCCAAGGGCTTCATATTGGCTTCTTCGTAAAGACGGCTGCTACGCACATGTCTTCTTCGGATTGGGTCAAATTGGAGTCCAGTGCAAATCCTCAGCATTTTCCTCTCGAAGTTGGCAAGTTTCTGCATAAATGTCTTTGAAATAGTGTACCAAATTGGGAAGGCGTATGTTATGACTGGCCTTATCAGTTGCTTGTATAACAGTAGATTTGTACTTTTACTGAGACCATTTTGTTTCCTCATCAATGGGTAGATTCGATGGAATGCGAATGTGGCCTTCTTCAGCACTGCCTTTGAGTGAGGGTTAAATCAGAACCTCTCGTTCAGATGGACTCCAAGGTACTTCACATCGTTTTTGGTGGATAGCGTCGTGCCATCTGGTAATCTGATGACAACGTTGCGACAGTTAGAGACTGACCGGCCTTGGGTTCTTCCAGTGATTGGTCTTCTTATGCATAACAGTTCGGATTTGTTGGTGTTTATCCGAATTCCCCATTTTCGGTAGTAGGAAAAGATGCTTCTGACGTGGTCTTCGACTCTTGATGCGGCTATTGCTGGGGACAAGGAACTGCTGTATGTGATGGAGTCATCTGCGAATAAGCAGCTTTGTCTGGTTCCCTGGAGACGGGGTTGGTAGGACGTATAAATGTTGAAGAGCAGTGGTCCTAGCTTAGAGCCTTGAGCTACACCGGCTCTGATAGGTCTCGTCCTTGACCGGCTATATATCCAGACGGAGTCAAATGCCTTCTCCACATCCAGGAAGCATGCGACAGTGACTTGGTGGTTGTTGAGGGCCCTTGTAACATCATGGTGGAGTTTCATCAAAGGGTGCAAGGTTGAGTGCTTCTCGCGAAATCCAAACTGTATAGCTGGTAGGATGTTCAGTGCATTAGTGACTGACTTCACTCTCCGCAGTATGAGTTCCTCCAAGATTTTACTCACACTACTGAGAAGTGAAATTGGTATATATCCCATGACGCTGTTGTGATCGCCCTTCTTAGGAATGGCTATTATCCTTGCAGTTTTCCATTTTGCGGGGAAGTAGCAGCTACTGATGCAGTTATTTAGCAGTATGGATAGTAGAATCATGACGGCGTGGGGCATCTTCTTCAGCACAAAATTTGAAATTTGATCAGGGCCTAATGATTTCTTGGAATGACTGCCATGGATGATTTCTGCGATTTCTTCAGGTGTGGACAAGATCTCATTCTCCGTTGGGTCATCGGCTGGATTTGTTTCGCTAAACCTTGGTGTTTGACTGGACCATCGCTCAATATTTTCTATTGTTGAATCGATTTCTGCTTTAAACTCAGCGTCATTTGGGGGAGAAGGAGTGAAGTTCCCTTCAAAGCAATCTGCTAGTGCATTGGCTTTATCCACTGAGGTTGTTGCTGAGCCCTGGTTGGTGATCAGTGTCTCCGGCATCTTGGCGCCTTTTCCGATGATTCGATTTATTTGTTTAAATGTGTCCGGACCGGGTTTGATATTTTGCAGCCGAGTTTGCATTTGGATGTTATTGAAGTGTTGTACTGCATTTCTGAAAATGATGTCAGTGCATTTTAGTTCGCTCAGGACCATCTGGTAGCAGCTGTTAACGGTGTTCAATTCACGATCTCTTATTCTTTGTAGTCGTTTTCGGAGACGCTGCCTATGGTGGTACAAGTTTTGGATGTGGGGTGGGAGATGGCTGTACCTATCTTTAGATGTCCGGGGTTTCTTTTGTTGGTTAAGTGCACTCACTAACTGTTGCTTCAACGTTTTCGATCGCTCCTTCTACTTCTTCATTAGAGAGGTTTCTGTTGGACGGTGGCATTATTAGCCTTTCTTCCACGTCTCTTTGCAGTCGCTCGATATCAAGTTGATTGTAATCAATGTAGTCGCCTTCTGGCCGTGTGTTGGTGAAGATGGGCCGGTTCAGCTTGATGGTGAGTTGCACCGCATCATGGTCAGAGTCGCTGATGAGGGTTTTGCACTGGTAATTCCGGATTTCTGGAAGGATGTTCACCAGGTTGGAGGATACTAGGAAAAAGTCTAGCCAGGAAGGTGTCCTTGGGTACGTTGGTCTGCCTTGTGAGATTACTACAAGTATGCTGGTCGAAGTTATCCATTCCATTATTGTTGTGCCTTCCTCATTTATTATTGTATCCCCCCATACTTGGTGTCTAGCGTTGAAATCGCCGCCAATAATTCCATATGTGTGCTGATTTACAATACCGTTTAGTATTCCTAGGTCGTGTTTGGTGTCGACTGATCTTGCTTTACATTTGTTGTAGCTGCTGATCACCATTAGTGTTTCCGTTGGGGTTGTTTGGATTACCACTCCTGTTGCTTCGAACGTCGTTAGTCCAGCGATTCTTGATTTTCTGGCGGTGATATTTTTTCGTACGAGAATTGCTGTGCCTCGTTTTCCTTCTATCTTATCTGTTCTAAAGATGTTGTAGTTCTTGAGGTCTATTCTATTTCGGCTGGTGAGCATTGTTTCGCTAATGAGCGCGATGTCTGGCTGGTTGGTCTTCATAAAGAGGTGGAAGGCTGTTCGTCTATGGATGCTGTATAACGAATTAACGTTATACGCTATCACACGCAGTTTTCTTATGTACTGCATAACTGGAACAAAAAGGTCGCTAGCGCCACTGATTTTTTTTCTTCGCTCAATCCAGAGTAGTTCGTGGGAACAGCATTACGGGCCTTCTTCATTATGCTGACTAGATCTGTTCCGAAGACTCGGTGGACTTCGTTATTGAGGTCGACTCTTCCGGTTGGATTAGCACGAGCTGCTTGTTGTTGTCTTTGTTTTGCCGCAATAGTAGGGGATTGTTGCTGTGGGCTCGTTCTCGTTTGCTGCTTGAAGGAGAGCTTCTTATAGATATCGTTGACTACACAAGATTTGTCGACCTCTATGACAAAGCCGTTGAATGCCTTTCCGTTAGCCCTTGGTGATTTAAAGGATGAAACCTTCAGCGCTGGGATTCCTTCATTTTTGAGCTCCTCTTCAATTTCAGATATGCTGTAAGAGTAGTGGATACCTTTTAGTAGCATGATGATCTTCCTGTCTTCTCGAGGTGTGAAGGTGTGGTGCTGAATTTTTCTTAGTTTGAGGAAATCTCTAATAGACTCAAATCCATCTCGTGTAGATGCGTATTGATGTTTCTTAGGGCAAACACGATGTTGGGTCCCTTGGCGAAACGGCTTATTTCAGCAATGTTCCCCGAAAAACAGATGATTGGCGGCATTCCTACTTTCTTCGTTGGGGATGACGTTCCTGGTTGGGAGTTTGGTGTAGTCGGTAATGGTGGCTTGGCATTGGTTGTTTGGGCTGCTACTTTTGGTGCCGTTGCTGCTGTCTTCGTTGTTGTATTTAATAAGGCTGTCTCTGGTGGGCTGCTGGTCTTTTCCGTTTTGGTTTTTTTTGTACATGTAGTCTTGGGTTTTTTTGCCCTTTTCCTTCCTGGTAATGGCGATGAGCAGGAGCTTTCGTCTTCGTCTGTAGCTGTTGCGTCCGTGGCAATTTCGTTATTTGACGACGTTGACGAAGATTCGCTAACGTCACTTGTCATTGAGACGTTGTTGTCCTCATCCTCAGAAGATTCTTCAGGTTCCGCTTTGGTTACCCTTGTCATGATTTTATTGACCTCGTTACTAAATGTAGCTCCGAGGTCGTTTTTAATTCGGCGAAGTAACTGCTCGAGTGCCGCAAGGGCGGATTCAGGGGAGAATCGCTCGGGCATTTTACCTCACTTTTATTGCTTTTTGGTTTAATTCCTTTTGATAATTTTGTGTGGGTTTTATTGCTATAGGTTTTTAGCGCAGGTAGATCCTTCGCAGGTATCGCTGGCTGCTTTTTTTATTATTTTTAACTTCACTTGCACTTGATTTACTAGCACGAAATTATGTCCACACAGGTTGACTGAATGACAGTGAGTGAATGAATGAATGAATCTTTTGTTTACTTATTTTGAAGTCATGTTAAATACTTAGCAACTAAGGATGACTGCACATTCATACTACATATTCTTATTTATTAAGAAAGAAAAAAAAACATTTTCCATATTAAAGAAAAAATTAAATGGTATTAAATGTAATAATTTAGTTTACTTAAGTCAAGAAACAAAAAACACAAAAATATATATAACAATATATATATAGGTACGATGAAAATATTAAAAAAAGAAAAGTAAATGATACCCTCTGTAAATTCACCCTATGTAAATTGGGTCAAAGTTCCATTCTGATAGGTTCTCTCACTCATTCTAGGACACATTAGCTGTGTTTTATTATCCATGCGGATCTGGATCTGGATCAATTTAATACGTAAAACAAAAACAACACAGGATCTTGCTATTTATCGGGATCATTAATCGTGATCCAAAATGTAATTACAAAACTCACTACCTGTTTTTTCGTGGCGTTGCTTATTTAAATTATAGGAAATTATAGGAACACAATAATATTGCCAGACCAAAATATGAAACACTATTAAGAACACAAAAAATCAATTAGCATATTTTCATATTCGAATAATTTACCACTGCGACTTTTGAGACGTTTTGCTTCGTAATATAATACACAAAAATTAATGGAAATATTAGCAGTACAATACTGTTAATATGTTGCATATTTGAACATAACATTTGAACATAGTTTCTGAAAAAAAAAATATTGAGTGCAAAATGTATGTTGATTTGTATTCAAATGGCAACACCCCCGACACAACAAGCGATCATATTGTGACGTCACATTGTACCCTATATTTGCAATATGGCTGAGTGCCAATCGAAACTTGAAATACCTGGTATCGTCTGTTATGTGTTAAAAACAACTGTTGCCACAACTTGCCACTGATGATCCAGATCGTTTTATTATCAGATCGGATCCGTATCAAGATCATTGGGATAATAATAATAATTGTGGGCACGCCCACAGTTTGCGGATTTTGAAAATATTTACACATGAGCATAAAGGGTCCATAGAGAGTATATATTATAAATTTCAGCTTCCTAGCTCAAACTTTGGATTTTCAAAAAAATTGTTGTATTTATTTGTGGGCGTGTCAGTGGGCGGATTTTGAAAATTTTTTTATCCCGAGCAGTTTTAGGAGTCATAGATCGTATATAAAAAATTTCAGCTTTCTAGCTCAAAATTCGATTTTTTCCAAAATTTTGTTTTTTTGAGTTTGTGGGCATGTCTGTGGGCGGATTTCAAAAATTCGTAAACTTGATTATTTCGGGACCCTAGAGAGTATATGGTTAAAATTTCAGCTCTCTAGGTCCAGTTTAAAGGCCTAATTTTTGCCGACGGGCGGACGGACGGACATGGCTAGATCGACATTACTATCGATGCTGATCATAAATATAGTAACTTTTAGGGGTCTACGGGCAATATTAAGGTATGTTACAAACTATGCGTCAAAATTAATATACCCCTAGAATAGGGTATAAAAAGGTATATAAAGGAAAAAGGGTATAAACTATCAGAGAAGCTTATCATTATTGCCGTTCCAAATCGGCGTAAAACTGTTGTTCCTTCATTCGATTCCAAAATATAACTTCGCACAAACGAATGACTGAAGAAGCTATGCTTGATATTGATCAAATGAGTGGCTTCATATTCTTATTCGGTATATAAAATCGGTCTGTACAGGAAGGGAGGTGGCTTTAGCCGGTAAGAATCCGGCACTACCAGTGGACGTCGGACCATTGGTGCCTCTGCAAGGTTTCCACCTTCCACCGCACAAAAAAAATAAAAATATTCTTATTCGGTAATTTAAGTCGATTGTTCTAGGAAGCACTACAGTTCTAGAATTCTGGTATACAATGCCGTCCTAAATATCACCACCAATTGGAGAAGCTGACCAGATTCGTGTTCCTGGATTGCCAAGAGGATGTGGAAGTTTATTTTATTAGTCAGTGTATACAACGCTTATGATAATTTTATGTCAACCATTAAAAATGGTAGTTGAAGCAGAGCGGGAAACGATGCATCCTCCGCGATCTGAGGCACGCGCTCTTAAGATCGCGAGACTCTTCGATCTTATTGAGCTGGAAGACGGCGTGTGACATATGACGGCGTATTCTTTCTACGCAGAATGTTCTTCAGCCTCCCATCTCCTGGCTCGATACTCTTCCCTCACTGGCCTAGTTTTGAATTGCAGCATTTGCAGATGTGCCGTCACCATTTTCTGGTGCGGCGGTGGGGTATTATAATTTCGGTCACCCGCTCTTTGACTCTCCATCCAGTATCGTACGCCGATTTTTCTTATGTCCTTTTTCGATCTTAGGGAAGGCCTTCCTCTACCGCTCTGTTGCTCAAGATCGGAATCAAAGGTTTTCCAGACTGAAGCGTGGATGTGCTTGCGCTGAATATGTCTTACCCACTTCCCACATAATCTAATTTAATTAGGCTTTTTTGGCTAGGGCAATACAGCTGTACAGTCCTTCACTGTATATTCCATCCTAACTCCGTTGATGGGACCGAATATTACTCCCAGATATACAATATATATACAATATTTTTATTTGTACTCAAATTGGTAGGACGTATAAATGTTGAAGAGCAGTGGTCCTAGCTTAGAGCCTTGAGCTACACCGGCTCTGATAGGTCTCGTCCTTGACCGGCTATATATCCAGACGGAGTCAAATGCCTTCTCCACATCCAGGAAGCATGCGACAGTGACTTGGTGGTTGTTGAGGGCCCTTGTAACATCATGGTGGAGTTTCATCAAAGGGTGCAAGGTTGAGTGCTTCTCGCGAAATCCAAACTGTATAGCTGGTAGGATGTTCAGTGCATTAGTGACTGACTTCACTCTCCGCAGTATGAGTTCCTCCAAGATTTTACTCACACTACTGAGAAGTGAAATTGGTATATATCCCATGACGCTGTTGTGATCGCCCTTCTTAGGAATGGCTATTATCCTTGCAGTTTTCCATTTTGCGGGGAAGTAGCAGCTACTGATGCAGTTATTTAGCAGTATGGATAGTAGAATCATGACGGCGTGGGGCATCTTCTTCAGCACAAAATTTGAAATTTGATCAGGGCCTAATGATTTCTTGGAATGACTGCCATGGATGATTTCTGCGATTTCTTCAGGTGTGGACAAGATCTCATTCTCCGTTGGGTCATCGGCTGGATTTGTTTCGCTAAACCTTGGTGTTTGACTGGACCATCGCTCAATATTTTCTATTGTTGAATCGATTTCTGCTTTAAACTCAGCGTCATTTGGGGGAGAAGGAGTGAAGTTCCCTTCAAAGCAATCTGCTAGTGCATTGGCTTTATCCACTGAGGTTGTTGCTGAGCCTTGTTTGGTGATTAGTGTCTCCGGCATCTTGGCGCCTTTTCCGATGATTCGATTTATTTGTTTAAATGTGTCCGGACCGGGTTTGATATTTTGCAGCCGAGTTTGCATTTGGATGTTATTGAAGTGTTGTACTGCATTTCTGAAAATGATGTCAGTGCATTTTAGTTCGCTCAGGACCATCTGGTAGCAGCTGTTAACGGTGTTCCATTCACGATCTCTTATTCTTTGTAGTCGTTTTCGGAGACGCTGCCTATGGTGGTACAAGTTTTGGATGTGGGGTGGGAGATGGCTGTACCTATCTTTAGATGTCCGGGGTTTCTTTTGTTGGTTAAGTGCACTCACTAACTGTTGCTTCAACATTTTCGATCGCTCCTTCTACTTCTTCATTAGAGAGGTTTCTGTTGGACGGTGGCATTATTAGCCTTTCTTCCACGTCTCTTTGCAGTCGCTCGATATCAAGTTGATTGTAATCAATGTAGTCGCCTTCTGGCCGTGTGTTGGTGAAGATGGGCCGGTTCAGCTTGATGGTGAGTTGCACCGCATCATGGTCAGAGTCGCTGATGAGGGTTTTGCACTGGTAATTCCGGATTTCTGGAAGGATGTTCACCAGGTTGGAGGATACTAGGAAAAAGTCTAGCCAGGAAGGTGTCCTTGGGTACGTTGGTCTGCCTTGTGAGATTACTACAAGGTTATGCTGGTCGAAGTTATCCATTCCATTATTGTTGTGCCTTCCTCATTTATTATTGTATCCCCCCATACTTGGTGTCTAGCGTTGAAATCGCCGCCAATAATTCCATATGTGTGCTGATTTACAATACCGTTTAGTATTCCTAGGTCGTGTTTGGTGTCGACTGATCTTGCTTTACATTTGTTGTAGCTGCTGATCACCATTAGTGTTTCCGTTGGGGTTGTTTGGATTACCACTCCTGTTGCTTCGAACGTCGTTAGTCCAGCGATTCTTGATTTTCTGGCGGTGATATTTTTTCGTACGAGAATTGCTGTGCCTCGTTTTCCTTCTATCTTATCTGTTCTAAAGATGTTGTAGTTCTTGAGGTCTATTCTATTTCGGCTGGTGAGCATTGTTTCGCTAATGAGCGCGATGTCTGGCTGGTTGGTCTTCATAAAGAGGTGGAAGGCTGTTCGTCTATGGATGCTGTATAACGAATTAACGTTATACGCTATCACACGCAGTTTTCTTATGTACTGCATAACTGGAACAAAAAGGTCGCTAGCGCCACTGATTTTTTTTCTTCGCTCAATCCAGAGTAGTTCGTGGGAACAGCATTACGGGCCTTCTTCATTATGCTGACTAGATCTGTTCCGAAGACTCGGTGGACTTCGTTATTGAGGTCGACTCTTCCGGTTGGATTAGCACGAGCTGCTTGTTGTTGTCTTTGTTTTGCCGCAATAGTAGGGGATTGTTGCTGTGGGCTCGTTCTCGTTTGCTGCTTGAAGGAGAGCTTCTTATAGATATCGTTGACTACACAAGATTTGTCGACCTCTATGACAAAGCCGTTGAATGCCTTTCCGTTAGCCCTTGGTGATTTAAAGGATGAAACCTTCAGCGCTGGGATTCCTTCATTTTTGAGCTCCTCTTCAATTTCAGATATGCTGTAAGAGTAGTGGATACCTTTTAGTAGCATGATGATCTTCCTGTCTTCTCGAGGTGTGAAGGTGTGGTGCTGAATTTTTCTTAGTTTGAGGAAATCTCTAATAGACTCAAATCCATCTCGTGTAGATGCGTATTGATGTTTCTTAGGGCAAACACGATGTTGGGTCCCTTGGCGAAACGGCTTATTTCAGCAATGTTCCCCGAAAAACAGATGATTGGCGGCATTCCTACTTTCTTCGTTGGGGATGACGTTCCTGGTTGGGAGTTTGGTGTAGTCGGTAATGGTGGCTTGGCATTGGTTGTTTGGGCTGCTACTTTTGGTGCCGTTGCTGCTGTCTTCGTTGTTGTATTTAATAAGGCTGTCTCTGGTGGGCTGCTGGTCTTTTCCGTTTTGGTTTTTTTTTTTTGTACATGTAGTCTTGGGTTTTTTTGCCCTTTTCCTTCCTGGTAATGGCGATGAGCAGGAGCTTTCGTCTTCGTCTGTAGCTGTTGCGTCCGTGGCAATTTCGTTATTTGACGACGTTGACGAAGATTCGCTAACGTCACTTGTCATTGAGACGTTGTTGTCCTCATCCTCAGAAGATTCTTCAGGTTCCGCTTTGGTTACCCTTGTCATGATTTTATTGACCTCGTTACTAAATGTAGCTCCGAGGTCGTTTTTAATTCGGCGAAGTAACTGCTCGAGTGCCGCAAGGGCGGATTCAGGGGAGAATTGCTCGGGCATTTTACCTCACTTTTATTGCTTTTTGGTTTAATTCCTTTTGATAATTTTGTGTGGGTTTTATTGCTATAGGTTTTTAGCGCAGGTAGATCCTTCGCAGGTATCGCTGGCTGCTTGTTTTTATTATTTTTAACTTCACTTGCACTTGATTTACTAGCACGAAATTATGTCCACACAGGTTGACTGAATGACAGTGAGTGAATGAATGAATGAATCTTTTGTTTACTCATTTTGAAGTCATGTTAAATACTTAGCAACTAAGGATGACTGCACATTCATACTACATATTCTTATTTATTAAGAAAGAAAAAAAAAACATTTTCTATATTAAAGAAAAAATTAAATGGTATTAAATGTAATAATTTAGTTTACTTAAGTCAAGAAACAAAAAACACAAAAATATATATAACAATATATATATAGGTACGATGAAAATATTAAAAAAGAAAAGTAAATGATACCCTCTGTAAATTCACCCTATGTAAATTGGGTCAAAGTTCCATTCTGATAGGTTCTCTCACTCATTCTAGGACACATTAGCTGTGTTTTATTATCCATGCGGATCTGGATCTGGATCAATTTAATACGTAAAACAAAAACAACACAGGATCTTGCTATTTATCGGGATCATTAATCGTGATCCAAAATGTAATTACAAAACTCACTACCTGTTTTTTCGTGGCGTTGCTTATTTAAATTATAGGAAATTATAGGAACACAATAATATTGCCAGACCAAAATATGAAACACTATTAAGAACACAAAAAATCAATTAGCATATTTTCATATTCGAATAATTTACCACTGCGACTTTTGAGACGTTTTGCTTCGTAATATAATACACAAAAATTAATGGAAATATTAGCAGTACAATACTGTTAATATGTTGCATATTTGAACATAACATTTGAACATAGTTTCTGAAAAAAAAATATTGAGTGCAAAATGTATGTTGATTTGTATTCAAATGGCAACACCCCCGACACAACAAGCGATCATATTGTGACGTCACATTGTACCCTATATTTGCAATATGGCTGAGTGCCAATCGAAACTTGAAATACCTGGTATCGTCTGTTATGTGTTAAAAACAACTGTTGCCACAACTTGCCACTGATGATCCAGATCGTTTTATTATCAGATCGGATCCGTATCAAGATCATTGGGATAATAATAATAATTGTGGGCACGCCCACAGTTTGCGGATTTTGAAAATATTTACACATGAGCATAAAGGGTCCATAGAGAGTATATATTATAAATTTCAGCTTCCTAGCTCAAACTTTGGATTTTCAAAAAAATTGTTGTATTTATTTGTGGGCGTGTCAGTGGGCGGATTTTGAAAAATTTTTATCCCGAGCAGTTTTAGGAGTCATAGATCGTATATAAAAAATTTCAGCTTTCTAGCTCAAAATTCGATTTTTTCCAAAATTTTGTGTTTTTGAGTTTGTGGGCATGTCTGTGGGCGGATTTCAAAAATTCGTAAACTTGATTATTTCGGGACCCTAGAGAGTATATGGTTAAAATGTCAGCTCTCTAGGTCCAGTTTAAAGGCCTAATTTTTGCCGACGGACGGACGGACGGACATGGCTAGATCGACATTACTATCGATGCTGATCATAAATATAGCAACTTTTAGGGGTCTACGGGCAATATTAAGGTATGTTACAAACTATGCGTCAAAATTAATATACCCCTAGAATAGGGTATAAAAAGGTATATAAAGGAAAAAGGGTATAAACTATCAGAGAAGCTTATCATTATTGCCGTTCCAAATCGGCGTAAAACTGTTGTTCCTTCATTCGATTCCAAAATATAACTTCGCACAAACGAATGACTGAAGAAGCTATGCTTGATATTGATCAAATGAGTGGCTTCATATTCTCATTCGGTATATAAAATCGGTCTGTACAGGAAGGGAGGTGGCTTTAGCCGGTAAGAATCCGGCACTACCAGTGGACGTCGGACCATTGGTGCCTCTGCAAGGTTTCCACCTTCCACCGCACAAAAAAAATAAAAATATTCTTATTCGGTAATTTAAGTCGATTGTTCTAGGAAGCACTACAGTTCTAGAATTCTGGTATACAATGCCGTCCTAAATATCACCACCAATTGGAGAAGCTGACCAGATTTGTGTTCCTGGATTGCCAAGAGGATGTGGAAGTTTATTTTATTAGTCAGTGTATACAACGCTTATGATAATTTTATGTCAACCATTAAAAATGGTAGTTGAAGCAGAGCGGGAAATGATGCATCCTCCGTGATCTGAGGCACGCGCTCTTAAGATCGCGAGACTCTTCGATCTTATTGAGCTGGAAGACGGCGTGTGACATATGACGGCGTATTCTTTCTACGCAGAATGTTCTTCAGCCTCCCATCTCCTGGCTCGATACACTTCCCTCACTGGCCTAGTTTTGAATTGCAGCATTTGCAGATGTGCCGTCACCATTTTCTGGTGCGGCGGTGGGGTATTATAATTTCGGTCACCCGCTCTTTGACTCTCCATCCAGTATCGTACGCCGATTTTTCTTATGTCCTTTTTCGATCTTAGGGAAGGCCTTCCTCTACCGCTCTGTTGCTCAAGGTCGGAATCAAAGGTTTTCCAGACTGAAGCGTGGATGTGCTTGCGCTGAATATGTCTTACCCACTTCCCACATAATCTAATTTAATTAGGCTTTTTTGGCTAGGGCAATACAGCTGTACAGTCCTTCACTGTATATTCCATCCTAACTCCGTTGATGGGACCGAATATTACTCCCAGATATACAATATATATACAATATTTTTATTTGTACTCAAATTGTGTTACATTGTCTATTAATGCTATTTACAATTAATTAATAGCCGCGTTTTATTATCCCAATGATCTTGATACGGATCCGATCTGATAATAAAACGATCTGGATCATCAGTGGCAAGTTGTGGCAGCATTTGTTTTTAACACATAACAGACGATACCAGGTATTTCAAGTTTCGATTGGCACTCAGCCATATTGCAAATATACGGTACAATGTGACGTCACAATATGATCGCTTGTTGTGTCGGGGGTGTTGCCTTTTGAATACAAATCAATATACATTTTGCACTCAATATTTTTTTTTTCAGAAACTATGTTCAAATGTTATGTTCATATATGCAACATATTAACAGTATTGTACTGCTAATATTTCCATTAATTTTTGTGTATTATATTACGAAGCAAAACGTCTCAAAAGTCGCAGTGGTAAATTATTCGAATAAGAAAATATGCTAATTGGTTTTTTGTGTTATTAATAGTGTTTCATATTTTGGTCTGGCAATATTATTGTGTTCCTATAATTTCCTATAATTTAAATAAGCAACGCAACGAAAAAACAGGTAGTGAGTTTTGTAATTACATTTTGGATCACGATTAATGATCCCGATAAATAGCAAGATCCTGTGTTTTTTTTGTTTTACGTATTAAATTGATCCAGATCCAGATCCGCATGGATAATAAAACACAGCTATTATTTCCGACCAAGGAATTCATCCTGATCCAACAAAATCAGCTGTTATGAGTAATTACCCCTGGCCTACCAATGCTGACGAAGTTAGAAGATTCGTAGCTTTTGCAAACTACTACCGAAAATTTATACCCAACTTCGCTACAATAGCTATTCCTCTCAATAGATTACTTAGGAAAAATGTAGAGTTCAATTTTAATCAGGACTGTGAGAAATCATTTCAACTTTTAAAAGCAATCCTCACTAGTCCCCAAATTTTACAATTTCCGAATTTTGAGAAGGAATTCATTTTACGGACAGACGCCTCAGGGTTTGCCTTGGGGGCAGTACTTTCAAATTTCGATGACAAACCCATTGCTTATGCCAGCAAAACTCTAAATAATGCCAAGAAAAATTATAGCACTATTGAAAAAGAGTTGCTTGTTGTAGTGTGGGCGATAAAACACTATCGACCCTACCTTTTTGGCAGAAAATTTAAAACTCTAACAGACCATAGACCACTAGTATATCTTTTTTCCCTTAAAGAACCCTCAAGTAAGACTAACCAAATTCCGACTACTAGTTGAAGAATACAACTTTATTGAGTACACACATTGAGTACACATCCGGAAGGGATAACTGCACTGCCTTAAGTCGCGTAAACAGGGATTCCACAAAACTTAAGCAACTCCAGATCTGCGTAATTACAAGGTCACAATCGAAGACAATGCGATAAATGAAAACCCTGTACAAGACACGGAAGGGAAGAAAAAGAAACAGGCCACTGAAGAAGAAAAGAACAATCAAATTATCACGGAACTGATCAAACCTCCAGAACACGGGCATAAAATAATTGAGTTAAAAATAATAAATAGTTTCGAGGACGATGAGTACCCAGTAAACGGTACTAATATAATCCTGGCCCAAACAAAGTTTTGGCATATATCCCAGAGAAAAATTGTGTACTAATAAGAAGGTCCAAGGAAAGCACTATAGCCGGATCAGCATCATTTGGCAAAATGTTGTTGAGGGACGTGCAGGGACCTTGCGGACCGCTGGATACCTCCAAGGATGGCACTACAGCTAGTTCGGCATCAATTGTCAAATTGTTGTCGAGGGACGTGCAAAGCATTTGCGGACATCTAGCCATTAATAAATTATATATTACTAAACAAGAGATTGAAAAACTCACAGACGGCCGTCGAGAATATAAAATTCACGAGTTACAGAAAATCTTAGGAGACGTATTCAAAGAAAGTAATGTAAAGGTGCACCTCATAAATAATTGTATCGAAACTACCAGGGCCGGCCCAACCATATGTGCAAGATGTGGAAATGCACAGGGCGCCGAATTCCGGGCGCATTGCTAGGAGTAAGAAAAATTAATTTTACCTTGCGCGGATACTGCAATTTGCATTTAAAACAAAAAACTTGTTCATTTAACCCCAAAAAAGCAACATCCATAACAACTGTGCTGAATTTTTGCACATTAACTCATATCACTTGAAATATTGCAACTTCAAGAAGAATCTAACTCAAAATAAAAAAAAATCACACTAAACAAGTTCATTTCTTACCTACCTACCTAATCTCAAAATATTCCACCCTGTTCGTGTAGGAATATTTTTTGCACATCTACTTACATTAAAAAAATGTAGTCGCGCTACTTCACTGTTTTACTATAAAGGCTGCGGATTAAATAATAACACGTCTCTTTATTCTTCTTCTTAACTTAAAGTATATATAATACATAACTTATAAATATATGTACACTGTAGTAAAAATGTAAAAGTTTATATTCGGACTGTAATATTACTTCTCTCCTTAGTGTACCAACAAATGTAAGTCCGCCATTTTTGATTTTGCAACTCACGGCGAGCTGTCACTTGCGGCCGCTTGCTTCTCTCTCTTTTTCTTTTGGTTGTTTTCGGTGGCGGACGCAAAAAGAGACATTATTAAGAATCTAATTTTACGAATTACCTAACTAAAATAAATAAAAGATAATACTACTAAAACCTCAGATGTGGGGTTCCCAATAAAATTAAAACAAAATTTTATTTATATCGCGTGTGATCGTTAGATAAACCACAGATTAAAAATGCCGGAAAGGCTAAGTAAAGCACAAATCATCGACGATCTAAACAGTGCCAACATTGAAGTTCCGGCCACCGCTACCATCGCACGGCTACGTTTCTTGCACGAGGATACATTCGGCGTCGCGGAGTTTGTAATCTCCGACGACATAACTTCAGGCGATGGACGCCCAACTCCAACTTCAGTACCTTCTGTGATGACTCAAGACGTCATCTGTGCGATGCCGTGTAATTCTTCTGCTTCCGATCAAAATTCTACTTCTGCTTCTGTGGGAGCAAAAACTTCTGCTGGATGTGCTTATACGCCGACTTCTGATCCAGTTACCGCCACATGCGCTCAACGAGTCATTTCTGATTCAGGCACACGTGCTTCTGTGAGACCATCGACATCTGCTACGCACGTCCCTAGGCTCGCTACAGCAAACGTGCCGTCTTTCGAAGGCGCTGTTTCCGACGAAGAAGACGAACGAGTGCTAGCTCGATTGGAAAGAAGAAAGCGTATTTTGGAACTACAAAGAGAGCTACGGGAGATGGAACTAGTTGCAACGCCTGGGAGACGAGTGGATTTTTCCGACATCGAGAACGCTTTCTCTCCATTTTCTGGTGACGACGAATATAGTGTGAAAAAGTGGATTGCTGACTATGAAGACGTTGTCCAATCGTTAGCTTGTGACGAACGCACCACATATCTTAGTGCTCGCCGGCTGCTAAAGGGGACCGCCAAAGTGCTTCTTCGAACAGTGCGTGTTGACAGCTGGGCCTCCCTGAAGAACCTGTTACTGCAAGAGTTCGACAGGCATATGAGCAATCGGGAGGTATATCAGAAGCTTAGTCAGCAATCACCTCGCAAAGACGAATCTTTGTTACATTATGTTTTGTCAATGCAGGAGATTGCCTCACATGCTGATATTGGAGAGTCCGAACTAGTTGAGTTCATCATTGAAGGCTTGGGAGATTCATCGTCGAACATCTCAATCTTGTATGCTGCTAAATCCATCGCCGAACTCAAGAGCCTCTTGCCGAGGTATGAGAAACGGAGACTGTATAAGCCACCATCGTCTTCGGCAGCAAGAAGTGTTTTTTTCGCCAACATCGAGTTTGACAACACATTCCAGTAAGAGCCACAACTTCCGCAAAAGGACAGGACAGGTGTTACAACTGCTCCAATTATGGGCACTTTGCAATTAATTGCCCAGAGACAAAACGACCACCAGGTTCGTGCTTTCGTTGCTTCGACACGGGCCACACTTACAAGAACTGCCCAAAAGCAGCGAAGAAGATGAGACAAGTTGGCGCTGTGAACCCGGACAACAATGCCCTTAAGGCCAACGAAACTAGTAGTGATGAAGACGAAGAAGTAGTCCAATCTTTGAAAGCCGTACAAATGGTAAGCGTTTCTTTCTTTTTATCAGGAAATAAGTGCACTCCTTTTTATACCCTATTCTAAGGGTACCTATATTAATTTTGACGCATAGTTTGTAACATACCTTAATATTGCCCGTAGACCCCTAAAAGTTACTATATTTATGATCAGCATCGATAGTAATGTCGATCTAGCCATGTCCGTCCGTCCGTCCGTCCGTCCGTCTGTAGCCAAAAATTAGGCCTTTAAACTGGACCTAGAGAGCTGAAATTTTAACCATATACTCTCTAGGGTCCCGAAATAATCAAGTTTACGAATTTTTGAAATCCGCCCACAGACACGCCCACAAAATCAAAAAAATCAAATTTTGGAAAAAATCGAATTTTGAGCTAGAAAGCTGAAATTTTTTATATATGATCTATGACTCCTAAAACTGCTCGGGATAAAAAAATGTCAAAATCCGCCTACTGACACGCCCACAAATAAATAAAATAATTTTTTTATACCGTATTCTTAGGGTATATTAATTTTTGAAAATCCAAAGTTTCAGCTAAGGAGCTGAAATTTATAGTATATACTCTCTATGGGCCCTTTATGCTCATGTGTAAATATTTTCAAAATCCGCCCACTGACACGCCCACAATTAATTTTTTTTTTTAAGTTCAAAGTTTGAGCTAGGGAGCTGAAATTCATAATATATACTCTCTAGGGGCCCTTTATTCTCATGTGTTAATTTTTTTTTAAATCCGCCTACTGACACGCCCACAATTAAATAAAACAATTTTATTGAAACACCCAAGTTTGTGCTAGGGAGCGTTTTTTTTTTTTTGATAAAATCCTTTAAATGTTATATAACAAAATATGTAGAGCGTTCTTAACAATTCAACCATACTTAGACTTTTGTCACGCCCACTTATGAGGGATAAGAATAAGAATAGGGTATCCAACAGTTCGCCCAAGCGGACTGTAGCCCGTCCCTATGTTTTTAATTGTAACTCTCTTTTGGATACCGGTAGTCCGGTTAGTTTCGTTCAGAAATCGCTGTTGCCTCAGGATATACCCCTCGGAAAGTTGTCATATTCAAGTTATAAAGGATTAAGAAATACCAAATTATATACTTACGGTACGGTTTCAAGTTTTGTTATTCTTTCCGAATGTAAAAAGAAAATTTCGTTCTTGGTCATTCCAGATGAAGCTATGCCAGTGCCTTTGTTGATAGGCCACGATGCACTTCAGATATTTAACGTCACTTTGCAAATGAACAAAAGGGGAACATCTTCAGAGCAACTTTGTATTTCTGATTTTAATAAAGACTATTTGAAGTATATGCATTTGTGCACTTACGTTCCGACAGAGCCAACTAAGCTAATTGATCAGTGTAGTGATGATTTAAGTTATGTTAAAGTCAACCCCTTACGCAAGAAAAAGTAACGATTCGGTTGGGGGCGACTCTGTTCTTCTGGATGATGATGGGTTTCGTGAGATTTGTGCAATAGAGCCTACGTTAATTAATGAGGAGTTGAATGTTGGACCGAATCTTGACATTGCATCAGCGAATAGAATTCGGTCTCTGGTCGTGGAGTATATCAATTTTGACAGATCAAATGTGAAGCCATTAGATTTTGAGATGCGTATCCGACTTACGAATGATACTCCCTTCTTCTGTTCTCCGCGGAGACTGTCATTCGCTGAAAAGCGCGAGGTAAACAGTATTGTTAAAGACCTCCTAGATCGGAGGATTATTAAGCCTAGTGAATCGCCGTATGCATCGGCTATTGTTTTAGTCAAAAAGAAAACTGGGGAAACAATACTGTGCGTTGATTATCGGGCGCTTAATAAGTTTACGGTGCGGGATAACTATCCGCTTCTCCTTATCGAAGACTGTTTGGAGTATCTCGAGGGAAAGAAAGTGTTCACTTTGCTAGATTTAAGGAGTGGGTTTCACCAAGTTAAGGTTTCTTCCGACTCAACTCATTTTACTGCATTTGTAACTCCGGATGGACAGTATGAGTTCCTTAGAATGCCCTTTGGGCTTAAAAATGCGCCTAGTGTATTTCAGAGATTCATTTCTAGAGTTCTGCGGCAGTTTGTTGAGGCAGGTTCAATTATGGTATATATGGATGATATAATTATCGCAAGTGTTAACTTTAGTGATCACCTTCTGTTGCTAAGTGCCGTCCTTCAGTGTTTAGCAGGATACGGCTTGGAGCTTAAGTTATCGAAGTGTCACTTCGGATATTCTAATATAGAATATCTCGGCTATAGGGTAACGGAACATGGCATCCAGCCTAGTGACTCGCATTTGAGGGCCATACTTAATTATCCGGTACCAACAAATAGCAAGGAGCTGCATTCCTTCCTTGGTTTAAGTTCGTACTTCAGGCGGTTCGTTTGTTCTTTCTCACGAGTAGCCAGACCGTTGTATAATCTCCTGAAAAAGGATGTCCCCTTCGAGTTCTCCTCAGAGTGCTTAGAGGCTTTTCGTTACTTGCAGGATTCCTTAATATCGTCGCCTGTGTTATCGATTTATAATCCAAAGCGAGAGACCGAACTACATTGCGACGCTAGTTCGCTTGGTTTTGGTGCCGTCCTTCTGCAAAGGCAAGATGATAAGAAATTTCATCCAGTGGAATATTTTTCAAAAAGTATAACTCCCCAAGAGTCAAGATATCATAGTTTCGAGCTTGAGACTCTTGCAATCATTCTGGCTTTGAGACGTTTCTGCGTTTATTTGGAAGGAATTCCGTTCACGATAGTCACTGATTGCAGCTCGCTTACACTTACGCTTAATAAGAAGACTGTAAACCCGCGAATCGCAAGGTGGGCACTTGAATTGGAAAATTATAATTATAAGGTTATTCACCGTAGTGGGGTCAGAATGGGCCATGCAGATGCATTGAGCAGATGTTTTATGGTGTCGGTTGTGAGTTCTGAAGATATTGACTTCCAGTTAAGGACTGCTCAAAGTCAAGATCCAATAGTTTCCGCATTAAAAGACAAATTAGAAAAAGAAAATTCCAAGTCCTTTGTTCTTCAGGATGGCATAGTGTTTCGAAAGGATCGGGTTGGAAAACTTATGTTCTATGTTCCTGTCGGCATGGAGGACAACTTGACACTTCATGAGAAAATTGGTCACTTAGGGGTCACGAAGTGTTACGAACAAATCAAGGCGAACTATTGGTTTTCTGGTATGCAGAAAAAAATAGAGCAATTTATTAAGAATTGCGTCAAGTGTATAATGTATTCTTCGCCTGCTAACACAGTTGAACGGAATCTGTTTAATATTCCTAAGGAGCCTGTACCATTCCATACACTTCATCTGGACCATTTCGGACCTCTACCTGCGATTCGGTCAAAAAGAAAGAACATCCTCCTAGTTGTTGATGCTTTTACGAAATTTGTTAAACTCTACCCGGTCATATCGACGAGTACGAAGGAGGTGTGTGCTTCGTTGAATAAGTATTTCGATTACTATAGTAGACCGTATAGGGTAATTACGGATAGAGGTACATGCTTCACTTCCTTGGAATTCAGCTCTTTTCTGTTGGATAGGAATATAACTCACGTTAAGGTAGCGGTTCAGTCGCCGCAGGCAAACGGTCAAGTTGAGAGAGTGAATCGAGTGCTGACAGGTATGCTTGGGAAACTTTGTGAATCGGTACAGCACGATGATTGGGTTCAGAAACTGTCATTGGTAGAGTATGCATTAAATAATACCGTGCAAAGATCCGTGGGTACCACCCCTAGCAGACTATTATTTGGTGTTGATCAGAAGGGTCCTGAGGTGGACAAACTTTTGGAATTCCTACAAGAAAAGGGTATAAACTCTCCAGTTAGGAATTTGGCTGAGGATAGAAAGCGAGCTTCCGAATCAATAGCAAGGGTTCAGCAGTACAACGCACGAAAATTTGAAGAACACCATCGCCCCGCACCTACGTACTTAAGAGGGGATCATGTAGTTATCCGGAATATTGATAATACGGTTGGCGTAAATAAAAAACTAATACCTAAATACAAGGGCCCATATTGTATCCACAAAGTACTACCTCATGATAGATACGTCGTTAGAGATATAGAGAATTGTCAGATAACCCAGTTGCCGTATAATGGCGTTGTGGAAGCTAAGAATATTCGTCTATGGAAGAAAGATACTGATCAGTTAGTTTGAAGGCTGTAATAAGAAGCGCTTATCAATGTGTTATTTAACTTTTATATTATAGTTTTGGTTATGATTAAAATGTGAGATGTTTCAGTTGAGTAGATCGAGGTCGATCTAGATGTCAGATTGACCGAGATGTAGTAAAAATGTAAAAGTTTATATTCGGACTGTAATATTAATTCTCTCCTTAGTGTACCAACAAATGTAAGTCCGCCATTTTTGATTTTGTAACTCACGGCGAGCTGTCACTTGCGGCCGCTTGCTTCTCTCTCTTTTTCTTTTGGTTGTTTTCGGTGGCGGACGCAAAAAGAGACATTATTAAGAATCTAATTTTACGAATTACCTAACTAAAATAAATAAAAGATAATACTACTAAAACACGAATATAAATATGGTATATATGGCTTATAAATATTGGTACATGAGTATAAATATGGTTTGACAGTGTGAGTTGCATGCTTAACTCTGACAATAACTACTACAATTCGTCCATCCTGACCATTAAGATCACCTGATCTTGCAAGATTACAATCAATCATTCGCTTTGTTTTTGTTCAACCATTGTTTCATATTGCCGACCGCCCATACTCCTTGGTAAGGTAGTCGCTATTGTTGAAACCCGTCAACATCTTTAAGTAGATACCTGCCATTGCGTAGGATCTTTACAATCTGGTAGGTTCCTCTAAATTTTGGTATCAGTTTTTTAGACGCCCCTGGGTGCGAGTCAAATTTTTTTATCATAGCATAGTCTCCTACGTTATATTTCGTTGGCTTGCATCGTTTTTTATCTGCGTATCGTTTGTTGTATGCCTGCGACTTCTTTTGTTATAAAGCTGCTTTGCTACGTGTCTTCACCAGGTCGCTTACATTTCTCGATTCTAGCTCTGTTAGACTTTCCTTAAGCTCATCCGACCACTTGCCTTTCTGATTCACTCCAAACAACATTACACTCGGATGTCCTTTTATAGTCCTACCCACCGTGTTATTGAGTGTATGTTCGACTACCTCAAATACGTGGCCCCAAAATTCCCCTTCTTCTGGTTTAACTAACTTGGCTATCATTGGTCCTAAGCTCCTGTTAACTCTCTCTACTTGTCCGTTCGCTTGTGGGGAACATGTCGCAACCTTTATATGTTGAACACCTTCTTCAGACAAAAAATCCTTGAACTCTGCAGAGGTAAAGCAACTACCTCTATCTTCGGTCTACTATATGCTCTAAAATAGTTTATTTACCTCTTTTGTATTTGTAGTTTTGGTCGGATAGAGTCTCACGAACTTCGTCAAAGCATCTTCTATTACCACTAGTATGTATTTTTTTGCCGTTCTCGATTTATCTATTGGACCATAATGATCTACATTTACTACAACGAACGATTTTTCTTCTTTAGGGGTGTTGTGAATGAAACCTTCTTCACGGCCTTGTTTAGCCGAAAAAGCAATACATTTCAAACACTTTTTTATGTGCAATCCTATTTTCTCTCTCATTTTGGGAAACCAGTAACTTTTCGACACTAGCTCTAACACCTTATCTGTACCTACATGACCTACTTCGTCATGATATTTATATAAAACATGACTTTCCATCGCTTCCGGTAGACAAAACACGACACTGCTATCATTTTTCTTTCTATATACCGCTCCGTTTCTCATCTCGTATAAATTATGGTTCGATCGTTCTAACAACTCTTTGACCTTAACTATATTTCCGTCTTTTCCTTGGCATACTATTAGGTTTTCCTCGAAAGTATTCGTTTCGATCGTCAGGATATTTGTCGATCTACTTAACGCATCGACGTGTTGCATACGAGTACCTGCCCTGTGTGCTAGTGTGTAATCAAAATTTTGTAGCTCTAACGCCCATTTGGCTATTCTAGGGTTAAGTTCTTTTTTGTTTAATGTTAGGGTCAACGAATTACAGTCAGTTACGATCTTGAACTGTTTAACCTGTAAATATACCCTAAAACGTTTTAAAGCACTTATTATTGCCAGCGCCTCTAACTCAAAACTATGCAACTTTGCCGTCGTTCTCTTTGAAAAATAAAAAATCGGATGTAACTTCCCGTCTTGCTTTTTTTGTAGCAGAATCGCTCCAAATCCTTGTGCGCTTGCGTCGCAATGAAGTTCTGTTTCGTCCTTTGGACTATACAGTGCCAAGACCGGAGCTTCTATCAATTTGTTTTTCAAGCTTTCAAAAGCCTTTAACTGTTCGTCACCAAACTTGAATGCTCTTTCTTTTTTGGTAAGATCGTACAGTGGTTTCGCTATGGTTGAAAAATCTATAACGAATCTACGAAAATAAGATGACAAACAAAAAAAAACTTTGTACTGCATGGGTTTTTTGTGGAATCGGAAATTTTTTTACAGCTTCGATACCCCTATCATCTGCCTGTATAACCTCTCCCGTAATCGTAAAAGCTAAATATTTTATCTTCTTTTGTAAAAAATTGCACTTATCTATCCTTAGTTCCAATTTATTTTCTACCATCCTCTTCCAAACTTCAGAGAGTATCCTAAAATGGTCTTCGTGTGTCGTCGTAGCTATCATTGTATCGTCTAGGTATACTATAACTTCATCGTTTCTAATCATGTCTGCAAATATTTTATTAATGTGTCTCTGAAAAGTTGACGGCGCGTTTTTTAAACCAAACCGCATTCTCAAAAATTCGTATTGCCCTAAAGGTGTTATGAACGACGTATATTTTGATGCACTTTAATTTACCGCGATCAAACTACTTTTTAATATACTAAATTGGCGGAAAACAAACGCAATAAATTTAATAGAAATTTGCGGCCGCCACCGCCGAAACGAGAAATCACCGAACTGTCAATGAGACAAAAAAAACGAATAGCGCGAGTGCAACAATCAGCAATTAAAGTGCTGATTTCCCGGTAGCTCAGCACGGGGTGGGTTCAGGGAGAAAAATATTACGATTTTTGTACCTGCACCAAAGAAAAGTGAAGGTACTTACTGTGGTGGGCAATATATAATTTATATTCCCTAGATCAAGGATCTAAAAAATTAATCAAATAAAAATGGGAGCCAGGTTAATTGTGAAACCAGGAATATTCAAAAGAGGAAAACGAGCGAACCAAGAAACCAAAAAAATTAAGAAATAAAAGCGATTTTTTTTTTTTAAAACGTTATAAAACTCCGTTGGAGTACGGCAAATTTTATTTACGTTACTGCACAGCCGAGGGGGAATAAAAAAAAATCCCGGAATAACGCACGATCACTTTTCCCGAGGGATGGAAAATATTCCAAAATTACTTGGTCGCGTGTCCCGTTGTTTATCGGGAAGGTTCGAAGGCACTACCCTACCGAGGTTTATAATTCTTCTTTTTCTTCCAACTAACACTTCTAACTAATTAATATAATACTTAACTTTTTTTCGGGTTAATTTCCTCAACCCCTTTTTCCTTCTTCCCGTAAATTGCTGGGTGTGGTCCCGCTATGACAAAGGTCCTATTGCTCCTGCAGTTATCCGGAGCACCCACTTACTTTATTTTATTTTATTTTTTATCTTTCTTTCTCGAACTTCCTTTTGCTCGCTTTTACTTTTACTTTTTTTTGACAAAACCCGTTCTAGACGTTACAACCGAAAACTTTGACTATTTCGCTGCCTGGGCAACCAAGAAGTGATCTTCCAGCTGACTTTGTCCATTTCGTCGGCCGGCATCCTCACTCACACATCCATACATACATACATGGGGAAGCAGAGCCAACGACAGTTCAACAAGACCATTCAGCTGTGGCGCTGGAGTGGTCAACTGTTTCGTACTCTCCCATTCTCACACATACTTAGACCATTTGGCGGTCCATGTCCTCTTCAGCTACACTATGTACTCTCACATCAGTGCGCTGACATGAACCCGCTAATGTTCTCACGCCCTTCAGGCGACCTCTCACTCAGTGAATTCGCCCATTGCTCTAACTCAGCAACGAACAAACCCTCCGACCGACCCTGGATCTGCCTTAATTCAGCCCATGCCCTTTGACGTTTCGCGAAGTAAACAAACGTGCATTCGAGAATGAAAAAATAGTTTACCAACCAAATGTACCCAATTGCATTTGTGGTTAATTTAAATAATATTTCCCCAAAAGATCCAAATCTTTAGGATAATTTCAGAAGAAATAGAATGGCGACCTTTTTAACATCCCTAGAACCAGACGCAACAATCGTTTAGGAGTGGAGGCAAAAAAGAGCTGGTAAGTAAAAGGTTAATTAATTCTAAATTATTTCCCTATTCTACCTCGGTGGAATGATGCGCAGATTTTGGGGGAAAGGGACATGTTGATCGTGTGTCAATCCTTACAGAGGTTTAATTTACGTTGGGCTCGCAGCCATTTGATTTTAATTTGTGTTTCAATTTGTTGCTCAGCCAAGTTTGGTGCGCTGTCCGAAGACATCCAATTTCAATGTCCACTTATGCTTCGGTGTTCTTCTATCTTCTTGGTTTCGTGGTGATATGTTTTGTGTTCCTCGTTCGTGTTTTGCCGGCGGTGTTGTTGTTTTTGCGTTTGTTATGAGGGTGTTTCACAGGGCCGTCCACCCGCACTCCTCTGCTGCTCCTTCGGTGCTCCCACGACGGAGTTGGGTCAAAAGGGAGCGTCATCCCTTCCCTCATCTTTCGTGGCTCACTACCGTGTCTATGGTAGATCTTTGTTCGCTTTTGGGCCTTTGGCTTACTCGGACCGTCCGCCCGCGCCCGCGAATTTAATTTCAATTTGCAGGGTGGATGTTTCGGTATGTTGTGTTATGTCCACCCCGCCGTTGCAGACAATTCATCTGGTTGCAGAGTGCTTTTTTGTGGCACTCCGCCTTTACAGACCGTCCGTCTGTAGTCATTTTGACAGACCGCCCGTCTGTATCCGCTTCCACAGACCGTCCGTCTGGATTCCTCTCCACAGAATGTCCGTCCGTCTGGTTTCACCGACCGTCCGTCTATATCAGCTCTCTCTCTTTGGGTCTGGGCCTCCTGCCCTTCAAGTCACCTGTGGTGGTTGCTCCCCAAGGCTCCAAAAACGTGGACCCATGGCTGATGGGACCATGATTGCCCCTCCACTTCTTCAGACCGTGGGAACGCAGACCGAGGGAGTGTAAAAGGAGGGTCAAGGGAAAAAGAGAATGGCTCTTGTTGCGGGAAATTCGACCGCAACAAATCCCACCCTCACCTCCAAGGAAATGTGCTTGGTCTTCGAAGAACCCCAAGCCATTTCCAGAGGCTAAGGTAAACAACACAACAGTGGAACGGTTTTCCCATCATTGGCAAATTTGCCTGTCTAGACTTCCAATAAACAAGTAAAGATATATTCCAAAAACTACATTAATTGGGGACTTGCTAGACTAGTCGTCGGCGGCTCTGTGATAGGGCTTAAGGTCCTTCACATGCCATGTGCCGCGATCTCTTTCGTTATCGTCGATCAAGGTATACGTCCACGGGGAAACGCGTTTCTTTATTCTAAACGGGCCGACAAATTTCGGCGCAAGCTTCGCGGCATAATAGTTAGCAGCATCGGACAACGCGAAGTTTCTTCGCCATACAATCTCATTCGGGAGATATTGGACATCTCTCCGCCTGAGATTGTAAGCTTTCGCGGACGTCTTGGCTGCGGCAGTTAATTTTCTACCTATGTCTTCCCTAAGCTCGCTAAAGCGGTTCTCTACCGCGGTCCTATCATGTTCCCCGTCGCTTCTAACTATACCCTGATCTTGACCTAAACTCTGACTACCTGAACCTTCTCTCCTACTAAGAGTGGCTGCTCTGTCGTCGTCGCCTAGCTCCCCGAGTTGATCGCTTACGGCAGTTATAACCCGTCCGCAAGTAACCATCTCTCTTCCAAAATTTGCATAATACGGTGTTATGCCTAGCACGTCGTGCTGTGCGGTGCGTATTACACACGCTACCTTCGCCAACTGCGAATCCCAACCTCGATGATTTTCCGAGACATACGCCCTCAGCGTTGTCTTGATTATTTGGTTAATGCGCTCCGCAGGATTAGCCTGCGGATGGTAATGCGCTGTGTATTTGAGCTGTGACGCGTACGCCTGGCAAAGCGCTTTCAATTCCCTGCTCCGGAATTGTGGGCCGTTGTCACATACGACCACCGATGGAACGCCAAAAAGTAGGAAGACAATGTCTTCAAGTTCCCTGCAGACTGCTTTAGCGGTAGCAGATCTCAACGCGAAAAGGATTGGACATTTTGTAAAATAATCTACAACCGTCAAGATGTAAACGAAACCCCTACTGGACTTGGGAAGTGGGCCTACCAGATCTACACAAATCATTTCCCAAGGCCTCGAAATTCCAACCCTCTCTTTCATTAAACCAGCCGGTTTCTCGTTCACCGGCTTCACCTGTTGGCAGACGCTTCAACGCTTAACGTAACTAGTGATATCTTTTTTGATTTTCGGCCAATAATATTTACTTCCTACCCTAGCATATGTTTTACGGACCCCCATATGCCCTGTTAACGGACTATCATGACATTCTCTTAAAATCCCTAATCTGCCTGCTTTCCCCACTACTAATTTCCATTCGTTGTTGTCCACGTGGACCACGATATGGTTCGCTTTAATGAATTTGAAAAGTCGACCATTGTCGACTCTCCATGCTGGGTAAGCCAGTGGATTCGACTCAACAGCTGACGCCATCTTCGCCACCCAAGGGTCCATATCCGCTTCTGAGACCTCGGCTACCACCGGGACTCCTCGCGACAACATATCCGGAACGACATGTTCTGTCCCCTTTCTGTGGACGATTTGAAAATCAAACTGCTGTAGTCTAACTGCCCAGCGCGCTAATCTACCCGACGGATCCTTAAGGTTACTTAACCATACCAAAGAGTAATGATCAGTCACGACCGTGAACCGAATTCCTTCGATGTACGGTCGCAACTTCTCGATCGCCCATAGTACAGCCAAGCACTCCTTTTCGGTCGTCGAATAGTTTCTTTCGCATCTATTGGGGGATCTGCTAAGGTAACAAACGACCTTCTCGCCCTCTTCAAATTCCTGCGACAGTACGGCCCCGATACCAAAATCTGACGCGTCGGTTTACACCACAAAAGGTCGCTGAAAATCCGGACACGTCAGGATCGGTGCTGTCACTAGGCATTCCTTCGCCTTTCTGAAGCTTTCCTCGCATTCGGCGGACCAAAGAAACTTCTTACTCTTCTTCAACAAATCTGTCAAAGGGCGAACTAGTTCTGCGAAATTGGGTACAAAGCGCCTGTACCAAGAAATTGTCCCTACAAAGCTCCTAACTTCCTTCACGTTTTTCGGTGCAGGAATCTTAACCATGCTTTCCACCTTTTCTGGATCGACGTGAAGTCCATTGCTATCAACGACGTAACCTAGGAATTTTAAAGAAGATCGACAAAAGTTGCACTTCTCCCGGCTAACTTTTAATCCCGCCTCACATAAACGCTTAAAGACCTCTTCTAGTATCTCAAGATGTTGTTGAAAAGAATTGGTGACGATAATAATATCGTCTAAGTACACGAAGACGTGTGGCTCGAGATCGGCACCAAGGACGCTGTCGATAAATCTCTGCCACGTCGCCGGTGCATTATGTAAGCCGAAAGGCATTCGCTTGAACTGGAAGAGACCCCTATTTGGAACCGTGAAGGCTGTGAGCGGTCGTGATCCCTCCTCCATCGGGATCTGCCAGTAGGCGGACTTGATGTCTAATGATGTGAGATATTTTGCATCTCGAAGCTTGTCTAGGGTCGTTGAAATGTAAGGCAGTGGATAAGCATCCCTATCTGTAACCTTATTTAGTTTTCTATAGTCGACGCAGAACCGAAAAGACCCATCCTTTTTCCTGATAAGAACAATTGGAGATGCCCACGGACTGCTTGATTTTTCAATAACTCCCGCGTCTAGCATCTCCTTCAGCTCTTTATCAATGTGGACCTGCATTGCAGGCGAAACCGGGTAATATCGTTGCTTTATCGGTTCGGCCGACGTCCTAATTTTGTGTTCAACCAATTGGGTACACCCTAAGCCCTCTGGCATATTCCGGAAGATTTTCTCTTCTAACATCTCCAGTTGCCTTGCTTGATTTTCGTCCAATTCGGACTTTTCCTTAAAAATGGAAATCGAACAAACCGACTGTTGACTCGAGAAATTCCACACGCCTGATCGCAAATCCGGGACTACACCCGACAGTGCCCAAAAATCTGCACCAAGGATCATCACGTGTGGTAGAGCTGGTATTACCAAACACTCTTAAAAGACTGATTTATCCCGTACCCCAATTGGAAGAGACACTACCCCCAAAACTTCTATACCCGCCCCATCTGCTAAAGCTACTGAGCTTATCCTACTCTTCGACAAAACTAACCCTAAATGTTTGAGAATATCCCACCCATCCCTACAGACAATGGTGCGTGAAGCACCGGAATCCAATAACCCGAAGAACTGAATTCCATAAATGGAAACGTTTAAAAATGGCCGATTGTCTAACCCGTTTGCCTCGAGAGTGAACCCTAAATGAACTTGAGGTACCAGCTGGTCGTCAGCAGGCGACCTAACTAGTTGCGACGGCGCTCCTGTCCTGCTGTTCCAGGAGTCCGTTGCGCGTTTCCCGCACAACGTCGGCAATCCCTACGGTAAACCCCTGCTGCACCACAACCGTAACATCTCTTAGGAGCAGAACACCTATTTGAGAAATGACCCTCACTACCACAATTAAAACAACGCATTTGCCGACGTTGCTGGTTGTCTTGAGTGACAACCGAAACTCTTGGTTCCTCTGTGCTGATGTATGCCAAATCTGGCTCCAGCAAATGTCTGTTGCGCGTCGTTGGTGGTGGAGCAAATGTTTCCACATTCGCCCGCACCGTCTCCAACTTGCGCCCCAAAGCCACCAAATCACTGACACACTTGGGATCCGCCAATCCCAATTGCGTCTGATAAAATGGCGCCAGGTTCCGTTGCAGAATCGAAAGCTGTCTCCGCTCCGAAATCGGTTCCGAAAGTCTTCCGAACATGTTCTGCAACGTTGCGACGTAAACACCTATCGACTCCTCCTTCCCTTGGGCTCGTCGCCTAATCTCCTCTAATAAGAGATCGTCGTAATTGGGAGGGAGAAACTCAAATTTCAACTCCCGAACAAGTTCCTGCCAAGAAGAGACCGACTTCCTAATCGCCCTAAACCAGAGAATAGTCTTTCCTTCCAAAAGTTCCACTGCCGACCTAAACAACTGTTGGACTGAAACCCCCCTTGCTTCTTGAAGTTCGTCAACCCTTTCCAAAAAGGCATTGACGGAAGCACCGCATCGATCCCCAGAAAACCTTAAGTCCCATTTGGACAAGTTTTCAATTCGTTCGTTGAGAAAAGGCTGCTCACTTCTCCCACCATCGTTTGGCTGGAAATTCCTATTCCTGCCAAAGGCGGAGGTCGATGGTGGCGAAGGGTCCCGGTTCATCCGTCTGGGTGGAGATGAGTCCGCCCGTGTCTGCCGCTTTAATCTAAGCCTGCCCTCGTCCTGGCTTTCGTCGTCGTGGCTTTCTTCGTCCTCGCTTTCCTCGATGTCCCCGAGTAAGCCCAAGAGCTCGGTCTTCAGCCTCTTCTTTTCTTCGACTTCGTCGCTCGTCGAAGCGTGTGACCTGCCAATCCGAGTGATCGCCCACTCAATCTTAGTTTCGAGTTTTTTGAACTCGGGAGATCCCCGCTCAGGTCGGCTCGATATGAGCGCTCTGATCTCCATAATTTTTTTAACGACTGCATCCTGATCCTGTTCAAAAGTGAATGGATAATCTTCAAAACTAGCTACTGGGGACCCCCGCCGCTCAAGAGCTCTGGCCGCTCGTAGAGACTTACACATGGGATCCACTTCCCCCGTCGACAAACCCCTACACTCGACCTCATATGTCAACTCTCCTTTGACAAACGATTTATATCCATAACTAACGAGAGAATAGTGGTACAAGTCAAATAACAACTGAACAACCAACAAAATTGACCCGATTAAGAAAGATATGTACGCGATAGACAGCAGGCGAAATTAAAAGCTATGTAGGTAAACAAACGCGGCAAGAAAAAACTATTCTACGCTGAGGAATAGGCAAATGTAAAGTCTAAGAGAAAAAGACCAAAATTATTTTGAATGTCTATAAATGTATGTACCGAAGAGCCGACGCAAAATATGTATGTAGGTATATGGGTAAAATCACAAGCAAGGAACAAATATATTTAGGTATATGGTAGGTATATAAATAATCAAAAGCCCCCGAGAAAACAAATAGGTAAAGGTATAATTAAAAAAATAAAATAAGAGATGGGTATAGGCAAATGTAAAGTCTAAGAGAAAAAGACCAAAATTATTTTGAATGTCTATAAATGTATGTACCGAAGAGCCGACGCAAAATATGTATGTAGGTATATGGGTAAAATCACAAGCAAGGAACAAATATATTTAGGTATATGGTAAGTATGTAAATAATCAAAAGCCCAACCCAGCGGAAACAAATAGGTAAATGTATATTTAAAAAATATAAGACGATCCCAAAAAATTAAAAAAATATAAGTCAATATGGTTTTATAATATATTTATTTTTTTTTAAGTACCTATATGTCGTTTATATGTAGTACGAAGAGAAAAAAAATCAAAAAGCAAAGATTCCACCTACTTGTTGATAACCAGGCGAGTTACCTCTGGTTATCTCCCTCACTCCTACTAAATGTAACCGCTGATCAAAAACCCGTACAAAATGCACCAAATACCGCACACGAAATCCCACGGTCAACTAGCGGTTGTTGTATATAAATTCCTCTACTTTTCTATGCAGCCACTCGAAACTGTGAAAAATAAAAATTAAAAGAAGTAAAAAGAACTTGCAATGGAAAACACAAACTTCCCTAAACAACACAACACTATGAATATTATGTCGGCCCAATGGACCCCCCACGCTTGTGCGGACAATTTTCTATTATATATATTTTTTTCCCGAGAATTCTCGCGAACACGATTTAAAACAAAAATGCCCCACGTTGGGCGCCAATTTGTTGCACTTTAATTTACCGCGATCAAACTACTTTTTAATATACTAAATTGGCGGAAAACAAACGCAATAAATTTAATAGAAATTTGCGGCCGCCACCGCCGAAACGAGAAATCACCGAACTGTCAATGAGACAAAAAAAACGAATAGCGCGAGTGCAACAATCAGCAATTAAAGTGCTGATTTCCCGGTAGCTCAGCGGGTTGGGTTCAGGGAGAAAAATATTACGATTTTTGTACCTGCACCAAAGGAAACTGAAGATACTTACTGTGGTGGGCAATATATAATTTCTATTCCCGTGTAGATCAAGGATCTGAAAAATTAATCAAATAAAAATGGGCGCCACACAATTTTAAGGTTAATTGTGAAACCAGGAATATTCAAAAGAGGAAAACGAGCGAACCAAGAAACCAAAAAAATTAAGAAATAAAAGCGATTTTTTTTTAAAACGTTATAAAACTCCGTTGGAGTACGGCAAATTTTATTTACGTTACTGCACAGCCGAGGGGGAATAAAAAAAATCCCGGAATAACGCACGATCACTTTCCCCGAGGGATGGAAAATATTCCAAAATTACTTGGTCGCGTGTCCCGTTGTTTATCGGGAAGGTTCGAAGGCATTACCCTACCGAGGTTTATAATTCTTCTTTTTCTTCTAACTAACACTTCTAACTAATTAATATAATACTTAACTTTTTTTTCCGGGTTAATTTCCTCAACCCCTTTTTCCTACTTCCCGTACATTGCTGGGTGTGGTCCCGCTATGACAAAGGTCCTATTGCTCCTGCAGTTATCCGGAGCACCCACTTACTTTATTTTATTTTTTTCCTATTTTCCTTTCTCGAACTTCCTTTTGCTCACTTTTACTTTTACTTTTTTTGACAAAATCCGTTCTAGACGTTACAACCGAAAACTTTGACTATTGCGCTGCCTGGTCAACCAAGAAGTGATCTTCCAGCTGACTTTGTTCATTTCGTCGGCCGGCATCCTCACTCACACATTCATACATACATGGGGAAGCAGAGCCAACGACAGTTCAACAAGACCATTCAGCTGTGGCGCTGGAGTGGTCAACTTTTTCGTACTCCCCCATTCTCACACATACTTAGACCATTTGGCGGTCCATGTCCTCTTCTGCTACACTATGTACTCTCACATCAGTGTGCTGACATGAACCCGCTAATGTTCTCACGCCCTTCAGGCGACCTCTCACTCAGTGAATTCGCCCATTGCTCTAACTCAGCAATGAACAAACCCTCCGACCGACCCTGGATCTGCCTTAATTCAGCCCATGCCCTTTGACGTTTCGCGAAGTAAACAAACGTGCATTCGAGAATGAAAAAATAGTTTACCAACCAAATGTACCCAATTGCATTTGTGGTTAATTTAAATAATATTTCCCCAAAAGATCCAAATCTTTAGGATAATTTCAGAAGAAATAGAATGGCGACCTTTTTAACAAAGATAACCATCCCTAGAACCAGACGCAACAATCGTTTAGGAGTGGAGGAAAAAAAGAGCTGGTAAATAAAAGGTTAATTAATTCTAAATTATTTCCCTATTCTACCTCGGTGGAATGATGCGCAGATTTTGGGGGAAAGGGACATGTTGATCGTGTGTCAATCCTTACAGAGGTTTAATTTACGTTGGGCTCGCAGCCATTTGATCTTAATTCGTGTTTCAATTTGTTGCTCAGCCAAGTTTGGTGCGCTGTTCGAAGACATCCAATTTCAATGTTCACTTATGCTTCGGTGTTCTTCTATCTTCTTGGTTTCGTGGTGATATGTTTTGTATTCCTCGTTCGTGTTTTGCCGGCGGTGTTGTTGTTTTTGTGATTGTTATGAGGGTGTTTCACAGCGCCGTCCACCCGCACTCCTCTGCTGCTCCTTCGGTGCTCCCACGACGGAGTTGGGTCAAAAGGGAGCGTCATCCCTTCCCTCATCGTTCGTGGCTCACTACCGTGTCTATGGTAGATCTTTGTTCGCTTTTGGGCCTTTGGCTTACTCGGACCGTCCGCCCGCGCCCGCGAATTTAATTTCAATTTGCAGGGTGGATGTTTCGGTATGTTGTGTTATGTCCACCCCGCCGTTGCAGACAATTCATCTGGTTGCAGAGTGCTTTTTTGTGGCACTCCGCCTTTACAGACCGTCCGTCTGTAGTCATTTTGGCAGACCGCCCGTCTGTATCCGCTTCCACAGACCGTCCGTCTGGATTCCTCTCCACAGACCGTCCGTCCGTCTGGTTTCACCGACCGTCCGTCTGTATCAGCTATCTTTGGGTCTGGGCCTCCTGCCCTTCAAGTCACCTGTGGTGGTTGCTCCCCAAGGCTCCAAAAACGTAGACCCATGGCTGATGGGACCATGATTGCCCCTCCACTTCTTCAGACCGTGGGAACGCAGACCGATAAAAGAGGGAGTGTAAAAGGAGGGTCAAGGGAAAAAAGAGAATGGCTCAATTTTACCGCGTCTTCATGCATGTAAACATGAAAAAACCCATTCTTGAGGTCTAGCTTAGAAAAAATGGTCTTATCTACCAGTCTGTCTAGCAAATCGTCGATCACCGATATCGGGTAACTATCTTTTGCAGTCGCTTTATTTAACGTACGAAAATCTATGCACATCCTAAGATCCCCTGTCTTTTTCTTTACCAATACTATCGGCGACACGTATTCAGATTCACTTTCTCTAATATACCCTTTACCAAAATATTCGTCTAGCAATAAACTAAGTTCGTTTTTTTCGGCATACGACAAACGACGCGGTCGACAATGAAACGGTTTCACATCATTCAGCGTTAAATTCATTTTAGTTTTAAATACCGGTTCCCTAGGGCGATCGGCAAACAAATAACTTGACTTATACAATGTTTTAAGTTTTTCTTTATGAACATAACATACGTCTTCACCAACTTCTAGATCCAATTCTGAACTATCATTATCTTTACAGTCGATTAACATGAGCTGTTTTCCAAAATGTTCACTATCATCTTCTATTTCCTTTGAGCAAGTTATATTATTTTCTAACTGTGTAACTAGTTTAAATTTTCCACTTTTTAGGAAATCGCTCCCCAAGATTGCCTCATAACTCGTCGATCCATCGTCTATTACCATAAGATTTACTCTTATTCCAACTTTTTTTATAAAAAACCACGCACGACAACATTCCATATATTTTAAGCAAACTTTTATTTAAACCGAAATATTTTCTTTTTCTGTTACATTTAGATATGGATATATTAGTCGGTATACACGATCTTCTAACCATACTTATCGGACTTCCGGAGTCTATGAGGCAGTCTAAGGGAATACTATCACTATCAATTGTAAACTTAAAATACAAACGTCTTACGTAATCACTGGATATGTCATCTTCTGACAACTGATGTAGTGCTGACTTCCTCTTTGGCCTAGAACACACATTTGCCACGTGTCCCACCGAGTTGCAATTATAGCACCTGACTGCAACTCTTTGTCCGTCCACTTGTCTATCTTTTGCCGTTCTATCTGCTGTCAATCCCGTCTGTCTGTTGCTTAATGTACTAGCAGTCGATCTTGTTTGCACCTTCCGCTGAGTGACTTTGCCGAACGCTCGAAGTAGTCCTGCCTTTGTTGTATACACCTGGACACGGGCATATAACCTTATGTTGTCATCAGAAAATCCCTCAATCGCGTATTCAATCCATTCTTCTTCGTCCATTTTCAATCCAATCGCCAGTCTCACTTTGTCGTAGAAATATTCACTGAAAGTTTCGCTCACTTTCCACTTTCGGTTTTCGAATCTTTTTCTCATCTCCATTTTGTTTTGTTTTGTACCAAAAACTTCTTTCAACTCCTCTGTCAGGTTATCTATGTCGTCGTTTAAAAAATTATGTTGTGCGTACAACCATTCTTGGGCCTTGCCTCTCATTTTGCCTACGAAAAGTGCGTGTAAATTTTTTTTTTCTCCACACCGTACACTTCTTCGACATTTCTTAGCAGTGCCAGCCACATATCAACACCTATCGTTCCGCTGAATTCCGGCAACATCACCTTCCACAATCCAATTTGTTGCGCCACGTTAAACTCTCCTGTCGTACCGTCCGATCGTTTTTCACCACCTCATGACTTAGCTTCTGCTCTATCATTTGATTTTCCGATCCGTTGCAACAGTTCATTTCCTCTCATTATGACGTTTTTCTTTTCCCCAGCTGCAGTGATCTCTTCTTGTAGTCGTACGTCTTGTACCTCTTCTTCTGCGTTGCCGTTACTTGGATGTTCTAATCGCACATCTGCTGCTATGAATTCGTCTGGATTCAGTACTGTGTCTTTTATTACGAAGAGAAAAAAAAATGTTATTTTTCGCGGTGACTGAACAAGCGGCGACAAAAAAAAAATTTCGCGGTGACTGAACAACCGGCGAGACAACCAACTTTGTGGTAAACACACAATCTGTAATACCAATTTTATTTTGCACTCAATTTCACTTGTGGCAAGGTATTATTTTATTTGTTCTTTTTTTTTTTTTTTGGTAATCCCACTTCTGAGTAATTGTAGTCGCGCTACTTCATTGTTTTACTATAAAGGCTGCGGATTAAATAATAACACGTCCGATTCCTGTGAATGCGATCAAAAAACTGACGCTCTCTCTTTATACTTCTTCTTAACTTAAAGTATATATAATGCATAGCTTATAAATGTATGTACACGAATATAAATATGGTATATATGGCTTATAAATATAGGTACATGAGTATATAAATATGGTTTGACAGTGTGAGTTGCATGCTTAACTCTGACAATAACTACTACAAACATAGGGACGGGCTACAGTCCGCTTGGGCGAACTGTTGGATACCCTATTCTTATTCCTATCCCTCATAAGTGGGCGTGACAAAAGTCTAAGTATGGTTGAATTGTTAAGAACGCTCTACATATTTTGTTATATAACATTTAAAGGATTTTATCAAAAAAAAACGCTCCCTAGCTCAAACTTGGGTGTTTCAATAAAATTGTTTTATTTAATTGTGGGCGTGTCAGTAGGCGGATTTAAAAAAAATTAACACATGAGAATAAAGGGCCCCTAGAGAGTATATATTATAAATTTCAGCTCCCTAGCTCAAACTTTGAACTTTCAAAAAAAAAAAAAATTAATTGTGGGCGTGTCAGTGGGCGGATTTTGAAAATATTTACACATGAGCATAAAGGGCCCATAGAGAGTATATACTATAAATTTCAGCTCCCTAGCTGAAACTTTGGATTTTCAAAAATTAATATACCCTTAGAATAGGGTATAAAAAAATTATTTTATTTATTTGTGGGCGTGTCAGTTGGCGGATTTTGAAAAATTTTTATCCCGAGCAGTTTTAGGAGTCATAGATCATATATAAAAAATTTCAGCTTTCTAGCTCAAAATTCGATTTTTTCCAAAATTTGGTTTTTTTGATTTTGTGGGCGTGTCTGTGGGCGGATTTCAAAAATTCGTAAACTTGATTATTTCGGGACCCTAGAGAGTATATGGTTAAAATTTCAGCTCTCTAGGTCCAGTTTAAAGGCCTAATTTTTGGCTACAGACGGACGGACGGACGGACGGACGGACATGGCTAGATCGACATTACTATCGATGCTGATCATAAATATAGTAACTTTTAGGGGTCTACGGGCAATATTAAGGTATGTTACAAACTATGCGTCAAAATTAATATAGGTACCCTTAGAATAGGGTATAAAAAGGAGTGCACTTATTTCCTGATAAAAAGAAAGAAACGCTTACCATTTGTACGGCTTTCAAAGATTGGACTACTTCTTCGCCTTCATCACTACTAGTTTCGTTGGCCTTAAGGGCATTGTTGTCCGGGTTCACAGCGCCAACTTGTCTCATCTTCTTCGCTGCTTTTGGGCAGCTCTTGTAAGTGTGGCCCGTGTCGAAGCAACGAAAGCACGAACCTGGTGGTCGTTTTGTCTCTGGGCAATTAATTGCAAAGTGCCCATAATTGAAGAAACGCAGTTGATAGCTATACTTGTGATTGTAGGGTTTTCATAATTTCGATTTTGTTTTCCTTCCGTTCAAATTCCAGCAAATCCTTTGTAATTCCGCCCGTTTTTAATTTGGTGTGTGTTTTAAATTGGGTCGGAATTGAGCACAGGGGTGATTGACTGTAAGCCTAAAATTAAAAAAAAAAACATAGGGACGGGCTACAGTCCGCTTGGGCGAACTGTTGGATACCCTATTCTTATTCCTATCCCTCATAAGTGGGCGTGACAAAAGTCTAAGTATGGTTGAATTGTTAAGAACGCTCTACATATTTTCTTATATAACATTTAAAAGATTTTATCGAAAAAAAAACGCTCCCTAGCTCAAACTTGGGTGTTTCAATAAAATTGTTTTATTTAATTGTGGGCGTGTCAGTAGGCGAATTTAAAAAAAAAATAACACATGAGCATAAAGGGCCCCTAGAGAGTATACATTATAAATTTCAGCTCCCTAGCTCAAACTTTGAATTTAAAAAAAAAAAAAAAAAAAATTAATTGTGGGCGTGTCAGTGGCCGGATTTTGAAAATTTTATACCCCGAGTAGTTTTGCGAGTCATAGATCATATATAAAAAATTTCAGCTTTCTAGCTCAAAATTCGATTTTTTCCAAAATTTTGTTTTTTTAGTTTGTAGGCGTGTCTGTGGGCGGATTTCAAAAATTCGTAAACTTGATTATTTCGGGACCCTAGAGAGTATATGGTTAAAATTTCAGCTCTCTAGGTCCAGTTTAAAGGCCTAATTTTTGGCTACAGACGGACGGACGGACATGGCTAGATCGACATTACTATCGATGCTGATCATAAATATAGTAACTTTTAGGGGTCTACGGGCAATATTAAGGTATGTTACAAACTATGCGTCAAAATTAATATACCCTTAGAATAGGGTATAAAAAGAATCTAAGTAGGTACATGTACATAGTTCAAAAAAGTCAAAACAACAAAAATTCCACCTCGTATGTGCAGGTTTTAATTATTGCACATTCGCTTGCAAAATTTTCATACGAAAATATGTCAAACAAAAAATTCATTACGACGGAATCGTATGGGTAGTCTGTGGTATGGTTTAGAGCGTGCAGGTTTTTGATTCTACACACAAGAAGAATCGTAGTTATTTTTGTCGTCATTTATCGAATTTATTTTTTTTACTTCTCATGATGGCTATATGATGTGTTGGTGAGAGGGGTGCGGGATATTGTTGGTAAATTATTTGTTGTTTTTAATGGAAGTTGGGATAGGTTATGTCATATTGCAAGCAGGAGTATTTAAAAATTTAAATATGATGTGTTGGTGAGAGGGGTGCGGTATATGGTTGGTAAATTATTTGTTGTTTTTAATGGAAGTTTGGGGTTGGTTATCGCATATTGCAAGGAGGCCGTAACATTCATCAAAGAAAAGGGGTATTCATTCATAATCGGTATCAAAAATCATATTATGTGCATATTGCGATTGCAATGTTACACAATTAAATCTCGGAATATAAGCATAATTTTTTCATTTGGTTTTTCACAAACAATTGGTTTGGGAAGTTTGGGCAGCTAAATGTAGGTAATTGATTAATGTATTTTTTTTGATACTTTAATCGACACAATCTCTGCATAACTTACATGTTTTGGATGCTGTTTTATGAATACGGATTTTTGCATAAAAGCTGGAGAAATATTTAATATTAAAAATAAGAAGATATGAAATCATTTCGAGATGTTAAATCGAATTCTATTGAAGAATGCTCTAAGTTGTTTGCGTTGATGGGTGTGTGGAGTAGGTAGGGAACCGGCACTGGCGGTTGGCCACTTCAACTCCAAATATTAGTAATAATTACTGTAGTTTATCTTCTTTTTTATAATATTCACGGTTGAAATATCCCACCTTCAGAATATTCTTTTTTGTGAGTGTCCAGAGGTGTCCAGAGTTTTAATTTTTGTGAGTTAATAAATGATGATATTTTCCTGGGATAGGAAAATATCATCATTGATTCTGCAGACAAGAAGACACAATGTATGGGATTTCTCATATCTCATTTACGAAAAAAGTAACAAATTTCTCTTACAAAGAGAACGAGTAGATTTGTTGTGAAAATATACTACTCTCTTCGACTTATGCATCCGATTCTGATGTCGGGTTTTCGGTGTGTGCAGTTTGAAATCCTGCACATAGGAAATTTATGACTTATGTGGGTTTAATTTATTTCTCTTCCATCTTTCTTAAATAGAAGAGTGGGAATTTTATTTTGAGTGGCGGCGGTGGGTGGAAGAGATGAGTAGAAAACAACAAAAACAAAATTGCAATGCTTTTGAAAGTCCTGTCTATTGTGAAAAAGGGAAAGATGCGAGGGAGAACGTAGTCTTTCTAAACTTAAAATTATTAAAAATTGTCTCAGGTCAACGATGACTCAAGAGAGATTGGCAGGCTTATCTATAATGTATATAGAAAAGGAACTATTAAAATCTTTAGACTGTGATGATCTTATTGCTGAATTTGCCAAAGCTAAGGCCAGAAAAGCAAGTTTCCAAGTTAAAAGGTTTCTCTCTGCACATTTCTTCGCTGCGTTTTATTTATGGTTATACTTTTTTTCCTTTAAAAAGAATATCTAAAGTTCCTTAAATGAATTTCTTTATTATTTATTTATTTTGTTGATACATACCTACATATGTTTTTATAGCAATTTTTTATATTTATTTATTTTCTATTTATTTATTATTTTAATTTATTTTATTTATTTATTTGTTTTAATTATTAATTTTCTATTAAGACATATAAACATATATGTAAATATACATAGTTGTTTTTAATTGTGGATTAGGCCTACAGGGGATAACTCAATAAAAAAAACGCATTGAATGTCTACCTCCTGGGTGATGGGGAAACGACTTATGGACGTGTGCAAATTAAAGGGCGCTTTCTGTAAATCTTGCACAGGGCGCTTGCTTGGCTGGAGCCGGCCCTGGAAACTACCGATCCTCAGAGGAAGAAAATATTGCTCAATGACTATCACCTATACAAGTGGACATGCAGCAATAAACCGCATGCTTAAGAACATTAAAAGAAAATATTTCTGGGCAGGAATGCAGAACGACGTGACGACGTTTGTGAAGCATTGCCCAAGTTGCCAGCAAAATAAATATATTTCGCCTAAAAGGCAGCCCATGGAGATAACAACAACAGCAGAATCAAGTTTCGATAAGATATTTCTAGACTAAGTAGGTCCTTTAGATGAATCGGTAAACGGCTACAAATATATTTTAACTTTACAGGACGAACTCACTAAATTCACTGAAGCTATTCCGAAAGTAAACAAAGAAGCTGGCACAGTAGCCAAAGGGCTAGTAGAATACTTAATCCTTAAATATGGAGTTCCTAAAACCATAGCATCCGAACAAAATCTTTAAAGATATGTGCAAACTACTGAGAATAGAACAGATCCAGTCCACGGCATAACATCACGAGAGTATAGGAGCATTAGAAAACTCCCATAAAGTTCTCGGAGCATACCTAAGAGGCTACGTATACTGGCTGGTGTACTTGGTTACCATACTATGTGTTCTGCTATAACACCGCAGTACATGCAGAAACAGGGTATACGCCATTCGAATTGGTATTCGGACGACAATGTATGTTACCTTCGAATCTGACAAAACAAGTGGAACCAAGATACAACTATGAAGACTATGTAATGGAATTAAGGCAAAGACTACAAATTGCTCATAGGGATGCTAGAGACATACTCATAGAAAAGAAGATGCTAGAAAAGATGATTACGATAGGAAAGTTAAAAGTAAGCCAACTAGTTTCGCAGTAGGTAGTTTAGTCTTGTTGAGGAACGAAAATAGGAAGAAGCTAGATCCAATTTACATAGGACCATACGAAGTAGTATCAGAACAGTGAGTGAATTGCGAAATAAAGTACGAAGGAAAGAGGAAAAAAGTCCATAAAAATCGATTAAAGAAATTTTACGAATACGTATTTAGGCAATTTATTTATACTTTTAATTTTTGGAAAAAAAAATTATATACCTATGCATAATGTTAAGTACAAAAAATGATGTCTCTAACATTGAAATAAGAAATTGTATATTCCCTATCTTGTAAAAGTGGCGCGGAAAAGAAGAAATCACGAGACATCATGATTTCTCCTTTCCCCCAGGAAGGGTGGTATGAAGGGATCGCACTAGCGGCCACTTATCAAACAAAGTATGAAGCAATTAAATCATCCCATAACATATTTTGAAAAGTCATCGCACTAGCGATTACTTATCCAACAATGTCTCAAAACATTTAAAATCATTTAATTGCTCACTTCGTAACTCGAACCCTAACATATAAACCTAAATGTATCTCATGCCGATTACGAGTTCAACGATCAAACATACAAATGTATGTACATACTCGAATAATCGTATACTTTGAATGGATCGACGTGCCTATGCTGAACAACAGCACACAGCAAAGCATACAGTATGGGCAATCCATAGTAACACAAAGTAAACAAACACTTTGTATGAACAAGTGAGCACACGACAAAGTATACAGCCGCATGAACAATTATTACTAGCGAAACATTGTAATCGAATACTGTGTGGAATGACGGCGGTTATCCACACGCGGGAAATGCCGAATGGGCAATTATCGATCCATGGATTTTGGGGTTCGAGATACGAAGCGAATACTTTTTGCTGCAACAGCATGTGTAAAAATTAGTATATAGGCGCCAAGAATTTTGAATAAAGTGTCTTTCAACTTTCTGAAGTCAGAGAACCAACAGTTCTCGTTCATACCGCCACTCGCTTCGCTGGACGAAGTCAGGAAAGCTCTCTGATACCCAAACAGGTTCCCCAATCTTGTTCTAGAAGAACCTGAGTCACCCAACATTGCCCTGGTACAGAAGGATATTTACGGCGTCGTACGCTTTATCCTTCAATGCACGTTAAAATCGAACGAGATTCTCTTCGTCGGAAAACCCACAGAGTTCCGTGGTCCGATTGAAGCTCGGTAAGAATAATGGCAATTCCTCGGGGTGGTTGCCATCGAAGGGGCGGAGCTCCTTTAGTACGGACTGTCTGGCAGCTAGATGTCCCATAGAATAACTGGCGGAACCGGCTGCCAATACTGATTACTACTCGTGGTGTCCCACTGTGACTGATACATCACTGATGGTCGTTGCTGGCGTTTTGCCCACTCCCTAGTTTCGGGCTGACTGAAACCTGGCGTAGTTGGATAGACGTTTGCTGGTTCAAGTAGTGGTCTTTGACGCAGTAATGATGGGTGAAAGCTGTCAGCTGTTCGTTCTTGTTGGTGATGCAGACTCGATATAGGCTGGATAATCGTCCCTTCCTGCTGTTGCCGGGGACACAGAATCGATAGCGGCTGGTCGTTGTTGCTTTTGTTGAAGGTTCGCCTTCGCATCCATCCATGTCGAGTTTACAGCTGTTTCATGGCCCTCGGGATTAAAATACCCGGGTTCTGCCCGTTGATTTTCGCCTTTACCCATTTGTTTTAGGTATGGCGTCTCCCTTAGCCATTCCTGTACCTTACTATTCCCATCCCCATTTCCTCGTTCATCAAGTTCAGCAGATGGTACTTTTTGTTGATGTAGTCCTTTTGTAGAGCTCGTTCCTCCTCTATCCTTTGCATTTCGATTTCAATTCGCCCTGTGGGTCCATGCCTAGAACCGATGGACGAGTGCCTCGACAATGTGCGAGCACTGGGAACTCCAGGCGTGGGCACTCGGTCACTGCCAGCTGCTTGTTTTTGATTACCTGATCTGGGTGTAACCGGTGCAGCTACAGCGTGAGCACAGACTATCTATATTAGATAGCCAACTGAGAGAAATTTTTTTCGGATTGCCTACAAGCTGAAAAACTCCACTAAATGGCTTATCTGTAATAGTGTTTGCATGCAAATCAAATGGGAAGCTTGCACACAGATAGGATATTTAGTGGAGTCAGGTGTGAAGTTGGGAGCAAATAAGCAAAATATCGAAATCCTCTCTCAAAATTATGGAAAATGCACTGTGTTAACAAACCGACTTCGTTTCGAGGTGGATTTGTCGAATTTTAATAAAGTACCTGCAAACTTCTTCGTTCCGTGGTGCATTAGTAATAAGTGTAATATATAGTATAAATTGTACATGATAATGTTTTGAATCATTTATAATACTTGTTTTAGAGAAATAATAATTAAAAAACTTAAATATAAATAATAATATATATTTATATATATATATATATATTATTTATATTTTATTTAACTAAATATAAGGATCTAATTATTTTATATAATATAATATTAATATATTAATATAACAATTTATTAATATTATATTATATATATATAAACAGATTATTAATCTATGAATTAAACAATTATTTATATAAATTTATATTATATTTATATAAATAAACGAAAATAGTTTAATTTTGTCAGCTATGTACCCCCTAAATCAGTAGCAAGTAGGATCGTTTGTCGTATATAGGTCGAATATATTGTTGCATTTTTGCTCAAAATGTGACATTAAGCATCAATTAGTCAACTTGCATCTCTAGTCGAGAGCCATATTACCATATAAGATAAAAGCAGTTTGAATAGCTATGGAATGCTTAGTAGATCTGTGTTCTCGAACCTTCTGAACTCAACGAATCTGGAAATTTCGAGAGGTGTCACTAGGAGATATAAATAGATGTCGCAGGAGCACCCAAGACATTCTAGTTTTGAACCGCGATAAAGAAGTGCGATAGATGACAGTAGTGAAAAGTATAGAGAAAAAGTGGAAGTATTGAATAAGAGAAAAGTGATTGTTTATTTAAAGTGATTAATTGTGAAAGTGAATTGTTGGATTAAATAAGTGAATTATTAAAATAATAATCAAGATTTAAAAGACACTGAAAGAGAACTAATAAAGATTACTTAAATAGAATTACGTCTTATCTTTTCGAATCCTAGCCTGGATGCAACATTGGTGTCAGAAGTGGGATAAAACGTATTCAGTGTGAAATTGAAGTGAAGTGAATTAGTTTAAAAAAAAGGGAAAACAAAAATGTGCCGCACATTGAAATTACTACAGCTCAGTATACCGCAGTTAAAAGCTGAACCAGAAAAGCGGAATCTCTCCACAGCTGGAGGAAAAAGTGATCTGGTGCTTCGACTGCAGGAAACTGTTGAAAACGAAGGAGAAAACCCCAAGTCCGTTTTGTTCGACGTAGCAGAAGAACAAGTAAGTACAGGCGTTGATATGACAGCTATGATGGAATTACTTCTGGCCAAGTTCGATCAGAAATTCGACTCTATGGACTCCAAGTTTGATGAACAGAAGAATTCCCTAGAACAACAGACAAATTCTATTGACTCTAAATTTATTTAACAGAAGAATTCTATAGACTCTCAGTTCTCCATTTTTTATTTTTGTTCGTCTCCGGTTGTGTTTTGAATTCTGTTCAATGAACAGAACAATTCTCTAGATTCCAAATTGAAATCAATGGACTCTAAATTTGATGAACAGAAGAATTCTCTAGATTCCTAATTGGAATCAATGAACTCTAAATTCGAAGAACAAAATAATTCCATAGTTGCCGCCCAAAAAAACGCTGTGGAAGATTTTAAAAATGTTCTCGAAGGAAAACTCGAAGAAATTGACCACACACCACAGAAGATTGAAACCAAATTCGACGAAATCCATCAGACGTTTTGCAAGCATGAAACAAACTTCGAGAACTTGACTAAAGAGCTCGAGAAAGTCAAGGCTCGAGAAAATTCTGCGGACTGACCGAGAAGGAAAGTGATGCAGCCTCCTGTTTTCGATGGTCAAACATCATGGCCAATTTATAAAAAACAGTTTGAAGCAGCTGCAACAACGAGGAAATGTCGATTGCGCTAACCCTCGCACTAAGAGGTACAGTTGCGGAGTTACTCCAAACCGTCTCAGAAGAGAAGCAACATAACTACGACGCCTTGGTCAAGGCTATAGAGATGCGCTTCGGTGATGAGCATATGCAGCAAGTGTACAGGGTCCACCTACGCAGTAGAGTTCAGAAGAGGGGAGAAACATTCCAACAGCTGCAAGCAGATATCGAACGTCTGGCACATTTGTCAAATCCTATTGCTGGTGAGGTTCTCATCAATGAAATGGCTGTGGAGGCGTTTATCCAAGCCATTGAAGATAGACAATTGCAAATGGCCGTAAGAATGGCTGGAAAGAGAACTCTCGCTGAGGCCCTAGCATTTGCCTTGACAATGCAAGCTGCTGATCAGGCATCGCATGTGTTCCACCGCGTAAGAGAAATGACAGCCGTTGAATGCTCATGTCAAAGAACAGACATCGTAGACCGGAACAGAGATAACAGAGGTCAAATGCGCATCTGGAACTGCAACAAAATAGGGCACCTACAGAGACAGTGCAGAGCTCCACCCAGACAAGGCAGTTGTCCACATTGCGGGCCTAGGAGGCGCAACGAAGAAGCATCTGCCAGGCATAATATCCATCCTGCAGATATAGCTTCGCAGAACCAGCAGTCGGGAAACGTGTAAGGACCAGCTTCGCAGAGCAGAAGTTGGTTTCCGGAATCGACGACCCCAGGACCACAATTCATGGCTTCCAAACCAAACGCGGAAAGCAGAGTCTAACAGTGGAAGCCTATATCGGTCGAAATAAGTGCGTGGCAACCATCGACACCGGTGCCACCGCTTCCATTATAAGGAGGGACATCGTCCGTCAGTCTTGGTTGCACAACACCAGCAGTTACTGTCTGAAAACAGCAACAGGAGCGACAGCGAAAGTTTATGGAGAGGTCATAATAACAATAAATTATCAGGATTAGCATTCTCCCACGCTTTCCTAGTAGCCGATATATGTGACGAATGCATCATTGGATTCGATTTCATGAAGGCGCATGATGTCGTATTGGACATTGGTATGCAAGTACTCAAGTATCGAAACGTTGAAATTCCGATGGTGTACGGGAACGAGAACGCCGCATCCTTGAGGACACTCATTAGTAAGGACGAGGTCCTACCTCCATCTTCAGAGACACTGATTTGTCAAAGCTGGAAGGTGATCCTGGGGCCCACCGATTCTTTCTAGTTGAGCCAGAAGACTACCACTGCCGAAACTGCGTGGTTGGAAAAATGCTTGTCGAGCCGAAGAACAATATGCTTCCCGTACGAGTTCTTAATGCGGAATACAAAAGCGTCAAATTGAAGCAAGGTGAGGTGGTTGGAAAGTGTGTACCGGTTACTGCCATCACGAAACTATCACAGGAAGGTGTTGCGAAGCCTCGTTCACCAATGGGAATGACTGAGGTGAAAAGAACTTTATTCCAGCACTGCGATCTGAATCAGGAGCAGCAAGCCATGGCAGGGAACCTCATCAACGAGTTTGCTGATATATTCGCTTCGCGAGACTACGAGTATGGCCGAACACACCTTTTACAACACCGGATAGACACTGAAGATGCGAGACCGATTCGTCAGCCTCCCAGACGATTACCATTGGGTAAGCAGACGGAGGTTGCAGAGATGGTGTCGACGATGGAGAAGGAAGGCGTGATCGAATGCTCTAAAAGCCCATGGGCATCTCCAATTGTTCTAGTCAAAAAGAAAGATGGCAGCACTCGGTTCTGTGTGGACTGTCGCAAACTGAATAATGTCACCAAAAAGGATAGCTACCCTCTACCAAGGATTGACGATACGCTGGATACACTGTCCGGAGCCCGATGGTTTTCCACTCTAGATCTGAAGAGTGGCTACTGGCAAGTGCAGATCCATCCGGAATACCGTGTGAAAACGGCTTTCACAGCAGGAAACGGGCTCTGGCAATTCACAGTAATGCCATTTGGACTGTGTAGTGCGCCGGCAACTTTTGAGCGTCTAATAGAGTGTGTTTTGTTGGGGCTAACATGGAAAATGTGTTTGGTCTACTTGGACGATGTCATCGTGGTTGGAAAAACGTTTGAAGAACATCGAGATAACTTGAAGGAAGTGTTCCAGAGACTACGAAGTGCACAATTAAAGCTTAACCCGAAAAAATATGATCTCTTTAGAAGTGAGGTAAAATATCTGGGGCACATCATCTCGTCCGAGGGAGTAAAGACTGACCCAGAGAAGGTCGATGCAGTGAAAAATTGACCCGTTCCCAAAGACAAACACCAACTGAGAATCTTCCCTGGACTTGCAACTTACTACAGACGGTTTGTGAACGACTTTGCAAGGATCGCAAAGAGCTTGCACCAACTGACGGAAAAGGGAAAACCATTCAAATGGTCAGGTGAATGCCAAGCGAGTTTTAAGATTCTCAAACACCAACTGTGTGATGCTTCAATTCTAGCGTACCCTACTCCAGGAAAAACATTTATTGTAGATGCCGACGCTAGTAATGTTGGGATCGGAGCCGTTCTTTCGCAGATCCATGATGGCCAAGAGAGAGTAGTTTCCTGCTTCAGTAAAGTGCTATCCAAGCCGGGGAGGAGCTATTTCGTAACCAGGCGCGAACTACTGGCTTTGATCGTGGCAACAAAGCACTTCTACAAGTACTTATATGGGCAGAAATTCATCCTGCGTACAGATCATGCGTCTCTCAAGTAGCTGCTGCAGTTTAAGAACCCTGAAGGACAAGTCGCGAGGTGGATTGAACGGCTGCAGATGTATGACTACGAGATACAGCACCGAAAGGGAACTCTTCACTCCAACGCAGATGCCCTCTCCCGGCGACCCTGCAAGGCGATTGTAAACATTGCGTACGCCAGGAGGAAACAGATAAAGTATCAGTCCAACGGTTGAGAGCTGAGCCCATTAGCGGCTGGAGTGCACGGGAGATCCGGAATGCTCAACAGGAAGATCCGGATATCGAGCCGATTCTCGCCTGGAAGGAACATGAGGGCAAGCCGGACTGGCATCAGATCTCCAATAAGAGTCCGGAACTGAAGGCATACTTGGCATAATGGGACCCACTTCATGTTCAGGATGGCATTTTAAGAAGAAAATGGGAAAGTTCGGATGGAACATTAGCCGTGTTGCAACTTGTGGTACCCAGATCGAAAGTCAACGAAGTGCTTAGGGAACTGCATGATGGAGTGTGCGGAGGTCACTTGGGAGTAAATAAGACACTCGAAAAAGTGCGAGAACACTTTTACTGGATCCACGCAAGAGACGATGTCGAAAACTGGTGCCGAAAATGCGCCACTTGCGCAGTCCGAGAGTAAAAATGCAAGGCAAGATGCATCAATACAACGTTGGAGCGCCCTTTGAAAGGATTGCAGATGACATCGCAGGACCGTTTCCAGAAACCAACAGTGGAAACCGCTATATCCTCGTAGTGATAGACTACTTCACTAAATGGCCCGAGCATGTGCTATACCTAACCAAGAAGCTAAAACCGTGGTAGAGCAGATTGTCCACAACTGGGTAAGCAGATTTGGCATACCAATGGAATTGCACTCGGACTAAGGTCGAAACTTCGAGTCGAAGATCTTTCAAGGAGTATGCCAGCTACTAAGGATTAAGAAGACAAAAACAACCCCGCTTCATCCACAATCGGACGGAATGGTGGAACGCTTCAATAGAACCTTAAACGAACACCTTTCTAAGGTTGTTGGCGACTGCCAGCGGGACTGGGACAAGCAGATCCCCATGTTCCTATTAGCTTATCGAAGCGCAGTTCATAACACAACAGGACATACTCCATCCAAAATCCTTTTTGGTCGAACCATCCGGTTACCTAGTGAATTGATTTTTGGATCTCCGACTGATGAAGCAACGAATGAAGATGATTATGTTGCGGATCTCAGAGAAATCATTAGAAACATTCATCGGAAAACTAGAGATAAGATTCGGATATCCAGCGACCGCATGAAGACGAGGTACGATACAAAAGCAACCACCACAGGATTCCAGGAAGGAGATCTGGTATGGCTATACAACCCTCATCGCCGAAAAGGCATGTCACCTAAACTAAACTGGTATGGCTATACAACCCTCATCGCCGAAAAGGCATGTCACCTAAACTACAGTAGGATTATGAAGGACCCTATAAGATAGTGAAGCGCATCAACGATGTTGTCTACCGGATCCAGCGAGGAAGAGGCAAGCTGAAAGTTGTCCATGTGGATTTTCTCCATCGGTACCATGGTGAAAATATTGACGTGCTTGCTCGGGACGAACAAATTTAAGAGGGGGATATTGTTGCATGTTTGCTCAAACTTTGACATTCAGCATCAATTAGTCAACTTGCAGCGCCATCTCTAGTCGAGATCCATATTGCCATGTAAGATAAAAGCAGTTTGAATAGCTATGGAATACTTAGTACATCTGTGTTCTCGAACCTCCTGAACTCAACGAATCTGGAAATTTCGAGAGGTATCACTAGGAGATATAAATAGATGTCGCAGGAGCACCCAAGACATTCTAGTTTTGAACCGCGATAAAGAAGTGCGATAGATGACAGTAGTGAAAAGTATAGAGAAAAAGTGGAAGTATTGAATAAGAGAAAAGTGATTGTTTATTTAAAGTGATTAATTGTGAAAGTGAATTGTTGGATTAAATAAGTGAATTATTAAAATAATAATCAAGATTTAAAAGACATTGGAAGAGAACTAATAAAGATTAATTAAATAGAATTACGTTTTATCTTTTCGAATCCTAGCCTGGATGTAACAATATATAAAGGTTTCTACTGGCTGCTACTACATGGTCAAAAATATTGTTGTTACTAGTAATCATGAAACTCTCCACTCACCACGGTCATTACTAAAGTTTACTTACTTAATATCGTCAGTAATTCGTACGTAATGAGTTTTATGTGTCCGAACATCTGAAATAAGTTTATCATTACTAATCTTTTCGTTACACCAACACTATAAATATGACATTATAAATGCAGGGCCCTTATTACGTAACTTTGCGGACGATTGTCGTCCATGCGATTGCACTGAACGCTATCGTCAATAGTTTGATTTACGAAACACAATCGTTCTCGTGTCGTCCATCGCTCTCGTTTGCTACAGTTTGAGAAACACTGAAAACAACATCTAATTGTGAGAAACGTCAGAAACGAAGAAAACTGACTGCTGATTTGTTTATAGCTGCTGTTTTTTTTTGTCAAAAATATTTATTAATATTCTTACTTCAATAGCTATAATGTATTTTCGTTGAAACTAAAATGTGTTTTTATACATATATGCATGAAAGCATGTGTTTTTATATGTACATATATGCATGAAAGCAAGTCTCAATTTTATTATTCCAGTAAATTTCTTCTTATTGTTACTTTCCAAATCAATTATTCTTTTTACTATTTATCCCTTGTTAGCGAACTAGTACGAATGTTTTCGGGGTGGCAAATTTGTTTCATGTCCGAAACTTTTTTAATGTCTTCGCTTACTCACTGAAGACATCACCGGATACATATATTTGTTGAAATAGAGTTTCTTATTTATAATAAAATGCATTAATAACAATCTGCAGCATATAAAACAAAGATCTAAAGCCGATTGTTTACTTTAAAAACCATGAAAGTGCTTTAATGGTGTACAAAATATGTAAGGCGATACCTCATTAGCTATCGCGCAAATGCTATCGTCTCGACGACCGTGTTTTGACGTTTTGTGAGTTATGTGAAGTAAATATGGAATCGTCGTAAACGATATCATTCAGACGCGAGTGTTACGTGAACCATTGCTATCGAAGTCGATGTCGAAAACGAGATCGTCAGCCTTACGTGATGAGGGCCCAGGTCATATGATGGGTGAAAATGATTTTGAAATATATATAAAAGTGAAAAAAATCGGTAATGAAAACATTTCGAACCCTTTTTTTATACCCTATTCTAAGGGTATATTAATTTTGACGCATAGTTTGTAACATACCTTAATATTGCCCGTAGACCCCTAAAAGTTACTATATTTATGATCAGCATCAATAGTAATGTCGATCTAGCCATGTCCGTCCGTCCGTCCGTCCGTCGGCAAAAATTAGGCCTTTAAACTGGGCCTAGAGAGCTGAAATTTTAACCTTATACTCTCTAGGGTCCCGAAATAATCAAGTTTACGAATTTTTGAAATCCGCCCACAGACAACAAACTCAAAAAAACAAAATTTTGGAAAAAATCGAATTTTGAGCTAGGAAGCTGAAATTTTTTATATCTATGACTCCTAAAATTTTCAAAATCCGCCCACTGACACGCCCACAATTAAATAAAACAATTTTTTGAAAATCCAAAGTTTGAGCTAGGGAGCTGAAATTTATAATATATGCTCTCTAGGGGCCCTTTATGCTCATGTGTAAATATTTTCAAAATCCGCCTACTGACACGCCCACAATTAATTTTTTTTTTTTTGAAAATCCAAAGTTTGAGCTAGGGAGCTGAAATTTATAATATATACTTTTTAGGGGCCCTTAATGCTCATGCATATTTTTTTTAAATCTGCCTACTGGCACGCCAACAATGAAATAAAACAATTTTATTGCAAAACCCAAGTTTGAGCTAGGGAGCGTTTTTTCTTACAAAAGTTTTGTTTTTTTAGATAAAATCTTTTAAATGTTATATAACAAAATATGTAGAGCGTTCTTAACTTATGAGGGTAGGAATAAGAATAGGGTATCCAACAGTTCGCCCAAGCGGACTGTAGCCCGTCCCTATGTTTTTGTTTATGATTTTGTTGAAACATATGAGTGTGACACAATTAATGGCCATTCATAACAGAGTGAAAAACAACCTATGTCAAATATTACAAAACACACAAGCCCTAATCCAAGAAAAAGTTTGACAGTCAATACTATTCTCTGCCATCGCATTGATTGATCAGTGCCTGGCTTTAGATCACTTACCTGCAGTCTTTAATAATTTTTCCCGCTCGGCTAGAATTTCTTCCTCTTTTATTTTAGCCTGAATTTTAAGATTTTCTTTGTGAACCACCATAGTCATATTTGATTCATCCACGATGCAACTTGTATCAACTAATGCTGTTTTAACACTCTTAACAGGCTCACATTCCATAATCATCATCATTTCGTAATGCTGTCTCTTCATATCCACATTCAGATCGTGATTTACTTTGCTGTTTTCCTTCTTAGCTACAAGCGACATAGCAGAAAGACTGTTGCCATCCAAATTTTGCTGCAAGTTTATAATTTATGAGACTTCAGCAATTAAATGCGAATATTCAACGTTTACCCTACAAGACGTCCTCTCAACCTTCGGTAAAGGAATTTCGCAACATAATTTAGAGTTTCTTTCGGTATGGTTAAGTTTTTTCTACGATTTCACCGACTATGATATTTGCTCCTGAGCTCCAGTTGATTGTTGATTTATTGTTGGACTATTACCACAGACTACCTATACTATAATAATAGATAGTGTCCTGATGGAGCGGTTTCAGTGATTAGGAATAAACAGGAACTTTGCAGAACTAAAGAATAGAAATGATTATTTTTTATCAGTCTCTTTCCGAGAAAAAATACTTACTTTTTTATTGCCATATCGCTGGAAATGCAATGCGTGAAAAGTAGGTCACCAGCTAGCTTGTCATGGTTGGTTTTCGCTGTGTGAATTATGCTGCGAAAAATTAAATTACATGAAAAAAAAGATATGAAAATAAATACTTACACAATTTGTTTTACAATGTAGTCCATCCTATTGCACGGTTGACCCTCGGCCGGAGAATGTTCATAGCTATATCCATGGAATTCAATTCGACTAACAAATAGCTGCAGAAATAAATTTATCTAACAGTTTGTGCACTTTAGAGTTTCTTACTTGAATCGTCTTATCGAACCGTCGATTACCACCGCACTTCTTTAACACACAGCCACGAATTAATCACTATAATTTTTTTTCATTTGCACTCGGATCATAACATACTTCGTCCAATGAGATGGTGAATAGTGATTTTTGGCTCTCCTCTACCAACTCTTGGTTTCATTTTACGGCTAGTAACTCCTTGTTCAAAGACAATGTCCCGATGGAGGGGTTTCAGTGCTTGAGAGCAAACAGGAACTTTATTATAAAGTGACCAGTCGTCCCACATTACGTGGGACAGTTCCACATTTACTTCAACTGTCCCACATCGAAAATTGTACCACGAATGTCCCACAAAACTAGAAGTTGTCCCGCTGTCCCACGAAATGTAACTTAAATTTTTCGTGCCCAGTAGCATTCAAATCATGAAAACGAGCTTCTGAGCTCTGGTTAAAATTTCTCCATAATATTGCGTGTATATTCCACGGCACTATAAAATCTATAGAGCAGGAAACCCTAAATCTAATGGAAGTTGCCGAAATTTTACAAAACCTAAAAAATATGATTCAAGATTCGTTCTACTACGCTACTCAATATTTGCCACTAGTGCTAAAAGATGAATTAAGCGAACTGGAAGAAGCGGGTCATATACAAAAAAGATGGTTCCTAGCCCATGTACTCAATTTTTACAGTACATCTTTTAACTATATAGATCTTTGGACTGAACAGTTCAGTGATGTAAGTCAGTTCAATTGGGTGTTACTTAAATCAGAAATTATTTAGGAAGAAGTTCAACAAAATTTAATATCATGCATAAAGAAATATGCAACAGCTAATAAATTACAAACCTGGAATGGTAAAAAAATATCAGTTGATATGAGATGGGTTGCAAATTTTCTCACACTTAAATAACCGCGACATTCCTTACCAAAACTCCAAAAAGTTTTTTGAGTACACCCTCTGATTGTTGGGAACTACAGCGTCGACGGAAAGAATATTTTCAGTTGTGAATAAATTGTGGGCGGTAGAGAAGTCCCAACTCTCTGTCGAGACAATTAAAGCAATATTGACTGTGAGATCGAGCTATTCAAGCTGCCAACATTTCTTAAAAGAAATGTCGCAAAATAATAGTTTATTGAAAAAAAATCATTCTTCAGAGATATATATAAATAATTTATTATAATATAATTTATATTATAATTTATAATATATTTATAAATTAATGTTTTCTTGTTTCTTGCGAATTTGTACGTTAATGCGCTTTTTTAAAATCACCTTAATTTAACTGCGCTAAGCTTAAATCTCCCAATATTTGAGTTCTGAGTACACTGTCTTGCCGTTTGGGCGTGCATGCACATAAATTCTCAAAATGGCATAAGGTACCAAATCGTACCAAAATGCAACTAGTGGATTGAAATCAGTTGATATCATTTCATTAGACTATTCTAAATCCTTATAGGCATTCCACCCCACAAGAGAAGATAACTCACACAAATTTTTGTAGATTTAAGCTTAGCGCATTTAGATCAAGGGGATTAAAAAAATGAATTTTTGAAGTGCGGATTAAAGTAAAATCTAGTCATTTTTTTAACTGAACTGACTTTATCTTTATTGCTTAGCTATGTTACGTTTTTACTTTTTGTGAAAATTCATTGAATTATTTTGTTACTTAATAATAATAATATTTTGTTAGGGTATATTACACTGCGAACTATTGGTCTATTGTGTCCCCTTGCTTGTGCCTCGGAGAGGTGCATGCCCTCTTTCAGAGCCCTCTCTAGATACTTCTTTGTGAAGCATGTTGAGGTATTGCTCTGATTTATCCTTGGCAGGTCATACTCCTTAGAGCACAGTGTCCAGTCCAGTTTCTTTGATGAATCTGAGAATGAGCTGTGGGTCCATGGTTTGTATGTCCTTGTCTGTTATTTGGTGCCAGCCCAAATATTTCATCCTTTTGTGGGCCAGTGCCCCACAGGATTTCAGTATGTGGTCTGGAGTTTCGGCGGTTTCACTGCAGAATCTGCAGAGCCCGTCCTCCGATATGCCCATTTTCCTCACGTGCTCCTTGAGTCTGCAGTGCCCCGTGAGGAGGCCTGTTAGAATTCTTAGGTTGTTTTTGTTAAGGCCGATACAAGCTTTGAATCTCTTTTGGTTTTAATTTCCTAAGAGTTTCTTCGCTTGCCTCAGACCTTGGAGGTTGAGAAAGGCTTTTGCCCTTGTTTCTTCCTCCAGTCTCCTGTACTCTTCGCGTATAGTGTGTTCTCCTATCCCGCAGAACGGTTCAGGTCCTATGAAGGGTTCCTCTGCCCCTTTTCTTGCCAGAGAGTCCGCTGCCTCATTGCCTGTAATGCCTACATGGCCAGGTACCCAGCAGATGGAAATTTCGTTATTCTTGCCTAGTCTATTCAGTCCATGTAGGCATTCCCACACGAGTTTTGACTTGATAACGTAGGCGTCAAGAGTCTTTATGGCTGCTTGGCTGTCAGACATTATTGCTATGTTGAAATTCCTGTAGTTTTTCTCGAGGTTGGTTCGAACGCACCTGTCTATGGCACATATTTCTGCCTGGAAGATGCTGGTACATATGCCCATGGATTCGTAGTGCTTAGTTCCTGGCCCAAACACTCCTGCACTAGTTCCCTCCTCGGTCCTCAAGCCGTCCGTGTACCACTTTGTTGTGTGGTTGCTCTGTCCATAAGTTGTGGATTCATTGCTCCAATTCTCCTTATTGCTGAGCTTTATCTGGAAATTCTTCTCGAAGTTGAATTTCCTGATGCTATCGTCCTTAGGTATGCCAAGAAGTGGGAGTTTTTTAAGTAAGTCACCGTGTTCTTTCGAACCGATGCATTTCCCTCTCCCAATTCCCTCCTTTGCCATCCTAAGGATTGTTTTGTCTGCCTCGTTCATCACCATGATGTGTAGAGGGGTCAATTCCAATAACATCCCCATGGCTGCGGTTGGGCAGCTACGCATTGCTCCGGTAATGCACAGGCACGCCAGTCTTTGCACTTTGCCGAGTGTCTCTCGTGTTGTGACTAGACTGGTTTGTTTCGCCCATGCTACCGCTCCGTATGTGATCATTGGTCTCACGATTGCAGTATACATCCATCGCAGGATGTTTTGGCTGCATCCCCATGCCTTCCCCGCTAGGCTCCTACATATCATGAGAGCGCGGGTGGTCTTCTTGGATATCTCCTCTGTATGTTTTCGCCAGAGGAGTTTACTATCTAGATGGAGTCCTAGATATTTTACTTCTTTGACTGGTATCAGTGTCGTGCCTGATAGGCTAATGTCCTTAAGTCTTTGAAGTTGTCTTTTCCTTGTGAATGGTACTATCGTTGTTTTCGCCGGATTGATGTTAAGTCCGACAGTATGGCACCATTACTTGGTTACTTTAAGCCCCCTTTGTATAATGTCCCCAAGAGTTTCTTCAAACTTGCCCCTGGCAATCAATACAATGTCATCGGCGTACACGTGACAATTGATGCCAAGGTTAGTTAATTTTTCCAGCAGTTCGTCTACAACTAGGCTCCACATTAAGGGTGATAGTACCCATCCCTGTGGACATCCTCTTGTTGTGTTCACTCTGATGGTTCCAGATGGTGAGCCCATTCATAAATGCAATATTGCACAAGATGTGCTAAGCAGAGAGTTCACAAATGCATCAATTTTCATCACTGCTAAGCAGAGAATTCATAAATGTAGTAGAGTTTTATTTATCGCGCAATTTTGAGCGCAATCGTGCAGATTTCAGAATCGTATTGCTTTTTAATATCTTTTTGTTGAAAATGGGTGAAAATACGGTGCAGGGACATAAGTCCCAACTTTTTCTTTTGGCACTTGTGTCCCATCTAAGTGGGACATAACTCCCAAAATTGATTTGGGACTTATGTCCCACACCATCGGGACATACATAAGTTCCAAAATATTTTGTCGGAGATGGGACATTAATCCCAAACAATAAGGCCAAGTGCGTAAATAAAACCTCGCACCTACTCCAAATCAAACAGTGACCCCAAGCATGCCTAACCCGTGGAGGGAGAGTTTTCTTCTTATTTTGTACAAAGAAAAAGGCGATACGCGAGACTGATAAGTACCGTTCAATCAAGAGTTCCAGAAATCTACGTACGGGTGGTCATGGACATGTATACATGTTTGAGGGAGTAAAGACAAGAGTAAGATGTATCGTTGGCGTCACCGAGGATTTCGCAATCAAAGAGGTGTATACCAGGGAAGCGTCTTAAGTCCAATCATATTGCCCTCGATTATCTGCTTGAAGGAAAAGTGACGGATCCTAATTGGTATCAGTTATTCTTTGCTGGCGATGGATTAGCGAGGTTCAAACGTCCCTGCAAAGAGCAAGATGTTAAATGTGTCGCTGGGCTCAGCTGTATGTTTAAATTGCATAGATGTGATGTGATTGGTGATACGTAAGTCCCAATTTTTACTTTTACGAATCAATTTTGGGAGTTATGTCCCACTTAAGTGAGACATAAGTCCCAAATAAAAAAGTTGGGACTTATGTCCCGGGAACTTATGTCCCTGCCCCGCAAATACTACAGATAAGTAATGGCTGAGAACAATCTATCTTATTACTTATTAAAATGACAGCGATCGACGTAAATTCCATTTTTACGCAGTTGTTCGTTCATAAACATCTGAAATGTGCTTTGCAATCGCATGATTTGCAGGAAACTCTGAATTTCAATTTGCGCAATACTTCCTGCTTTGCATTGCTATTGCTTTGCAAACCTTGCATTTATGAATGGGCCCGGTGTTTGAGTCTCTGCTGATCTAGTGCTCAGCAGCTCACACATCCAGTTGGATACTGTACTGTTTACTCCTCCTGTGAGGTATTGTCAAATGCTCTCTCTATGTCTAGGAAAGCGCACAGTACTATTTCGTTTGCTTCCAAAGCACTTTGAATTAGCTCCGTCAGCTGATATAGGGCGGTCTCTGTTGATCTGCCCGCTCTGTATGCATGCTGACGATGATGTAAGGGGGATGTGTTCAGTACATCTTCAATTAAATAATTGTCCACATGTTAGAGACACAACGCGGAAAAATCGAGAAAAAATAATAACAACACTATTTCTTGTGGCAACTTGCCTACTTTACTGTAATTCATCGACCGACTTCTCATCGTCGCCAATGCTTCCTTCATGCCTAAGGTTCCTCACTTCCTCTTTGTGCGCTTTAGAGGTATTCTTCGTATTCTTGCACTGGTTTGTTTATACAAGTGGTCGCAAGAATACGTAACACTTGCTATCGGATACCTTCTAACCTTTTTGTTTGGTGATTGCAATATTCATGTGTTTGCCCATGTTCGATACTTGCTATCGGATACCTTCTGACCTTTTGTTTGGTGATTGTTTATGATTGCACGGGGCACTTAAGTGGGTCGACACTTGAGTGGGTCAGTGTTATGTGGTACGATGTGTTTAACTGGGTTATTCGGCTTGGGTGGCATAACCGTATGTGGCACAACAGGTGGCGTAACCATGTGTGTGGCACAACAATCCTCCCCCCTTAAAATACGAAAGGTGCATGACGTTAGGATTGAAGTCTTTCGGCATATGGTAGGTTGCATTGTCAACGGCGAGGTTTAGAACGTGTTGTATACGATTTTCACCGTGCTTCCTTGTTTCCAAGGGAAGAGTGAAAGTCGGAGAGAAAAATAAAAGACGATTTTTATTTATTATTATTATTGGCCCGCTGTCTCAAGCAGGGCTGCGACCAATAATGTGTTTTATTATTATTCTATTATTTTAAGCTATAAGATCCGCTGTCTCTATGCTTGGCTGCGATCTTGTACACTTGACTGGTGATATTTCTCTCTGCTATTTCCTTCCAAAACCATGCCCTTTTATACTTAATTTTAGCCATGACCTGACTCTTGACTTCCCCCTCCATATACCATACTTTTCCATAATAATTCCCATATGTGCGCATCTAGTTATTATTCTGGGTATTGCTTAATTGTTTTCTGCTCCCATTTAAGAAATGCCCAGTCGACATCTTGGTGTCAATTGCCCTTGCAATGGTATCAAGTGTCACCCATAAATCGTAAAACAATTTAAGTGGTTGCACATCGTAGTATTTCTTCGATATGCACTGGTATCAAGTGTCACCCATTCATAAATCGTAAAATGATTTCGATATGCACTTGTTGCAGTTTTGCCGTATGTTGGCGTGTGTACCCGTGATACTTGATCCAATTGTGCTTGGGTATGCATTTGAAAACGAAAATAAAGCGAATGACCGATTAATAGCCGTGGCGCTTGGGAACTTGTTACGTATGGTTTGGTTGGAAGATCGGGTAATGTTGTGTGGATTGGTAATGTTGTGTGGATTGGTAATGTTGTGTGGATTACAACATCCCACCCCCCTTGGAAAAAGAAAATTCTTACCTGAAGGGTTAGAATTTTCTGTATGCGGGTTGGTTGTGGAAGGAATGGTTTGTTACAATTGAATATGTTGTTTAAATATCTTAGGAATTACATATATTTTTTTTGTTTGATAACAATTATTATAAAGTTATTATATATATATTTTTTTTTTTTTTTTGACATATTCGTAGACTTTTTAACATGTAATACTTTTCTTAGGAAAAGGTGCAAAATGTTTACATTCTATTTGTGAACTAAAAATTTTAAATTATGATAAAAATGGTTTGTTTCATTAAAAATTTTTTTTTTTTTTTTTTTTATGGTATAAATAATGATTTTTTGACTATTAATATTATTCCTATAATTATGATGAATTTACTGACATGTGCGTAATAAGTATATATATCTGTTTGTAAGAACTAGGTGCAAATTGTTTGATTGATTAAGGTTTTTTTTTTTTCTTAAGTAGGTATGATTTAGGTTAAACTATATTAAGATATAACGTTATTTGCTTAAAAAAAAATATTTTCTTGTTATCATTTTTATACACTTAACCGTCTGTTGAAATGTTTAGTCTGAATTCGGGAACTTCCGACTTTTTGTCTGTTTGTACAGTCTGTCTATGGGTTTTCTCATTTTTTTCTTTTTTATTTATTATGTAAGTCTGATAGCGTCTATAGAGGAACAGGACTAGCGCTAATGTTATTGTGGTGTAGATTAGTGTGTAATGGTGTAGGTCATGACCGTCCAACGTTAGAAGGGATTTTGATTCCTCATTCTTTAAAGAAGCTATATCCTGCGAAATCAGTTTCAAGTCATTTTGGCTTGAGAATTTTACGACTGCTATGTTTGATGTGTAGTTGGGTAAACTGTTGAAGATGATGTGTGAGATGTTTAAGGGAGGAATGTAGGAGTTGGTGAGGGTTGAAGAGCTCTCGCTTATTGCATGTATTGTAAGTTCTTTAGATCTTAAATAGCAATTTGTCTCTAGTTCGATTTTTAAGGTTTTTGTCAGTGTATATGCGGTTATGTTCTCTCCGCATATCACGTCGACCATATATTCGTTGCAGGTTGAGAATAACCATTTGTTTGGCTGTGAGAGTTGGATCCAAACCGTCGTAGGTTTTGACTGTTTTATTGCACAAGTGTTTGGAAGACCGGTGTCGCCTTTTACCAATTGCACTTCGCACTGTAGGTTATTAGCATATGTGTTAAACAATGGATGGGGTAGAGGGCAAAGAAATTTTTCGTCCAAGGATTTGCATTTTGCTAAGTCTTCCTTATTCCAGTTTGAAAAACTGTCTTTTCTGTAATTAATAGTTAAGTATTGGGTTGAGGGTTGTATGAATACGAATTTGCTGTTATGATGGACTGGAAGGGGTATAATTCTGTAAATACGGAAGTTATCTACTAATGGGAGAGGTATTTTCATTTCGTAAATGATTCTTCCTGTTCGAATGGCCACACTGGTAGTACAGATTTGATATAAGTGAAGTATATTTTTGTCTGTAGTAACGAATGGTAGCCTCATTCCGTTTGGGAGGTCTTGTTTGATCTGTGCCAATGCCGGTTTAATTTGGTCTGGGGATATGATTGCTAAATGGGGTTTACCGTGCTTAACGTCGCTTACCAGATCCAGTATGTCACTAAGAGTGTTTTGGTACCTTATTATGATTAGTGTAACTAGGGAGGTTAATGATTCAATTTCGAGAAATACCTTCTGATCATGGGTTGAATTAACCAAAATATCTACTAAATTTTTCGCGTTTTCTATCTTTGAATTTATCGCTACCATTTGATTTTCTATAGTTTGCTCGGATTTGCTAAAAACGTTCTTAGTGGTTTCCAGTAGTATGGTTTGTTTCCTCACAAGAGATTGTAGGTGTTTCTCGTTAATTTTGGATAGTTCGATTTGTTTGTCGTAGAATCTGGCGTCGTCTTCGTTAAGTGTCCCGAACAGAGATTTGCTTATTGTGCCAATAATATTGAGTAAGGCTCTTTTACTTCTGTAGTTCGGGTTTAGTAGTTTGTACTTGGTCTGTATGTCGGTCATTAAGTGATTCATTTCGGCGACTGCTCCATCACATATTACTCCGAAATCGACGTGGCCGGTCAACTGTTGGCATAGAGTGTTGATTTCGCTTACGTAACCGGTGGCGTGTGCTAAGGCCTTTGTAAGTGATTCTAAGTCATAGTATACAATGAGTTTCCATTCGTGATAATAGATTTCCGCGTCTCCCATTTCTTCGAAATACATTCCAGGATTGGGTTCTATGGGTTCTATTTTTAGGCCACCTTGGATGTTTGACGTGAGTAGGGTTAAGGTTAGAATACGTAGTATCATCTGAAAAGTTATTGTGGTTATTTTTTTTTTCTCAAATTCTTGAATGTGCGTGGCTGTGTGTGTGTGTCTGTGTTGGTTCGCGTTAAAAGAAAATAAAGGAGTTTTTTTTTTTTTTTTTTTTTTTTTTTTTTTTTTTTTTTTATTTATTTTATTATTATTATCTAGATATATTTTTTTTTTCTAATTATTTAATGGTTCCCATACAACAGTATCGGTGGACTCGTAACCGTCACTGGATTCGTCGTCGTATATTGTTTGGTGTGGTGGCGTATGTATCATGGGGTTCCATCGTTGAGGCAAGGGACCCTTTAGGACATAGGTAGGACAGAAGTCTAACTCGAAATTTTCCTCTCGTATCCCGAAGCTTATTATATCTCCGAAATGGAGTTCCTTCACTGTTTCAGGTTTTAGCCGTTCCCCGTTTACGTATGTTCCGCGGGAGTAGCTGTGTTCTCCTATATGAACCCTTTTATCGTCGGGATGTACAAATATTGACGACTGCAAGGTAGATACAAGGAGGGTATGTAGGGCTATATCATTTGGATAGCCTCTGCCTATTCTGTTGGGTCCGCGACGTAGATGGATTTCAGTTCTTGTTATTGTATTTACTAATGTCCATTTGGAATCGGGTTCGTAGTATACAGACTCCATCCCTTTGAAAAGAATATGAAAATGAGATGACTATTTATGTTGGTGTATTGTGTGGAGATGTTGTGTTTTATTCGTGATACAACCGCAAGTTGTTATTATGTATGAGTTTGGATTTTCTGCCAACTTGTATCACTGTGTTCTCGTCTGAATGGATTTTAATAACCTCGTATGGTCCTTCCCATAGGGTAGAAAGTTTGTTTTGTCTCGTCTGGTTTCGTATGAGCACTTTGTCACCTATGTTGAATCGTTTCATCTTGGTGTTTTTGTCGTAATATATCTTAGTCTTTTCTTTTTTGTTCTGTAGTTGTTCTCGGGCAATCTTATAGCCGTGCTGTAATCGTGCTTTTAGTTCATTTGCGTAGTTGTCATAATTGTATGAAATCTGCGGGTTTCTGTTGAGTGAGCTAGGAATTTCTGCCGGGTAGCCATATAGAAGTTCGTGTGGGGTGTAAGTGGTGCTGGTGTGGGGAGTCGTATTGTAGACAAACATTGAATATGGGAGCCATGTATCCCATGTGAGCGGGTCTTGGTTTACGTAATGTCTCAGGTACTCTGCTAAAGTTTTGTGACTACGTTCAAGTGCACCGTTAGTCTGCGGGTGGTACGGGGTAGTTTGTAATTTCCTTGTTTTCAGAATCTTACATACTTCCTTAAAGAGGGTGCTGAGAAAATTCGTACCTTGATCCGTTAATATTGAGTCTGGTATTCCGAATCGGCAGACTATTCGCTCTATTAGCATTCGAGCTACTGTGTTGGCTTCTGCATTTGGGATTGCAATGGCTTCGCTAAACTTTGTTAAATCGTCCTGGAAAGTTAGTATGTATCTGTTGTTGTCGTGACTAACAGGTAGTGGACCCACAATGTCCAGGGCTACTCGTTCGAATGGAGTTCTACTGGTGGTTGTTATTTTTAAAGGTATTTTCGAGTTCTTGGATTGTTTGTTTTTTTGGCAAGATTCGCATTTGTGGATGTATTCCGTCGTGTCCTTTGTGATGGTTGGCCAGTAGTAAGTCTGTTTTATTCGTTTTATGGTTCGATTTGTTCCTTGGTGTCCTCCAAAAGGGGACTCATGATTTTCGTGTAGCACTCGTATTATGTCGTCTCTGTTATTTAGTATTATTCTCCTGTCACTGTGTATGTAAACGGTCAAATGTTCTTGTTCAAAAATGTCGCGTATTGTCATCTTGAGTTTGTCTTGATTGTCGCCGCTAAGTGGCAAAGAAATTGCTAAAGAATTTAGCTTCTGCCTTTTGCATTCTTTGAGGATGTTTTGTAGAAAATGTATGATGGTTTTCTGATCAGTGGTACTTCTCATAGGGATTGGTAATGTACTAATACAGAAATGACAATTGGATTTCGTTTGTATGGTGGTTAAGACTTGCCCTATGTCAGGTTTCGTAAAATTGTCGAACTGTTTTCGTAGCAGTTCTTCGTCTGGGGATTATATTAAGGGGAGGAGTATAGCTTTCAACGAGACTGAGTTGTTTGAAAATATTGATTCCCTTCTCTCGATAAGCTTCAAGCTTGGAGTATGCTGAGAGTTTGTTGGATTTTGTTTAATCCTATTGGTTTCGATGTCTTGGTTAAAAATTTGTTGTTGACTTCTCGTAGCTACCAGTACCTTAGGGTCTTCTTCATTGTTTAAACGAACGCGACTGAGAGCGTCAGCGATGACATTAGTTTTGCCGGACTTATGTACGATTTTGAATTCGTATTCCTCCATTAGGATACGCCAGCGTAAAAGCCTTGAGGTTGGATTCTTTTGTCCAATTAGCCATAACAAGTTATTATGGTCAGTGCAGATCGTGAACTTTCTTCCGAAAATATACGGTCGAAATTGTTGCAGGGCGTAAGTGATGGCGAGCAACTCCTTTTCAGAAGTTGTATACCTTGTCTCGGCGTCGTTAAGAGTTCGGCTGGAGAAAGATATTGGTTTATCTTCTCCTATTGGACCTTGAGAAAGTACTGCTCCTAAGGCTATGTCACTTGCATCAGTTGTGACGATAAATTCCTGGGTGAAGTCGGGGTAGACAAGGATAGGGGGTTTTATAATTTTTTCTTTCAATACTCTAAATGACTCGTCACAAAAAGCGTCCCACTTAAAAACGGCGTTTTTCTTTAGTAGTTTGGTCAAGGGTTTAGCCAGATCCGCGAAATTAGGGATGAATTTCCTATAGTATCCTACAAAACCGAGGAATGATTTAATATCCTTTGGTTTTTTGGGTACCGGGAAGGTTTTTACTGCCTTGATTTTTTCAGGGTCTGGTCTTATTCCTTCTTCAGAAATAACGTGTCCAAGGTAGGTAAGCTCTTTGCGGACAAAATGACACTTGTCGGGTTGCAGTTTGAGATTGTGTTCTCTAAGACGGTTGAGAACTTGGATTAACCGTTTGTTGTGATCGTGTAGATCGTAACCGTAAATGACTATGTCATCCACGTAGACAAAGCATTCGATGCCTTGTAGTCCCATTAATACGTTATTCATCAACCTCTGAAATGTTGCGGGTGCGTTTTTCAATCCGAATGGCATACGATTGTATTCGTAATGTCCGAACGGAGTGCTGAAGGCCGTTTTGCTTTTGTCTTCTCTGTCCATGAGGATTTGGTGGAAGCCTTTGGCCAGGTCGAGCGTACTGAAATATTTCGACTTACCGAGCTGGTCGAGGATGTCGGTTATGTTTGGTAGTGGGTAAGCGTCTCCCATGGTCAGCTCATTCAGTTTCCTGAAGTCTACCACTACTCTCCAACGTTTGGTCCCATCCTTAGCGGATTTTTTGTGAACCAAAAGCAAAGGTGAATTCCAAGGGCTGTAGCTTGGCTGTACTATACCATCCTCCAACATTTCATTGATCTGTTTATGAATTTCCTCCTTTTGGCTTTCAGGGAGGCGATAAGGTCTAGTGAATAACGGGGGTTTGCTTTCTTCGGTTATTATTTTATGTGTCATGGAATCTGTATATGTCAGGTGATCTCCTTCAATATAAAAAAGGTCGTTGTATTCACGACAAATATTAGAAATGGTTTCTTTCTCTTCGAGGTTACAGTGGTCTAAGTCAATTAGCATGTTTAATTTGTTTAACCGTTTTTTCACGGGATTTTTGAATTTTTCGCCTCTGATTATATTAAAATTATCAATCTCATCCCACTCTAAATTGATTGTGTGTATGTTGATCTCCTGAATTTTTTCTAAAGTGTTTATTACAGGTATTTTAATTTTTTCGTTGTTGGGTGTGACTAACGTTTCGCCTAGGTAAACCCCTGGGATTATTTGTTTTTTCTTTGTTATGATGTCTGAAGGGGTTGCTTGATTAAAGGGGATTTCCATTATTTGTTGGCTTCGTGGTTTTAGTGAAATGAGTGAATTTTCTCTGATCTCGGTCTTATGCTCTGCTAAGGGCTTTGTCATCTTAGTCTTTTTGTCTGCCGGATTTAATTTTATTATAGGTACTGCAGAGGCACTTTTCTCCTCTGTCTTACGTTTTTCTGCAGAGGCACTTTTCTCCTCTGTCTTACGTTTTTCTGCAGAGGCACTTTTCTCCTCTGTCTTACGTTTTTCTTTATTTACTTGTATATCCTCTGACGATACTAAAATTATTTCGTCTAGATTTTCCGTCAAACGTTGAAGCTTACTGGAAGTCGATTTACTCCTGGTTTGCTCGGGATATTTTTGTGGAACTACTGGTCCGTTTTGAGATGCGGAGTCAGATGTCGGTTCCCAGTTTGATTCCTTTTCTACCCCAGTGCCCGTATGGCGCACTTATTTGGTAGTAGAGAAACAGGAATCAAACTGTTTATACCCATCGATAGCAGGTTGGAGCTCACCGGTAACAGTGTTAGGTCGCCTTAGGTCGTACCGTTTAACATTATTAACATTCCCAGCATTACCCGTAGGTAACACCCCGGAAGGTGTAGCTTCTTGGCGTTTTTCTAGGCAAATTATTTCTTTTGTATCAGGGGATTTCTTTATATTCTGGGGAGGAGGAAATTTGTTAAACACCTCTCCGAAACCGTCTATAATGGCTGTAGAGTTATTCACGAAGGGATTTATAATCAGGAGATTTTGGCGATGATCTATATGGCATTCATATTTTTTTAGGAAGTCGTTCCCAATAATACCGTCGAAATTTTGTTGAACCTGGTGGTCCAAAACATGGAACGGGTGCGATATCTTGATAGAATCCTCTCCCATCTGGAAAATCAGGGATTCAGTGGTCATATTGGAGCTTGTTATCTTTCCGCCGCTTATAGTGGATATTATCATATCCTTGTTTAGCAATGGCGAATTGGTGCAACCGCGTAAGATACTGATTTCGGCTCCATTATCTATGACCAAATCCCTGTTTTTTCCATCTGAGAAAGGAATTTGTATCATTGATAGATTATTATTGGGAACGAGGGGGATCCTTACTGAAAAAGTTATTGCTGGTGTACATCGGCTTGAATTGTCAGTCGGGGGGAGTTGCCGTTTATTTCCTCCCGACGAATTTCGTTTCCCAAATCGTTACGTGTTGGGTTTGGATTCGGCTGCACATGGTGCAAATTTATCTGTCAGTCTTGGTTCGGTTCGTGATTATTCCGATTGCGATGTGGGGGTTGGTAGCTATTTCGGTTTTGATGTGGGGGTTGGTAGCTATGTCGGTTTTGAGCGCCCTGTTGGTTTTGCCTTTGGTGAGACATCTTGAGCCGGCACTCGTTTTCTGAATGGTATTGTTTGTTGCAGTAATTGCATCTGACTATCTGCAGATTGCATTGCGCTTCCCGTTTTACCGGATGAGGGGTAAAATTGGGCAGATTCGTGTTTCGGCAACACGTTGCCGAAGTATGACCTATCTTATTGCAAGTTTGGCAAATAGGTCGAAGAGTATTGTGCCTTGCTGAAGACGTGGAAGGATTGTCATGATCTACACGGAGTGATTGGTCGATGGCGTAAGAAATAGCTTCTTTTAACTGACTAGCATGGTGTGCTTTTACCAGTAGCCTTAAGCTGGAATTTCTTATTCCATCTTCAAATGCTTGTAGTGCAAGGTTGTGATTTTCTAGTATCAGAAAATATTGCACTGTTTTCTCGTTGGAACAGCTATATGTAGCTGAATTGAGAGCCAGAAGTAGGGTTGAAAGTCGGTCGCCGTATTCCTGAATAGTTTCCCTGGCGTTTTGTTTGGCTGCCAGAAGCTGATTCTGCGCCGAAGTACGCGACCTGTGTTCCTTGAACTGGGATTCTAGTTCCTTTACTAGGTCTGTCCATTTTGTCAGCTCTTTGTGTTGGATTAACTCAAAGGCGGGACCTTGAAGTCGAGTCTTGACTATGCTGAGGAACAATTTATGTTGTGCCTCGTCAGTAATGAAACAGAACAGTGTGTTGCCACACGAAATAAACTTGCACAGTTCGTCAGGCTTACCGTCGAACGTGGGAACGATGTTATTGACATCGTTCAATGAAAGGGTGACGCTCATTGTTTTAGTCGGTGTGGAGTCTGGTCGAGTTAGGTGGTCAGAAAAAGGTAGGGCTTTAAAAAGCTCTAATGTCAGGTAGTTGCGTCGGGTAAAAATTTTGCGGATTTCAGACGGTTGAGTGTAATATAAATTTAAATGATAATTTTAATAATCTTATTTACTTTTTTCAAAATCTGCTTTCGTCTGCTGCTGGTTGATGTTCTTGATGAGGTTCCTTCCTTGACGTTGTTGTGTAGTTGACTTGCTAGGTAAGCTTCACGCCCTAGAGTTAATTGTTACACCTAGTCTTTGTTTCACTGCCCGAATGTTTGCCTCCGGCGTCTCGTTTCGGGAATTCGCCAGGTCTTACGGTTTTCGGGACTTTTCAGCACACTTTTCACTTTTTACTTTCTGGTCTATAGCCCCAGAAACGCCTCGAGTGCAAGGTAGACTCGTTTTTTTTGTTTTGGTAGTTGGGACCGTTTTCACGTGGATCCCACCGCTGCCACCAATGTTGTATACGATTTTCACCGTGCTTCCTTGTTTCCAAGGGAAGAGTGAAAGTCGGAGAGAAAAATAAAAGACGATTTTTATTTATTATTGTTATTGGCCCGCTGTCTCAAGCAGGGCTGCGACCAATAATGTGTTTTATTATTATTCTATTATTTTAAGCTATAAGATCCGCTGTCTCTATGCTTGGCTGCGATCTTGTACACTTGACTGGTGATATTTCTCTCTGCTATTTCCTTCCAAAACCATGCCCTTTTATACTTAATTTTAGCCATGACCTGACTCTTGACTTCCCCCTCCATATACCATACTTTTCCATAATAATTCCCATATGTGCGCATCTAGTTATTATTCTGGGTATTGCTTAATTGTTTTCTGCTCCCATTTAAGAAATGCCCAGTCGACATCTTGGTGTCAATTGCCCTTGCACTGGTATCAAGTGTCACCCATAAATCGTAAAACAATTTAAGTGGTTGCACATCGTAGTATTTCTTCGATATGCACTGGTATCAAGTGTCACCCATTCATAAATCGTAAAATGATTTCGATATGCACTTGTTGCAGTTTTGCCATATGTTGGCGTGTGTACCCGTGATACTTGATCCAATTGTGCTTGGGTATGCATTTGAAAACGAAAATAAAGCGAATGACCGATTAATAGCCGTGGCGCTTGGGAACTTGTTACGTATGGTTTGGTTGGAAGATCGGGTAATGTTGTGTGGATTGGTAATGTTGTGTGGATTACAACAAACGATTCACTTACGTGTTTATTTTGTAATTTTATATTGACATTCTTATGTATATAGACATTATTATAAATTGGTATTATTACGGAATTTTACATTGACATTCTTATGTATAGCATCAATGTGTCCTAGCGAGTAGACGGCAGTTTTGGACGTCTGCAATCAGCTTACTTTTTCTCGCGATAACTATCTAACCAACAGTTTAAAAGTGTGTTAGCTTGTTAGCCTTTGATTAATCCCCTCCGTTATCAAATTATTCCATCTCAGTGATAAGTGTAATTGGAGTTAATTGTAGAAAAGTGAAAATTAATCGAACGTTAGAACAACCATTCTCACATACCTACATACAATGCCTAACACGCGATCAAAAGAGACTCAGCCACTTACCCCTCTTTCGGCACCGCCATTAGCAGCACGGTCAATCCGTTCAGCAAACAAGATTATCAAAAAGAAGAGCAGCGAAATCGATGAGCAATTGACGCTGACAAAACTTGAAGAGCGCCTGTCCAAACATACTGAGACTATAATCACTCATATATCGGACGAAATCTCTAAAATCCGCGGTGAAATATTCTCTAAAATAGAGCAGACAGAGCGCATCTGAAATGAACAAATGGAGAAAGCAAACAAGACAATATCTGATATTGTTCATCGTGTGGAGCGCATTGAAGCAAACTCAAGCAGCGATTCTCTTGATTTCCATAAACAACTAAGCGTCGTTAGCGCTGAAATTGCTGAAATTGTGCAACGAGTTGAGTGCATTGGAAAACAACCATCTGACTCCCACGCCCTGCAATCTAGATTTAATGCTCTACATGAACAGTTCCAAGCAATGGAGAAGAAGGAGATAGCAGCTGATGCCGTACTCTTTGGTATTCCCCGCGGCAATGAAGAAAACTTGATGTCGCTCTTCAATCAACTATGCTTAACTGTCAACTGCAGGCCGCCCACCTTAAAGAACATTTTTCGTTCTCAGCGGCGAACAAACATTAGAGGAGACGCAACAACGCCAATTATTCTCAAATTTAATTCAATCCAAGAGAGAAACATTCTTCTCAAATCTGTAGCGGCTTATCGTAAAGGACAACCACAACAACAACTCTGCCTACGTGACTTTGGACTTCAATCAAACCACGCCTGTTTTCTGAATGAAAGTTTAACTAAAAACACCCGCACTCTTCTGCAGCGCGCCATAAGCATGCGAAGAAATCATCAACTGTACTCTGTGTACACGAGAAGTGGCTCTGTTTTTATCAAACTCTCTGCTAACGAGGAGAGCTTTACCATCAACAACATCGAATCATTAAACGAAGCTGTACGCAGACAATCAGATTCCGTGGTAAGCAATGTTCAAAACAAAAAATAGAAAGCTAACATAAAATAATTTGCCATTTATTATAATTCTTCTCTTCTATAGATTTTCTTAATTTGTAAAGTTTTTATAAATGTTACGTAATTTGTGTGTAGTTTCTTGCCAAATATTCTCTTCTATGGATCTAACTTGTTATTGCATCTCTGATTCTGTCTCATGCGCCATCACTGTTCTTCATAGTTTGCATGTCAAACCATACAGCTGCCAATAGTGGGGGTTTCATTGGCGGAAGCGAAAACACTAATTTGTTTAATATGATTAGAATACTATGTTCACAGAAAAAAGGATTGAGAGTCTGTCAAATCAATGCGCAAAGTCTTATCAACAAATTGGGGGAACTTAGATATCTGTTTGTGGAGTCAAAAATTGATATTATCTCTGTCTCTGAAACTTGGTTCGACACAGAAATCAGTGATAATGTTTACAGTTTGGATGGCTATAAACTTTTCCGTTCGGACAGGAAATTTCGAGTTAGCGGAGGTGCTGCTGTCTATGTGCGCGATGGCCTGCGTTGTACTCCTGTTTATACGTCGATGGACATACCTAATTGTCGTTTCGAATTTGTATTCGTTAATGTTATATGTAATGCAGAGTGTTCTGGTTGGTTCCGTTTACCGTCCATATAACTTTATAGGTATTGATTCACTAGTAAAAATTCTTGTGTCCTTTTCTTGTTGCTATCCGAATGTTCTGCTTTGCGGTGACTTCAACTGCAACCTTTTAGACCCACTTAAATCTAGTCACTTCACCGATACATTTAAAGCACTTAATTTGCTTTCCATTAACACCTCCGTTGCGACTCACCACTGCATAGAGTCCAGCACTCTTTTAGATCTTTTTATTACCAGCGACACTGATAAGGTCGTACTCTATGACCAGCTCTCTGCACCTGGTTTCTCCAAGCATGATCTGTTATTTGTATGCCTAAACCTTGACCCGATGGTACATGACAATAGCTTTCAATATAGAGACTTTAAGCATATAATTCCGTCAAACTTAACAAACGACTTTTACTCAATAGATTGGAACTCACTGTTTTATATGCAAGGAGTTGACGAGCAAGTTGCTTTCTTTACGCATAATGTTAATCTGCTGTTTGATAAACATGTGCCCCTCAAAACCAGAACCTTTAAGCACAACTCTCCACCCTGGCTTAATTCCGATATTATAGCCTTAATGTCTAAGCGCGATGTCGCCTACAGCCACTGGAGACGATATAAATTGGAAACATTTCAACAAACTGATCGCGCTCTACGCAATCAAGTAGTTATGAAAATCAGAGCAGAGAAATCCCAATTCTATGAAACCAAATTTAATTCATTCACTCCTGGTAAAAAACTTTGGAGCAATCTTAAAAAACTCGGAATTGGGAAAGACCCTTTAAAGACGCCAGATGGCATCGACTGTAATACCCTCAATGAAAAGTTCGTTTCTTCGACTACTTTAAGTAATTATCCTGAGCTAGAAAGACTTCCTCCCGCTTCTTACCTACCTCTGCTTAGCTCCAATTATACTTTTATGTTCGAAAGACTTTATGAAGAGGACGTTGTTGAGGCTTTATTGTCAATCAAGTCAAACGCCACCGGCCTCGATCTTATAAACCCCAAGTTCATTAAAATCTTGCTTCCATATGTCCTACCCTATATTACCTACATTTTTAACACTATTCTTACTACCTCTGAATTTCCACTAGAGTGGAAGAAGACGCGTATTATTCCTATCCCTAAAAAGAAAGCAGGCAATACTATGGAGTTTCGACCCATTGCTATTCTTGCATTTCTTTCGAAAGTTTTTGAAAAAGCTGTATTAAAACAAATACAAAAATATTTGTCGACGCACAACCTGCTTAGTTCGTTTCAGTCAGGTTTTCGCCCACAGCGTAGTTGCGTATCAGCCTTGCTTTGTGTCACAGATAATATCAGAGTATCGATGGATAATGGACATGTTTCATTTTTGACGCTTTTGGATTTTTCCAAAGCGTTTGATACGGTCAATCACTCCAAGCTGCAACTAAAACTGCAAAATAACTTTGGATTCTCTGTTGAGTCTGCTAAACTGATATACTCCTATCTTAACCAAAGACAGCAATGTGTGTCAGTCAATGGAAATTCGTTCAACTTCCTTTACAACCCAACAGGTGTACCACAGGGTTCAATCCTAGGTCCTGTTCTATTTACGCTTTACATAAACGAACTTCCTCTAATTATCAAACATTGCTTTATTCATTTATATGCCGATGACGTGCAACTTCTAAAAAGCCGGCCCTTTTGTGATAAGGAAGAGGCAATAGATCTAATGAATTTAGACTTGTCAACTATCCTGCAGTGGTCTCAGAACAATTGCCTCGTTTTGAACCCGCTCAACTCAAAATCTCTTCCCATCTTCTACAAGTTATTTGATTTTTCAACTCTACCACCTCTAAAACTAGGTAATAATAAAATAGAATATGTTCATACTGCAAAGAACCTTGGGCTACTGTTCAATAGTACCTTAACCTGGAACGACCATATAAATAGCGCTGTTGGTAAGATATATGGAAGTTTACGTGCTCTCCGAGTTACCCAAAGCTTCATTCCTAAACATACGAGGGCGGGTCAATAAGTTCGTGACTTTTTGAATTTCTGACCTCTTTACTGAAACGGCAACACTGCTCCTGTCAACAGGCATCTGTCAGTTGACTCCTGTCAAAATTTAAACTTGCTGAGTCAGTTAGTTTGTGTTTGACAGCTATTTTTATCAGACTACTCACTAATTTAAGGAGAAAATGGAAAAAAGTGAATTTCGTGTGCTTATTAAGCATTATTTCTTGCGAAAAAAAACCATTACCGAGACCAAGGCTAAGCTTGAAAAATACTATGGGGACTCTGCACCATCGATTTCAATGATAGAAAAGTGGTTTACTGAATTTCGTTGTGGCCGTACAAGCACTGAAGATGCCGAACGTCCTGGACGCCCAGTTGAGGTCTCTACACCCGAAACAATCGAAAAAAATTCACGATATGGTGTTGGCCGACCGAAGATTGAAAGTGCGAGAGATTGTGGAAGCCGTAGGGATCTCGCATGGCTCAGTGGTTTCAATTTTGAATGATCACTTGGGCATGAGAAAGCTTTCCGCAAGATGGGTGCCGCGTTTGCTCACAGTCGACCACAAACGCAATCGTGTAACAACTTCTGTCGCTGATGTGTTGGCAGCTTAAGAACAATTATCATTGAACTTGCCCATAAGATGACGGATGAAGTCATCTCTTTCTTATTATAATTTTCTTTCTCTTTCTTTTTTGGACAAGTGGGATTCAAATCTTGTCGTTGGTTGTTGGCTTGCAAAATGGCGAGGTGAAGACTAATTTTTTAGTTTGTTATAGTTTTGTTATTTAAGTTGATACTTTCAATAAATATTAACCTACTGTATAAAAGTCTTTCAATGTTGCTAGGAGCAACAATTCTAAAAAATTAGCAAGAATTCCAACAGAAAATAGTTGCAAAGCTATTCGTTAAGCTGTTTCGGAAATTTTCTGGAAAACATTCGTGTTTGTTCCTGTTTCCTGACAAAATGTCGAAGAAAGCAGATTGTAATTTCTGCACGGAACCAAATACGGCGGACAACATGGTACGTTGTGATGGATGCAAGGTCTGGTTGCACTACGGATGCGCAGGAGTGGACGATTCGGTTAAGAATCGACAATGGTTCTGTCAAAAGTGTAAATCAGAAGTGTCTTTGGCGACGGCAGAGAGCGTCAGGTCAGTGCAATGCACACCGACCTCGGTCGCCAATATCACTTTAGTACCAGCCAGTAGGAGTGTTCGCAGTGGTGCTTCTTCCCGGAGTCGACAAGTGTTGGATCTCGAATTGCTTCGACTGAAGGAGCAAAAGGATTTGGAGAAGGAGTTCCTGGATAAGAAATTCGAATTACTGAAAATAAGAGAACAGCAGGATGACGATGGTAGTAGTATTTGCAGCGATGGGCGATCGGTGGTGTTAAGTTCCAGGGTTGGCAGTGTCCAGGGTGATGGGAGCACTATTGTTCGGCGGACAAGGGACTGGGACACACACACAAAGATGGAAGTCCCGCCTGAGGCGACAAAGGGGTGTCTTACACAGAATCAAATTGCGTCAAGAAAGGGTTTGTCGAAGGAGTTGCCTACGTTTTCTGGCAGGTCGGAAGAATGGCCTGTCTTCATAAGCAATTATCGCAACAGCACGGTGCTGTGCAATTATTCAAACGACGAGAATTTGATACGGCTGCAGAGGGCTTTGAAGGGTAAAGCATTCGAAGCAGTAAGCAGTCAATTACTGCTTCCTACATCTGTACCGTCGGTTATGTCTACTCTTGAAATGCTCTTTGGTAGACCGGAGCTCATCGTCGAAGAGCTCATTAGGAAAGTGGAGGATTTTCCGTCTCCGAAAATAGAGCGTTTGGAAACCATAATTTCGTATGCGTTGGCGGTTAGGAATTTAAGTTCCACCATGGAAGCGTCGGAGCTGATGGACCACATTAATAACCTGGTGCTGCTCAAGAAATTTGTCGATAAATTGCCATCTGCCATGAAGTTGGAATGGGCGATGGGCACAAAGACAAACGATATAGAGCGAAATATCAAGGTTTTCGGCGAATGGTTGTTTGCAAGGGCAGAGGCAGTTGCAACAATCACAAGGTATTCGAGTGATGGCAACAAGGGGGACAGACGTTCGGGGCATGTCCATACGCACGTACAGGACAATGGGTACGCAGGTGCAAAAAAGGGTTTTGGAGCAAAGTGTTACGTGTGCAATCAGAGTCATTGCTTGACAGATTGCGACGCTTTCAAGAAGCTCTCGGTTCAGGATCGCCGCAAACTGGTTGCAGAAACGTCACTTTGCGATCGCTGTCTTAAGCACTCTAGGAGAGCTAAATGTAACAATATGAAGGAGTGCGGCATTGCAGGCTGTAAATTAAAACATCATCGATCGCTGCATTATGGGAGCGAAAACGATGTCGGTGCGTGCCACTCTCATCAGCACGACAAGGAAATAGGAACGCTATTCAGAATTTTGCCGGTGGTATTGTACGGCAATGGTAAGGAGGTTAGGACGTATGCTTTCCTGGATAGCGGGTCCTCACTTACCTTGTTGGAGGAGTCGATTTCGAAGAAGCTCAGATTGGAAGGCACTCCCAAACCGTTGTGCCTCAGATGGACGGCTAACTCCACTCGTAGTGAAGAAGAATCCGAGGTTGTGTCGCTGGGGATTTCATCACATGGTATAGATAGAAACGAGTATCCAAGGTTGCGGCTCAATGGTGTAAGGACTGTCAAGTCGCTTGGTCTTCCATCACAATCAGTATCACAGGAGTTGTTGGAGAGGTACCATCATCTCAAGGGGCTGCCGTTGATGCCATACGTTAACGCTGAATGTGGCATTCTCATAGGTCTTAATAATGAGAGGGCAGCAGTGGCATTGGAAGTGCGGGAAGGCAAATGGAACCAACCGATTGCCATCAAGACAAGATTGGGATGGTGTATCAGCGGTGGCGTTGAAAGTGAGCTGGAGTCTCACGGTAACTTCCAGATCTGCGAGTGCGACAAGGACTTGCACGAATTGGTGAAACAACATTTCGCTTTAGAGGGCAGTGGTGTTGCTCAAGTGCGAACGGCATCGGGCGATGACGTGAGAGCAAAGGAGATTCTTGCAGCTACAACAAAGCGAGTCGATGGAGCTTTTGAGTGTGGTCTTCTGTGGCGGCACGACAACTTTTCTATGCCGAGCAGTTATCAAATGGCATTCAAGCGCCTATGCTGTTTGGAGGGGAAAATGCGCTCTGACCCTATTATTAGTTCCAACGTCAATCAACAGATGACCAGTTTGCTACAGAAAGGCTATGCGAGAAGGTGTAGTAAGAAAGAAGTAGATGAAGTGTCACCACGAACTTGGTTTTTGCCGACATTCATCGTAACCAATCCGAACAAGCCGGAAAAGGTTCGGTTGGTTTGGGACGCGGCCGCTTCAGCACAAGGTGTTTCATTGAACAAGATGTTGTTAAAGGGTCCCGACCAACTGACGGAGCTTCCTGAAGTTCTCTATGGTTTTCGATCGAATAAGGTGGCCATCACTGGGGACATAGAAGAAATGTTCCACCAAATCCATGTGCGCAAGGAGGATCAGTGCGCACAAAGGTTCCTTTGGCGTTATGGTGAGTGCGATCGCAATCCAGACATCTATCAAATGAAGGTACTTACTTTCGGAGCGTCTTGTTCTCCGAGCATCGCACTATATGTCAAGTACATCAATGCTACTGAGTTTTCCGAGAAGTATCCACGGGCGGTGGAAAGCATTTTGAAGCATCATTATATGGACGATCTTCTGGACAGCGTAGATACCATTGAAAGGCTGTGCAACTGGGTACAGAGGTAAGAGAAATACATTCCAAGGCAGGTTTTCGAATGAGAAGTTGGATGTCGAATTCCGAGAAGGTGCTTCAGGCTCTTGGGCAATCTGTTGAGAGCGAAAGTCGGAAAATAGACTGTGGCAACGAAAAAAATATTGCTAGGGTCTTGGGTCTATGGTGGAGTCCGAGTGAAGACGAATTTACATTTTCTTTGCGGTTTATAAAAACACAGGAGGATATTTTGTCTGGGGCCAGATTGCCAACAAAGCGTGAATTACTTAGAATCTTAATGTCCATCTTTGATCCTCTAGGGTTCTTGGCTTTTTATTTGGTGAAAATAAAAGCACTACTCCAAGACGTGTGGCGGAAGAACCTAGACTGGGATGAAATGGTCGATGGCTCTTTAGCAACCAAGTGGGAGACATGGCGGCGATTGTTGAAGAATGTGGAGCTCGTGCGTATTCCGAGATGCTATAATACGTTGACGAGGAGAGATGCTACTTCAGTGCAACTGCACATATTTGTTGACGCTAGTGAGGAGGCTATGGCGGCGGTGGCGTATCTGAGGTTCTCTGATGGTTACACAACCGAATGTGCACTGGTGGCAGCAAAAAACAAAGTATCACCACTGCTCCCTGTGTCCATTCCCAGGTTGGAGCTCCAGGCAGCCCTCATCGGTACACGGCTTGCTAAGGCGATCGTGAAGGGTCATGGGTTCAGAATAGACAGGAAGTTTTTCTGGACGGACTCGAAGACAGTATTGGACTGGTTGCGCTCGGATGCAAAGATGTACAAGCCGTTCGTGATGTTTCGTATCGGGGAGATACAGGAGGAGACCAAGGTGGATGACTGGCGATGGATACCCACCAAACTGAACGTCGCAGACGAAGCGACAAAATGGACGAAAGAACCTTCTTTTGACAAGGAGAGCAGGTGGTTTGCGGGACCTGGGTTTTTGCTCCAGCCGGAAGAAACTTGGCCTGAGGAAGTTAATTGGAGGCAAAAAAAGGTCTGCGAAGAGGAACTGCGAGCGAAATACGTGCTGGTGATGAAGGAAGACGTAAGCCGATTGGAGAAAGGCATCCAGGCACTGGTGGTGGATTTTGATCGTTTTTCCACTTGGGAACGACTTCGTGGAGTAGTTGCATGGATTGTACGGTACTGCCGAAATCTTCAAAAAAGGGCGAAGGCAAATGTTTTGAAGAGCGATCCACTGTTGTTAGAGCCGATCAGTAAAGTAAAATTTGACGAAATGGTAAAGGGTCCTATTCGTTCAGAGGAGCTGCAAAAGGCGGAGGTGATCTTATGGAAGATGTCGCAGTGGGCAGAGTATGCTGACGAGTTGGCTATGCTGAAAATTGGAAAATCGATTCCGAAATCCAGCCATATTCGTAAAGTTAACCCATACATAGACGAAAATGGAGTCCTGCGCCTTGAAGGACGAATTGACTACGCCGAATTTGTCAAAGAAGAAACCAGGCGACCAGTACTTCTATCCAGGAAAAGTAGGGTGAGTTTTCTAATTGTCGATTTCTATCACAGACATTTTAGACACCAGTGCGATGCCAACGTGTACAACGAGGTCAGGCAACAATATTTTATCCCTGCACTACGCACTTTAGTAGGATCAGTTAGATCACAATGTGGCCGTTGTTGTATAAAGGATGCAACTCCCAGGATTCCTCAGATGGCGCAGTTACCTCGGGCCCGACTTGGACCATTTCGAAGGCCGTTTACGTTCGTCGGTGTCGACTACTTCGGACCGATGTTGGTCGTGCAGGGCAGGAGTCAGGTCAAGCGATGGGGGGTGTTATTCACCTGCCTCACAAGCAGAGCGATTCATCTTGAGGTGGCGTTTTCGTTGTCAACCGATTCCTGCGTTATGAGTATACAGCGTTTTATTGCAAGGAGAGGAACACCGTCCGAAATTTATTCGGACAATGGAACGAATTTCGTTGGTACGGAAAAGGAGTTACGAGAACAGTTCCAGTTGATCAACAAAGAGGCGCTTGCTTGCAAATTCACAACTCCGCGCACAAAGTGGTTTTTCAACCCCCCCGCTGCTCCACACATGGGTGGCAGTTGGGAGCGACTTATCGGTACGGTGAAGAAGATCCTGAAAGAAGTCATGGGAAACAAGCGTTTAAATGATGAGACGTTCCAATCAGCATTAGTCGAAATAGAGGCTGTGGTCAACTCACGCCCGCTTACCTACGTCACATTGGGACCAGAGGACGATGAAGCATTGACACCCAATCATTTTCTTCTCGGGTCGTCGAATGGAAATAAGGGGCTTGTTGAGTTCCAGGATCGGGAACTCATGTCACGCAAGGACTGGAGGAAAGTGCAGCAGGTGGCAAACGTTTTCTGGAAGCGATGGGTACGTGAGTACCTCCCCACCCTTACGAGGCGAACGAAATGGTTCGAGAAGGTGGACCAAGTAAAGGAAGGTAATGTGGTAATTATCATCGACGAAAATCTACCGAGATGTACTTGGCTAAGGGGGTTGTTGTCAGTACCATCATAGCCCAAGATGGTCAGGTGAGAAGAGCGACGGTGAGGACGGCAAACGGGGTTTTTGACCGACCAGTGGCGAAGCTTGCAGTATTGGACATCAGCTGTGGGACCGAAAGCAAGGCAGCAGAAGATGAAGCTCCCTTGCTGGGGGGGAGAAATGTCGCTGATGTGTTGGCAGCTTAAGAACAATTATCATTGAACTTGCCCATAAGATGACGGATGAAGTCATCTCTTTCTTATTATAATTTTCTTTCTCTTTCTTTTTTGGACAAGTGGGATTCAAATCTTGTCGTTGGTTGTTGGCTTGCAAAATGGCGAGGTGAAGACTAATTTTTTAGTTTGTTATAGTTTTGTTATTTAAGTTGATACTTTCAATAAATATTAACCTACTGTATAAAAGTCTTTCAATGTTGCTAGGAGCAACAACTTCACAGGAAGGTTTGGCGTTGTTTAATCGCAATATGGAGGAGTTTTTGCGCCGTTTTGTAACCGTGGACGAAACATGGATCCATCACAACACCCCAGAGACCAAACAACAGTCAAAACAGTGGGTTTCTAAGGGTGAATCGGCGCCAAAGAAGGCCAAGGTGGGTTTGTCAGCCAATAAAGTTATGGCGACTGTTTTTTGGGATGCACGCGGGATAATCCCCATTGACTACCTTCAAAAGGGAAGAACAATCAATGGGGAATATTATGCCAACTTATTGGACCGATTCAATGACGATTTGAAAAAAAACCGACCTCATTTGGCCAAGAAAAAAGTTATTTTCCACCAAGACAATGCAAGGGTGCACACATGTGCAGTTGCTATGGCAAAAAACCATGAATTGGGCTATGAATTGCTCCCTCATCCACCCTATTCTCCAGATTTGGCTCCAAGCGACTACTTCTTGTTCCCAAACCTGAAGAAATGGCTTGGTGGAAAAAGATTTGACTCCAATGATGAAGTCATCTCGCAAATAAAGGCCTATTTTGAGGACCTCGACAAATCTTTTTTTTGGAAGGGACAAAAAAATTGGAGAAGCGTTGGACAAAGTTTATAGAGCTCAAGGAAGACTACGCTGAAAAATAAAAAAAAAATTTATCAAAAAATCTGTTTTATTCCAAAAGTCACGGACTTATTGACCCGCCCTCGTATAAAACTATTGCTCGCTAAAACTCTCTTACTACCAGTTCTAATATATGGATGCGAAGTTTTTTGTCACACCGATTTTGCGACCAATCGAAAATTGAATGTGACCTATAATAATATAGCTCGCTATGTCTACAGTTTGCGTTTTTACGATCATGTCTCAGTGTTTTCTAAAAGTATATGTGGCTGCAGCCTTAATAGTCTTCTGAAATTTCGGTCTTTATCCTTCTTACATAAGGTCATTCAAACTAAACAACCTGATTACTTGCACAACAGAATTATTTTCCCTCAATCAACACGCTCCTTTGTTCTAACCCCATCTCGATACCGGTACCTTACAACGGGAAGACAATTTTTTGTCCACGTTATCTGCCTCTGGAACTCCCTACCTATTGCGCTGAGAAGAATCGAAGATGCAACTCTTTTTAAAACTAATGTTTTTATGTATTTGGCAAATAATTACAACTAATTTTCTACTTTCTTCAACTCAAACTCTTCTGTTAAATTCTCTTTTTCTTTTTAATCGGTAGGTACTTTTAATTGTATTTTAAATAATTAAGTTTAAAGCTTTTCACTCTTTTGCTTCTATTGTTTAAATTTTGTAATTGATCAGTAAAGTAATGCATTTAAAGGCTTATCATAAATTATAAGACTCTTGTCTTAATTGTAAGCGATTTTTCAATAAATAAATAAATAAATAAATAAAATAAATATATAGACATTATTATAAATTGGTATTATTACGGATTTTTACATTGTTTTAGTATTTGTTGTTTACACTTCATTAGTTCTTAATAAAAAGTAAAGATTACACATTCAATTTTCGTTTCTATACATTTCAACTTGTTTAAATAATGTTTACAAAAGTGTTTTTTTTTCATAATTAATGCTACATATTTTTATTGGTTTACGATGACATCAGGCTCAGGCTGTTCATTAGGGTTTTCTTGCCCTCTAATGTTGCTCGTTACTGTCTTGTTTATAGACATTGTTATTTTAAAGTATTTCTTTATGACTAATGCTACTATTGCAATAATACAAATTAAAATGATAATTATAAGAGGATTGTACATGTTTTCGTGTATTGGAGAAAGAAAGGTTTTATTTGTATTTACTAAGTTTTTAATGCTAATACTATATTTATCTAAATCCAGTTTTTCTACGTGTTTCATGTGGGGCGAAATTTGGGATAGGTTGCTAGGTATTTCCAAGGTTTCGGTTAGGAGTGTTTCTTGCAGAAAGTATGCGATTGGGATTTTGTTGTAGATATCGTTTGAAGCTTGTAGGTATACTTCATTCGTCACTGCTTTACAATATGGACTTATTTTGAGGATTCCACTGTCGTGGAGTTCGATTGTCTGGGGTGCGTTGCCGCACAAGATTCGTATTGTTGCATCCTGGCTAGGATTCGAAAAGATAAAACGTAATTCTATTTAATTAATCTTTATTAGTTCTCTTTCAATGTCTTTTACTTCTTGATTATTATTCTAATAATTCACTTATTTAATTCAACAATTCACTTTCACAATTAATCACTTTAAATAAACAATCACTTCTCTTATTCAATATTCTCTATACTTTTCACTACTGTCATCTATCGCCCTTCTTTATCGCGGTTCACAACTCGAATGTCTTGGGTGCTCCTGCGACATCTATTTATATCTCCTAGTGACACCTCTCGAAGTTTCCAGATTCGTTGAGAAGGTTCGTTAAGTTCAGAAGGTTCGAGAACAACATACCAAGTTATACCACAGCTACTCAAACTGCTATTCCAATGCTGCCAAAATCGGTAATATGGCCACTTTCTACTAGATGGCGTAGATGACTAATTAATCCTGAATGACACAGTTCAAGCAAACATGCAACAATATCCCCCTCTTAAACTTGTTCGTCCCGAACAAGCACGTCAATATTTTCCCCATGGTAGCGATGGAGACGATCCACATGGACAACTTTCAGCTTGCCTCTTCCTCGCTGGATCCGGTAGACAACATCGTTGATGCGCTTCACTATCTTATAGGGTCCTTCCCAATCCTGCTGTAGTTTAGGTGACATACCTTTTCGGCGATGAGGGTTGTATACCCATACCAGATCTCCTTCCTGGAATCCTGTGGTGGTCGCTTTTGTATCGTACCTCGTCTTCATGCGGTCGCTGGATATCCGAATCTTATCTCTAGTTTTCCGATGAATGTTTCTGATGATTTCTCTGAGATCCGCCACATAATCATCTTCATTCGTTGCTTCATCAATCGGAGATCCAAACATCAATTCACTAGGTAACCGGATTGCTCGACCAAAAAGGATTTCGGATGGAGTATGTCCTGTTGTGTTATGAACTGCGCTTCGATAAGCTAATAGGAACATGGGGATGTGCTTGTCCCAGTCCCGCTGGCAGTCGCCAACAACCTTAGAAAGGTGTTCGTTTAAGGTTCTATTGAAGCGTTCCACCATTCCGTCCGATTGTGGATAAAGCGGGGTTGTTCTTGTCTTCTTAATCCCTAGTAGCTGGCATACTCCTTGAAAGATCTTCGACTCGAAGTTGCGACCTTGGTCCGAGTGCAATTCCATTGGTACGCCAAATCTGCTTACCCAGTTGGGGACAATCTGCTCTACCACGGTTTTAGCTTCTTGGTAAGTTAGGTATAGCAAAGGCTTCAGGCCATTTAGTGAAGTAGTCCATCACTACGAGGATATAGCGGTTTCCACTGTTGGTTTCTGGAAACGGTCCTGCGATGTCAACTGCAATCCTTTCAAAGGGCGCTCCAACGTTGTATTGATGCATCTTGCTTGCATTTTTACTCTCGGGCCTTTACTGGCTGCGCAAGCGGCGCATTTTCGGCACCAGTTTTCGACATCGTCTCTTGCGTGGATCCAGTAAAAGTGTTCTCGCACTTTTTCGAGTGTCTTATTTACTCCCAAGTGACCTCCGCACACTCCATCATGTAGTTCCCTAAGTACTTCGTTGACTTTCGATCTGGGTACCACAAGTTGCATCACGGCTGATGTTCCATCCGAACTTTCCCATTTTCTTTTCAAAATGCCATCCTGGACATGAAGTGAGTCCCATTGTGCCAAGTATGCCTTCAATTCCGGATTCCTATTGGAGATCTGCTGCCAGTCCGGCTTGCCCTCATGTTCCTTCCAGGCGAGAATCGGCTCGATATCCGGATCTTCCTGTTGAGCATTCCGGATCTCCCGTGCACTCCAGCCGCTAATGGGCTCAGCTCTCAACCGTTGGACTGACACTTTATCTTTTTCCTCCTGGCGTACGCAATGTTTACAATCAGCCTTGCAGGGTCGCAGTTAGAGGGCATCTGCGTTGGAGTGAAGAGTTCCCTTTCGGTGCTGTATCTCGTAGTCATACATCTGCAGCCGCTCAATCCACCTCGCGACTTGTCCTTCAGGGTTCTTAAACTGCAGCAGCCACTTTAGAGACGCATTATCTGTACGCAGGATGAATTTCTGCCCATAAAAATAAAATAAAATAAAATAAAAATAAGTACTTGTGGAAGTGCTTTGTTGCCAGGATCAAAGCCAGGAGTTCCCGCCTGGTCACGCAATAGTTCCTCTCCGGCTTGGATAGCACTTTACTGAATTAGGAAACTACTCTCTCTTGGCCATCATGGATCTGCGAAAGAACGGCTCCGATCCCAACATTACTAGCGTCGGCATCTACAATAAATGTCTTTCCTGGAGTAGGGTACGCTAGAATTGAAGCATCACACAGTTGGTGTTTGAGACTCTTGAAACTCGCTTCGCATTCACCTGACCATTTAAATGGTTTTCCCTTTTCCGTCAGTTGATGCAAGCGCTTTGCGATCCTTGCGAAGTCCTTCACAAACCGTCTGTAGTAAGTTGCAAGTCCCAGGAAGTTTCTCAGTTGGTGTTTGTCTTTGGGAACGGGCCAATTTTTCACCGCATCGACCTTCTCTGGGTCAGTCCTTACTCCTTCGGACGAGATGATGTGCCCCAGATATTTTACCTCAGATCTAAAGAGATCACACTTTTTCGGGTTAAGCTTTAATTGTGCACTTCGTAGTCTCTGGAACACTTCCTTCAAGTTATCTCGATGTTCTTCAAACGTATTTCCAACCACGATGACATCGTCCAAGTAGACCAAACACGTTTTCCATGTTAGCCCCAACAAAACACGCTCCATTAGTCGCTCAAAGGTTGCCGGCGCGTTACACAGTCCAAATGGCATTACTGTGAATTGCCAGAGCCCGCTTCCTGCTGTGAAAGCTGTTTTCTCACGGTCTTCCGGATGTATCTGCACTTGCCAGTAGCCACTCTTCAGATCTAGAGTGGAAAACCATCGAGCTCCGGACAGTGTATCCAGCGTATCGTCAATCCTTGGTTGAGGGTAGCTATCCTTTTTGGTGACATTATTCAGTTGGCGATAGTCTACACAGAACCGAGTGCTGCCATCTTTCTTTTTGACTAGGACAATTGGAGATGCCCATGGGCTTTTAGAGCATTCGATTACTCCTTCCTTCTCCATCGTCGACACCATCTCTGCAACCTCCGTCTGCTTAGCCAATGGTAGTCGTCTGGGAGGCTGACGAATCGGTCTCGCATCTCCAGTGTCTATCCGGTGTTGTACAAGGTGTGTTCGGCCATACTCGCAGTCCCGCGAAGCGAATATATCAGCAAACTCGTTGATGAGGTTCCCTGCCATGGCTTGCTGCTCCCGATTCAGATCGCAGTGCTGGAATAAAGTTCTTTTGACCTCAGTCATTCCCATTAGTGAACGAGGCTTCGCAACACCTTCCTGTGATAGTTTCGTGATGGCAGTAACCGGTACACACTTTCCAACCACATCACCTTGCTTCAATTTGACGCTTTTGTGTTCCGCATTAAGAACTCGTACGGGAACCATATTGTTCTTCGGCGCGACAAGCATTTTTCCAACCACGCAATTTCGGCAGTGGTTGTCTTCTGGCTCGACTAGAAAGAATCGGTGGGCCCCAGGATCACCTTCCAGCTTTGTCCAAATCAGTGTCTCTGAAGAAGGTGGTAGGACCTCGTCCTTACTAATGACTGTCCTCAGGGAAGCGACGTTCTCGTTCCCGTACACCATCGGAATTTCTACGTTTCGATACTTGAGTACTTGCATACCAATGTCCAATACTACATCATGCGCCTTCATGAAATCGATTCCAATGATGCATTCGTCACATATATCGGCTACTAGGAAAGCGTGGGAGAATACTAATCCTGCCAAATTTATTGTTAGTATGACCTCTCCATACACTTTCGCTGTCGCTCCTGTTGCTGTTTTCAGACAGTAATTGCTGGTGTTGTGCAGCCAAGACTGACGGACGTTGTCCCTCCTTATGATGGAAGCGGTGGCACCGGTGTCGATGGTTGCCACGCACTTATTTTGTCCGATATAGGCTTCCACTGTTAGACTCTGGTTTCCTCGTTTGGTTTGGGAGACTTGAATTGTGGTCCTGGGGTCGTCGATTCCGGAAACACACTTCTGTTATCTCTGCTCCGGTCTACGACGTCTGCTCTTTGACATGAACATTCAACGGCTGTCATTTCCCTTACGCGACGGAACACATTCGATGCCCGATCAGCAGCTTGCATTGTCAAGGCAAATGCTAGGGCCTCAGCGAGAGTTCTCTTTCCAGCCATTCTTACGGCCATTTGCAGTTGTCTATCTTCAATGGCTTGGATAAACGCCTCCACAGCCATTTCATTGATGAGAACCTCACCAGCATTAGGATATGACAAATGTGCCAGACGTTCGATATCTGCTTGCAGCTGTTGAAGTGTTTCTCCCCGCTTCTGGACTCTAATGCGTAGCTGGACCCTGTACACTTGCTGCATATGCTCATCACCGAAGCGCATCTCTATAGCCTTGACCAGGGCGTCGTAGTCGTGTTGCTTCTCTTCTGAGACGGTTTGGAGTAACTCCGCAGCTGTACCTCTTAGTGCGAGCGTTAGCGCAATCGACTTTTCCTCGTTGTCCCAGCTGTTCGCCATTGCAGCTGCTTCAAACTGTTTCTTATAAATTGGCCATGATGTTTGACCATCGAAAACAGGAGGCTGCATCTCTTTCCTTCTCGGGCAGTCCGCAGAATTTTCTCGAGCCTTCTGCTTCTTCACTTTCTCCAGCTCTCTAGCCAAGTTCTCGAAGTTTGTTTCATGCTTGCAAAACGTCTGATGGATTTCGTCGAATTTGGTTTCAACCTTCTCGAACTTGTTTTCAATTTCTTCGAGTTTTCCTTCGAGAACATTTTTAAAATCTTCCACAGCGCTCTTTTGGGCGGCAACTATGGAATTCTTTCGAATCCATTGAACTGAGAGTCTATAGAATTCTTTTGTTCATCAAATTTAGAGTCCATTGATTCCAATTTGGAATCTAGAGAATTCTTCTGTTGTTCTAGAGAATTCTTTTGTTCATCAAATTTAGAGTCCATTGATTGCAATTTGGAATCTAGAGAATTCTTTTGTTCATCAAATTTAGAGTCCATTGATTCCAGTTTGGAATCTAGAGAATTTGTCTGTTGTTCTAGAGAATTCTTCTGTTCATCTAACTTGAGAGTCCATACAGTCGAATTTCTGATCGAACTTGGCCAGAAGTAGTTCCATCATAGCAGTCATATCAACGGCTGTACTTACTTGTTCTTCTGCTACGTCGAACAAAACCGACTTGGGATTTTCTCCTTCGTTTTCAACAGCTTCCTGCAGTCGAAGCACCAGATCACTTTTTCCTCCAGCTGTGGAGAGATTCCGCTTTTCTAGCTCAGCTTTTAACTGCGGTATACTGAGCTGTAGTAATTTCAATGTGCGGCCCATTTTTCTTTCCTTTTTTTTCACTAAATACGTTTTTTTTTTTTTAAACTAATTCACTTCACTTTAATTTCACACTGAATACGTTTTATCCCACTTCTGACACCAATGTTGCATCCTGGCTAGGATTCGAAAAGATAAAACGTAATTCTATTTAATTAATCTTTATTAGTTCTCTTTCAATGTCTTTTACTTCTTGATTATTATTCTAATAATTCACTTATTTAATTCAACAATTCACTTTCACAATTAATCACTTTAAATAAACAATCACTTCTCTTATTCAATATTCTCTATACTTTTCACTACTGTCATCTATCGCCCTTCTTTATCGCGGTTCACAACTCGAATGTCTTGGGTGCTCCTGCGACATCTATTTATATCTCCTAGTGACACCTCTCGAAGTTTCCAGATTCGTTGAGAAGGTTCGTTAAGTTCAGAAGGTTCGAGAACAACATACCAAGTTATACCACAGCTACTCAAACTGCTATTCCAATGCTGCCAAAATCGGTAATATGGCCGCTTTCTACTAGATGGCGTAGTTGACTAATTAATGCTGAATGACACAGTTCAAGCAAACATGCAACAGTATGTTCGTTGGCTCGGGCATGACATAAATCCAAGAATTTTTGTTCCTTAAGTTGAACCAGATTTCGTGTTTTATTACGAATATTCTAGCATCGCAGGATTCAGGGGTTGGATTACCACAGACGAGCTGTATTATACACTTATTAATGTTGTGATTATGTATAACGAAATTTTGTTGGCAAACAAAATGGTCTGACTCAATTTTTGTACATTTTTCTAAGTCTGCGTTGTTTAGGAATATGTATCGCCTATAGTTCTCGTTAATGGCAATGAATTCGCTATCAACTGAAACATAGTGGTATGCGCTTTCTTTGTACCTAGTGGGAAGTGGTGTAATTTTTACTAAATGGAATTCTTCGTTTACTAGTGGTATGCTAACTTGAATCATCAGGTTGTTATTAACGTATATGGGAGTTGTTGTAGTAATTGCATTTATCATGGGCTGATTCATTCGGGAGATTTTCAATGGACACCTTACGTTTTGTGGAAGTTCTAGTTGGATTTGTTGAAGGGTTGACATAAATATGTCTGAATTTAAGAATCGGCTGTCTAGTTTGCCTATTTTACTTGCTTGTAAAATGTCGAGTAATTGAGCTTGTTTTGTTCGGATTTGTGCAGAACATATTGATACCAGATTTGTAATTTCATCTAAATTGTGTAATGACTTTTCGAAGTTTGTGAGATTTGTGAGTTTGATTGTGTTTTTCCTAATTTCTTCAGTAATAGTGGCGAAGTTTTTATTTATGTGGTTAGTGGTTTCATTTAGTGCGTCGAAGACGTTTGAGATAATTGTCGTCTGGTTTTCAGTCATGTGGTATAGCTTATTTTGGTTTTCCGATAGAGACTGTAGTGCACTATCTATTTTAGCTGCGTCTTGTGAGTCCATTGTTCCAAACAGGAATTTCTGAGCGATTCCTATACCGTTGAATAGGCCTTCATTTACTATCATCGTTTCCCTCTTGGTTATTCTTTGTTTTAATAATATACTGTCCAATATTCGGTTGTTGTTGTGTATTTCATTAAGGGAGTTTTTTTATTATTTGTAATGTAGTTTTGCAATGGTCTAATGGATATTCCTTCACGGTTGCAATACAGAGTTCGGATAAGGTATTTACGTTTTGTTCCAAGGTTTTGGTGTTGGCTTTTGTCAGTGTATCGTTGACGTGAAAGAGTGAAAGAGAAAGGTCCATTTCGTAAAGGATTTCTCGAGGGTGCCCATAGGTTCCAGGTATACTCCAGTCTTGTTTAGTTGTTGGAGTTCCACTTGCGCTGCAGTTGCGTGTACGATGGCGTATGCCATGATGGCGAAGCTAAAAATGAAAGTACCACAATGTCGTTTAGAAGTTGTGCTTTTATGTGTCTTTTGTATTGGCCCTTATTGCGAGTGGCGATTACTGATAGATGAACGACATTTATCTATTGTCAATCGTCGATTGTAGATTTTGGTATTGTGAATGGTAATTGTGATTGACATTTGTCGATTGGCAATCGCTTGTTGTCGTTTAAATTTTTCTGACCGACTGTCTACAAACATTTTTGAATAAATCGCTGGTGAAATTTGCTCCTTGGTCTGTGAGGATGGTTTGTGGAATTCCAAATGTGCAAACGATTTGCTTAACCAGCGCCTCGGCTACCGTTTCAGCTTCTTGGTTTGGTATTGCGACTGCTTGGACAAATTTGGTGAGGTCGTCCTGAAAAGTAAGAATGTATTTATTGTGGTTCATTGTTATCGGAAGTGGTCCCACAATATCGAGTGCGATTCTTTCAAATGGTATTTTTGCCGTTGTAGTAATAACCATTGTTATTTTGTTCCGTGTATATAATTTATTCTTTTGACATGACTCGCAAGATTTAATGTACATTTCTACATCCTTGTGCATATTCTTCCACCTGTAGTTCTCTTTAATGCGTTTTAATGTTCGTTTTACTCCTAGGTGGCCTCCGAGAGGAGTGTCGTGATTTTCGTAAAGTATCTGTTTGATGCTCTCTGGGTCTGTGATATCGATGATATTTCTGGACAAATTTACCTGTACATCCGGTGTTGTTTTCCTTTGGCTTCTGGTCACTATTTTTATTTCGGCGGTATTTAAACGCGAAAGTGCGTCTGCATTGGTGTTCAGGTTCCCAGCTTTGTGGGTTATCCTAAAATCGTACTCTTCCAATTTAATGCGCCAGTGCATTATTCTTGAAGAGGAATCCTTTAGGTTGAATATCCACACAAGCGGTTTATGGTCAGTGATGACTTCAAACTTACGTCCAAATACGTGTGGTCGGAAATGCGTAACTGCCCAAACTACTGCAAGAGCTTCCTTTTCGATGGTAGAGTAGTTCTTTTCTGCTGAGTTCAATATCCTACTCGCAAAGGCTATAGGTAAGTCGTTGTTATCTTGATTCATTTGAGAGAGAACGGCACCAATGGCTTATTAAAGTTTGGATAAATCAATATGGGTGGTCTGGTTATTGCTTCTTTTAATTTTTTGAAAGATTCATCGCAAAATGCGTCCCATTTGAATGGTACATCTTTGCGAAGAAGTTTGTTCAGTGGGTTAGCTATTTTGGAAAAGTTTCTTATGAATTTACGGTAATATCCTGCTAGACCTAAAAATGAATTTACTTGTTTCTGATTTTGTGGAGGTTCGATTTTGTTTATAGCAGCGATCTTTTCCGGGTCTGGTCTGACACCATCCGACGTGATGACGGGTCCTAGATACATGACTTCCTTTTGGAGGAATTTACATTTTGATAGCTGTATTTTTAGATTATATGCTTCGAGAGCATTACAAATTTCGTTTAACTTCTCGTTATGGTCTTTCAGGTTTTTTCCGTAGATCACTATGTCGTCGAGGTAAACTAGGCACATTATACCTTGCAATCCTGGGAGAACGACATTCATAAGTCTCTGGAATGTTGGCGGAGCGTTTCGTAAACCAAATGGCATTCGGTTAAACTCGTAATGACCCGTGGCTGTGCTAAACGCGGTCTTTTCCTTATCCTGTTGTGAAGTATTTAGAATCTCCAAGTTGTCCGAGTATCTCTTCTATGTTGGGAATTGGATATACGTCGGGAATCGTAGCTTCGTTCAGTTTACGGTAGTCTATCACAACTCTCCATTTCTGATCTCCTTTCTTTGGGACGACCAGGAGTGGCGCATTCCATGGGCTGGAGCTGGGTCTAATTATATTGTCGTGTAACATTTTGTCTACTTGTCTTTTGATTTCTTGTTTATGGATTTCTGGTAATCGATATGGACGAACATTGACGGGGGGTACGCCTGGGTTAGTTTTAATAGAGTGGGTGATACCCGATGTAGAGGATAAATGGTCACCTTCTATAAAAAATAAATGGTTGAAACGTCTGCAAATTTCTTCTATCGAGTTTCTTTCTTCTTGGTTTAAGTGATCTAATTTCAGTTCTGCTTCTAGTTTTTCTAGCCTGTTCTCTATTATATTATCGAATTTAGTGGACCTTAGGTTGTGGATGTGGAAATGATTCGAGTCGACACACTTGAGGTCTAGTCTTTCTATTTTGACTTCGTCTTCATTAGTGTTTAGAATAGATATATATACGTAGCCATTCTTTGGGGTAGTAACTGCCGCTGGCGTATACACCCTTGGAGCAATTTCTTGAGAGAAGTATATTTTTTCTGTTTCATGTGTCAGTGGACCATACTTTATTATTTTTTCAGACCTCGCTGGAATAATAAGTGTTTTCCGCTCATTGTTGAAATCTACTGAATATTGTCTGTCTTTGAAGTGATATTTGAAAATATTATTTTTGTAATCAACTATGGCGTTAAATTGTTTGAGAAAATCTTCGCCTATTATTCCATCTTGTGTGATTGGAAAATCATCTGGTACTACATGGAAGATGTGCTTAAGACTCGGTCCCCGGGTGATTTCTATGTATAAGGATGTTGTACGTAGCGTAGTGGTTGGTCTGTTGTCTATTCCCTTAAGTTCCGTAATAGCGTCTTTATTTAATTTGGCATTTTTATTTAATGATCTCAGTTTGATCAGACTAACACTTGCTCCAGTGTCTAAAAGCATGACACTGTGCTTGGTATTCGTGTTCTTAGATCTGATTTTGATTTCACTCCTGAAAGTGGATGCTCTGTCTACGGATGCTATGTTAGCTACTTGATTTCGGCACTTGATAGGTACGTTTAATGGTTCTGTGCTTAGGCTTTTCTTCAGGAATTGGTGAAGGTTTTAGATTTGGAAAAATGATCGATTTTTTGTATGTATTTGATTTAAGAGTATGTTTTTGTTTATTACTTGATTTTGGGACTGTGTTAGAGATAGGTTGTCGCGCTTTGGGAATTCGGGTACGGCTTTTGAACTAGAAGTTTTAGAAGCTTGATACAATGAGAGGCTGTTGTATTCTTGAGTTTTAGTTTCGTGAGGATCGCATGTTGATTTAGTAGAATTAGAAGTTTGATACAGTGAATGCGATTTCTCATTTTGAGGAATTTGATACAGTGAATGCGATTTCTCATTTTGAGGAATTTGATACAGTGAATGCGATTTCCCATTTTGAGGAATTTGATGCAGTGGATTACTTTTGTGATAAGAGGTTTTCTCTTTACGGAAATCACGTTTTGAATTAGTAGATTTAGAAATGTGATACTGTTGCGGAATATTTTCACGCAACAAGTTTCACCTTCTGTCCTTCACTTCCCTCCCCGTACCCTTCTTCTATTGGGTGGCATCTGCGAGGTCATAGGAAAGTGGAGGGCAACCAAGGTCCCATCAGCCTTTGGGCCACCTTCCCCGAACCTCGAAGGTACCACTCCCCGCAGGTACCCAACCCCGATGTACGAACCTGAGAAACCACAGTTGAGAGAGAAGAGGCCTGAAGATCAAGCAGAAATGGGTAAAGAAGGACGAAAACCCCAACGGTACGGCACAATATCAGCCGTTAAAAAGGGCCCACGCAATAGTAACGCACCAGTCATGCGAAATGGGCCCAACGTTATTGTCTGCACACTAGCAACCGTGCGAGACAAAGGGCAATGCGGCAAAATACACGGCCGTATCCTGAGTGCCCCCCCCCCCCCCCCCCCCCCAACAATACGGAGAGGCAGCAGATAAGTGTGGGTGGACTGCCTACACATTTACATCTGCGCAAGAACCACCACTGACACGGTGGGGTGTTAGGTTCGATGAGGGGGAAGAAGACGCTCTTCCTTTCTACTCCGTCGTAGGAGCACCGAAGGAGCAGCAGAGGAGTGTAGGCGGACGGCCAAGACAAAAGACACTCCCGCAGAAGACGTGACAACACTAGCAAACACTGAAGAGGAACGCGAGACACACAGAAGATTGGTCAACACAACACAACACAACTGAAACAACGTACAACATAAACCAAAGGAGAATTCCTGTATAACTAAACAGAATGTAAGGAATGACCCGCTATTGGCAAGACCCTTATATCCTATCTGAACAGGATTCCACCAGACAAGAGTAAAATTCGCGGCTTTCTAAAATTTATGATAACTTACTTTGCTTTGTTTTGGGTCCTATGGGGATTTTTGCACTACACCACGCGCTGGGAGGGTTTAATTACAACGTCGTCCTGAAATTTCTTCTCCTCCTGATAGGGGTCATCGTTTTAGAGATCCAAGTACTCCTTTTCCACCGATTTAAGGGTAATTTTAATAATTTTGACTGCATATTGGTTTGTTTACTTTTACTTTGGCAAAACCTCGACGAGAAATGTCAAACGTAGACTAGCTTTTGATTTGATGAAAAGATTGTTCCAGGTCGGTCAAGCAGCCCAATAACCCGACTTTCCAGTGGTGGATCGTGGGTATAAGAGTGAATGGATTGAGTGGATGGAATAATAGCGAGGGGGTAACGTTCAGACTCACGCACACCATGGCGAACACGCTCCGGTGCCGCTGAATGTGGTCTGCCGTTGGTTCGCTGGAACGAATGAAGGTAGTGGGATATGGCGGACAACCACTAACACATAGGCGGACGTCCATTGCACGCCATGAGTGGGATTCCATTACCAATGGGTGTGCGAGTGTGTGAAAGATGAGAGTTGGCCGAACTGGAACAATGAAAGTTCTGGAAGATCACTTCTTGGTCGACCGGCTAATAAGATAGTTTGTTTTTTTTGGTTGCGACAGGAGTTTTGTCGAAGTACAAAGAAAAAAAAATACCGAAAGAAGAAATTAAAGCGAAGTTGTTTTTTTGAAGAAGAGTGAAAGAAAAAGATTAAAGTAGAGACTTGACAATTAAAGTGGAAGAGGAAGTTACAGCAGAAGGAGGAAAAATAGCAGGACAGAATTACAAAGACAGGATTAAGGAGTGGGATCGAAACACAAAGTTAAGTAGAGTGTATTTGTCAGTGCATACCCTTTTTTGTGATTCGGTTGTGTTAGGGCCATTATAGTTTAATAGTCTGGTAGGGTTCTGCCGCGAATTTATCCCGCGAACCGATCGGGACACGCGACCCATTAATCCATTTTGGTATTCCGGGCGACGCCATAGCGGGTCACGCCGGTCACCTTTATTTGCCCTTCAGGCCATAATAACTTTAACCTTTTTGCCATCGGATTTTCCGCTATCTTTAATTTGTTTGACTTCCAGTAATAAAGTGACCACGCTCCAACGGAGCTTTATAACGTTGTTTAAAACCTTTGTGTCTTCCTTTTTTTTGGAAATTACCTTTTTATTTCAGTGGTTCTGTACCCAGGTTTCACAATTTTCCACAAAATTGTGTGGCGCCCATTTTTTTTTCGCTCATTGAAAAGTGTTCAACAGCGTAAACTAACATTCCAGGTTTTTTTGATTTCGTTCTAAACGAACCCACCCCAGGCTGAGTTAAAGGGAAATTGGATTCTATGCGATTCTTGTTGCACTTCTTGGTATACGACGATCCGTGGTTTTGACGTTTATTTTCGGTTTTGGAAGTTCGGTATTTTATCTCGGCGGTAGCGACCGCAATTAGTTCAATTAATTTAGGTAATAAAAGTTATTGCGGTTAATCCCTACTATCGGCAAAAGTGCAACAAATTGACGGCCAACGTGGGGCTTTTTTTGTGCTTGGTTTTTCTCATTTAATCGTGTTTCCCCTTCGGGATAGGGGTCAGAATTTACCCGAGGTAGGCATACCGGTCGTAAGAGGCGACTAAAATCCACCCTTCGGGATAGGGATCAGAATCTACCCGAGGTAGGCATGCCGGTCGTAAGAGGCGACCAAAATCCACCCTCAGTATACCGAGTGCATAGAGTATACAAAAAATGCAATGATTAAAACAAAAAGATATAATACCCCAGGTGGCAGCCCAGTTCTACTGGAAAATCCACACTCTTCGGAGGCAGGCTCTACGGATTCTGGGGAGAGCCATTTATTGCAATCATCCGACCCTTTTAAAAATAGTAAAAGGGTAACTAGATCACCACCAACGGGATCTGTGCCAGAAGCAAAAACTAATCGAAGTCCTACGACGCCAAAAGATTTTGGACGCCTTTCGAGGGACTCAACGAAATGCAAAAGCTTCGAGGACGAAAACAAGGAACTCCGCACTAAGCTTAACCAAATTGAACAGCTTTACCAAGAGCTAAAAAAAGAGCTAGATCAGCTGAAAGCTGAGAACAAAGCACTTGTTGAATCTCAACCTAAAAAACAGCCAGAAGCCAAATCATACCGCTCAGCTAGCCGCGATTATCATACAGACGAAGAAGAGCTAGGGCGCGAAACGGATTGGATCACTAAGAGGAGACCGAACAAAAAACGGAAAGCCGGCTCCTCACCAGAAGTCGTTGTGCTAAAAGATAGACAACCCAAAAAGGCAAATGCCAACGAAATAGAAACGCTAAGGAAAAAACCTCAAAATAAGGTATACCTTCCACCTCCAATTAACGTTGTCGGAGTTTCAGACTACAGCAAGCTAAGTAGCCTTCTTAAGGAAATAGCAAAGTCCACATTCAAAGTAACATCTCTGAATAATAATGTGTGGAAAATAAATGTAAGCGATCCTGAGAGCTATCGCGCAGTTTCTCAAAAACTGAATACTGAGAAGATACAATGGTACACTTATGAAAACAAGTCTGAAAGGCCACACCGAGTTGTAGCCAGAGGGCTCCACTCTTCGTGCCGCAAAGAAGATGTTTTGCAAGATCTTAAAACTAAAGGTTTCAAAATTATCGACGCGGTTAATATACTTAAAAAAGAAAAGCAAAAAACGGAACAAGACGAGGAAATTGTTGTCAAACGCGGACTTCCGCTATTCATGCTTAGTTTCGAAAAGTCTGAAAACATGGAAAAAATATACAACATTAAAACTATCCTAAACATAGTGGTTAAAATTGAACCGATGCGCCAAAGGACTCGTCAGATTCCTCAGTGTAAGCGTTGCCAAGGCTACAATCACACGCACACGTATTGCCAAAAAGAGCCGCGTTGCGTAAAATGTGCCGGTAAACATTTATCGAAGGAATGCGCTCTAAGTAGACAAGACCTACCAACATGCATAAATTGCAATGGAAAACATCCGGCAAATTATCGCGGATGCGAAGTGGCTAAGGAACTTCAAAATAGGCGCGACAAAATAAAGAAAACTACGCTACCAATCGCAAATAAAACCAATAACAAACCTGAAAGGGGCAACAATAAAACCAATGAAGGACGAAAAAAGGCTAAAGAAATGGTCAAAACACAACACCCAAGAGAAGGAAAATTGTTTAGAAAAAAGTCACCGAAAGCTGTTCCACAAACATACGCTGAAGCTGCGTTGCAAGGACGCGAACAAACAAATAAAACATCTGATCCAGTCTCCCAAGTTTTCTCTGCAATTCTTGCCAGGCTAGAAGAACAGAGCCAAATTAATAAACGTATGTTTGAAAAACTCGACAAGCTCGAAAATCAATTTCGAAGTACACGTGCAATAATATAAATATGACGGATTTAGTTAAATTAGTGACATGGAATGCGAACGGCCTTCGGCATAAGATGGACGAGCTCGAGATATTCATTCATAAATATGAAATTGATATTTGTTTGATTTCGGAAACCCATCTGACGAAAGAAACCAGCACAAACATTCGAGGATACATTGCCTATCGCGCAATCACCCTTCGGAAAGGGCGAGAGGCGGGGCATCCTTGTTGATCAAAAATACCATTGAACACTCAGTCAGTGGAACAATCGAGCTTGACAAACTGCAATTATGCACGGTGAGCGTAAAAATTAAACACATAAAATATGATTTTGCAGCTATCTATTGCCCCCCACGTGCAACGATGGAAAGAAGCGATTTTATAAGTATCTTTGACTCACTTGGACGAAATTTCGTCATCGGAGGTGACTTTAACGCAAAACATACCTTCTGGGGATCGAGATGCATTTCAGTAAAAGGTAGAGTTCTTTACGAAGCCGGTATGGAATTGGGGGTAGACTTTCATTCCTCAGGTAAACCGACGTACTGGCCCTCGGATACGGCAAAAACACCAGACCTCATCGATTTCTTCATCACGAAAGGTTTGTCGGGAAACTCTATTGTAGTTGAGGAATCCTTCGATCTTTCTTCTGATCATTCACCGGTCATTTTGACAATTAACGGCTGTCTACGAAAAAAAGAAGATCCGCCCAGACTAACTAACATGAAAACAAACTGGGAATCCTTTAAAAAATACTGTGAAAGTAAAATCGATCTCAAAGTGTCTCTTCGAACACCCCACGAACTTGAAGACGAAGTCGATCAATTTATTAACGTCATATAATGCTCAGCCTGGAAAAATACTCCCCATAAACGGAAAATAACCACAAATTGCGAAATAACATATCCCTTGGAAATCACGCAATTGTTAAAGAAGAAAAGGGGAGCGCGCAAAAGATGGCAACAATCTCGCGCTCCACAGGATAAAACCACTCTTAACTACCTTTGTAGTAAACTTAAGAGAGAAATTCGAGACTTTAAAAATCGTCAAATTTCTACATATCTTGGAAGCCTAACTGCGGATAAAAGTACAAATTACTCGCTCTGGAAAGCCATGAAAGGCATTAAAAAACCAAAAACGCAAGCGCCACCCATCAGGAAAATCAATGGAGAATGGGCGAAGAGTGACAAGGAAAAAGCCGAAATATTTGCAGAACATTTGGAAGAAACATTTAAACCATTTGATGGTCAAGCGTTGCTCGAATTTCCTGTCCTAACCGTGGCACCTGACAATTATAGAATAAAAAGTGTATCGCTAGCCGAACTACGCTTCGAAATAGAGAAACTAAAATTAAATAAAGCTCCTGGATATGACTTAATCACAGGACAGGTCCTTAAAGAGTTACCTAGGAAAGCTTTAATAAAGTTTGCATATCTTATAAATGCATCGTTCAGGTTATTGTACGTTCCACGACAATGGAAGGTAGCTGAAGTTATAATGGTTCCAAAGCCCGGTAAACCACTGAATGACAAAAAATCATATAGGCCAATATCTCTCTTACCGATAATGTCGAAGGTATTCGAAAAACTTTTGTTAAAGCGCCTACATCCGATTATCGAAGAACGTCGATTAATACCTGACCACCAATTCGGATTCAGGATTAAGCACTCTACAATCGACCAGGTTTACAGAATAACCAATGTAATTGAAAAAGCCCTAGAGGAGAAAAAAATATGTTCTAGTGTTTTTCTCGACGTCTCTCAGGCCTTTGATAAAGTATGGCATACAGGGTTGAAACATAAGCTAAGACAAGCTTTTCCGAAACAGTTATCTGATATCCTTAGTTGTTACTTATCAGACAGACTCTTTCGTGTAAAACACGGAAATGATTACTCTGAATTTAAAGAAATCGCGGCAGGAGTTCCCCAAGGAAGCGTTCTTGGACCGATCCTATTTCTAATATACACTAGTGATATTCCTCAAGAAGAAGGCACAACAGTAGCCACATTTGCAGACGATACAGCTATATTAGCGGTCAGTAATACCGTTGAATCAGCAACTATTAAACTCCAACGTTCTATTGACAAAATTTGTGATTGGACAAAGACTTGGCGTATTGCTCTCAACGAGGCCAAATCAACGCACGTGAATTTTACTTATAAAAAGGTAGACAACTTACCCATTTTCATTGATTCGGTACGAATTCCGTACGCAAACGAGGCAAAATATTTGGGTATGACACTCGATGCGAAATTAAAATGGAAACCGCACGTCAAGAAGAAACGCGAAGAGCTCACCATTCGATGTAAACAAATGCACTGGCTGCTTGGTAGATTTTCCCAACTCAGCATGCAGAACAAGCTGCTTTTATACAAGCAGGTACTAAAACCGGTTTGGACATACGGTATACAACTTTGGGGTTGTACCAAATCCAGTAATATCAAAATTTTACAAACTTTTCAAAACAAAGTGCTAAGAAAAATAGTAAATGCACCATGGTTTATCAGAAACACTGATATCCACAGAGACCTAACTATGGCTACCGTCGAAGATGAAATAAAACATTTTGCCTGCAAACAACAGACACGCCTTCACGGTCATTGCAATATCACCATGCTACAAATTCGAGACGATACTAACCTAGTGCGCCGATTACAAAGGATAAAACCATTTGAATTAGCGCAATAAGATGTAACCGCGTGCTTATGGCGGTATTAGCAGGTGCCTCCACTGGGAAGCTGCCTGCCAAACGCGTAATTTACAGTTTAAATAAAACTACTAGATAGGAATAACCTAGTTGTAGTATGCAGGTTTCGAAGGGAGGTGGTTTTTGTTTTCTTATCTTAAGTGAGAAAGAGTCGCATGTACGATTTTCCACCTACCCCTATTATTTGTCCGAGCCTAGTTCTGGTTCCAAGTCTCGTGCTTTTAACCAGGATAGGTAACTCTCAGCTTGCTGAGAGTAACGATAATATTACTATGGCTTGGGAGTAATATTAGAAACTCTATAAAAAAAAAAAAAAAAAAAAAAAAATTTAATCGTGTTCGCGCGTAGTACATATATATTGTAGGAAATTGTCGGTACAAGCGTGGGGGTTCCATTGTGCCGACAATCATACAGAGTATTGTTTTTAGGGAAGTTTGTGTGTTCATTTCAAGTGCTTTTTACTCTCTTGGTTTTATTTTTCTAGGATTTCAAGTGGATTCATAAATTGAATACAGTGGAGTTATCGAATACACAGTACATCAAAGCTAGCGGGCAGAAAAATTGCAGTTTGGGTACATACGGTTCATGCGGTTTACTTCAGCGCTTGAAGCCAGTGTGAGCAAGGGAGATAACCAGAGTTAACTCGGTTATCAACAAGTAGGTCAATTTTTTTCGTTTGTTTATTATATTATATGAGACCATAAAATACACATAAACCACATACCTATATTTTACGTATAATTACATACTTTTTTGCGATTTGCTTTTATATTTCTTATACATTTACCTATCATTTTTTTTTGTGGGGATTTTCACCTATAATCATCTACACTAGGAATTTGGTTTTTATATACATACCTATACCCATACACTTCTTTGGTCTCGTTCAATTTTTTCCTTTCGTCCGCCTATATATATATGACAATAAAATATATACCTATAACCATATTTTACATATACATATCATACACTTTTTGCGATTTGTTTTTTTCTTTTTATATACATTTACCTATATTTTTTGGGAAGACTTTATCCATCATTAGGTACTTACGCCAATAATTTTGTTTCCCATATACATACCCATATAAGATATTCTTGGTCTCGGGTTGGATTTTCCCCTACAGATTGTTAATTAAATTAACAACTACAAAACCTTCCGTCGACACCTACCTATACATATTTTTGATCGGTTTTCTTACAGAATACATTGGTATATAGGTATAGCAGATAATTTCTTGAGTAGGCCACCGCGTACATACATACATATAGTACGTTGTTCTGTTCGTACCCTGAATCCTGACCTAGACTAGGGCATATATATTGCTCTCGTGTAGGGATATATTATCTTATCTTATTAGAGTTACCATATGCTCATTTTGAAAGCGACAGAAATTGTGTTTTCATTTATTAGACTTTTATTCTCGAATTCATATCTGCTCTTTCGACGTCATTCTTTGAAGGGGTTCTGTCAGGACATCGTTTTTTTCGATTTTTGGTTCTTGAGTTACGGCAACATATTTTGACTCCCCTTCGGCTTGCGGTTGGAGATTACACAAATTTCATAATTTCTTTTGAACTGATAGTGCAAACTTTCATATCTGAGAATTAAAGCGAATCATTTAGTTAGTTGCTTTTAATCATTCTCGTATAGTCGGACCCGGGAATATAATTGGTTCGGCATATTGGTTTTGGTTTCATTTTTGTGCGCTGAACATCATACGGTTGTACATCATAAGGTACATCATCATAAGGTTGTACATCATCAAGGTTGTAGTTTTGGTACAATTAGTTTCCTTTTGGATCTGGGAGCTGTTAATTCTTTTTCCCACATTTTTAATTGGTTCTTTTTGGTCCACTCGCATTCGACCCCTATTGCCATTAGCTGTTAGATATGGATATAAATAGATTGTCCAAAGAGGAGCTGACTTATGAAGTCGAATGGAGAGGCTTATCTTCGGGGGAAGTAGACCCCATGCGAAAATCTTTACGAGCAGCCAGAGCGCTCGAGCGACGGGGATCTCAGGTGATGAGTTTGGATGAGTACCCGTTCACCTACGAGCAAGATAGGGATGCAGTCCTAAAGAAATTAGTGAAGATCAGAGCGCTCATTGCGAGCCACCCTGCGCGGGGATCTTCAGATTATAAGAAAGTCATCACAAAGATTGACTGGGCGACTGCTAGGATAAGCAGAGCGCACACCACAACGAGCGACGAAGCCAGCGAAAAGAAGTCGATAAAAACCGAGCTGATGAGTTTACTCGGAGATGTGGAAGACAGCGAGGATGACGAAAGCCAATATGAGGAAAGCCAGGACGATGGCGGCAGGGAACAGAGGCACTCCGGGACACCGTCAGGGCAACAACGCCAAAGACAATCGTCGAACTCCAACCCGAATGAAGAACGGGTCTACATCCACGCGGAGAAGGTGGAGAACCTCTCCAAATTTAACATTTTGTTTTCAGGGGAACGCTGCGGCTCATCAGTAAACTCCTTTCTAGAACGTGTCGAAGAACTTAGGGAAGTTAGGGGAATTAGTGAATCTCAGTTGTTCAAATCATCGGTCGATCTTTTTAGTGGGAAGGCTCTCCTCTGGTTTAGGGCGGTTAGGCGAAATGTTTGTTCATGGCAGGAGTTGGTCCGGGAGCTGAAACTGGAATTCCTCCCCCCCAACTACGACGATCTGCTACTCGGTTTGACTCGGTTTGGCAGAGCCCCAGTCCATTCATGATCTGGTGGTATTGGGAAGGAGACTGGAGATGGTCCGGGCGAATGTTGAGACATTCGCGCCACCTCCTACATCTCGATCGCGAAATTTGCTGGAACCAGATTTGGCCTATATAGCGGCCGAGGAACCAGCAATTGCCGTTGTCAGTCGGAGCCCTCAACCAACTCGTCGGTTGAGGTGTTTCAACTGCAACCAATAGGGGCACTTCTCTAATACTTGTTCCGCTCCTAGGCGTTGTGTAGGTTGTGGCAGGGCCGGGGTGATGCGTAGGGATTGTAGGACCTGTTCGGGAAATGGGCAACGGACTCCTGGGCCAGCAGGACGGGAGCGCCGTTAAATCTGGATAGGTTGCCTGCTGGCAACCAGTTGGCTGGACGACAAGAGGAGGTCATTCACATAGGTTTCACACTCGAGGTACAAACAAATGATACGCGCCCATATTTGAGGGTTAGCGTTTACGGGTTAGATTCAATCGGTCTTTTGGATTCCGGAGCGTCGCGAACGATCGTCGGTAGGGACGGATGGGACATTTTAAAAGATTTAGGATTAGTTTTAGGGAAAGGCAAAGTTAGGAAGGTAGCTTTAGCAGATGGGGCGGGGGTAGAAGTAGCTGGTAGTGTTTTATTGCCTTTCATAGTTCAGGGTAAAACAGTGTTGATCGATTGTTTGGTCATCCCAACTCTCCCACATGTACTGATCCTGGGTGCCGACTTTTGGACCCGAACGGGAATCGTCCCGGATTTGAGATCAGGCGAGTGGAGTTTTTCGAATCAAGCCGCCGTGGCTTCGATTTCCACGATCATGGAACGATCGGAGTTGGAGGAAACCCAAAATACGCAACTCGAAACACTGATAGGGCAAGTTTTTCAATCCATGCCCGAAGGCATTGGATGTACCCATCTTGTAGAGCATAAGATTAGGACGACGTCTGAACCAATTAAGCAGCGGTACTATCCAGTCTCGCCTGCGGTTCAATGTCACATAGACAAGGAATTAGAAGAAATGTTGAGGGAAGATATTATCGAGAAATCGAATAGTCCATGGGCTTCGCCCATCGTTATGATTAAAAAGAAAGATGGGTCATTCAGATTTTGCGTCGACTACAGGAAGCTGAATAAAGTTTCGGAGCGGGATGCGTATCCCCTTCCCTATATCTCTGCTACACTTGACAAGCTCCGGGATGCCAAGTATCTGTCTTCGCTGGACATCAAGTCAGCGTACTGGCAGATCCCCGTGGAGGAAGGGTCGCGGCAGTATACCGACTTCACCGTACAAAATCGTGGACTCTTCCAATTTAAGAGGATGCCATTCGGGCTGCACAATGCACCGGCAACATGGCAACGCTTCATCGATACTGTGCTTGTGGCCGATCTGGAACCACACGTATTCGTGTACCTCGATGACATTGTCATCGTCACAAACTCATTCGAACAACATCTGGAAATTTTGGAAGAAGTCTTTAAGCGATTGTGTGCGGCTGGTCTCAAGGTTAGCAGGGAGAAGTGTAACTTCTGTAGGCCCTCGCTGACATTTTTAGGATACGTGGTGGATCGCAATGGTTTGCATGTCGACCCAGAGAAGGTCGAAAGTATGCTCCAGATCCCCGCACCCAAAAACGTAAAGGAAGTGAGAAGTTTTGTCGGAACGGTATCCTGGTACAGGAGATTTATACCGAACTTTGCAATTCTGGTCAAGCCGTTAACCGACTTATTGAAGAAGAAGAGTAGGTTCGTCTGGTCTGAAGAGTGCGAGGGGAGTTTCCGGAAAGCTAAGGAATGCTTGATAACGGCCCCGATTCTGACCTGTCCGGATTTTGAGCGTCCCTTTGTAGTACAAACAGACGCATCGGACTATGGGGTTGGAGCAGTGCTTAGTCAGACTTTTGATGACGGAGAAAAGGTGATTTGCTATTTGAGTAGGTCGTTGAATAGGAACGAGAGGAACTATTCAACCACGGAGAAGGAGTGCTTGGCCGTACTATGGGCAGTAGAGAAGTTGCGGCCATACATCGAAGGCGTTCGGTTTACGGTCGTGACGGATCACTATTCCCTTGTGTGGTTGAGTAATCTCAAAGATCCGTGCGGTAGATTAGCGCGCTGGGCGGTTCGGCTTCAGCAATTTGATTTTACTATCGTGCATCGGAAAGGAAAAGACCATGTGGTTCCGGATATGCTCTCGAGGAATGTCGCTTTCGCGGCAGGAATCGACGAGATAAGTTCGGATCCTTGGATCGCCAAGATGATCACGGAAGTGGAATCCAATCCTCTAGCTTACCCCGCCTGGAGGGTCGATAGAGGGGTTTTATTTAAATTCGTTAAAGCAAATCACATCGTAGTTCACGAAAATGGTCAGGAATGGAAGGAAGTAGTTCCGAAAGTAGATAGACTTAGGATTTTAAACCAATGTCACGACCATTCATTGGCCGGACATATGGGGGTTAGGAAAACGTTCGCGAAGGTGGTCTCGAGATATTATTGGCCGAAATTAAGGTCAGACGTAACGAAATACGTCCGCAATTGTAAAATATGCCAAAGTGTGAAACCTGTGAATGATAAGTCAGCTGGTTTAATGGTCGAAAGGATAGGGACTGCGAACCCGTGGGAGATGATTTGTGTGGACTTGGTAGGCCCTCTTCCCAAATCGAGTAGGGGTTTTATTTACATCTTAACTGTGGTCGACTATTTTACGAAATTCCCCCTTTTATTTCCCCTGAGATCCGCAACCGCGAAGTCGGTGTGTAAGGATCTTGAAGACAACGTCTTCACGCTGTTCGGCGTACCAAAGTGGATCGTCTGTGACAACGGTCCCCAATTCCGAAGCAAGGAATTGAAAGCGCTATGCGAAGCGTACGGGTCACAACTAAAATTTACTGCGCATTACCATCCGCAGGCTAATCCTGCTGAAAGGATTAACCAAATTATAAAAACGACATTACGTGCCTATGTGTCGGAGAATCATAGGACATGGGATACGCACCTATCAAAGGTGGCGTGCTGTATAAGGACATCGCAACATGAGGTCTTGGGAGTGTCACCGTACTACGCAAATTTCGGGAGGGATATGGTCACATGTGGTCGTGACTGTCCCTTCGAGAGGATATCGTCAGAGAGAAGGGGCGATAGGCCCAATACCGGAATAGATTCCGGCGGTAGGGAAACAGCGTTAGCAGATGGGAGTATGATAGTAGAACAAGAGGAAGTAGGGATGTCGGAGCTAGGTAGGCGTTTTAAGGAGCTAAGAAAGGATATAGGTAGAAAGTTAGCGGAGGCGACCAAGAAGTCCGCGAAAACATACAACCTCCGTCGACGGGATGTCCAATACCTGCCGAATGAGGTTGTATGGAGAAGGAATTTCATCCTATCCGATGCCGCGAATTACTACGCCGCCAAATTAGCTCCAAAGTACGTTGGACCATTTCGGATCCGGAAGCGCCTCTCGCCATGGACCTATTTACTTGTTGATGAAGACGGGAAAGAACGCGGATCCTGGCACGTGAAGGATCTCAAGCCTTATCACGACGCCAGCGACGATTAGTCTAGCTTTTGCTTTGAAGGCCCAACCATATACTTCTAACATAAAGAGTAAAGTAATTCCGCTTAATTTTGATGTGCTAGACGGGCAAAATGGCCATTGATGGACATGTGTTTCCCCTGTTGTGGCGTTATCCTTAGTCTGGGAAAATGGTTTGGGTTCCTTCGGAAACCAAGACCATTTCCTCGGAGGTGAGGGTGGGGTTTGTTGCGGAATATTTTCACGCAACAAGTTTCACCTTCTGTCCTTCACTTCCCTCCCCGTACCCTTCTTCTATTGGGTGGCATCTGCGAGGTCATAGGAAAGTGGAGGGCAACCAAGGTCCCATCAGCCTTTGGGCCACCTTCCCCGAACCTCGAAGGTACCACCCCCCGCAGGTACCCAACCCCGATGTACGAACCTGAGAAACCACAGTTGAGAGAGAAGAGGCCTGAAGATCAAGCAGAAATGGGTAAAGAAGGACGAAAACCCCAACGGTACGGCACAATATCAGCCGTTAAAAAGGGCCCACGCAATAGTAACGCACCAGTCATGCGAAATGGGCCCAACGTTATTGTCTGCACACTAGCAACCGTGCGAGACAAAGGGCAATGCGGCAAAATACACGGCCGTATCCTGAGTGCCCCCCCCCCCCCCCCCCCAACAATACGGAGAGGCAGCAGATAAGTGTGGGTGGACTGCCTACACATTTACATCTGCGCAAGAACCACCACTGACACGGTGGGGTGTTAGGTTCGATGAGGGGGAAGAAGACGCTCTTCCTTTCTACTCCGTCGTAGGAGCACCGAAGGAGCAGCAGAGGAGTGTAGGCGGACGGCCAAGACAAAAGACACTCCCGCAGAAGACGTGACAACACTAGCAAACACTGAAGAGGAACGCGAGACACACAGAAGATTGGTCAACACAACACAACACAACTGAAACAACGTACAACATAAACCAAAGGAAAATTCCTGTATAACTAAACAGAATGTAAGGAATGACCCGCTATTGGCAAGACCCTTATATCCTATCTGAACAGGATTCCACCAGACAAGAGTAAAATTCGCGGCTTTCTAAAATTTATGATAACTTACTTTGCTTTGTTTTGGGTCCTATGGGGATTTTTGCACTACACCACGCGCTGGGAGGGTTTAATTACAACGTCGTCCTGAAATTTCTTCTCCTCCTGATAGGGGTCATCGTTTTAGAGATCCAAGTACTCCTTTTCCACCGATTTAAGGGTAATTTTAATAATTTTGACTGCATATTGGTTTGTTTACTTTTACTTTGGCAAAACCTCGACGAGAAATGTCAAACGTAGACTAGCTTTTGATTTGATGAAAAGATTGTTCCAGGTCGGTCAAGCAGCCCAATAACCCGACTTTCCAGTGGTGGATCGTGGGTATAAGAGTGAATGGATTGAGTGGATGGAATAATAGCGAGGGGGTAACGTTCAGACTCACGCACACCATGGCGAACACGCTCCGGTGCCGCTGAATGTGGTCTGCCGTTGGTTCGCTGGAACGAATGAAGGTAGTGGGATATGGCGGACAACCACTAACACATAGGCGGACGTCCATTGCACGCCATGAGTGGGATTCCATTACCAATGGGTGTGCGAGTGTGTGAAAGATGAGAGTTGGCCGAACTGGAACAATGAAAGTTCTGGAAGATCACTTCTTGGTCGACCGGCTAATAAGATAGTTTGTTTTTTTTGGTTGCGACAGGAGTTTTGTCGAAGTACAAAGAAAAAAAAATACCGAAAGAAGAAATTAAAGCGAAGTTGTTTTTTTGAAGAAGAGTGAAAGAAAAAGATTAAAGTAGAGACTTGACAATTAAAGTGGAAGAGGAAGTTACAGCAGAAGGAGGAAAAATAGCAGGACAGAATTACAAAGACAGGATTAAGGAGTGGGATCGAAACACAAAGTTAAGTAGAGTGTATTTGTCAGTGCATACCCTTTTTTGTGATTCGGTTGTGTTAGGGCCATTATAGTTTAATAGTCTGGTAGGGTTCTGCCGCGAATTTATCCCGCGAACCGATCGGGACACGCGACCCATTAATCCATTTTGGTATTCCGGGCGACGCCATAGCGGGTCACGCCGGTCACCTTTATTTGCCCTTCAGGCCATAATAACTTTAACCTTTTTGCCATCGGATTTTCCGCTATCTTTAATTTGTTTGACTTCCAGTAATAAAGTGACCACGCTCCAACGGAGCTTTATAACGTTGTTTAAAACCTTTGTGTCTTCCTTTTTTTTGGAAATTACCTTTTTATTTCAGTGGTTCTGTACCCAGGTTTCACAATTTTCCACAAAATTGTGTGGCGCCCATTTTTTTTTCGCTCATTGAAAAGTGTTCAACAGCGTAAACTAACATTCCAGGTTTTTTTGATTTCGTTCTAAACGAACCCACCCCAGGCTGAGTTAAAGGGAAATTGGATTCTATGCGATTCTTGTTGCACTTCTTGGTATACGACGATCCGTGGTTTTGACGTTTATTTTCGGTTTTGGAAGTTCGGTATTTTATCTCGGCGGTAGCGACCGCAATTAGTTCAATTAATTTAGGTAATAAAAGTTATTGCGGTTAATCCCTACTATCGGCAAAAGTGCAACAAATTGACGGCCAACGTGGGGCTTTTTTTGTGCTTGGTTTTTCTCATTTAATCGTGTTTCCCCTTCGGGATAGGGGTCAGAATTTACCCGAGGTAGGCATACCGGTCGTAAGAGGCGACTAAAATCCACCCTTCGGGATAGGGATCAGAATCTACCCGAGGTAGGCATGCCGGTCGTAAGAGGCGACCAAAATCCACCCTCAGTATACCGAGTGCATAGAGTATACAAAAAATGCAATGATTAAAACAAAAAGATATAATACCCCAGGTGGCAGCCCAGTTCTACTGGAAAATCCACACTCTTCGGAGGCAGGCTCTACGGATTCTGGGGAGAGCCATTTATTGCAATCATCCGACCCTTTTAAAAATAGTAAAAGGGTAACTAGATCACCACCAACGGGATCTGTGCCAGAAGCAAAAACTAATCGAAGTCCTACGACGCCAAAAGATTTTGGACGCCTTTCGAGGGACTCAACGAAATGCAAAAGCTTCGAGGACGAAAACAAGGAACTCCGCACTAAGCTTAACCAAATTGAACAGCTTTACCAAGAGCTAAAAAAAGAGCTAGATCAGCTGAAAGCTGAGAACAAAGCACTTGTTGAATCTCAACCTAAAAAACAGCCAGAAGCCAAATCATACCGCTCAGCTAGCCGCGATTATCATACAGACGAAGAAGAGCTAGGGCGCGAAACGGATTGGATCACTAAGAGGAGACCGAACAAAAAACGGAAAGCCGGCTCCTCACCAGAAGTCGTTGTGCTAAAAGATAGACAACCCAAAAAGGCAAATGCCAACGAAATAGAAACGCTAAGGAAAAAACCTCAAAATAAGGTATACCTTCCACCTCCAATTAACGTTGTCGGAGTTTCAGACTACAGCAAGCTAAGTAGCCTTCTTAAGGAAATAGCAAAGTCCACATTCAAAGTAACATCTCTGAATAATAATGTGTGGAAAATAAATGTAAGCGATCCTGAGAGCTATCGCGCAGTTTCTCAAAAACTGAATACTGAGAAGATACAATGGTACACTTATGAAAACAAGTCTGAAAGGCCACACCGAGTTGTAGCCAGAGGGCTCCACTCTTCGTGCCGCAAAGAAGATGTTTTGCAAGATCTTAAAACTAAAGGTTTCAAAATTATCGACGCGGTTAATATACTTAAAAAAGAAAAGCAAAAAACGGAACAAGACGAGGAAATTGTTGTCAAACGCGGACTTCCGCTATTCATGCTTAGTTTCGAAAAGTCTGAAAACATGGAAAAAATATACAACATTAAAACTATCCTAAACATAGTGGTTAAAATTGAACCGATGCGCCAAAGGACTCGTCAGATTCCTCAGTGTAAGCGTTGCCAAGGCTACAATCACACGCACACGTATTGCCAAAAAGAGCCGCGTTGCGTAAAATGTGCCGGTAAACATTTATCGAAGGAATGCGCTCTAAGTAGACAAGACCTACCAACATGCATAAATTGCAATGGAAAACATCCGGCAAATTATCGCGGATGCGAAGTGGCTAAGGAACTTCAAAATAGGCGCGACAAAATAAAGAAAACTACGCTACCAATCGCAAATAAAACCAATAACAAACCTGAAAGGGGCAACAATAAAACCAATGAAGGACGAAAAAAGGCTAAAGAAATGGTCAAAACACAACACCCAAGAGAAGGAAAATTGTTTAGAAAAAAGTCACCGAAAGCTGTTCCACAAACATACGCTGAAGCTGCGTTGCAAGGACGCGAACAAACAAATAAAACATCTGATCCAGTCTCCCAAGTTTTCTCTGCAATTCTTGCCAGGCTAGAAGAACAGAGCCAAATTAATAAACGTATGTTTGAAAAACTCGACAAGCTCGAAAATCAATTTCGAAGTACACGTGCAATAATATAAATATGACGGATTTAGTTAAATTAGTGACATGGAATGCGAACGGCCTTCGGCATAAGATGGACGAGCTCGAGATATTCATTCATAAATATGAAATTGATATTTGTTTGATTTCGGAAACCCATCTGACGAAAGAAACCAGCACAAACATTCGAGGATACATTGCCTATCGCGCAATCACCCTTCGGAAAGGGCGAGAGGCGGGGCATCCTTGTTGATCAAAAATACCATTGAACACTCAGTCAGTGGAACAATCGAGCTTGACAAACTGCAATTATGCACGGTGAGCGTAAAAATTAAACACATAAAATATGATTTTGCAGCTATCTATTGCCCCCCACGTGCAACGATGGAAAGAAGCGATTTTATAAGTATCTTTGACTCACTTGGACGAAATTTCGTCATCGGAGGTGACTTTAACGCAAAACATACCTTCTGGGGATCGAGATGCATTTCAGTAAAAGGTAGAGTTCTTTACGAAGCCGGTATGGAATTGGGGGTAGACTTTCATTCCTCAGGTAAACCGACGTACTGGCCCTCGGATACGGCAAAAACACCAGACCTCATCGATTTCTTCATCACGAAAGGTTTGTCGGGAAACTCTATTGTAGTTGAGGAATCCTTCGATCTTTCTTCTGATCATTCACCGGTCATTTTGACAATTAACGGCTGTCTACGAAAAAAAGAAGATCCGCCCAGACTAACTAACATGAAAACAAACTGGGAATCCTTTAAAAAATACTGTGAAAGTAAAATCGATCTCAAAGTGTCTCTTCGAACACCCCACGAACTTGAAGACGAAGTCGATCAATTTATTAACGTCATATAATGCTCAGCCTGGAAAAATACTCCCCATAAACGGAAAATAACCACAAATTGCGAAATAACATATCCCTTGGAAATCACGCAATTGTTAAAGAAGAAAAGGGGAGCGCGCAAAAGATGGCAACAATCTCGCGCTCCACAGGATAAAACCACTCTTAACTACCTTTGTAGTAAACTTAAGAGAGAAATTCGAGACTTTAAAAATCGTCAAATTTCTACATATCTTGGAAGCCTAACTGCGGATAAAAGTACAAATTACTCGCTCTGGAAAGCCATGAAAGGCATTAAAAAACCAAAAACGCAAGCGCCACCCATCAGGAAAATCAATGGAGAATGGGCGAAGAGTGACAAGGAAAAAGCCGAAATATTTGCAGAACATTTGGAAGAAACATTTAAACCATTTGATGGTCAAGCGTTGCTCGAATTTCCTGTCCTAACCGTGGCACCTGACAATTATAGAATAAAAAGTGTATCGCTAGCCGAACTACGCTTCGAAATAGAGAAACTAAAATTAAATAAAGCTCCTGGATATGACTTAATCACAGGACAGGTCCTTAAAGAGTTACCTAGGAAAGCTTTAATAAAGTTTGCATATCTTATAAATGCATCGTTCAGGTTATTGTACGTTCCACGACAATGGAAGGTAGCTGAAGTTATAATGGTTCCAAAGCCCGGTAAACCACTGAATGACAAAAAATCATATAGGCCAATATCTCTCTTACCGATAATGTCGAAGGTATTCGAAAAACTTTTGTTAAAGCGCCTACATCCGATTATCGAAGAACGTCGATTAATACCTGACCACCAATTCGGATTCAGGATTAAGCACTCTACAATCGACCAGGTTTACAGAATAACCAATGTAATTGAAAAAGCCCTAGAGGAGAAAAAAATATGTTCTAGTGTTTTTCTCGACGTCTCTCAGGCCTTTGATAAAGTATGGCATACAGGGTTGAAACATAAGCTAAGACAAGCTTTTCCGAAACAGTTATCTGATATCCTTAGTTGTTACTTATCAGACAGACTCTTTCGTGTAAAACACGGAAATGATTACTCTGAATTTAAAGAAATCGCGGCAGGAGTTCCCCAAGGAAGCGTTCTTGGACCGATCCTATTTCTAATATACACTAGTGATATTCCTCAAGAAGAAGGCACAACAGTAGCCACATTTGCAGACGATACAGCTATATTAGCGGTCAGTAATACCGTTGAATCAGCAACTATTAAACTCCAACGTTCTATTGACAAAATTTGTGATTGGACAAAGACTTGGCGTATTGCTCTCAACGAGGCCAAATCAACGCACGTGAATTTTACTTATAAAAAGGTAGACAACTTACCCATTTTCATTGATTCGGTACGAATTCCGTACGCAAACGAGGCAAAATATTTGGGTATGACACTCGATGCGAAATTAAAATGGAAACCGCACGTCAAGAAGAAACGCGAAGAGCTCGCCATTCGATGTAAACAAATGCACTGGCTGCTTGGTAGATTTTCCCAACTCAGCATGCAGAACAAGCTGCTTTTATACAAGCAGGTACTAAAACCGGTTTGGACATACGGTATACAACTTTGGGGTTGTACCAAATCCAGTAATATCAAAATTTTACAAACTTTTCAAAATAAAGTGCTAAGAAAAATAGTAAATGCACCATGGTTTATCAGAAACACTGATATCCACAGAGACCTAACTATGGCTACCGTCGAAGATGAAATAAAACATTTTGCCTGCAAACAACAGACACGCCTTCACGGTCATTGCAATATCACCATGCTACAAATTCGAGACGATACTAACCTAGTGCGCCGATTACAAAGGATAAAACCATTTGAATTAGCGCAATAAGATGTAACCGCGTGCTTATGGCGGTATTAGCAGGTGCCTCCACTGGGAAGCTGCCTGCCAAACGCGTAATTTACAGTTTAAATAAAACTACTAGATAGGAATAACCTAGTTGTAGTATGCAGGTTTCGAAGGGAGGTGGTTTTTGTTTTCTTATCTTAAGTGAGAAAGAGTCGCATGTACGATTTTCCACCTACCCCTATTATTTGTCCGAGCCTAGTTCTGGTTCCAAGTCTCGTGCTTTTAACCAGGATAGGTAACTCTCAGCTTGCTGAGAGTAACGATAATATTACTATGGCTTGGGAGTAATATTAGAAACTCTATAAAAAAAAAAAAAAAAAAAAAAAAATTTAATCGTGTTCGCGCGTAGTACATATATATTGTAGGAAATTGTCGGTACAAGCGTGGGGGTTCCATTGTGCCGACAATCATACAGAGTATTGTTTTTAGGGAAGTTTGTGTGTTCATTTCAAGTGCTTTTTACTCTCTTGGTTTTATTTTTCTAGGATTTCAAGTGGATTCATAAATTGAATACAGTGGAGTTATCGAATACACAGTACATCAAAGCTAGCGGGCAGAAAAATTGCAGTTTGGGTACATACGGTTCATGCGGTTTACTTCAGCGCTTGAAGCCAGTGTGAGCAAGGGAGATAACCAGAGTTAACTCGGTTATCAACAAGTAGGTCAATTTTTTTCGTTTGTTTATTATATTATATGAGACCATAAAATACACATAAACCACATACCTATATTTTACGTATAATTACATACTTTTTTGCGATTTGCTTTTATATTTCTTATACATTTACCTATCATTTTTTTTTGTGGGGATTTTCACCTATAATCATCTACACTAGGAATTTGGTTTTTATATACATACCTATACCCATACACTTCTTTGGTCTCGTTCAATTTTTTCCTTTCGTCCGCCTATATATATATGACAATAAAATATATACCTATAACCATATTTTACATATACATATCATACACTTTTTGCGATTTGTTTTTTTCTTTTTATATACATTTACCTATATTTTTTGGGAAGACTTTATCCATCATTAGGTACTTACGCCAATAATTTTGTTTCCCATATACATACCCATATAAGATATTCTTGGTCTCGGGTTGGATTTTCCCCTACAGATTGTTAATTAAATTAACAACTACAAAACCTTCCGTCGACACCTACCTATACATATTTTTGATCGGTTTTCTTACAGAATACATTGGTATATAGGTATAGCAGATAATTTCTTGAGTAGGCCACCGCGTACATACATACATATAGTACGTTGTTCTGTTCGTACCCTGAATCCTGACCTAGACTAGGGCATATATATTGCTCTCGTGTAGGGATATATTATCTTATCTTATTAGAGTTACCATATGCTCATTTTGAAAGCGACAGAAATTGTGTTTTCATTTATTAGACTTTTATTCTCGAATTCATATCTGCTCTTTCGACGTCATTCTTTGAAGGGGTTCTGTCAGGACATCGTTTTTTTCGATTTTTGGTTCTTGAGTTACGGCAACATATTTTGACTCCCCTTCGGCTTGCGGTTGGAGATTACACAAATTTCATAATTTCTTTTGAACTGATAGTGCAAACTTTCATATCTGAGAATTAAAGCGAATCATTTAGTTAGTTGCTTTTAATCATTCTCGTATAGTCGGACCCGGGAATATAATTGGTTCGGCATATTGGTTTTGGTTTCATTTTTGTGCGCTGAACATCATACGGTTGTACATCATAAGGTACATCATCATAAGGTTGTACATCATCAAGGTTGTAGTTTTGGTACAATTAGTTTCCTTTTGGATCTGGGAGCTGTTAATTCTTTTTCCCACATTTTTAATTGGTTCTTTTTGGTCCACTCGCATTCGACCCCTATTGCCATTAGCTGTTAGATATGGATATAAATAGATTGTCCAAAGAGGAGCTGACTTATGAAGTCGAATGGAGAGGCTTATCTTCGGGGGAAGTAGACCCCATGCGAAAATCTTTACGAGCAGCCAGAGCGCTCGAGCGACGGGGATCTCAGGTGATGAGTTTGGATGAGTACCCGTTCACCTACGAGCAAGATAGGGATGCAGTCCTAAAGAAATTAGTGAAGATCAGAGCGCTCATTGCGAGCCACCCTGCGCGGGGATCTTCAGATTATAAGAAAGTCATCACAAAGATTGACTGGGCGACTGCTAGGATAAGCAGAGCGCACACCACAACGAGCGACGAAGCCAGCGAAAAGAAGTCGATAAAAACCGAGCTGATGAGTTTACTCGGAGATGTGGAAGACAGCGAGGATGACGAAAGCCAATATGAGGAAAGCCAGGACGATGGCGGCAGGGAACAGAGGCACTCCGGGACACCGTCAGGGCAACAACGCCAAAGACAATCGTCGAACTCCAACCCGAATGAAGAACGGGTCTACATCCACGCGGAGAAGGTGGAGAACCTCTCCAAATTTAACATTTTGTTTTCAGGGGAACGCTGCGGCTCATCAGTAAACTCCTTTCTAGAACGTGTCGAAGAACTTAGGGAAGTTAGGGGAATTAGTGAATCTCAGTTGTTCAAATCATCGGTCGATCTTTTTAGTGGGAAGGCTCTCCTCTGGTTTAGGGCGGTTAGGCGAAATGTTTGTTCATGGCAGGAGTTGGTCCGGGAGCTGAAACTGGAATTCCTCCCCCCCAACTACGACGATCTGCTACTCGGTTTGACTCGGTTTGGCAGAGCCCCAGTCCATTCATGATCTGGTGGTATTGGGAAGGAGACTGGAGATGGTCCGGGCGAATGTTGAGACATTCGCGCCACCTCCTACATCTCGATCGCGAAATTTGCTGGAACCAGATTTGGCCTATATAGCGGCCGAGGAACCAGCAATTGCCGTTGTCAGTCGGAGCCCTCAACCAACTCGTCGGTTGAGGTGTTTCAACTGCAACCAATAGGGGCACTTCTCTAATACTTGTTCCGCTCCTAGGCGTTGTGTAGGTTGTGGCAGGGCCGGGGTGATGCGTAGGGATTGTAGGACCTGTTCGGGAAATGGGCAACGGACTCCTGGGCCAGCAGGACGGGAGCGCCGTTAAATCTGGATAGGTTGCCTGCTGGCAACCAGTTGGCTGGACGACAAGAGGAGGTCATTCACATAGGTTTCACACTCGAGGTACAAACAAATGATACGCGCCCATATTTGAGGGTTAGCGTTTACGGGTTAGATTCAATCGGTCTTTTGGATTCCGGAGCGTCGCGAACGATCGTCGGTAGGGACGGATGGGACATTTTAAAAGATTTAGGATTAGTTTTAGGGAAAGGCAAAGTTAGGAAGGTAGCTTTAGCAGATGGGGCGGGGGTAGAAGTAGCTGGTAGTGTTTTATTGCCTTTCATAGTTCAGGGTAAAACAGTGTTGATCGATTGTTTGGTCATCCCAACTCTCCCACATGTACTGATCCTGGGTGCCGACTTTTGGACCCGAACGGGAATCGTCCCGGATTTGAGATCAGGCGAGTGGAGTTTTTCGAATCAAGCCGCCGTGGCTTCGATTTCCACGATCATGGAACGATCGGAGTTGGAGGAAACCCAAAATACGCAACTCGAAACACTGATAGGGCAAGTTTTTCAATCCATGCCCGAAGGCATTGGATGTACCCATCTTGTAGAGCATAAGATTAGGACGACGTCTGAACCAATTAAGCAGCGGTACTATCCAGTCTCGCCTGCGGTTCAATGTCACATAGACAAGGAATTAGAAGAAATGTTGAGGGAAGATATTATCGAGAAATCGAATAGTCCATGGGCTTCGCCCATCGTTATGATTAAAAAGAAAGATGGGTCATTCAGATTTTGCGTCGACTACAGGAAGCTGAATAAAGTTTCGGAGCGGGATGCGTATCCCCTTCCCTATATCTCTGCTACACTTGACAAGCTCCGGGATGCCAAGTATCTGTCTTCGCTGGACATCAAGTCAGCGTACTGGCAGATCCCCGTGGAGGAAGGGTCGCGGCAGTATACCGACTTCACCGTACAAAATCGTGGACTCTTCCAATTTAAGAGGATGCCATTCGGGCTGCACAATGCACCGGCAACATGGCAACGCTTCATCGATACTGTGCTTGTGGCCGATCTGGAACCACACGTATTCGTGTACCTCGATGACATTGTCATCGTCACAAACTCATTCGAACAACATCTGGAAATTTTGGAAGAAGTCTTTAAGCGATTGTGTGCGGCTGGTCTCAAGGTTAGCAGGGAGAAGTGTAACTTCTGTAGGCCCTCGCTGACATTTTTAGGATACGTGGTGGATCGCAATGGTTTGCATGTCGACCCAGAGAAGGTCGAAAGTATGCTCCAGATCCCCGCACCCAAAAACGTAAAGGAAGTGAGAAGTTTTGTCGGAACGGTATCCTGGTACAGGAGATTTATACCGAACTTTGCAATTCTGGTCAAGCCGTTAACCGACTTATTGAAGAAGAAGAGTAGGTTCGTCTGGTCTGAAGAGTGCGAGGGGAGTTTCCGGAAAGCTAAGGAATGCTTGATAACGGCCCCGATTCTGACCTGTCCGGATTTTGAGCGTCCCTTTGTAGTACAAACAGACGCATCGGACTATGGGGTTGGAGCAGTGCTTAGTCAGACTTTTGATGACGGAGAAAAGGTGATTTGCTATTTGAGTAGGTCGTTGAATAGGAACGAGAGGAACTATTCAACCACGGAGAAGGAGTGCTTGGCCGTACTATGGGCAGTAGAGAAGTTGCGGCCATACATCGAAGGCGTTCGGTTTACGGTCGTGACGGATCACTATTCCCTTGTGTGGTTGAGTAATCTCAAAGATCCGTGCGGTAGATTAGCGCGCTGGGCGGTTCGGCTTCAGCAATTTGATTTTACTATCGTGCATCGGAAAGGAAAAGACCATGTGGTTCCGGATATGCTCTCGAGGAATGTCGCTTTCGCGGCAGGAATCGACGAGATAAGTTCGGATCCTTGGATCGCCAAGATGATCACGGAAGTGGAATCCAATCCTCTAGCTTACCCCGCCTGGAGGGTCGATAGAGGGGTTTTATTTAAATTCGTTAAAGCAAATCACATCGTAGTTCACGAAAATGGTCAGGAATGGAAGGAAGTAGTTCCGAAAGTAGATAGACTTAGGATTTTAAACCAATGTCACGACCATTCATTGGCCGGACATATGGGGGTTAGGAAAACGTTCGCGAAGGTGGTCTCGAGATATTATTGGCCGAAATTAAGGTCAGACGTAACGAAATACGTCCGCAATTGTAAAATATGCCAAAGTGTGAAACCTGTGAATGATAAGTCAGCTGGTTTAATGGTCGAAAGGATAGGGACTGCGAACCCGTGGGAGATGATTTGTGTGGACTTGGTAGGCCCTCTTCCCAAATCGAGTAGGGGTTTTATTTACATCTTAACTGTGGTCGACTATTTTACGAAATTCCCCCTTTTATTTCCCCTGAGATCCGCAACCGCGAAGTCGGTGTGTAAGGATCTTGAAGACAACGTCTTCACGCTGTTCGGCGTACCAAAGTGGATCGTCTGTGACAACGGTCCCCAATTCCGAAGCAAGGAATTGAAAGCGCTATGCGAAGCGTACGGGTCACAACTAAAATTTACTGCGCATTACCATCCGCAGGCTAATCCTGCTGAAAGGATTAACCAAATTATAAAAACGACATTACGTGCCTATGTGTCGGAGAATCATAGGACATGGGATACGCACCTATCAAAGGTGGCGTGCTGTATAAGGACATCGCAACATGAGGTCTTGGGAGTGTCACCGTACTACGCAAATTTCGGGAGGGATATGGTCACATGTGGTCGTGACTGTCCCTTCGAGAGGATATCGTCAGAGAGAAGGGGCGATAGGCCCAATACCGGAATAGATTCCGGCGGTAGGGAAACAGCGTTAGCAGATGGGAGTATGATAGTAGAACAAGAGGAAGTAGGGATGTCGGAGCTAGGTAGGCGTTTTAAGGAGCTAAGAAAGGATATAGGTAGAAAGTTAGCGGAGGCGACCAAGAAGTCCGCGAAAACATACAACCTCCGTCGACGGGATGTCCAATACCTGCCGAATGAGGTTGTATGGAGAAGGAATTTCATCCTATCCGATGCCGCGAATTACTACGCCGCCAAATTAGCTCCAAAGTACGTTGGACCATTTCGGATCCGGAAGCGCCTCTCGCCATGGACCTATTTACTTGTTGATGAAGACGGGAAAGAACGCGGATCCTGGCACGTGAAGGATCTCAAGCCTTATCACGACGCCAGCGACGATTAGTCTAGCTTTTGCTTTGAAGGCCCAACCATATACTTCTAACATAAAGAGTAAAGTAATTCCGCTTAATTTTGATGTGCTAGACGGGCAAAATGGCCATTGATGGACATGTGTTTCCCCTGTTGTGGCGTTATCCTTAGTCTGGGAAAATGGTTTGGGTTCCTTCGGAAACCAAGACCATTTCCTCGGAGGTGAGGGTGGGGTTTGTTGCGGAATATTTTCACGCAACAAGTTTCACCTTCTGTCCTTCACTTCCCTCCCCGTACCCTTCTTCTATTGGGTGGCATCTGCGAGGTCATAGGAAAGTGGAGGGCAACCAAGGTCCCATCAGCCTTTGGGCCACCTTCCCCGAACCTCGAAGGTACCACCCCCCGCAGGTACCCAACCCCGATGTACGAACCTGAGAAACCACAGTTGAGAGAGAAGAGGCCTGAAGATCAAGCAGAAATGGGTAAAGAAGGACGAAAACCCCAACGGTACGGCACAATATCAGCCGTTAAAAAGGGCCCACGCAATAGTAACGCACCAGTCATGCGAAATGGGCCCAACGTTATTGTCTGCACACTAGCAACCGTGCGAGACAAAGGGCAATGCGGCAAAATACACGGCCGTATCCTGAGTGCCCCCCCCCCCCCCCCCCCAACAATACGGAGAGGCAGCAGATAAGTGTGGGTGGACTGCCTACACATTTACATCTGCGCAAGAACCACCACTGACACGGTGGGGTGTTAGGTTCGATGAGGGGGAAGAAGACGCTCTTCCTTTCTACTCCGTCGTAGGAGCACCGAAGGAGCAGCAGAGGAGTGTAGGCGGACGGCCAAGACAAAAGACACTCCCGCAGAAGACGTGACAACACTAGCAAACACTGAAGAGGAACGCGAGACACACAGAAGATTGGTCAACACAACACAACACAACTGAAACAACGTACAACATAAACCAAAGGAAAATTCCTGTATAACTAAACAGAATGTAAGGAATGACCCGCTATTGGCAAGACCCTTATATCCTATCTGAACAGGATTCCACCAGACAAGAGTAAAATTCGCGGCTTTCTAAAATTTATGATAACTTACTTTGCTTTGTTTTGGGTCCTATGGGGATTTTTGCACTACACCACGCGCTGGGAGGGTTTAATTACAACGTCGTCCTGAAATTTCTTCTCCTCCTGATAGGGGTCATCGTTTTAGAGATCCAAGTACTCCTTTTCCACCGATTTAAGGGTAATTTTAATAATTTTGACTGCATATTGGTTTGTTTACTTTTACTTTGGCAAAACCTCGACGAGAAATGTCAAACGTAGACTAGCTTTTGATTTGATGAAAAGATTGTTCCAGGTCGGTCAAGCAGCCCAATAACCCGACTTTCCAGTGGTGGATCGTGGGTATAAGAGTGAATGGATTGAGTGGATGGAATAATAGCGAGGGGGTAACGTTCAGACTCACGCACACCATGGCGAACACGCTCCGGTGCCGCTGAATGTGGTCTGCCGTTGGTTCGCTGGAACGAATGAAGGTAGTGGGATATGGCGGACAACCACTAACACATAGGCGGACGTCCATTGCACGCCATGAGTGGGATTCCATTACCAATGGGTGTGCGAGTGTGTGAAAGATGAGAGTTGGCCGAACTGGAACAATGAAAGTTCTGGAAGATCACTTCTTGGTCGACCGGCTAATAAGATAGTTTGTTTTTTTTGGTTGCGACAGGAGTTTTGTCGAAGTACAAAGAAAAAAAAATACCGAAAGAAGAAATTAAAGCGAAGTTGTTTTTTTGAAGAAGAGTGAAAGAAAAAGATTAAAGTAGAGACTTGACAATTAAAGTGGAAGAGGAAGTTACAGCAGAAGGAGGAAAAATAGCAGGACAGAATTACAGAAGACAGGATTAAGGAGTGGGATCCCAACACAAAGTTAAGTAGAGTGTATTTGTCAGTGCATACCCTTTTTTGTGATTCGGTTGTGTTAGGGCCATTATAGTTTAATAGTCTGGTAGGGTTCTGCCGCGAATTTATCCCGCGAACCGATCGGGACACGCGACCCATTAATCCATTTTGGTATTCCGGACGACGCCATAGCGGGTCACGCCGGTCACCTTTATTTGCCCTTCAGGCCATAATAACTAACCTTTTTGCCATCGGATTTTCCGCTATCTTTAATTTGTTTGACTTCCAGTAATAAAGTGACCACGCTCCAACGGAACTTTATAACGTTGTTTAAAACCTTTGTGTCTTCCTTTTTTTTGGAAATTACCTTTTTATTTCAGTGGTTCTGTACCCAGGTTTCACAATTTTCCACAAAATTGTGTGGCGCCCATTTTTTTTTTCGCTCATTGAAAAGTGTTCAACAGCGTAAACTAACATTCCAGGTTTTTTTGATTTCGTTCTAAACGAACCCACCCCAGGCTGAGTTACCGGGAAATTGCATTCTATGCGATTCTTGTTGCACTTCTTGGTATACGACGATCCGTGGTTTTGACGTTTATTTTCGGTTTTGGAAGTTCGGTATTTTATCTCGGCGGTAGCGACCGCAATTAGTTCAATTAATTTAGGTAATAAAAGTTATTGCGGTTAATCCCTACTATCGGCAAAAGTGCAACAATACGGTGAACGCGATTTCTCATTTTGATGAGACTCCTCTTGATGTGGTAAATTTATTTGATTTCTCTTAAAGTTTGGTGTGGCATTACTTTGGTATAGAGAATTGTTCGATTGAGTTTGTCTACGGCTATCTGCTAGACTTTTGTTAAAAAGAGTTTGTGTTTGATTTACTTGTGGAATTTCGTTTGAACTAGCTGAATCTAATTTTTTTTTTCTTATACACCTTATTGCATGCGCCTGCCCTGACTCCGGGTGTTGGACGGGCCAGGTCTTGAGTCGTTTCCCGAAGTTGAGGCAGATGGTTGGGGGTTATTTCGGTTGTTATTAAATAATCTTTTCCTGCACTGATCTATTGTGTGTCCAGGGTTTTTGCAGTATCTGCATGATGCGAGATTTTGAACTGTATTTATTCTTGCAGGTTGTTGTCCAGTATTGGTAGTTGGTCTTTGAGTTCTGTGATCGCTATTATAACCGTTTGGGTTTGTTATGCTCCGTTCCGTTAATTGTTATGCTCCGTTAATAAAAACAACCGTTCCGTTAGACTGCTAAATGGGGATTGACAAAAGTTCTCAGCACGAATGGATCCTCACCGTGCACACAGTCACTCAGTGCACACTTACACACAAGAAAGGGTATGGTGGTGAAGAATAGATAGCGAATTCAACAGATTGGCAACGTATTAATCATATCTCGTATGCGACATGATCAGTCTCTGGACTGTTTACGTTAGCACAATTATTGTTGGCGTCGTGAAACCATGGGATTGTTTATCACAGGATGTTTACAATCGATCATGGGTTAACCATGGGCATGGGATTGTTCATCGTAGGATGTTTACAATCGATGATGGTTTTAAATGTCTTGCAAGGCAGAGTAATATCTCTTATTTATATAAAGTATAAATTCCTTCGGTGAATGGAGATTGAGTTTGTGTAGCAAAAGCCATTTGACTTCACGCAATGCTTATTAAGCATTTTCTACACGTCTCCATTAGCCGTCGACACCACGATCTATTTTATAATGTGTATTAATGTACACAAATATACCATCGCATTATCTATAAGCGTATCCGCTTAACACCTCCCCCCTTAAGAAAAGTAATTAAATAAAATTACTTTCAGGTTGACCATGTACACCAGAATGAACCGTGAGCACAAGGACCATCCGAATACCAAAAACCCATGTCACACCTCTAATTTATTTATTTACGTACTTCTAAAACTAAGAATATAATGTAAAATTAAAGTATAATACAATACAAGAATATAATATGAAATAAAATTATAATGTGTTTTTTAATGATTCCTTTTATAAATCGTAATTGTATCTTAAACTTCTAGGATAAATATTTTCCTGTTTTCCAGGTTCAACATTATTTTTGTAGGTAACGGTATGCTGTACTACAGGTCTGCGTTCCTTTTTATTAAAACATTTATTAAACAATGTTAAGGTATTGTTACCTATAATACATTTAATGGTGAGTAAACCCATTCCAATTAAGACTAACAAACTCATGAATCCATATCCAAACTCTGCTGGTCTAAGTTTAACATTCAAGAATTTTGACAAATTCGATTTTTGATTATTGATTTCAATACTTAGATCTTCAATTTCTTTTATACTATTGGTCTTAATATTTTTTACAAATTCAATGGGTTCTACATCTTTAATTCTTATGTTAAAACAACAATCATCAGAATAGTTATGATATACATTATTGAGGTAAGTTTCATTACCTTTTTCTGAAACTACAATCTTAAAATCTACAGTACTAAAGCAACAGTTATTTTCAAGAGTTAATAATCCCACTCCTTTAATTATTCCTCGAGGAATATGGTGACTACAATTGTTATTAAATTGCGTATTGTCTGACACAAAAAATAAGTACTTATTTTCTATCAACTTTATATATGATTCAATATTGTGAGGGATTATTCGAATATTACATATTTTCTTACTTCTTTTCATAAAATTATTCAAAATACAATCTTCCATAGACATAGTTGACTCAAGAACTAGACTGTGCGTTATTAAATATGAATCTTCATACATTGTGATATCATTTAAATCATCCTTATATCCAAAATATTCTTTATCATTAGATATGAAAAAGTAATTATATCTTTTTACGAACATTACTTGTTTGTGGTCTTCAAATATTGGTATTGCAATTACTTTGTATGCATCATATGAATTTGCTTCAAGAAAGGGTACAGCCACAATTACTACAATATTTTTATTTTTATCAAAACATTTTACTTTTGCATGTTTTATTATTTTATTATACATACTTATGCTTGGAGTGTAAATCAAATTTTGTTCATTTTTACTTAGCATTAAGATTTCTATAATTTTTTCTGGAGTTATAATTGAAGGGTGTACAGTGCTCAATTGAAGAAACAAAATGGCATCTATTGTGATATCAAGTTCAGATTCTAACTCTAAACTTGCTGAAATTATTTTTAGTTGCATGTCTTGCAGGTATTCAAAAATCATTTCCTTCCTTTTTGCTTCATTGTTATCAAAAATTAAAGTATTCAGTGCTTCCATAAACTCAGAAGATTTCTTATTTATTGTTTCAATATTACTTTGCAAATTCTTATTTTGATCGTTCAACTTCTTTATTATATTAATTTCTTCTTCTAATCCTTGTTTTATTATTTCTTCGTTTTTATTAAAGGACTTTATTGCCTCATCATAATACCTTGCATCATTGTCATACATTGTTCCAAACAATGTTTTAAGACCTGTACCTACTATGTTAATTAATCCTCTCTTGTACCTACTTTTCATTTCTTTTGTTCGAGAACTGTTAATACCTAATAAATTATAAATTGTATCCATTTTCTTTAACAATCTACTATAATGTGATTTTCCGATCATCATTAATTCTTCACACTGGTGAAAGCTAGAGACGCATTCCTTTTCGATATTGTTAACTTTTTGCGTCAACCAGTAAATATGTTCTTCGTGTATGGTAAGATTTACATTGGATATTATGGTGACGTGTCCATTGATAATTTTAGTCTTCCCAATCCAATCAAAATAAAATCTTCCATTACCGTTGAGGTTTTCAATAACAAGTCCCCTCACTTGAAAGATGCTACAAAAATCATAGGAAAAATAACCAAGTTCAGTATAGATAGTTGCTTTTATTTTATTTTTATTGTTATAATGTTCTAATAGATCCCTAAGTCCTTTAAAATCACTATCAAACCTAATTCTATATAATGTATGGTTTAACAAGGTTTTTTGAAACCTTTCTTGTCTTCCTATTAGTTCTTAAAAACACATTTGAGTCGGTTACTTTAGTAATAACATATGGTCCTATAAATGTTTTTTCCAACTTTCTATTTACGCTTAAATTTTTGACTAGCACCTGGTCTCCCACTTTATATGATGGTGCGCCTTTGGTGCTTTTATCATACGTTTCCTTGGACTTTAACTTTGACTTTAATAAATTTTCTTTTACCTTGCCTTCTATGGAACTGATTTTATCTGAAATGTTCTTAACATACTCTCCTACTGTTACCAAGTCCAACTTATCAATATTGCTTGGTCTATTTGCTTGCCGCCCGAATAATACTTCGTGTGGGCTATAACCTGTTGTTGAATGTATTGTTGAGTTGTAACAAAAACTTGCAAATTTGAGAGCTTCATCCCAATCGTCCTTTTCGAAATTTACTGTGTTCAAATATTCTTTGAGTCTACCATGTATCCTCTCTACTGCTCCATTGGATTGTGGATGAGCAACACTAGTTGTTATGTGCTTGAACTTGAATATTCTTGCCAAATTCTTCATTAATTCATTGCAAAATTCAGTTCCGTTGTCACTTAGGATTATTTTTGGAATACCAAGATACGTAATCCAATCATTTACAAACGCTTTTGCTATTGTCTCTGCGTTTTTGTCTTTTATTGGAACGAACCTTATGAATTTTGACAAGCTATCCTGCATACTCAACGAGTAAAAATTTCCATTCTTTGAAACTGGATATGGTCCTGTAAGATCCATATTTACTTGTTCCAAGCAGTACGTAGCATTGGACACAATTACCATTGGCATCCGTGTAGGATGTCTGTCTATTTTTCCTAGCTGACAATTCGTACAACTCTTGATAAATTCTATTACCATATGATTCAAATTTTCCCAATCATATTTTTCTCTAATCTTTGCAATAGTCGCTCTCTGTCCTGCATGTCCCCCAACCAAACTTTCATGGTATTCCTTAATAATATCCAATTGTTTTTTCTTATCCGTTATATCTATTAAGTTACTTGTTTCAACAATTTCGTTGTTCTTTTCCAAATTTGTATGGACTAATGCTTCTGGACTTTCTTTGCTTAAATTATTTTCTAAAGAATCTCCACTACCATTTTCATTTCCTTCTATATCTACAGAATTGTCAATATTTTCACTAACTCTATCTTCGCATTCACACGAACATTTTTTCTTTTTCCTGACTTTTCTTGTTGTTACTAAGATATTTCTGCTTAAGTGGTCTGCAACCACGTTATCGAGACCCTTTTTATATTCAACGACATATGTATACTCTTCTAACTTTAACCTCCAACGTACCAATCGTGATCCTGGATCTTTTACATTAAAAAGCCATGTCAATGGTCTATGGTCAGTTCTAATTATAAAATGCTGCCCATATAAATATGGTCTAAATACCTTTACCGCCCAAACAATGGCTAAACACTCTTTCTCCGTGGTGCTATAGTTTCTTTCGGCTGCATTTATACTTCTGCTTATGAATTGTATTGGCAGATCCTTATTTTCGTGTTCCTATGACAACACAGCACCTAATCCTGCATTCGAAGCGTCAGTTGTAACAATAAATGTTTTCTTGAAATCTGGGTATTGAAGTACAGTAAAACTGGATAATGCCTGCTTTAATTCAATAAAAGCTTCCCCTTCATCCCTCCCCCATTTAAATTCAACTCCCTTTCTCAGAAGCTTATTAATAGGACCAGCTATTTGGCTGAATTTTTTTATAAACTTCCTGTAATAATTCATCATTCCTAGGAATGACTGAATTTCCTTCACATTCTGTGGAGCTTTAAGGTTCTCTATAACTCTTACCTTCTCAGGGTTTGGTTTAACGCCATCTTCTCCTATCACATGGCCTAGATAACTGACTTCCTTTTTCAAAAACTCGCTCTTATCTGCTTGCAGTTTAAGATTTGCCTTTTTTAGCTGTTCAAAAACCTCCTCAAGCCTTATGTTGTGTTCTACTAAATCTTTGCCATACACTACAATATCGTCCATATACACAAAACATTTTATGCCTTTTAATCCTGTGAGGACAATGTCCATCATACGTTGAAAAATACTAGGAGCATTTTTCAATCCGAATGGCATTCTCGTAAATTGGAAATGTCCGTGTGGAGTCGAAAATGCAGTTTTTTCCATATCTACTTTCTTTACTTTAATTTGGTGAAATCCTGCTCTCAAATCGAGTATTATAAAATACTTAGCATGACCCAAATTATCTAAAATTTCTGCAATATTCGGAATAGGATAGCTATCTGCAATTGTCAGATCGTTTAATTTCCTATAGTCCACAACCATTCGCCACTTCTTTTTCCCTGATGCATCTATTTTTTTGGAACTATCCATACTGGTGAGTTCCAAGGCGATGTAGAATTTTTTATTATACCATCCTTCATTAATTCCTTAATATTTTTATTGACTTCTTCATCATGTACCTTAGGGTACCTATACGATTTAGTATAAACTGGTTTCGCATCTTGCCCTGTTCTTATATTACACTCAATCGAATTCGTATTAGTTAGTGATTCACCTTCTAAAAGGAATAAATCATAATACTTTGATATGAGTTTTCTGATTTCATCATCTTCTCCTTTATTGAGATGATCCAACCTTAATGAATCCTGAATCAGTTTGCCTCTATCCCTGACGTGATTAACCTTTCTTTCATTGATTCTATTTTTATTATCTTTATAATGACTCTTATCATTCTTTATCATTTCAAATTCTCTCAGATGCGTTACTTCAACTTCGATATCATTTTTAACTATCTTATCTGATATATTCAACATACTTACAAGACATTTCCCGTCTCTTACATTACTTATGCAACTCGGCACTATAATACTTTCATTTACGAATCTGTTCACTATCACCGAAGTACCATCTATCAATTCTTTATCAATTTTAACAAGTCTAAACACCTCTCTTCCAGGCATTACATTAGCTTCATCTCCTTTATATCTTAATTCATAACAATTGTCCTTTACATACAATGTGTTACTACCATAGTCTATCCTGCATTTCATTTCCCTAAGGAAATCCGCACCAATCAGACCATCGTATTCATAGATCATGTTGTTAGAAACAACATGGAATCCCCATCTATGAAATACTTTCTTGGAACTAGAATTTTCCCATATACAGAAACGAATATCACTAATTCCTAATGTTTCTTTACTTTTACTTCCCAGTCCAACTAATTCTATTATTTTTTCAACGTTAAGTTCTTTTTTAAAAATACACTTTGCTTTTATTAAGCTAACCGAAGCACCCGTATCCAACAACATTTTATACACGCAGTCCTTATAATTAATGTAAATGTAAGGGCTTTCTTCACTATTTAAAGAAAACGCTGCCTTACTGTTAGCGCTTCTTAATCGCGAAAATTTTGAGCTTGATTATTTTTGGAATTTAAATTCCGATTTTTCGAAAAACAATCCTTTGTATTATGGCCCATCTTACCACACGAATTGCATTTTACGTTTGGCCTTCTATTAGGATTCTCTTTTGAGAAACACTCATTTGCCTTGTGGCCTATTTTCCCACATTTGAAACACTTGTACTGGTTAGTGTTTATTTTGAACAAATTTTTGTTCGAATAATCACTCTTAGGAGTTTTCTTCAAATTAAGGAGACGTGCTTCTTCATGCTGAGCATGTCTGCCTGCCTCTGCTAGGGTTGTTGGTCTACAGTTATTAACGTAACTGCATATTTCTGGGTTTAACCCATTTATGATTATATTTAGAATCACCTTGTTTTCTATATATTCATGTATCACTTGCAAATCTTTGGGTGTCTTTAACACTTCCTTTGCATCGGAACCAAGCCTTCGAGACATTGTTTCCATAAATTGTTGGAACTGCCGTACGGTGTTAGTTCCTTGTTGTGCACTAATGAGCTCTCTATAGAGTCCCAATGTACTATTTGTCTCCTTGTAGAGACTTTTTAGTTGTTCCTTGAGAGTTTGCCAATTCTCAATTACTTTATTTTCAAGGATAACCCTTGCATTGCCAGATATCTGGACCTTGATATATTTAAAAAGAAAATCTGTTTGATCCTCTTTGGACAATTGAAACGCATCGTCACATGCGTTGATAAAGGACGCTAACTCTGATGCCTCACTTCGAAATTGTGGGACGAGTTTCACCAGCGTATTGATATCTAATCTTTGGTTTTCCATGTTATTTGGCATTCTGAATATCTATATGGGTACAACCAAAATTTTACTTCCCTGAATCCTACACTGTACACTCCTCACTAGTATAATCACCACAGTTAAATTAACTACACTGGAAGTCTTAACTAGTCTTATCACTAATTTATCTGATCAGTACTAATACTGGAATCATTTTATTCATTAGGTACGTCCACTGCTTGTTGCACCGCTTGTATATTTCTACCGCTTCTTCCTTTGGAGGTTCTTTGTTGTATTTGTTATTGTACCGCTTTTTTTTTTGTATCACTTTTTATTTTTATATTTTTTTTTTCTACCGCTTTCTGTTGTAAAACTTTTTCCAATTTTAGCACTTTTTACTGTATAACTTTTTTCAATTTTAACACTTTTTACTTTTGTAACTTTTCGATTCTACTGCTTTATACTTTTGTAACTTTTCGATTCTACCGCTTTATACTTTTGTAACTTTTTCGATTCTACCGCTTTATACTTTTGTAACTTTTTCGATTCTACCGCTTTATACTTTTGTAACTTTTTCGATTCTACCGCTTTATACTTTTGTAACTTTTTCGATTCTACCGCTGCCACCAATTTGTTATGCTCCGTTCCGTTAATTGTTATGCTCCGTTAATAAAAACAACCGTTCCGTTAGACTGCTAAATGGGGATTGACAAAAGTTCTCAGCACGAATGGATCCTCACCGTGCACACAGTCACTCAGTGCACACTTACACACAAGAAAGGGTATGGTGGTGAAGAATAGATAGCGAATTCAACAGATTGGCAACGTATTAATCATATCTCGTATGCGACATGATCAGTCTCTGGACTGTTTACGTTAGCACAATTATTGTTGGCGTCGTGAAACCATGGGATTGTTTATCACAGGATGTTTACAATCGATCATGGGTTAACCATGGGCATGGGATTGTTCATCGTAGGATGTTTACAATCGATGATGGTTTTAAATGTCTTGCAAGGCAGAGTAATATCTCTTATTTATATAAAGTATAAATTCCTTCGGTGAATGGAGATTGAGTTTGTGTAGCAAAAGCCATTTGACTTCACGCAATGCTTATTAAGCATTTTCTACACGTCTCCATTAGCCGTCGACACCACGATCTATTTTATAATGTGTATTAATGTACACAAATATACCATCGCATTATCTATAAGCGTATCCGCTTAACAGGTTTCTTAGGAACCGACACTCATTAGTGTTGTGCGTCTTGGTTTTACAATTCCTACAGTAACTATTTTGGTAGTTTGACTGCTGTCTAGGAGTGCAAGTGAGGAGTTTCTCTTCTTCTATCGCTATGTCGACGGCTTCATCCAGCTCAGTACACCTGGCGCTTTTTACCAACAGTTTTATTTGTGAAGCTGCTTAGAATCATGCTGCTGTTTAAAACTCGGATGGCTTTATTTGCTGATTCGTCGGAGCTATTCGCATTTGCGTTATTTAGCTCATCAAAAAGGGAGTTAGATCTTTCCGTGTAGGAGGCAATTGTTTCTGTATAGCCTTGTCTAAACTCTTCTCTAAACTCTCTTTGAATTACTTGCAGAGATCATGTCTTTCTGAAACTTTTGATAAGTGCGTGCTTTAACTCTGACCATTCATTGTAATCGTTATATTTTACTATAACGTTATATGCACGTCCTGTTAATTTGGACTTTACAATGTCTAATAGTTCCTGTTTATCAGATTCAGAGGTCACCTTTTTTGATTGGAGGTCAATCAATTGGATAAATCTATCCAATGTGTTGGCAGAACCATCAAACTCGGGTACGAGTTTTATAGCTTGCGAAGAATTGAACGACATTTTTTTTAGGGGTTGGTGTACTGTGTGGTTTACTGGAGAATCAGAGACAGGGACTGGATTTATTAAACTTTTATTTTTCTCCGTTTGTGGTTCTCTACGTGGTGGAGAATGTCCGATAGGCATTGATTTAATGGATTGGAGGGGAAACACTTCACTTTCAGACACCCTGCGAACTTTTCTGTTTCTGAGCGAAATGTTCAGATTAAAGTTCGACATTAACCGTTTTCAAACCAAAAAAAAAAGAAGGATATGACACACGAGGAAAATTACAAATAGCAAAAAAAATTAAAATAAAAATAACAAAGGACAAACAAACAAAAAAAAATTTTTTCTACGTTACTCACTAGTATTAATTTAATTGCTTACATTGGTTTCATACTCCGTTGTTGTTCCTGGACCATTTGTTGTTCTTCTTCTTCTGCTCGGGACTGACTTTTCTGTCTATTTCTTCTGCTTTTTGTGTTGGTTCTCCGGGACTGGATTTTATCTTTTCTCCTATGGGACTGGACTGACTTTTTTGTCTATTTATTTTACTCGCACTTAGCTCGACCTTGCCGTTTTTGTGTCTGTTTATTTTACGCGTACTTAGCTCGACTTTGACTTTTTTTTCGGGAATTAAGGTAGATGCTTTACCCTTAATTATCCCACCGATGCCACCATTTGTTAGAGACACAACGCGGAAAAATCGAGGAAAAATAATAACAACACTATTTCTTGTGGCAACTTGCCTACTTTACTGTAATTCATCGACCGACTTCTCATCGTCGCCAATGCTTCCTTCATGCCTAAGGTTCCTCACTTCCTCTTTGTGCGCTTTAGAGGTATTCTTCGTATTCTTGCACTGGTTTGTTTATACAAGTGGTCGCAAGAATACGTAACACTTGCTATCGGATACCTTCTAACCTTTTTGTTTGGTGATTGCAATATTCATGTGTTTGCACATGTTCGATACTTGCTATCGGATACCTTCTGACCTTTTGTTTGGTGATTGTTTATGATTGCACGGGGCACTTAAGTGGGTCGACACTTGAGTGGGTCAGTGTTATGTGGTACGATGTGTTTAACTGGGTTATTCGGCTTGGGTGGCATAACCGTATGTGGCACAACAGGTGGCGTAACCGTGTGTGTGGCACAACACACAACCTTTTATGTTATCTTCAGAAGAAATGACGTAAGGCTGATGGGTCTGTACGATTTTGGCTGTGTGGGGTCTTTTTTCCCTGCTTTTGGTATAAACACAACCCTTGCTCGTCTCCATTGAATTGGTATGTGGCCCGAGGCAATACTGCTTCTTGTTATTTTTAGCAGGTGTGGTATTAGTACCCCTTGCCCTTCTTGTAGTAGGGCGGGTATAATGCCGTCCACTCCGGCAGATTTAAAAGCCTGAAAGGAATTTATTGCCCATTTCAGTCGTCCCTCAGAACAGATGGTTGATGTTCTTTCCCAGTCTTCTCTCCGAGGTCTAATTGAAGTGGTACTGATTCCTAGCTCAGTACTAGGCGAGCTGCCAGGAAAGTGAGTTTCTAGTAGCAATAGTGCCCTTTGATCCTAATCTTCCGTGAACTCGCCATCTGGTTTCCTCAGAGACATCGGCACTCCTCCTGACTTCGCAAGAGCTTTGTGTAGCCTTGCCGCAGTAGGAGTGCTGGTGATTGTCTCACAGAATTTCCTGAAGCTATTTCTTTTAGCTTTTCTGATTTCCTTATTATATGTCGTAAGGGCCATTTGGTAGCTTTTCCAGTCTCCGCTGCGCTTTGCTTTATTGAAAAGCTTCCGCACCTCGGATCATACTCGTAGTTTTGACAAGTTATTGCTCCACCATGGCGTCTGTCCCGTTCTCTACTTAGCCTTCCACTGCGCTCTCTAGCTCTAGGGGGTGGCCCGGAGCCTTCCTCCAACTAAGGCGCCCCAGATTGCTCTCTAGAGCAGTTCTATAGGTTTCCCAGTTGGTTTGCCTTGGGTTTCTTACTGAATTTCTCGTGATACTTGTGCTGTCCAGGTCGAATACTATTATTCGATGGTCAGACAATGACGGCTGACTAGATACTCTCCAGTTACTAATTAATTTACTTACGCTTGGGCTACCAAGCGTGAGGTCGAGTACTTCCTCCCTGACTCTAGTTACAAAAGTGAGGGTATTTCCCACGTTTATAATATCAAGTGACGAACTCATAATAAATTCTAGTAGGTACTCAGCCCTGATGTTGGTGTCGGTGCTCCACCATATGATGTTGTTGGAATTTGCATCGCATCCTATAAGGAGCGGCATGTGGAGCTTGTTGCAATGCTCCACCAGTCGCTGCATTTGAGATGATACAACCGGCTCATCCCCTGCACAATACGCCGATGCGATGGCAATGGTGCGGTGACATCCTTCAACATCCAGATGTACCTGAATTGGCACCAGATCTCGTGTCGCATATTCTGAAAGTAAAATAAATTTATATTTAATGTTTATTAGAATGCAAGCTCTCGGTTTCTCGGCCCGAGTGTCCCATATTACCTTTGCATCTGTTCGACGTTAGAACGAACGAAAAAGAAAACTGTTCAAAACCAAACTGCAATTCTCGTCTTTAAATAAAACCACTACTTCAACGTTATAATCATAAAACAGTAACTTTATTTGGTCGTTGACCCTCCTTTTTATATCTCATTTTGTTATTTAATTTTATTTTACATAATGTATATTGCACTGACAGTTGACAATGATTCAGCAGACGTCACGATCAATGTGGGTGAGTGCATCCCGACTGCTGGTGCATGGTGACGTCATTGTTGAACGTCAACTTTGAATTGGACGTCAACATTCTCCCCCGCCGATGAACAACGCTGTTTATTCGCTTCTTCATTTCCTCTCGTTCAATGCTATTTTCTCTCATTGACATGAAACGAAAAAAAAAAACAATTATAAAAAAGATCATGGACTAGCATGTACATCACAGAAGAGACAAAAAAAAACAATAGCAAAATACACTACAGAGAGTGTTACGCAAAATCCCGTTCTCGTATGAAGGTATTTGCATGATTCTCCAATTCCACTGCAATGAGACGGGTACGTGCGTGTTCTATCCAGTGTAGGTACTGTTGTTGTTGATGCTGTTTGTGACGTAGGTCGACGTTTGTAACTTTTAATTTCGGTTGTGCGGTGGTTTAATCGTGAAAACATAATTAAAAGTGAGGATTTAGTGTTTGGACATAAGTTTAACATCCATTTCCATTAAGGTGAGTTGAATTAACGTTGAATAAATTAAGTTGAAATTCATTATAATTTAATAAATTTTGAATCGCGTCCCTCGAAGCTGTGCATGTGCGTGTGTGTGCGTATTGAGAAATATGCGAGTATCAGCAGTCGAGTTAGCTTGGGGAAAAGTATGAGTTTGCGTAAGTGTGTACTGTCTCCAGAATGAAAGTACTGTGCATTCATTTGTGTGCAATAGTAGCGATTGTGTTTACATCACTGATAGTATGCACAATGTAAATGCCCGAGTGCGAATGGACTGTATTTCTGTTTGTGTGAATGAAAGTGTATGCAAGTGTGTAGGTGATTGGGTTGCAGTTGTACTTAAATGATTTTATTTTAAAGTGAGTACTTTTGCAGTTGATTTGAGTGGGTTTGAATTGTATTTTGTATGAAGACAGTGGGGCGAGAATTGTTCGTCTGTGGACTTCAATTGATTTCAGTGTTGTTTTGATTTCATATATAATAATTTTTTTTTTTTTTGTGTTTGTTGTTGTTTTTTTTTTTTTTGATTTAGGTTTGCGCTGTTGGGAGAAGCAATTTTGGGATTTATTATTTTTAATGTGTTGTGTTGAAGTAGTACTTGTTGATTTTCGTAATTCATGTTATGTTTATGATGAAGAAAATTTCTTTATGATTCGGTTTGGTCTCGGGGTTCAATGATTGTTGTTGTCTGAGGCTCTATTGTTGGTAGTGAGCAAAGTTTTGTTATTGGTCTTTTAAGTATTCCTTGTTGTGTCTTTACCTTTACGACACGGGTAATGTTGTCTGCTCCTGGGTGCGTTTCTTGGATGCGGCCTAAACTCCATTTCGCTGGGGGAAGTCGTTCGTCCTTGACTAGAACCAGGTCTCCTACTTTCAGCTGGGTTTGTGGTTTCAACCATTTTGGGCGTTGCTGCAGCCTGGCCAAATATTCCGTTTGCCACTGTTTCCAGAAAGTTTGGAGATGTTCTTGAATGGCCTTCCATCTGTCGATGTGTCCTTGTTTGCCTAGGGACAAGTCTGGCTCCGGTATGGTGAATAAGCTCGTTCCGATTAGGAAGTGTGTAGGCGTGAGTGGTTCGAAGTCGTCGGGGTTTTCGGTCAACGGGCACAGAGGCCTCGAATTTAGACACGCTTCGACTTGCGTCAGAAACGTGGTGAGTTCCTCAAAGGTAAGTGTGCCATTACCGACAATCCGTTTTAAGTGGTACTTGACACTCTTCACCCCGGCTTCCCACAATCCTCCGAAATGGGGAGAAGCTGGGGGGATGAAGTTCCACGTGGTTCCTTCTGCTGCTGTGATGTCTGCAATCTCCTTCCAGTCTTGGATCGCGCCTTTCATCAATCGACGTAGTTCTGCGTCGGCTCCAACGAAATTAGTTCCACAGTCGCTGTAAATTTGACCACAGACTCCTCGCCTTGCTGCAAACCTTCTGAACGCGGCTAAAAATGCTTGGGTGGTAAGATCACTTACCGCTTCCAAATGTAAAGCCTTTGTGGCCAGGCAAACAAAAACCGCTATATATCCCTTGTGACACTTTGATCCGCGACCCTTCCACGCTCGGATATTGATCGGTCCTGCGTAATCTATTCCTGTGTGGGAAAATGGTTTTGACACGGTTACTCGGGGTGCAGGTAATTCTCCCATTAGCTGTTGTGCTGTTTGGCAACGAAACCTGTAGCATGTCGTACAACTGTTTATGTGTTTCTTTACAGCTCGTTTGATTTGAAACACCCAATATTTCCGACGAATGTGCAGCATCATAAGCTGGATTCCTCCAGCGTTGTTCAGTTCGTTGGGTGACAGACTTCCGATGTTCCGATTCGATGAGCTAGCTTTGGCGTTGTCGATGAAGCGTTTACACCAGGCTAAAACTCGGATAAGTCGAGTTAGGTTTGACGATCGATGAATCAGGTGAGTCAGTACATTTTCTTCCAACGTCACACAATGAACTTGAATTTTCTTTTTACCCTCCTCGGTAGCAAGATTTTTTGGCTGTGCTGGTAGATCGAAGATCCAGTTTGATCGTAAAAATTCCGGTCCATTCCACCACAGTGTCTCTTTGATCAACGCCGATGGCAGCATACCCCTGGATGCTAAATCTGCAGGATTGTATTGCGTTGGAACATGTTTCCAGTTTTTGGATTTCTCCTACCCGATTCCTGACGAATGTCTCCCAACGTGAAGCCGGTGAAAGAATCCATGCCAGCGTTATGGTGGAGTCTGTCCATGCATGCATCGTCGTATCCTTGAGCTCAAGTGTATGTGACACATAATGGAGCAGTTTAGCCAACGTAAGAGCACCGCAGAGCTCCAGACGGGGAAGACTGACTGGTTGCACTGGTGCGACCTTGGATTTGGACATCACGAGGTGCATGTGCACTTTGCCCTGGCTGTCCTCTGCACGAAGATAAACCGCTGCTCCGTACGCCTTTTCCGATGCATCGCTGAAGCCGTGTAACTCCATACGCCTCTTGTTGCCAACTGTTTGCACCCACCTTGGAATTCGAATCTCATTGATGGCTGGTAGATCGTCGTATAACTTGGTCCATCCTTCAATTACCTTGTTGTCGATGTGCTCATCCCAGGAGAATTTCCGGATCCAGAGAATCTGCATTATGATTTTCGCCCTTAGAATACACGGCGCTATCCATCCCATGGGGTCAAACAGACGAGCGGTCGTTGACAGTATAAGCGTTTTGTTGGCTGTGGGTTTTCTGGAGGCGTGAAGCGAAAACAGAAGTTATCAGCGCTAGGAAGCTAGTGAATACCAAGCGTTTTTATTCGGTCTGATCCTTCCGATGGAACTGCTAACGAAGACTCTCGATCCTGGATTGGGATATCCTTGAGAAGCTCTTCCGCATTCGATGTCCATTTCCGTAAGTTGAAACCTGCTTTTTCGAGAACATCTTTTACCTCTTTTCGTTTGATTTCAGCTTCATCGATGGTATCTGCACCTGAAAACAAATCGTCAACATACATTTCCGAACAGATCATCTTCGTAGCCTTTGGATATTCTGCTTCTGCCGCTTTCGCCGTTTCCAACAATGTCCGAATAGCTAGATACGGAGCTGATGCCGTCCCGAACGTCACCGTTTTGAGACGAAAAACCTTTAATTGGCTTGTTGGATGATTGCGCCAAAAGATCAGTTGGTAGTTTGAGTCTGCCTCCGTTACCCAAATCTGCCGATACATTTTCTCAATGTCTGATGAAAAGGAGAAGCGGTACAGTCTCCATCTCAGAGTGACATCGGTAACATTGTGCTGTAAGGAAGGTCCAGTCCTCAGATGATCGTTTAATGACGATCCGTCAGAAGTCCTATACGATGCGTCAAATACAACCCGCAATTTTGTCGTAGAGCTTGTTTCCTTTAGGACAGCATGATGTGGAAGGAAATAGTGACCTCTACTGGATACGTCATCTTCGTCAACTTCACACATGTGGCCCAGTTTCAAGTACTCTTCAATGCATGAAGCGTATTGGTCGTGCATGTGTTGATCACCAGCTAGACGCTTCTCCAGCGACCTGAAACGTTGAAGAGCTCCTTCACGTGACCTACCGAGTACCGAATGAAGATTTTCCTTGAACGGCAGTGCCACTTGATAATGCCCATCTGCCAGACGCCTAACATTTTGGACAAAATGTTCCTCACAAGCGGTGGCTTCGGTGGTTTTGGAAGGCTCGAACGGAGTTTCTTCAAGTTCCCAGAATCTGCGAAGTTGTGCATCTATGTCTGATGTTTGCAAGAAGGTCCTGATTGATTGCGGTTGAACTGATGATCTGCCGAATAAAATCCATCCCAACTTGGTTTTCTGAGCAACAGGAACGGTCTTATCCTGATGACGTACCAGCTCTGGCAATATAATTTCAGCTAATACATCGCTGCCCAACAGAAGGTCGATCTTAGCTGGCTTGAAAAACGATGGGTCCGCTAGTTCTAAACCGGTGAGGTGTCTCCAATCGCCATTGGAAGGGATTCGGGCCGGGAGATGGCCAGACAGTGACTGGAAGATTAACGCCTGTATGGTTGTTTCGAAGGCTGTATAACATGACCCAATCGTAATGTCAACAACCTTTTTGCAAGTGCCACTGCTGACTAACCCTAACCCGGATACCTCGACATCAGTTGACTTAGGTTTCAAGCGGAGAAGTTGAACAGCCGACTACATGATAAAGGATGCCTCGGAGCCTGAATCCAACAATGCCCGGGGTGATAAGCTATTGCCGGAAGCTGTCTTCACCTTTACGATGGCTGTAGCTAGCAAGACCTGTGTGTTGACATCCTGTGTTGTGTGATGAATTCTTACCCCAGAACTAGTTGACGGTTGATTTTCGTTGGACGGATGAAAGGCTGGAGCTTCGCTTTTAAATGTGGAGGTAATATATGTTTGTTTTTGATGTGGTGGGTGGACATTTTGAGCAGTGGTTGGGTGAGAATGTGAAATTTGAGTTGTATTGGTATTAGAATATGGAGGGTGAGAACTGTGTGGGTTATTGTGTGTGGTGGAGGGGTGGTTAAAAGAGTTAAAATGCGGACCAGGGTTTTGCAGATCAGAAGCATGAGTCGGGCTATTGTGTAACAGTGAATGGTGTGGCTGTTGACAGTAATAGCACCTGCGTGCACTAGGACATTGTTGAGACGAATGACTGTAGGCTAAACAATTAGTACATAAACCCAACTTATTCACACTTTGATGTTTTTCAGAAACACTCATTTTTAAAAATTTATTGCATTTTCTGATAGCGTGCTGACCCTTGTTGCAAAGTTTGCAAGTGAGCTTCGAGACGTTGGATTGCGCATGGAACGAGTTTCGCTGTAATCCCTTTTTGGACGAATCTGATGGCCGCCCCTGCTGGTAATTAACCGCTTCCAATGTACGAAATCTCGTTTCAAGAAATTGGGTGAATTCAGCAAAGGATGGTAACTGTTTGCTATTTTCCTTACCCCCCAATTTCTCCTCCCAAAGCTGTTGCGTTTTAACAGGAAGTTTTTGCAGCAGGATGTAAATTAACATCACGTCCCAATGTTGGACGGGCACTTTCAAGTTGCTCAAACTGTGCACCACTTCTGTTGAAGTATCCAACAACTCCTTAATAGACTCAGCTCGCTCCTGAGTTAGCGTCGGAATATTAAACAAACTCTTGAGTTGAGTATTCACTAAAAACCGTGGATGATCGTACCTATCTTGGAGAATGGCCCAAGCTTTAGTATAATTGCCGTTAGCAATCCCTAAATGCGCTAGGAGTTTTTCAGCCTCGCCAGATACACTCGTTTTGAGGTAATGCATCTTTTGAATCTCCGACAATGATGAATTGTGATGAACAAGGGACACAAATAGGTCGTGAAAACAACGCCAAGACTCGTAACTGCCTGAGAAGACTGGAACTGGAATGTTCTTCAGCCTTAAATCCGCGTTGTGGGATTGGTTTGTGTTGCTGGCGTCCATATTGGTGCCGTCCATGTTGGCATTGTCCTTCACCTTGACCTTGTCGATTGCGTCTAACAAATCACCTTTATATTGAATGTACAATTCCCGAATTTGTTCGTACGTAGCCTCTACTTCAGAACATCTATCTTCCTCACCATCTGATAAACTACCTATACACACTTCATACGCACTTTCTGCCGATTCCAAAGTTTGTTCCAGCATTGACAAACGGGCTGATAAATAGTTTGCCGTCCTTGTACCAGCACCTCGTTTGCCGAAATTGGAAATGTCTTTTTCCAATTGGGTGAGTACCCTAGTTAGCTTATTTGGCTTCATATTATATCTTTTAAAACCCCTTTACTTTATTTACAGGTATAATATATATAAGTACAATGAATGTACTCACGTGAAAATCTTCCGGAAAAAGCAGCACACACAGCGCACAGAATCTGCCGTAATTTCCACTCCAGGTCCCAGGAATCCGTCTGCTTCAGCTCCAAATTGTGTTGTTGTAATTAGCAATAATTAATTACTCTTTGAATTAAAATTTAAATTTAATTTTTTTTGTAATTTAAACGCGATTGCAGTTTGTGAATTTAAAAGTTATGATGGGATTAATTTAATCCAGCTCGAAGTGACCAAATGTTCGACGTTAGAACGAACGAAAAAGAAAACTGTTCAAAACCAAACTGCAATTCTCGTCTTTAAATAAAACCACTACTTCAACGTTATAATCATAAAACAGTAACTTTATTTGGTCGTTGACCCTCCTTTTTATATCTCATTTTGTTATTTAATTTTATTTTACATAATGTATATTGCACTGACAGTTGACAATGATTCAGCAGACGTCACGATCAATGTGGGTGAGTGCATCCCGACTGCTGGTGCATGGTGACGTCATTGTTGAACGTCAACTTTGAATTGGACGTCAACAGCATCCTTGCTCGCCAATCCTTTGACTTGTCCTTTCAGGATCCATGGCTCCTGGATAAGTACTAGCCCTAGGCTTTGGCAGGTAAACATCCTAGATATAGTCGCCGAGGCGGCTATAGCATGGTGGATGTTTACCTGTGCTAGTTTGATTTTCCTGTTGGCGGGGTTCAACGAGCTATTGCTCGCGCGGGGCAATTGCCCCGTCCTCCTTCAGCAGCGATTCCTCCTCCTCCTGGGTGATGTCCTGGAAAAGGTCGATGACCGTGTTGTCCATTTCCCCATCAGAGATCATGCTCTCCTCAGGTTCCTGCTCCGCCTATTGGACAGTGGAAGAAGGTGCTTTAATCTTCGGAGGAGCAGTATGCTCTACCTCGGACTGCGTGCTCTGCGAGTTCAGATTCGATGCTGGCTGGGCTGTTTGCCCAGATATCTCGTCCGACCTTTTGAGTCCGCACACCGCAACCCTGCCGAATCGGTAGCTCAGGGATCCTTTTTGGGATTTTATGGCGTCGAAGGATTCTCGGTCGATGCCAAGAGCCAGTATCTGCCCAGTTCCCTCTTTTCGACAGTTGAGGACCTTCCACGCCTGGACGTTAAGTCCCACATTCTGTGCTTCTAGCAGTGCCAAGGAGGTTTTAACTTCTTGTTCCGCACTGCGTGGAAGGAAGATCGTTATGGAGTAGGATCGTGGTATATCTGTCCCACTGCATGCCATGAGGCATGTCCCCTTCCATTTCCCCAGCTTTGGGGCTACTGCCTTTAGCCACTCAGCTGTCTGCGGAGTCTCGCAGTCAACCAAGAGCATTCCATGTTTGAAATGTGTGTAGTATGTATTGTGACAGATTGAGTTCGCTGCTCAGCAAAAAACGAATCCAGACCTGATCCGAAAAAAAGGTACAAATCGAGGCCAGATAAGAGGAGAATCGAGTATCGTTAAAATAAAAATTAAAAATGTTTGTTCATGTTCATTCTATTTCTTAGAATACATTTTTTCATTATACCTGCTACCATTTCTCCAACAAATTCTCCTGCAAAAGAAAAGAAGCAAATAAATGTGTATATTATCTATAGCAATGTATGTTACTTACTTTCATCATGAATTTGTGCCGGTACCATTAAAGTCATTCGAAATTCGGCCACGCCTTCATCGCTATTTTTTTGATTTTGATAAATCTAAATTCAAACAAAGTTTAATTAGGCAAACAATTGTGTGGAATAATAATTCAATTTTAGTTTACCTTTCCAAGAAAATTATATCTGCAGCTGCAGCCAGAGACAGTGTCAGTGACAGATGACCAAATCCGCCATTACAAATAACTGCACTCGACTCTCGCTCTTCTTCTTATTGGCAATGTAGTTACAGTCAATTTACACATGTGTGCGTGGAACGCCTCATATATCGCGGATCCAAAAATGACGGGAAAAGTTGGGTCAGTGTTTTTGCTTGAAGAGTACTCACAGATTACGGTCGTTTGTCACTGTCGTTCGATTTTAAGGGTGCGTGCGCAACATTCAGTTAGATATATCTTTCTATCTCTATCTATCTATCTTAATTACAGTTATGTTTTTGTATTAACATTTGATCATATTTTTCTCGTATGTTATTATTATCTTTGTAATTTTTTTTTCTCTTCTTATAAATGTCTTTTTGTCTACTTCTGATATCTAATTAAAATTATATCTTCTTCAAAACGCTTTCTATATCGGCAAGGCAAGATACAATATACCTGGGACATGCAAAACATACCCGCTTCTCCTCGACTAAATTCCAACGTTCGGCTAGACTCATTTTAAGAAAGGAAGAACATTGAGACAAGCTATGTTTTTGTGAACACATAGTACATACCGTATAGAGTAGATTTTCCGGATGCATTTTTTCCGTTCCGATTTAAAAGAGAAAACTGTAATGTTCCGCTGTGTCTTTTAGACAGTTTTGATGAGGAGATGGATGCTCCTCGGCAAAACACGACAAGCAAGTTCCTTCCAGGCGAGAATCGGCTCGATATCTGGATCTTCCTGTTGAGCATTCCGGATCTCCCGTGCACTCCAGCCGCTAATGGGCTCAGCTCTCAACCGTTGGACTGATACTTTATCTTTTTCCTCCTGGCGTACGCAATGTTTACAATCAGCCCTGCAGGGCCGCCGGGAGAGGGCATCTGCGTTGGAGTGAAGAGTTCCCTTTCGGTGCTGTATCTCGTAGTCATACATCTGCAGCCGTTCAATCCACCTCGCGACTTGTCCTTCAGGGTTCTTAAACTGCAGCAGCCACTTTAGAGACGCATGATCTGTACGCAGGATGAATTTCTGCCCATATAAGTACTTGTGGAAGTGCTTTGTTGCCAGGATCAAAGCCAGGAGTTCCCGCCTGGTTACGCAATAGTTCCTCTCCGGCTTGGATAGCAGTTTACTGAAGTAGGAAACTACTCTCTCTTGGCCATCATGGATCTGCGAAAGAACGGCTCCGATCCCAACATTACTAGCGTCGGCATCTACAATAAATGTTTTTCCTGGAGTAGGGTACGCTAGAATTGAAGCATCACACAGTTGGTGTTTGAGACTCTTAAAACTCGCTTCGCATTCACCTGACCATTTGAATGGATTTCCCTTTTCCGTCAGTTGGTGCAAGCTCTTTGCGATCCTTGCAAAGTCCTTCACAAACCGCCTGTAGTACGTTGCAAGTCCCACGAAGCTCCTCAGTTGGTGTTTGTCTTTGGGAACGGGCCAATTTTTCACCGCATCGACCTTCTTTGGGTCAGTCCTTACTCCCTCGGACGAGATGAGGTGCCATAGATATTTCACCTCAGATCTAAAGAGATCACACTTTTTCGGGTTAAGCTTTAATTGTGCACTTCGTAGTCTCTGGAACACTTCCTTCAAGTTATCTCGATGTTCTTCAAACGTTTTTCCAACCACGATGACATCGTCCAAGTAGACCAAACACGTTTTCCATGTTAGCCCCAACAAAACACGCTCCATTAGACGCTCAAAGGTTGCCGGCGCGTTACACAATCCAAATGGCATTACTGTGAATTGCCAGAGCCCGTTTCCTGCTGTGAAAGCCGTTTTCTCGCGGTCTTCCGGATGGATCTGCACTTGCCAGTAGCCACTCTTCAGATCTAGAGTGGAAAACCATCGGGCTCATTCCTTGGTAGAGGGTAGCTATCCTTTTTGGTGACATTATTCAGTTGGCGATAGTCTACACAGAACCGAGTGCTGCCATCTTTCTTTTTGACAAGGACAATTGGAGATGCCCATGGGCTTTTAGAGCATTCGATTACTCCTTCCTTCTCCATCGCCGACACCATCTCTGCAACCTCCGTCTGCTTAGCCAATGGTAATCGTCTGGGAGGCTGACGAATCGGTCTTGCATCTCCAGTGTCTATCCGGTGTTGTACAAGGTGTGTTCGGCCATACTCGCAGTCCCGCGAAGCGAATATGTCAGCAAACTCGTTGATGAGGTTCCCTGCCATGGCTTGCTGGTCCTGATTCAGATCGCAGTGCTGGAATAAAGTTCTTTTCACCTCAGTCATTCTCATTGGTGAACGAGGCTTCGCAACACCTTCCTGTGATAGTTTCGTGATGGCAGTAACCGGTACACACTTTCCAACCACCTCACCTTGCTTCAATTTGACGCTTTTGTGTTCCGCATTAAGAACTCGTACGGGAACCATATTGTTCTTCGGCTCGACAAGCATTTTTCCAACCACGCAGTTTCGGCAGTGGTAGTCTTCTGGCTCAACTAGAAAGAATCGGTGGGCCCCAGGATCACCTTCCAGCTTTGACAAATCAGTGTCTCTGAAGATGGAGGTAGGACCTCGTCCTTACTAATGACTGTCCTCAAGGATGCGGCGTTCTCGTTCCCGTACACCATCGGAATTTCAACGTTTCGATACTTGAGTACTTGCATACCAATGTCCAATACGACATCATGCGCCTTCATGAAATCGAATCCAATGATGCATTCGTCACATATATCAGCTACTAGGAAAGCGTGGGAGAATGCTAATCCTGCCAAATTTATTGTTAGTATGACCTCACCATACACTTTCGCTATCGCTCCTGTTGCTGTTTTCAGACAGTAATTGCTGGTGTTGTGCAGCCAAGACTGACGGACGATGTCCCTTCTTATAATGGAAGCGGTGGCACCGGTGTCTATGGTTGCCACGCACTTATTTTGTCCGATATAGGCTTCCACTGTTAGACTCTGGTTTCCTCGTTTGGTTTGGGAGACTTGAATTGTGGTCCTGGGGTCGTCGATTCCGGAAACCAACTTCTGCCCCGCGAAGCTGGTCCTTACGCGTTTCCCGACTGCTGGTTCTGCGAAGCTATATCTGCAGGATGGATGTTATCCCTGCCAGATGCTTCTTCGTTGCGCCTCCTAGGCCCGCAATGTCGACAACTGCCTTCTCTGGGTGGAGCTCTGCATTGTCTCTGTAGGTGCCCTATTTTATTGCAGTTCCAGCAGCGCATTTGACCTCTGTTATCTCTGCTCCGGTCTACAATGTCTGCTCTTTGACATGAGCATTCAACGGCTGTCATTTCCCTTACGCGGTGGAACACATGCGATGCCTGATCAGCAGCTTGCATTGTCAAGGCAAATGCTAGGGCCTCAGCGAGAGTTCTCTTTCCAGCCATTCTTACGGCCATTTGCAGTTGTCTATCTTCAATGGCTTGGATAAACGCCTCCACAGCCATTTCATTGATGAGAATCTCACCAGCATTAGGATATGACAAATGTGCCAGACGTTCGATATCTGCTTGCAGCTGTTGAAGTGTTTCTCCCCTCTTCTGGACTCTACTGCGTAGCTGAACCCTATACACCTGCTGCATATGCTCATCACCGAAGCACATCTCTATAGCCTTGACCAGGGCGTCGTAGTTGTGTTGCTTCTCTTCTGAGACGGTTTGGAGTAACTCCGCAGCTGTACCTCTTAGTGCGAGCGTTAGCGCAATCGACTTTTCCTCGTTGTCCCAGCTGTTCGCCACTGCAGCTGCTTCAAACTGTTTCTTATAAATTGGCCATGATGTTTGACCATCGAAAACAGGAGGCTGCATCTCTTTCCTTCTCGGGCAGTCCGCAGAATTTTCTCGAGCCTTCTGCTTCTTCACTTTTTCGAGCTCTTTAGCCAAGTTCTCGATGTTTGTATCGATTTCGTCGAATTTGGTTTCAACCTTCTCGAACTTTTGGTCAATTTCTTCGAGTTTTCCTTCGAGAACATTTTTAAAATCTTCCACAGCGCTCTTTTGGGCGGCAACTATGGAATTCTTTTGTTCTTCGAATTTAGAGTCCATTGATTGCAATTTGGAATCTAGAGAATTTTTCTGTTCATTGAACTGAGAGTCTATAGAATTCTTTTGTTAATCAAATTTAGATTCCAATTTGGAGTCCAGAGAATTAGTCTGTTGTTCTAGGGAATTCTTCTGTTCATCAAACTTGGCCAGAAGTAATTCCATCATAGCAGTCATATCAACGCCTGTACTTACTTGTTCTTCTGCTACGTCAAACAAAACGGACTTGGGGTTTTCTCCTTCGTTTTCAACAGCTTCCTGCAGTCGAAGCACCAGATCACTTTTTCCTCCAGCTGTGGAGAGATTCCGCTTTTCTAGTTCAGCTTTTAGCTGCGGTATACTGAGCTGTAGTAATTTCAATGTGCGGCCCATTTTTGTTTTCCTTTTTCTTTTCTTTTTTTTAACTAATTCACTTTACTTTAATTTCACACTGAATACGTTTTATCCCACTTCTGGCACCAATGTTACATTCAGGCTAGGATTCGAAAAGATAAAACGTAATTCTATTTAATTAATCTTTATTAGTTCTCTATCAATGTCTTTTACTTCTTGATTAGTATTCTAATAATTCACATATTTAATTCAACAATTCACTTTCACAATTAATCACTTTAAATACACAAACACTTTTCTCTTACTGGATACTTATACTTTTTCTCTATACTTTTCACTACTACTCTATCGTACTTCTTTATCGCGGTTCACAACTAGAATGTCTTGGGTGCTCCTGCGACGTCTATTTATATCTCCTAGTGACACCTCTCGAAATTTCCAGATTCGTAGTGTGTAAACACAGAATGATCTAGTTTATTCACCTATGCATTGGTATGCCTCATAAGCAACAATGCTATTAAGCATTTAAGCATTTATTGTAAACACAGAGTGACCTAGTTTATTCACCTATGCATTTGCAACAATACTACGAGTATTAAGCATTTAAGCATTCATTGTAAACTAAGCGTTTATTGTAAATTAAGCGTTTATTGTAAATTGGTATAAATTGTATAATTTGGTAACATCAGCAGTCCTATTGTACTGTCTATTTTTGGTACCATAAGCATTTTGTGTGTATAAATAGAGTTAAGTTAAAGAAATAAAATAATAATCAGTTCATCCACCAACGAACGACTTTTCACTCCCTGATTAGTATCCCCCCACCCGAGGTAAGGTGCTATTCAGGATACAAACATTTGGGGGCTCAACCAAACAAATCACAAGGCGTTCTTAGGGCTACAACACTAAGATCGACAGTATACAACTAAACAAGGACTCGTAAACAGAAGCAAGTAAACAATGGAAAGCCTATGGGAAAAGCAGAAGCAAATCGGAGATTGCATCGAGAGCCTGGTAAAAAACTTCAAAAAGGCAGGGAAAACTCGAAGAACAGCGGACTACATTGAAAGACAACGCAAATCCTTGAAAGACAATGGCAAATGTTCGTGTTGAATGACACAATCATCAACGAATTCGACAAGCAAACAGACACAACCAAAGGGTACTTTGAGCAAATAAACACGGCATATGAAACTATGCTTAAACTACTAGAAGAAGCTCGGGAAACACTTTTGGAAAACGATACAGCAGACATCAGAAATACAGCAGAACTAGACGAACTAGGCAGAAACGAAAAGGATACATGTAGTGCACAACAACAACGGTATAAACGACAAGAAAATAAGATTGCCGTATTTGTCCGCCTACATGATAAACTGAAAGATGCAGTCATTATCATCCCTGTTATATGAGCAATACTTGGCAACATTGGATCAGTATTGGAGAGACATTATACATAATCACGACGAAATCATCGAAAATGCGACGAGCGCAGATGAATCGGAATATCTTAAACAAAATCAATATGCAAGCATTGAGAGCATGTATCAAGACATAGCAATCAAAACTAGAGAAAAAACAATTGAAAGGACGCAGCAAGGAAGCGGCAGCGATCTAAGGTTGGAACGCATAAACATTCCAACATACGATGGACGATACGAGTCTTGGCCATCATTTCATGATCTATTTACAACATTGGTACACAACAATCAAGCCTTAACCTCAGTACAGAAAATGCAGTACCTAAAGACACATCTAAGCAATGGTCCAGGAAACATAATCAAGCATCTACAAGTAACAGGAGAGAATTACACAACGGCATACAAATTAATCGAACAAAGGTACAACAACAGGCGAATTATCTACACGACATATATTCAAAAATTGATGAAACAACCATGCATAACAACAGAATCAGCTGCAGCCTTGAAGCAACTTCTGGATACAACACAGGAATGTATGTCAGCAATTAAAAATTTGGGAATAGACACATCAACCTGGGGGCCAATAACGACTTACATAGTGCAACAAAAATTAGACAAGGAATCCCAACGCCTGTATGAACAATCCTTGGAAAAACCTCGCGAAATACAAGAACTAAACCCTCTCCTAGAATTCATTGAAAGAAGATTCCAGTCTATGGAATCAATAACGTACAATCCACACCGAAGGGACAACAACCAAAAATCGAATCAACCAAGGGTGTATCATTCAACTCTACAACAAGTCAAGTGCCAACTATGCAAGGGAGACCACCCTGTGCACATATGCAAAAACTTCTTGGCAAAGGGAATTCAACAGCGAAATGAATTTATAAAGGAACAAAACCTTTGCATAAATTGTTTAAGGCCAGGACACTTCCTAGCAAAATGCTTATCACCGAGACGTTGCCAGAAATGCAACAAAAAACACCACACGTCCATGCATCGAGCCCAAGTTCCAGAGAACCAAAGAAGAACAACACATTCTGAGAACAACTCACCTTCACCACAAACTGACAGATTGCAGTCTCACAATTGTACAACAGACAACAAGGTACTTCTAGCAACTGCACAGGTCAAAATCGTTGGACCAAACAACAACGTGCAATGCATCAGAATCTTAATAAACCAGGGCTCACAAGCATCTTTTATAACGAAAGACGTAGCTCATAAGCTCCAATTGCGCAAAACTAAGGTAGACGCAACCGTATCAGGTCTTGGTTCACACGAAGTAACCACAGTAAAATACAAGGTAAACGTAACTCTGAGCAACAATCCAAGTATCACTACAACAGCATATGTATTAAGAAATGTGACAAAAACACTACCATCCACACAATTCACACCGGAAACTTGGGAGCATCTACAAAATCTAAAATTGGCTGATCCAACGTACCACGTACCAAGTAAGATCGACATGATCGTGGGCGCGGACGTGATTGCAGAAATACTCCAAGAAGGCATAATCAAAGGAAAACCAGGGTCACCAATAGCTCAACAGACTATTTTCGGATGGATTATTTCTGGAAATACATCCGCAACCCACCCGGAAAAATTATCATTGTCATGTCACATTACACTCACAGACTTAGATAACCAAGTTCGAAAATTCTGGGAGTCTGAGGAAGTCGAAACCATGACGACTGAAGCGGGGAATAAGAACTCAACATGCGAAGAATTCTATAACCAAACGGTAACCCGTAATAGCGAGGGCAGATATATTGTACGAATACCCTTCGAAGTGCGACCAGAACAAGGACTGGACAACAATAATTCTAGAAAAAGGGCAACAGCAAGACTACTAAATATGGAACAAATGTTTTCAAGAAACCCTGCCTTAGCAGAAGATTACCACGACTTTATGACAACATACATTGAGCTTGGGCACATGAGCAAATGCAAAAAAACCGATGAACAGGGGATATAATATTTGCCACACCATGCGGTCATCAAACCAGATAGCACCTCCACGAAACTAAGGGTAGTCTTCGACGCCTCGGCGAGGTCAGCAAATGAGAATAGCCTGAACCAAATAATGAGCACAGGGCCCAAAATACAAGAAGATCTAACATCAATTCTTATGCGGTGGAGAAAACATAGAATTGTATTCACCGCTGACATTGAGAAAATGTATCGTCAAATTTTAGTAGATTTACCAGATCGAAAGTACCAACGAATATTATGGAGAAATTCACCGTCCGAAGACATCGAGGAATACCAGCTTAATACAGTAACGTATGGGACAGCATCAGCCCCATTTCTAGCAGTAAGGACACTAAAGCAATTAGCTCATGACGAAGGAAAAAATTACCCGAAGGCAGAAAAAATCCTACTCTCTGACTTTTATGTAGACGACGTTATGTCACACCTAGCTAAACTAATAATCGAATGGGCCCACAAGACAACACTCCACGGAGGAAACGATCTTACAATGGCATGCATCCTAACAAGATATTGGATAATAAGGGGACGAGGTGAAGTAAGCAACTTTATCAGAAAGTGTAATAAATACCAAAGATTTAACTCACGACAACAGGCACAAGTGATGGGAAATCTGCCTTCACCACGAGTCACCATAGCAAGACCCTTTACCCATACGGGTGTAGATTACGCAGGACCATTCATGATGAAGACAAGCAAAATACGCAACGCAAAATTAACAAAGGGATACATTGCCGTTTTTGTCTGTCTAACAACAAAGGCATTCCATCTTGAAGCAGTATCTGACCTTTCCACAGAAACCTTTTTGGCCGCGTTCGACAGAATGAGTTCCAGGCGAGGATTAGTAAGCCATCTCTATAGTGACAACGCGACAAACTTTATAGGAGCATGCGCAAGGCTGAAGAAACAATATATTAGTGATAACATAGCACTCGCTGATGCCATAGTACACCAAGGAGTGACATGGCACTTCATACCCCCAGCCTCCCCACATTTCGGCGGACTGTGGGAGGCCGGAGTTAAATCCGTAAAACTTCATTTAAAAAAGACAATCGGAGACACTCATCTAACGTACGAAGAATTTGCAACTCTACTGGCCAAAATAGAAGCATGTCTCAATTCCAGGCCTTTATGCCCAATGAACGGCACGGCGGATGACTTAGAGTCATTAACACCAGCCCATTTCCTTATTGGGTCCAACATGTTCTGCAGGGAAACAGACAATCTATTAAACACACACGAAAATAGACTGACGCGATGGGAGTACCTCAACAAATTAACTCAAACAATTCTGGAAAAAGTGGTCATCTGAGTATATAACCAGACTACAACAACGACCCAAATGGACACAAAGCACAAGCAACATTATACAAGGAGATTTGGTACTTATTCGAGAAGACAACATTGCCCCAGCAAACTGGTGCATGGGAAGAGTTCAAGAAACACATCCTGGAACCGATGGACATGTTCGAGTCGCTACTATCAAAACATCTACTGGATGCCTAACCCGACCAATAAGTAAACTGTCCAAATTAGCAGCCAGTGAGCCACACCCAGTAAGGATTGACCAGAGTAATAATAAGACTTAGGAGAGCATAGGATTAACACAAGATGATCAACGACTTCAACTTACATGTCACCACATTCATTCCATACCTTCGAACCCACTACAAAAAAAGCAAGAAGGTCAAGATCCGACCAACCACAATTCCTCAAAGACCACCAATAGCAGAACTTATTACACGGCATCAAAACAGAAAAAGAGAAGGGGACCACACCATACAACCCAGTAAGGCAAAAAATCCACGAGCCACCATTCCCTCGTTGGTAGTGTCAATTGCGCTCTCAATTGTCTGGCCACTTCCTGGAACCGCCCAGTTTACCAACAACCCATTTAACAAACATCCAGGAATATACTTCGAAGACACTGGAAACGTTAATCTCATCTCATCTAAATGGCGCATGATCACATACTATGATTTAGCAACGTACAAGAGTCAACTATACGGATTGCACAATATGGTACACAACATAGAACTGGGGTGTAAAGGTCCAAACTTACAATCAGAGTGCCTCAACATTCTCACACTGTTAAAGGCCCACGTGACGAATATAGAAGAAAGAAATAAAATTCTGTACGCGAGAGGAGGAAGAATCAAGCGATCACCACTGGACATTATTGGCAAATTATCCAATCAATTATTTGGAGTGTTAGACCAGGATTATGCCCATGAAATTGAGAAACAGATAGACAAGGTCAACCAAGACAACGAATACAATCGAATCATGTTACGGAATCAAACGTCTATTATGGAAACCACACTCAACATTTTTAAAATCACAGGACAACAAACAATGAGTCAATTTGAGTTATTACAAAAAAGAGTCAACAACATCACTGCAGCCATGCAGAATACCCTAGACACGATCCAACAAACCCAACTTATGAATGTTCTAGGGCTTACCACTCACATGTATGTCACCAGCATTGAACAAGTACAGGAGTCTCTGTTAGATGTAGTACTTGACACCCAACATGGAACAACTCATCACTTAATCATAACTCCAGAACAACTACGGAAGCATCTGATCGATATTCGTCAACATATTCCCGCAACCCTGACGCTGCCGGCCAGTGAACGTCCGGATCAGCTACTTCAAATATATAAGCTAATGACCGTTAATGGAAGAATAACTACAAACTACATCATCTTCGAATGCAAAATACCAATACTAGACTCTGACAAATATCAAATGTTTAGAGTGATACCAATTCCAACACCATATCAAAACCAATTCACATTCATTGCACCAGCATCGGAATATCTTATAACCAATCTAGCACGAGAAAAATATTATCCAATGCAGGAGAGGGAATTCGACAAATGTATGCACATAGAAGAAGGATTGCATTATTGCTCCAAACGCCACCCTCTCTACAACCTACAATCCAGCACTTCCCAGTGCGAAATTAGACTACTAAATCATAACAATGACTTAGACGGAATATGTGAGATCATACATACCAAACCCAGGCAGGTCTGGATACCACTGAAAAATCATAATAGCTGGTTGTATGTAATGGATACTGAAACAACCTTTAATCTTGTATGCAAGGAACGTGTATTTACTATCACCTTAATCAATGACGGGATTCTCACATTAGCAGAAGGTTGTCAACTAAACCTCGACACGATGGTTATAACAGCCCACGAGTTATACACGAGTATGCTAAACGAATCGTTCATACCAAAACTGAATTTGAGCACTATTATACCCAAGGTCACCAACGAATCATCCGTCTATCAATCAAGTGCCATACGATTATTCCACTATCCAGATGAGCAAGTCAAAAATTTGAAGCGATCCATACGGATACTAAAGGAAGCCACAGAATCAAAATCCAATAACTACAGTAACACACATCATGCCTTGCACTATTCTAGCTCCATAATAATAATCATGGGAATTATTATTGCCTACCTAACAAGATACCGCAAAAATCGTCAACAGCTTCAACTTCCCATACCAGCCCCAAGAATCATGATAGACCACGGCTGTTCAACCAATAGTGGGGAAAATGTGTAAACACAGAATGATCTAGTTTATTCACCTATGCATTGGTATGCCTCATAAGCAACAATGCTATTAAGCATTTAAGCATTTATTGTAAACACAGAGTGACCTAGTTTATTCACCTATGCATTGGCAACAATGCTATTAAGCATTTAAGCATTCATTGTAAACTAAGCGTTTATTGTAAATTAAGCGTTTATTGTAAATTAAGCGTTTATTGTAAATTAAGCGTTTATTGTAAATTTACGCATGTTTTTGGTAACATCAGCAGTCCTATTGTACTGTCTATTTTTGGTACCATAAGCATTTTGTGTGTATAAATAGAGTTAAGTTAAAGAAATAAAATAATAATCAGTGCATCCACCAATGAACGACTTTTCACTCCCTGATTAGTATCCCCCCACCCGAGGTAAGGTGCTATTCAGGATCCAAACACGTAGAGAAGGTTCGTTTAGAAGGTTCGAGAACAATCTAATTATGTATGTACTAGTTATTCCACAGCTACTCAAACTAATATTCAAATGCTGCCAAAATCGGTAATATGGCTACTTTTACTCTCTACTAGATGGCGCAGTTGACTAATTAATGCTGAATGACACAGTTCAAGCAAACCTGCAACAATACGTTGAAATGCTGTTGCTATTGCTTCCATCTCCAATGTAGATTGAGTGGGAGGTACAACTTGAGGTTGATGCAGAGGCGGATGAAGACTTAAAGCACCTGTTTCTAAGTTTGGCGTTGAGCCACCATCGACTTGCTGAACTTGTTGGGAATCGTTAATTATTTGCGTAAGTGGAACGGACTGACTTGAACTGGGAGGAGTATGACTTACTTTAGGTCTTGCTCCTTGATTTTGAGACGCAGAATTCAAATTTAAGGAATTCCTATTGGGAGTTAGAGAGCTATGACCTCGAGATGAATTGAAAGCTCCTCTTGATCGCGTGTTAATGGGTATTTTCTTTAGACATATTTAGTTCTTATCTCGTTAGCTTATCTATCAATAATTATTAGTATTTAATGTGAAATTTGTAGCTATCATTCATATATTTGGGGTTTGGATGGGCTTCGTGCATCTAGTGTCGTTGAAATATTTTTTTGAACGGACGGACTTGAAACCAATATCCGGATACCAATGTATTCAAGTCTTATCAAAGGATGTTCGTATGCAACGATTTCTCAAATGCCTGAAGAGAATATCGGACTATACGAATTTGTTTTGCAGTCGCAACGTGAGTACTCTAAATTTATCAAATATCTCAGGACTTACTGCACTTAATTAAATATATTAAATCAATGCCATTTTAAAAACATAATATTAGAAGCTAAACATTTGCAAACAGATGAAAAAATGTTGCTTTTTCAATATAAGCAGTGACTGAATGCTTATGAATCTAATTTGGTGAAGTATTGAAATATTTACAATCGAGTTGATTGCGGGTTTTTCGAACGTACATGCCAGCAATGCAGTAAGATATTTCTAACTGAGACAATGGTCTTGTAGTTCGTAACTAACAAATACTTCACCCATGCGGCTACAAGGCCACATGTTGTTGGGCGCCATTCTTTTATTTTGATGCAGACTTGTCGGCCACGATGTAAGCGTACTTGGCATGCTTGCGGCAAGGCTCAGCTTCGCATAAGGCTGGATCTTGGCTTTCATCAACTATGGCATACGCATAAAACAAAAGAAAACTTCTCATGCCAAGAATTGGGACACGGACATTAGAGACTATAGGTACTACTTTGGTATGGTTATTGGTTTCACTTCAGCTGCTGTTGGCTGGTATGTATGCCTTGTTTGTTTCCCTCCCTATTACCATTAATGCAAACGCCAATTACAGTCCTAGCATCCTTATTTTGGGGACTGTCCCTTACTCCACAAAAGTTTAATTTAACACCTGGACATCCGATCACTATATGCACCTTACCGCATCACAAACCCCATTATAAAAGAAACTAATTCATAACTAAGTATTTATTGACTTCATAAAATAATTTTAAAACTAGCACTTAACATAATCTTAGCTTAGCGATATTTTACATATTAACAAAAAGAAGACTAATTTTGGGAAAAGAAACTAAAAAAACCTATAAAAATTTCTGGGACTCACTGTGCTTTAAATAATTCAATTGAAATTTTAAACGGGAATTACGAGAATTATGGGTTGTATGCGCGTATCAATGTAATAAAATATTCCAAAAATATTATATATATGTGTATAAATGTCAATCAAAATTTGTAGGTGTATTGTAAATGTAATTTCCTCTTATTTTAAAAGTTAGAATTAACTGCGTTGATTTCCAATTAAAAGTAAAAAAAAAAATAGGGACGGGCTACAGTCCGCTTGGGCGAACTGTTGGATACCCTATTCTTATTCCTATCTCTCATAAGTGGGCGTGACAAAAGTCTAAGTATGGTTAAATTGTTAAGAACGCTCTACATATTTTGTTATATAACATTTAAAGGATTTTATCAAAAAAAACGCTCCCTAGCTCAAACTTGGGTGTTTCAATAAAATTGTTTTATTTAATTGTGGGCGTGTCAGTAGGCAGATTTAAAAAAAAATTAACACATCAGCATAAAGGGCCCCTAGAGAGTATATATTATAAATTTCAGCTCCCTAGCTTAAACTTTGGATTTTCAAAAAAATTGTTTTATTTATTTGTGGGCGTGTCAGTGGGCGGATTTTGAAAATATTTATACATGAGCTTAAAGGGCCCCTAGAGAGTATATATTATAAATTTCAGATCCCTAGCTCTAACTTTGGATTTTCAAAAAAATTGTTTTATTTATTTGTGGGCGTGTCAGTGGGCGGATTTTAAAAATATTTATACATGAGCTTAAAGGGCCCCTAGAGAGTATATATTAAAAATTTCAGCTCCCTAGCTCAAATTTTGGTTTTTCAATAAAATTGTTTTATTTTTTTGTGGGCGTGGCAGTGGGCGGATTTTGAAAATTTTATATCCCGAGCAGTTTTAGGAGTCATAGATCATATATAAAAAATTTCAGCTTCCTAGCTCAAAATTCGATTTTTTCCAAAATTTTGTTTATTTCGGGACCCTAGAAAGTATATGGTTAAAATTTCAGCTCTCTAGGTCCAGTTTAAAGGCCTAATTTTTGCCGACGGACGGACGAACGGACGGACATGGCTAGATCGACATTACTATCGATGCTGATCATAAATATAGTAACTTTTAGGGGTCTACGGGCAATATTAAGGTATGTTACAAACTATGCGTCAAAATTAATATACCCCTAGAATAGGGTATAAAAAGGATAATTGTAGTGTGAAACTTACTTGTTTTAATTACGTATGTATGTGTTTATGTGTACAGTGAACTCTCTCATAAGCGGACACTGACGGTACCAAGAAATTTGTCCGCTTATTAGAGGTGTCCGGTTATGAGAAAAAATATTTTATTGACAACCTTGAAAAAAGAAACAAGACATCCATTTATGGTATAAGATTTTATTTTAAAATGGAATGCATTTTTTGTGATAAACATTAATTGTAGGTAATAAAAAGGATAATAACAAATCATAAACAAGAACAAAGCCTTTAAAAATTCATTTTTTGCATTACTTGAAACTATGTAGGTACTTATGCTTCAAATTATGCGTACACTTGCATACAAACCTACGTATTGCGCCACGAGAATTTTAGTATGATAGTCGACAGACGGCCGCCGGCGCCGCAGCCTACTATGTTTACATTCTTTACCGTTTTTTTTTAAAAATGTTTGCTGGTTATCAAGGTCGGTGAAACCAGAAAGTCGTGTAACTCCACTTTTAAACGAAAATGAGATTTGAATGACATCTATTAGCTTAAGCCCATATCTACAACTCGGCGAAATTTGAGCCCCCTAATAAGTTTAATTATTATATTATCGGAGATTCAGTTGGTAGCATATCTTCAAAATCAGTGCATTTGGTGAGTACACTGTGTGTGGAAAAATGCTCTCCTGTAAAATTTTGCCACCGACGAAATGCGTTTTGTCCGTTTAAGAGAGTGAAATTCTATTGCGGCTATGAAAACTGGTGTCCGCGTCCGGTTATAAAAGAGTCCGTTTATGAGAGAATTATTTACATTAAAAATTGTGTAGATTATTTCGTTCTTTGAAATTTGTCCGGTTATGAGAGGTGGCCGCTTATGATGGGTGTCCGTTAGGAGAGAGTACACTGTACTGCCGTTGTCCAGAGATTGTGCGCACAATATCCGTTGCTTAGCTTGAATGATGTTTTTTTTTCTGTTTTTGCAGGCACTTGCTGTAATTTTATGAAAATCTGTTTTTTTTTCTTTTCCTTTTTTTTTTTTTGTTAGACTTTTAATGTACCCACTAATAGGTTATTTTTTTTTTATACTACCTTTTCTTTTGTTTCTGAAGTAAACGTTATAACCGAGTTTTACGCATTATATATTATTTTTAGAAAAGCACTTAAATAGGATAGATTTTAGAGTATTTCTTTTCCTCTTTTTTTTTTTAAACAAGAATGCTTTCAGCAATTAATAAAATTCGCGACAATGGGGGTACACTAGTGGTACGGATATTATAGGGCTTTGTTACGAGAATAATTAAACTCGCAGATCAGCTTATATATACATATTATGTATGTATATACGTATATTCGCGGAGCTGGGAGAAAAAGGCCACCACGCCACGCACCGCTCGCCGATTCTATGATACTGCTGCTTTGGTGACTCGGTGACTTTTCTTTTGTGCTATGTAAGTTATTGCTTGTGCTCGTAGTTGCTTCTGCTGAGAGGTCAAGCTGTTTGTTTCTCGGGGGGCGGAACCTTTTATGTTAAGGAGACTTGATCGCTATGGAGCGGGATTTTCCAATTGCGGAACGATAGCCTTGATTATTATATGGCGATGATTTCCAATAGGTGGGATATCTGGTAGAATTGCCAGGTTGTTTAATATTGCCCAATAATAATTTTTTTTTTCAGTTAAACTTACCGCTTAATAAATGTTTAGCTGGGTAAAAGATTTTGGTCCTGCCTATAGTTATTATTGTGATCGCTTCCAATGTATTAGGCTAGTGTAAGTCACTGAACAGAAAAAAACAAGCTCTAAACAGCATGCAGCGTTTATTATTGGGATGGTTGCGTGTACGCTTGATGGCAGTTGTAACAGAAAAGAGCGCAGTTACGCGATCTACTTAGGATATTCCCTACTTAGCTTCCTGTGTTCACTATTGGGCTAAAATGAGCGCACTTTAGAGCGTGTTCGAAAACGTTAACCTCTCGGTAAGGTAGCTCAAAATAATTCAACTTCTGTTGCAGATTTTTATTTATTTTCCCAGCAAACAGCTTCGTAACTGATCTCAGCGTGGGTTTTGCGGATAAAAAAAAGGACATACAAAAAGAAGAAAAAGCTTATATGAAACAACCTCGTATCGCTGCGGTAGTTGATGATGTACTACCTAGAGGAACCCTCCCTACAAATATAGCAGCGGTTGCCATATATGTTATAGAATTTGTCCCTGTTATGATCACTCACACTTCCGAAATCACTGACACATCTCAACAATTTTGTTCAAATTACCACATATTTATTTTAAAGTAAGCACGTAGAAATTCAAAGTCTTAAATTTAGGAATAGAAGTAGTAAGTAGGCCTCTATGTATATTGATTTGGATAAGCCCAGATGTATAATTAGAATAGTGGGAATATGTATATATAATTATCATTAAGATAGGTTAAATGTATTTATTTTTATAAACTAGGTAAGTAATTAGAATATGTAGGGTTTAATAAATGTTTTAATGCAAAAATTGAAATTTTAATGTAATAATAAAAACTCCAAAGCCAATGAACAATATTTAGTAGCATGTGTGTACTCACGGTTATTTATGTTGATTTCGCTGCATATTTCACCGATGTGATCTGGCTATACACGTATGTATGTACTTGGATTTAGGTTTATAAAAAAAAATATTTTTTTTGTGGCTTTGAAATTTAGGTTAGATCATAGATAGATAGAAACTGAATAAACATTATAAATGTTAGACTAATTTTAAGTTTACATTTAAGGTTAGCTATGAATTTCCTCGTTGTAAGTTATGTCGGGGGAAAAAATGGAATTTTTTCTTTATATATATTTTTTTTTTTTGTTAGGTTAAGAAAAGCAATGTTATTTAGCAATATGTATATATAGAATCAAAACTAGGCCATATTGCATAGTTGGCCACTAAACACTTTAAAGTTAATCACTGAATATGGATTATTTGATGGTGCAGCTGTGGTTTGACGGAGCGCTGAATCTCTGGTGAGTGGACGAGTCTGGTGATTCTCGCTGTTGCATTGGGTTTTTTTACCAAGGGTGGTTTGGCAGGTGTTGATTTTACACGTGTTTTTGGACTTTTCGGCGGCTATTGCGTGCTAATTTGGCGGACGCATAACCTCCTCGATCCGGACTGACTTTATCTAATTCACAGATCAAGTCCACGGATCTAATTGTACGGCTCTTATTTTTAGTGCGGATGCGTTTTGCTTGGATTAATGAGGCGAGTTCTGTTCATATATCGTAATCTTGTGGTTTGGGCATTGGACACGTTTTTGGGTCACTCGAACACTCTTTCCAGGCAAGCAAAAAAAAACTATCCGCACCGCTAAGAAAAGGGTAAATTTAATGTAATGGCATAAAACACTTCACGTTTTCACGCTTACCTCAGGAAAACCGAAACAGCAGAATTCCAGGTTAGAAATTGGTTATCTCTGCCAATTTCATCCAAGCGTGTTTGCAGCTTTCCGTTTTCTTTGACAACGCAGATCTGTTTCAGAATTCTAGGAGTGAATTATGATCTAATAACGCACAATAAAATTGTCGAAAATGCTGAGAACGGGGACTTACAGGAATTTGTCTGTAAGATCCGATTTGGTAAGAAAGCTGCCAGCAAAAAGAGCGCGCGATAGCTTAGCCACATCTATAAATACTATACGATTTTCTCTGTGTTAGGAATGTCGTAGATCGTGTCAAAAAAAATAGTGGTTTGATCTTATGCTGGGTGCGCATCTGATCTTAATGGTCAAAAAGGCAGTGTTCGACTAAAGGATCCGGTTTGTGACACGGGAAATGCGAGCGGCAGTTATTTTTGAATAGGGTTGGATAATTTGCAAAATATAATATGGGTGATAAATTTTTTATTTGTTTTTCGCATACTATCTGTTGGAATACGCCACAAAACTATACATACAATATTGTTTTTTTTTTCGATTTGCGCCTAACACCACCCTCGGACAGAGCTGCGATTGGGAACAACCATTTTTGAATATTTTCGTATTTGATAAGTGGGCGGTAGTGATATCTTTCTACGAGCTCGGACTGGGGTAACTTTTGTTTAGAGTGCCTTAGGTTAGGTTAGGTAAGGTAGGCGGGCTGGCTTAGTGCCACTTTCAGGTCAATACTGACCCATTGTGATGCCCATCGGGGGAGAAGGGTTGTCCCTTACTCATTTTTAACCCTATCTACAAAAACTGAGATTAATTACTCACTGTGTTGTTTGTTCGATACAAACCATCCTGTGGATTTGATTATGTTCATTATTATGTCTATCGGTGTGCTGGAAAGCTCGTCTAGGTCGAAATAGTCTTTCGAAATAAAGAAATGAAACAAACCTCGAATTTTTAAAAAAATGCTGCGGTTGAAAAAGTGTTGAAAACTGAAAGTAATAAATTAAAAAAAAACATAATTTCTTGTTGTTCAGTTTAGTCATTTGGTCAACACGAGCCACAGTAGATATTGGGCCCTAGCGAGGTATCCGTCGGAACGGAAAATTCTCCGATCTGATTAGAATCGGAGGATCTTCGAAGCAAAAATCCACCGATTCTTATCAGAGCGGAGAATTTTCCGTTCCGACGGATACCTCGCTAGAGCCGATTACTTGGAATTGTATAGTATGTATCAAAAAGTATTTTTTACACTGTAATGAATCTGAAACATCTGAATCTCTTTTAAATGAACGCGTATGTAGGTATGGATAGCTTATTTTTTTTGTTCCAGAACGGATACATCATTCACAATCTGAGTTCCGATTGGATTCGTCTTTCGTTTCGGAATTTCTTTCTAACGGATTCCTCGATACAGCTAAATATATAGTGTTATAGGTATCATCGCACGCCTTTTATACCATATTCTAAGGGGAATGCTTGATTTGACTCATAGTTTGTAACATATCTTAATATTGCCGTAGACCCCTAAAAGTTACTACATATATTCGTGATCACATCGATAGTAATGTCGGTTTTGCCATGTTCGTCCGTCCGTCAGCAAAAACTCGAACTAGAAAGCTGAACAGTGAAACATACAATCTTTAAGGGTAAGAATATTTAAAATCTCCAGTACACGCCCACAATCTAAAAAAAAAACAAGTTTATCAAAAATATCTATTTCAGCTTTTTAGCTGAATATATTATCTTTAGGGGTCCAAAATATTCATGTGTAAATATTTTTAAGATCCGCGTACTGACACGCCCACTATTTAAAAATAACCGTTTTTTAAGAGAAAACATTCGAAAAGTATGTAGTTAAAGTCATTTTGAATAATTCCTTTGTATAAAGTTTTCCGCCATGCCCACTTTTAAGGGGCGTTTTTTACAAAAACTTTGTTTTTCCATTAAAATCCTTTACTTAGATTTTTTCACGGTCACTTAAAGAGGGATAGGAAAAGGGTGTCCAACAGTTTGCCCAATCGGAATGTAGCCTTTCGCTATATTTTTTCTATGTTTTTAGGTATCCACTTGCGATTAATTGATTGTAGAGGACAATGCATGCTGTCGTGAATAACCATTTAAGCATATAGTTTCCGTTGAATGCACCCATTTGAGCAGATACTCAGTTTCTCAGTCTGGCGGCTGCCATAGACATCGAAACCACTTTTTATGTAGGTACCTACTTCGAAAATTGACACCGGGACTTTAGACGGAAGGGAGATTAGTTTTTTGTTTGATCAGTGGAAAAAGGAGGAGGAAGTACTGTAATTTTAAACACCCGAGAGTGGGTAAAATAAATTGAAGAAAAGCTAAAAAAACGGTTTTGAATTATTCTTAGGTCACAAAAAGTAGTGACATTTCTTAAAATTACATTTAAATTTCTAAAAGTGATAAATATACATATGCCGATTATACATTCGCCAACTGAACGAGTCGAGCAAGAAGAAACCATGTCTCAAAGCAGCAACCAATTCCAAGAAAATACGCAGAACAATCAACCATCGCACAGCGAACAACAGCAGTCTTGCACAGTAGCACAACGACAGCGACGACGATGTCCAGCGAAGTGCACCATATGTGAGCAGCCATACAAAGAGGACATGATCTACTGTGATGGGATATGTAAAAGGTGATTTCATTTTGTTTGTGTAAATTTAAGTAGTAGTCAGGCTGAGGAGTTGAGTAAATGGTTTTGTAACGGTTGTTCAATTGGGAATGCAAGAAAAATTGACGTTCTTCACAAAGAATTGATAGCGCAATACGAAGTCGTCCAAAAATGCACAAAGTTAAACAAGAGGAAAACTGTGGTTCATTCAGCTTTTTCTAAATGGGATAGCTTAAAGCAGAAGTATATAGCTTTGACGGGGGGTTTTGCAGATGCTGAAGGAGTTCCTCTCCCAGTACCAGGTTTACTAGGGGAGATCACAGTTGAAGATATACCTGATGATGAATCAGATAGAAGGTCGTGTACATCAAGATGCAGTTCCACGTCATAGAAATTTAAAAATGCGTTTGCTGGACCAGCAGCGTGCGTTATTGAAGGAGCAGCGGACGAATTTACAAAAAAAGCAGGAACTTCTAGAACGACAAGAAGAGTTAGCAGACGAAATGTCAGAGGATGAATCCGAATTAGATTTTAATGACAAAGTAGGCAAAGTCACAAAGCAAGTTAACAGCATGGCTCTAGATCCTCAAGCGCTTGAGTTTACTCCGCAAGTGGAACAAGCAAAGCAACCGGTTTCACTGTGCTAGGACCAGGTAGCAGGTACTAACTTCGAATATCCACCTGTTTCTAATCATAGACAAATAACTGCCCGGAAGATCTACAATGCACTTCCAGTATTTACTGGCGAGCCAGAAGAATGGCTGCTATTTAAAAGAATGTTCGAACAATCGACACAAGAATGCGGTTTCTCAAATGAGGAAAATTTGATGCGACTCCAACAATCTCTTAAGGGAAGAGCAAAAGCCGAAGTATCGAGCCAATTATGTGAACCTTCATGTGTGCCTGATATTATTGAATGTTTGAAAATGGCATTTGGACAACCAACAATAATTTTGAACACACAAATTGACAAGATAAGCAAATTCCTCCATTAAAAGGAGACAAGTTGGAATCAATTATTCAATTTTCGACAGCAGTAACAAACATGAATGCAGTTATGAGAGCGTCAGGATTGGAAGGCCAATATGACAATCCTTTGTTGCTTAAAGAGCTGTTGAACAAATTGAACAACGATATGAAGATGAAATGGGCTTCATACGCCTATGCAAATAATGTAGCAGGAGTTTTAGCACTTGGTTCTTGGTTGAAATTAGAAGCAAGAAAAGTATATTCAATTTTACCTTCTACATCGTTTGATAGAATTGAAAAACCCCATCGAAAAGAGAGCCGAATTAATGTGCACTTAGAAAACAATCCATCCTGTCTTGTATGTAGGAATGGATGTAAATCTGTAGTCTTGTGATGTTTTCAAAAGGCTGTCTTCCGCTAATAAGTGGGGAAAAATGAAGGAGTTAAGGCTATGCCGTCAGTGTTTAACTGTTCATCGGATGAAATATCCGTTTATATGTAAGAAGGCAGTTAAATGTAATATCAGCGGTTGTAGTCGTAAGCACCATCCACTTATGCATCCGGACGATAGCTCACAAAGCATACCTGTAGTGGAAACTTCGCAGAACAGTCACGCGAGATTGGATGATGAATTCCAGTTTCAATACATTCCAGTAGTACTAAGAAATGGACACAAAAAGATAGAGGTAATGGCATTCCTGGATGGTGGATCTAGCGGCACACGTATTGAGGAGGAAGTGGCTGATTATTTGGGGTTAACAGGTCCCAAGGTAATTTTGAATTTGAAGTGGACCGCAAATGTGCGACGGCAGGAAGAGTCAACAAGGGTGTCCGTGATAATCTCCGGTGTACATGAGGGTGCTAGGGAGTTTGTTATTCCTGAAGCTCACAAAATAAAGGACTCAGTTTGCCAAAGCAAACATTAAATTATGAAGAACTGTCCAAAAAATACGATCACATCCGGGGGTTGCCAGTTCAGTCATACTCATCCATACAACCCAGAGTAATGATCGGACTCAGCGACTGGCATTTAGCAGTTCCGAGCAGAACAAGATTGGCTGGGCATAACGATCCCGTTGCGACAAAGTGCAAATTGGGATGGTCAGTTTTTGGCTCAAAACGCTCATCCCATTATCAGAGTATCAACTATCACATCGAAGAACATCACGAACCTAACGATGAAGACCTTCATGAAATGATGAAACAGTAGGTCCGTTCGCGAACTAATATGCAAACGTAAATTTATATAAACTTTCGTGCAAAACTACACAAACGCGTTCGCGTACTGAGAAAATGGTAAAAAGATGAACGAAAGAAAAATGTACTTTCGTTCATTTTTCTTCACACAGAATTTCAGCTGGCAAGAAAATGAAAACTGTCAAATGATGAAATCCTATGAGTTTGCCAGCAAAAGTAAACAGCTGTTGGTTCTTTGCAAGCCAAACTGTTAAGTAACACATCGAGTGCAACAAACTCCGCACCTTGTGACCTACTCAGTCACAAACAGAAACAACCAACCAAAAAAGAAACCTCAGCAAACCAGAAACAACAATCGCGTGCTGTGCTGACGCACCATATATAGTTAAGCAAGAAGCATTAAGAACTATGTCGTCTAGGTTAGCACTTTTCAATTATAACATTAAGCAATATAATGTCACTAAGAACTATGTCACTAAGTTAGCAGTTAAGCAATTAATTTTAAGTATAAAAAGAGGCGCTTGGCCCACCAATAAATACAATCAATCACCACTCATTGATCGTCGCTTTTCTTTTTACGTCCTACACTTCAATTTCAGCGTGAACAAGTTCAAGTGCTTGGCTCACAATTCGCAACAAGACTAACAAGTGCAATCGCTTGTTATCTACCCTTACCATCAAGTGCAATCGCTTGGTATCTGCCTTCGCAATCAAGTGCAATCGCTTGTTATTGCCCCAATAAAGGCACATCTAACTCAACATTTTTGATGACCCCGACGTGATCTTCAGCGTGGAACTTCTACACATCGTTTGAGGACCCGACAAGGAAGATATACACACCATGGAGCAATTGACTTCGAGTCAAAGGGGACTGGGTGAAGAGATCCAGCAGATCATCCGGAACTTCACGAAGGATTCCCCTACCCGAAAAACCACGGAAGAATATTTCACCTCCAGACTAAACCGACTGGATGCCATATGGGAAACATTCGAAACCACTGACACCAGTATTCGTTCTCTCACGACGGTTCCACTAGAGGATGAATATTTCTCCTCCGATTACTACACCAAGATCAAGCAGCTATACACCAAGTATAGACAGATCTTGAGTGATTCTCTGGCACAGATTAGGTCCAGCACCAACGAAAACGCTGTGCTCGGACAAAAACCGACAGTAAGGCCAGACGAGACACAATCGTCAACCAGCAACCCACGATCATCATCTCCTATCATCAAGAAACTTCCTCTAGTCCCTAATCAAGAGGACAATAAAGACTGGGAGGTTCTTCAAAGACGACAGAAGACAATGATGAGTTCTTTGGCCCGTATCATCCACGGAACGGCCAAGGAAGAAGCACCATCCCAATGCCTACAGGCCATGAATAAACTGTGGAGTCAAATTGAAGAGATCCACTACTCAATTTGTGAAACAGATGACGATCCAGTGGCCAAGGGGTATAATATCGATTTATACATCGAATTAGAAGCCGAGGTTCTAAGGAATCAAGCTCTATTAAGAAGAGCAACGGCAAACAATCAAAACGAAAAAACGTCAAGACAAGCAGCGGACCATCCGGCAATTCAACTGCCCAAGATGACGATACCCAAATTTGACGGAGATCATTTGAAATGGCAGACATTTTCTGACATCTTCCAGAAAATGATTCATGATCAGCCATTACCACCAATCCAAAAAATGTGGTATCTGAAGGCAAACGTATCAGGTGATGCAGAGCGGTTATTGCGACACCTTGAGTTAACCGAGGATAATTACCAGATAGCTTGGAAAACGCTACAGGACCGATTCAGCAACAAAAGGGCCCTCACATCAGCACTGATCCAACGACTTACCGGTTTACCAAATATAAACTCAGAGATGAAGGCAATCCGAGAGTTTCATGACGCCATTCATGAATGCCTAGCAGCACTCAAAACGCTGGGCATCGAGACAGACTCCTGGGACCCACTCCTCATACACCTACTAATCAAAAAATTAGATCGATCTACCCATCTTCTATACGAACAATCTCTGCGAAACCCACGAGAACTGCAAACAATAGATGAGTTCTTAAGGTTTTTGAAATCCCGGTTCGAAGCCTTAGAAGCGGTGGGAGGAAAGGACAAGGCCAGAGCAATAACAACCGTAGCCACCTCCAATATCGAAGGATGCAAGGTATGTGGAACCAAGGGCCACCCTATGTACTACTGCGAAAAATTCCTCAGGATGTCAGCAGCAGAACGGCTCAAATGGACCCAAAAAAGACGTCGTTGCGTCAACTGCTTCAAAACCGACCACACAGCTAAAACATGCTCTGCACGATGTTGCACCAAATGCTCAGGGAAGCACAATACCCTGTTGCATCTTGAACGGGCAACCACAACACCTCCTAACGAAGGGCTACCTCCGACAACTGTAGCCACGATCCAGCAAGTAAATAACAAACAAGGTTACGTACTTCTAGCCACTGCAAGGGTGGCCATCATCGCAAACAACGGACAACGATGTGAGGTACGAGCTATGCTGGATTCCGGCTCACAGATAAATCTAATAACGGAGAGACTCATCAAACGTCTCTCTCTATCACCAACACCATCTTCACTCTGCATCGAAGGCATTGGCAGGAGAACACGAAGCTCAAATCAGCGAGTAAATATTGGACTACGATCAACAAGCGGAAACTTTGAATGCAGGGTAGAAGCATTCATACTTCCAAGCATTGTTTCACCTCAACCCACTCAAAATCTGGATACTACCACCTGGAGCCTACCGGATAATATCAAGCTAGCTGATTCAAACTTTCACCGATCGGATAAGATCGATATTCTACTGGGAGCAGAATTTTACCATCAGCTGATGCGACCAGAGAGGATACAAATTGGAGACAGGATGCCTATCCTCCAAAACACCGTTTTAGGTTGGATCGTAGCTGGGAAAATTGGAGACGTCACACCCAACACAGCAACATGTGGGATATTCTGCGAAGACGACTCTACAAATGAATTAATCGAAAAATTCTGGAGGATCGACGATTTCGAAACCACTTCGCGACCATTGACGGCAACAGAAAGGTACTGCGAAACACACTTCACCCAAACTGTGTCGAAATCTGAAACCAACCGTTTCATCGTACGGCTACCCTTTCGAGAAAATGGAACAACGTTGGGTGACTCCAAAAGGACAGCCTTCAATCGATTCCTAGCACTTGAAAGACGACTCAGCAAAAACCAAAAATTAAAGGAGGAGTACGTTAAGTTTATGGATGAATATGAATCCCTGAAGCATATGGAAGAGGTCAAGCAGGAAGTCATCCAAGGATCCCACTTCTTCATACCACACCATTGCGTCTTGAAACCAGACAGCAGCACAACCAAACTACGGGTGGTGTTCGACGCATCCGCAAAAACGTCATCTGGGTTATCGCTTAATGACATTCTTCATACAGGGCCCACAATACAAAGTGAACTATTCTCCATACTCCTTCGATTCCGACTCCACAAGTACGTTTTTACAGCCGACATCGAGAAGATGTACAGGCAGATCCTCAGATCAAATGTACCAGCTCATTATTTGGAGAAGGCAACCAACTGATGAGATCAAGTATTACAAACTAAAAACCGTAACATACGGAACATCATCAGCACCCTACCTGGCCACCAAATGCTTACAATATCTAGCATTCCAAAATAAGATTACACATCCAGCTGGAGCACGACTACTTCAAGATGATTTTTATGTCGACGACTGCATCAGCGGAGCAGATATTATCCCACTGGCAAAGGAAGCCCAAGCTCAAGTCACTGCACTACTTCACAGCGCCGGATTCAAACTACGCAAATGGTGTGCAAACCATCCAGCATTACTTCAGGATCTCCCAGCGGAGGACCACGAAATCAGCCTTGACTTCAGCGAATCAATTCACTGCGCAATAAAAACACTGGGTCTAATTTGGCAGCCAAAGTCGGACCAATTGTGCGGAAGAGCCCAGTTATCCGACATTTCCATACTCACGAAGCGATCAGTCAGCTCCGACATTGCACGCATCTTCGATCCACTAGGACTCCTTGGCCCTGTGGTTGTTAAAGCAAAACTATTTATGCAGCAACTGTGGCACTTGAAACTGTCGTGGGACGACGAGTTGCCCGAACACCTAAGACAAGAATGGATAGCGTTTAGAAACAACCTTTCAACACTCAATCAGGTCAAGGTTTCAAGACACATGTTTAATCAAGGGACTCCAACATCCGTACAAATACATACATTTGTGGATGCATCAGAGCAAGCCTATGGAGCAGCAGTTTATTTGCGGTCAACCTATAAAGATCGAACAAGTCTCGTTAGACTACTCTGCGCAAAATCACGTATAGCTCCGGTAAAACAACAAACCCTACCCCGACTTGAATTGTGTGCTGCGGTACTAGGGGCTGAACTCACAAATAGAGTCCGAGAAGACTTAAGATTCCAAGACACTCCAATTGTCTTCTGGACCGATTCACAAATTGTATTATCGTGGATTAATTCAACTTCCTCATCGCTCCACACCTTTGTGGCAAATCGAGTGGCAAAAATTCAGGAATTATCCGTTCCAACCCAATGGCGCCACGTGCCATCAAAGGAAAATCCAGCAGATCTACTATCTCGCGGAATATCAGCAGCCAGCTTTATGTCATGCAGTATGTGGCTTTACGGACCAATCTTCTTGCATGGGAACGAATCAACATGGCCCCAACCTTTCGTAAAGGAACAAGACCCACATTCCGACCTGGAAAGAAAGAGAAAGCATACAGTTGCGGTAGCATTGACACAAAACAGCACAGAGCAAATGATTTACCACATCAATCATCGAAATTCCTTCAAGCTCCTTCAGCACACTATTGGCTACGTTCTTCGGTTCATCAAGAGATCCAGAAAAATAGACACAAATAAGGTAACCCATACAGCACTATCACCTATGGAACTCACCGAAGCTCTCACGGCTATCATAAGGCAAGTACAAGGATCTGAATTCGGGAAGGAAATCCAAGACCTCAAGAGCCACAAGGGATTATGCAGATCTAATACATTAATCACCCTAGCACCAATTTTAGACGAAAGGGGTATTTTACGAGTCGGAGGTCGACTAGAAGCCGCTCCCATTTCCTTCGATGCCAAACATCCCATACTGATGCCATACAATGAATCAGTAACAAAAATGCTGTTCAAAATGAAACATGACGAGCACAACCATTGTGGACCACAGACGCTCCTGTCGATCCTGAGACAACAATTCTGGCCTATCAAGGGAAAGATCATGGCTCGTCACACACTTCACAACTGCGTTAAGTGCACCAAAACTAAACCACAACTAATGAATCAAGTAATGGGAAACCTCCCAGCGGATCGCGTCTCACCAAACAGACCATTCATGAATTCCGGTGTTGACTTTTGTGGACCGCTGTGGGTGCACTACAAAATCCGAGGGAAAAAGCCGCACAAGGTGTACCTAGCAGTCTTTTGTTGCTTTACAACCAAGGCCGTACACTTAGAGATTGTCACTGACCTAACAACAGAAGCCTTTATTGGAGCCCTTCGAAGGTTTATTAGCCGACGCGGACGCATTCTAACACTTTACTGTGACAATGCAACCAACTTTGTGGGAGCAAGAAATCAGCTGCTCGACGTTCTCCATGTCCCAGAAGCAAAAGAGGCCATAATCAAGGCCAGCAGCGACAAAGGCATAACATTCAAGTTCATCCCACCTCGAGCTCCTCATTTTGGCGGCCTATGGGAAGCGGCAGTGAAATCCGCAAAACACCTCCTGGTAAAAACAGTTTCACCGGCCTCATTGACACACGAAGAATTGGAAACAATAGTCGTCGAAATTGAAGGCATTTTGAATTCAAGACCACTCACCCCACTGTCATCAAATCCAAACGACCTATCTGCACTAACACCTGAGCACTTTCTTATTGGCGAGCCTTTGGTTGCTCAAGTCGATAGTGATACCGCACCAGCAAAGGCATCTCTGCTAACCCACTGGAAGGCGATTAGTCATTTAAAATACGAATTCTGGAAACGATGGTCAACGGAGTACTTGAATGAACTACAATATAGGCACAAATGGAATCAGGAAAAGAACAATATCAAGGTTGGCGACATGGTCATAATCAAGGAAGACAACACGCCAACCCTGCAATGGCCGCTCGGAAGAGTGATTCAAATCTTCAAGGGGGATGACAGTATGGTACGAGTAGTCAACGTCAGAACCAAATCTGGAATATGGAAGCGACCAATCCACCGTCTAGCCCCACTATTTAATGAACCAGATGATAGCAACACGAGTACAGCTGAAGCGCCAGGGACATCCACACAAACCACGTCAACGACAACTGACTCAACGGAAACGCCCACAAAACGAAGCAAAACATCATACAGCTCTCTAATGACCACCATAATGTTGTCCTTATTACTATTGCCGATAGTTTGCGCTTCACCAGTACACATTACAAGATTCGCTAACAATCCAGGAATCTATTTCGAAACTCTTGGATCTACCAATCTCGTTGCAACTGAATGGAAAATCATTGTCTACTATGACTTAGCACCCATTCAGTCGGAATTAGAAGCATTTGACAATGGAACAATGGCACTTCAACACCTATGCAAGCAGTTACAACAAAAGGCAGCATGCTCTTCACTAGTAACTCACTTCATCATCATCAGAAATAGGTTACAAGCAGATACCAACATAATTTCAAAACGCCGAAAACCTCGGGCAGCCATCAACATAGTCGGCAACATGGCACATACGTTGTTTGGACTTCTTGATTCCGACTACGCAGAAGAGATATCCCAAACCATCAACCAAGTAAAGGGCAATGAAGCACGTTTATGGACAATGTTAAAGAACCAGACATCTATCATAGATTCCACAATTAACATCGTGAAACAAGATCAAATCGAGGTCAGAGAACGCATGAACTCCCTTCAAAATCAAACCAAACAGATCATCGCTCGAATTGGAGAGGCCTCTGAACAAACCAAAATCTTCCAAATTTTCACGTCATTAACAATACAACTAATGCTTATGGCTACCAACCTGCAACGAATTGAAACAGCAATCATAAATACGTTAACAGACGCCCACTATGGGACCATCAGCCCACTTCTGCTGACTCCAACTCAACTACGAGCCGAAATCAACAATATCAAAAATCATCTGCCTCTGTCGGAAAAACTACCGTTTGATCAAGAAGATTTGATTCACTTTTACAAGATCCTAACAACTCAAGGAGGATCCACTGACAATCATCTGGTGTTTGTCATTAAAATTCCACTAGTCGAACAAGAACCCTTTAATCTGTTCCTACTAATACCATTCCCGGCCACAGTCAATAACACACTCCTCATCATCAATCCATCGATGGAAATTCTGGCAATAAACCGCCACCGGGATCAGTATTTCGAGATGACAACAGCCGAACTTAAGGAGTGCGACAAGGGAAAGGACACTCACTTCATTTGCGTCAACAAAAGAGCAAAACACCACGCTGGTTCCCAAGCATATACTTGTGAATTCAATCTCTTCAACAACAATACAGTACCATCATGCAACCTGATGCAACCAACCAACAACATGATATGGACACAGTTGAGCAACAGTAACCAGTGGATTTTCGGCACGCTCCAAGACGTTCAACTCACTGCCGTATGTAAAACAGAAGCCAATCAATTCAAACTTAGTGGCTCTGGACTACTCTCACTCGAAGACAACTGCGTAATGAGGAACAATCTAATCACCATCCAAGGCCGTCAGATGAAGACCAACACTCTACATTCCTCCTACATCAGTTCTGGAAACCTCTCTTCAATTGCCAAACAGAACGAGGTGCATGCCGCACTGAAATTCTCCTCTCCAGCAGCTACCAACACCACGTCAGAAGCCTTGAACAATCTTCAAGAGCAACTCGCAGACTTAAAAACCCAAGAATTCCCAGACCTACACGACACCGTACTCTCAAACAGTATTCATCACCATGCAATTAGTTACTTGGCCTTGCTACTGTCAGTTTCCGTCGGATTCTTAATCATCTACAACCTGCGCAGCCGAATGACGTCAGCTACAGGATCCACACCTGTTCCCAAAACTCGAACGCAATACAACGTCAGCGAAACATGAGAGTTTAATTGAATGCAACGCAGTTCAACGCGGGGAGAATGTTAAGTAACACATCGAGTGCAACAAACTCCGCACCTTGTGACCTACTCAGTCACAAACAGAAACAACCAACCAAAAAAGAAACCTCAGCAAACCAGAAACAACAATCGCGTGCTGTGCTGACGCACCATATATAGTTAAGCAAGTAGCATTAAGAACTATGTCGTCTAGGTTAGCACTTTTCAATTATAACATTAAGCAATATAATGTCACTAAGAACTATGTCACTAAGTTAGCAGTTAAGCAATTAATTTTAAGTATAAAAAGAGGCGCTTGGCCCACCAATAAATACAATCAATCACCACTCATTGATCGTCGCTTTTCTTTTTACGTCCTACACTTCAATTTCAGCGTGAACAAGTTCAAGTGCTTGGCTCACAATTCGCAACAAGACTAACAAGTGCAATCGCTTGTTATCTACCCTTACCATCAAGTGCAATCGCTTGGTATCTGCCTTCGCAATCAAGTGCAATCGCTTGTTATTGCCCCAATAAAGGCACATCTAACTCAACACCAAACTACGATGTTTTTTCAACTTATTACACAAAAGCGTTCGCGTACTTTTCTTAGAAATGAGAGGATTCTCTCTCGATTTTGGAGATTTGACACTTTTCATTTTCCTACACATAAAGTACGCGAACGGACCTAATTTTTCTCCGTCGACAGCTTGGGTGTCAAAATACCAAAAGATGACTTGTCTTCCCAGGAAGAGCGACGGTCCAAATGGATAATGGAAGATACAACTAAACTTGTAGGTCAACAATTTGAAACTGGTTTATTGTGGCGATATGATGAGGTAGATCTACCGGATAACCTTTTGGTGGCAAAGCACAGGCTAAGGATTTTAAATCGACGGCTAGAGAAAAATCAAGAATTAAGAACAGATATGCAGAATCAACCAGCAACTTACCTTAGCAAAGGTTATATTCGAAAAATGTCGTTAAAGGATTTACAAGAGAACCACAAGCGTGTTTGGTATCTTCCTCGGTTTTCTGTTATCAATCCAAATAAGCCAGGAAGAATTAGAGTTGTGTGGGATGCGCCTGCAAAGGTGAATGGCATTTCTCTCAATTCATTTCTGCTAAAGGGGCCAGATCAGCTTTCATCGTTGCTTGGTATCCTTCTTCGATTCCGAGAAAATGCTATTGCCATAAGTGGAGATATTTCCGAAATGTTTCACCAAGTCAAATTAATTAAGGAAGATCAACAAGTTTGTCGGTTTCAATGGAACGATCGAGAAATGAGGAGCCAAGCGTATATGTTACCCAGGTCACGACATTTGGCTCAACTTGTTCGTCGAGTAGTGCGCAATATGTAAAAAATATGAACGCTAAAAGGTTTGCAAGCGAATATCCTAGAGATGTAAATGCAATTGTAAACAATCATTATGAAGATGATTTACTTGACAGCGTTGGCACAGTCGAAGAAGCCATCACACTAGCTGAACAGATTAGGAATATTCACTCGGCGGGAGGATTTCATATACACAAATGGAAATCTAATTCTCGTGAAGTGTTGTTGGCACTAGAAAGTTCCTGTGGAGAGCCGATTGAGCTTGTCAATCTCAATAATGAGGTCGAACAAAATACTGAAAAGGTTTTAGGAATGTGGTGGAACACAGAATCAGACTCACTCACATTTTCACTCAAATTTAACAAAGGTAGCAAAAGTTGCACCTATTAAACTAATATCGATTCCAAGGTTAGAGCTTATTTCTGCCCTGATTGGAACCAGACTCGCGGAGAGTGTTCGACGATCATTGACCAAGCCAATAACCAAAATCTTCTACCGAGATCGGATGCAAAGGCAACTAAGGGGCAGTTCGTCGCATTCAGAATCGCTGAAATACAAGAAATTAGTAGCATTAGTAATTGGAGAAGGTACATTCTGATATGAATGTAGCGGACGATGCAACTAAATGGAAGAAAGGACCTTCACTCAAAATGGATGACCGGTGGTTTACAGGACCGAACTTTCTCTATGATCATGAAGACGATTGGCCAGAAGACATGTCTTTGCAATCAAATCAGGATCTTGAAGTCATTGAGGCGATTCATCAGATTTGCGAACCGACTATCTTGTTTGAAAATTTCTCCAGCTGGTTCAAATTGGTACGAGTAACAGCTTTCGTGTACAGATTTATAAATATTGTGACAAAAAATCAAAAAAAAGTTCAGCATTCTAAATTTCTTCTGTCATAGGGTGCTGAGATCTTATTATTTAAATTAATTCAGAGTCATGAATATGGGGATGAAATCAAGTGCTTAAAACAGCAATCTGGCAATTTATCTGTCAATAAGTTCCATTATTATAGCTTTGCAGAAATAATATATATTCCTTAAAACAATACTTGGATCAAGATCGTGTGCTGCGATCCATGAGCAGGATTGACAAGGCAAACTGCGTTAGCATAACAACAAAGCGTCCTGTTATTATGTCACAACGTCATCATGGAACAATGTTATTGGTACGGGATTATCATGAAAGGTTTCGACACATACACCATGAAACTGTGGTTGACGAGGTAAGGAAAAAGTTTTATATTCCTAGGCTGCGACAATTCTTGAAACGCATGCGAAATGATTGTAACCGTTGCAAGATATTAAGAGGCAAAGCAGTAACTCCAGAAATGGCGGAATTACCAGTTGAACGTATTACACCGTATACACCTCCCTTTACCTATACAGCAGTGAACTATGGTGGGCCATTCGAAGTAGTTAATGGGCGCAAGAGAAAAAAAAGATGGATCTGTGTATTCACATGCTTGGTAGTACGAGCTGTTCATATAGAGATTGCCTACACCTACAGCACCGATTCGCCCATCCTATGCTATCGAAATTTCATAAGCCGAAGAGGTCCTGTAAGGAAAATGTTTAGTGATAGGGGTACAAATTTCATTGGAGCAGAAAAGGTTTTAAAAGAAGATTTAAAACAAGTGGACCCGCGTTCTATAGCTGCCAAGTTTGTTACATCGAACTTCGAGTGGTATTTTCATCCTCCTGGATCGCCTCACATGAACGGCTGCGTCGAACGTTTAATAAAATCCGTAAAGACCGCTTTGTATGCTGTAAGCGACATCATCACATACAAACCGAACGATGAGCTGTTTCGATGCTACTTGATGGAGGTTGAGGATATGGTCAACTCGAGGGCATTAACATACTTACCACTGGACAGCGAGGAATCCGAAGCGTTGACACCTAATCATTTTTTGAGACAACAAGCAGGAGGACCTTCATCTACACCCCTTGAAGATATCAAAGCGGATGTTAAACTGTACAAAACAAATGCACTCATGTCCCAGCTATACGCAAAGCACTATTGGAAACGATGGATAAGCGAGTACTTGCCAACGTTAATGAGGAGGGAAAAATGGAACCAAATTATTGAACCCTCAAAAGCCGGAGATATTGTTTTGGTCATAGATGAGAGATATCCACGGAATCGCTGGCCGAAAGGAAAAATCCTCCAAGTTAAGACGTCGAAAGACGGCCAAGTAAGAAGCGCAACCGTCAAAACTGCGGACGGTATTTATGAAAGACCGTCTGTTAAATTAGCCAAGTTGGACGTGAATAATGAGGTACATTTGTGTTTAGCTCGAGACAAATGTACGGAGGGGGAGAATGTCGTGAATAACCATTTAAGCATATAGTTTCCGTTGAATGCACCCATTTGAGCCGATACTCAGTTTCTCAGTCTGGCTGCTGCCATAGACATCGAAACCACTTTTTATGTAGGTACCTACTTCGAAAATTGACACCGGGACTTTGGACGGCGTCTATGGAAGAGATTATTTTTTTGTTTGATCAGTGGTTTTAAGAAAAAGGAGGAAGAAGTACTGTAATTTTAAGCACCCGAGAGTGGGTAAAATAAATTGAAGAAAAGCTAAAAAAACGGTTTTGAATTATTCTTAAGTCACAAAAACTAGTGACACGTGCATTACCTAAAGTATAGACCATTAGTGCAACAATATTTTTTTAAGTAAAACTTCTTTACGCACGCTTGACTTGGGGAGTAACCTGGTGAATGTGTCGCGGAAGTGTAAACAAAATAGGTACATTTCCGGCAATAGGGAGGTGTAGACAAACCTACATAAGTTAGTGAAGATAGAAAGAGAGAGAGTTACGTTTCGTATCATACACTCTTTTGTTACAACCCATAAAATTTAGTCGGCGGAAAGGTTCGTGGAATGGGTAAACACCCTTGAATCTCCTCAATACAGGGCAATACTAAGCTCATCATCTATCCAAATCGATCCCAAGGAGAAAGCTATACCTATCTAAAACAGTTGCCGACAGATGGAATTTCCCAGAAGTGAATAAAGTCATTGTGAATGAATCGCAGTTCATTAGTTGCAAATATAGAGCGTCAGCGTCATCTTCAGATTTTCAGGTCGGACGGCAAAAAACCAAAGTTTGAGCTAGGGAGCTGTAATAATAATATAGACTCTCCAGGGGCACTTGATGCTCATGTGTAAATATTTTCAAAATTCGCACGCTGACACGCCCACAATTAAAGAAAAAACCAAAATTTGAGCTACGGAACTGAAATTTATAACTTTGTAAATATTTTCAAAGTTCGGCCACTACACGCCCACAATTTAAAAAAAAAAACAAAGTTTGAGCTAGGGAGCTGAAATTTAAAATATATACTCTCCAGCGGCCCTTGATGCTCATGTGTAAATATTTTCAAAATTCGCCCAAAATTTAAAAAAAAAAAACAAAGTTTGGGCTAGGGAGCTGAAATTTATAATATAGACTCTCCAGGGGCCTTTTTAAAATTTAAATTAGATGGAGCGAAGGAAGTTTTACTTCAGTCGTGTGGTCTTAAGCACACTATTTATACCCTATTCTAAGGGTAGGTATATTAATTTTGACGCATAGTTTGTAACATACCTTAATATTGCCCGTAGACCCCTAAGTTACTATATTTATGATCAGCATCGATAGTAATGTCGATCTAGCCATGTCCGTCCGTCCGTCGGCAAAAATTAAGCCTTTAAACTGGGCCTAGAGAGCTGAAATTTTAACCATATACTCTCTAGGGTCCCGAAATAATCAAGTTTACGAATTTTTGAAATCCGCCCACAGACACGCCTACAAACTAAAAAAACAAAATTTTGGAAAAAATCGAAGTTTGAGCTAGAAAGCTGAAATTTTTTATATATGATCTATGACTCGCAAAACTACTCGGGGTATAAAATTTTCAAAATCCGGCCACTGACACGCCCACAATTAAATTTTTTTTTTTTTTTTTGAAAATTCAAAGTTTGAGCTAGGGAGCTGAAATTTATAATGTATACTCTCTAGGGGCCCTTTATGCTCATGTGTTATTTTTTTTTAATTCGCCTACTGACACGCCCACAATTAAATAAAACAATTTTATTGAAACACCCAAGTTTGAGCTAGGGACCGTTTTTTTTCGATAAAATCCTTTAAATGTTATATAACAAAATATGTAGAGCGTTCTTAACAATTCAACCATACTTAGACTTTTGTCACGCCCACTTATGAGGGATAGGAATAAGAATAGGGTATCCAACAGTTCGCCCAAGCGGACTGTAGCCCGTCCCTATGTTTTTTTTAGTTTTCGAGAGAAAGCTTTATCGCATGCTAATTTCTGTTAATGCAGCGACACTCCATGAAAATCGTCGCCTCTCTGTCTCTCAAATGAACTAAGTATGCGACGAAATCCATAGCAAGCGAAATTTCACAGCTGTTCTGCTTTTGTTTTTTTCTCCTGCCTCTGTCTGTTGTGAATTTATAGGAAGTTAAGCTCAATTCAATTACTCTTGACCAATAATAATTGTTTTTTTTGTTTCATAGGCAAAAAACCATTTCTTTATTTCAATTCGAAACACAAAGTAACACAAAACAACCTTCGACTTTTCTGTTTCGTTTGATGTGTGTTTTGCGCTCAAACTATGATTTTTCGAAGAAAAAAAAACGTATATTTAATTGTGGGCGTGTCAGTAGGCGAATATATATTATAGATTTCAGCTTCCTAGCATAAAATTTAACTTTTCGATAAAATTGTTTAAACTTGATTATTTCGGGCCTCTAGAGAATGGTTAATATTTGAGCTTTCTAGCTCCAGTATAAAGGTCTAATTTTTGCTAACGGGTGGACATTACAAGATCCAAATTACTATCGATGTTGATCACGAATATAGTAACTTTTAGGGGTCTACGGAAGGTGTGTTACAGGCTATGAGTCAAAATTTAATATATTCTTAGAAAAGGTATAAACAGTGTTGTTTATTTCAGTATGTTTTGGTTCTATGCGGTATCGACTTACTTTAGAAACGCATTTCCAGGAGGCTGTTGATAATCAAACAATTAAAAATAAATCATAAAATCAGCACATGATTTTATAAAAATATTTAAAATAACGGATTAATTGTTGTTTATTTTTTATTGAGTAAAATCCAGGGTAAACTTTTCATTTTCTGCAACAACTTTTTCCGAAACTTTACTGTGCGTTTTATAATGAGCCTTAAAAGAAAAGAAAAAACAATATTAAGTTCAGATGTGCTTACCACACCGCCGGTAAAACAAGTTAATTAACTGACAAAATTTATATTCTTCGGAAAACGAGTAGAGGCCTTATTATGATTTGCGAGTTAAACGAAAACGAAGATATACACCACTATTCTGCTATTCATCGGGGGGGATTTTTCTTCAATTTTCACTGAACACTATTCTACTATTCATTCGAATTGAATCTGGATTCACCTCGATAATAGGTCCGTTCCCGTACTTTATGTGTAGGAAAATGAAAAGTGTCAAATCTACAAAATCGAGAGAGAATCCTCTCATTTCTAAGAAAAGTACGCGAACGCTTTACATTTACGAAAGTACATTTTTCTTTCGTTCATCTTTTTACCATTTTCTCAGTACGCGAACGCGTTTGTGTAGTTTTGCACGAAATTATATAAATTTACGTTTGCATATTAGTTCGCGAACGGACCTAATGTCGGTAACATCGATAATACTGCGCGGTATTCTCTTATTCACGTGAACGCATTCGTTCTATACAATTCAAATCCGCATATAAAATGTTGCGGGTTTTTCATTTAATGGATCGTCTGTCTGGTTGGTGGTCAATAAAATGTAAGTTTATTGCTTGATTATTTGTATAAATAAAGATTATTATCATTTTTAGAAGCAGAACAATAACCCGAGACCAATTTAAAACAATCAAAACAATCCACTGTTTGGAAGTGGAAAAAAAGTCCAATACTATTCATACCTGTTTGTTTATATGTTTAATGTAATTGAAAATAATTAATCAAAACAACATATCCAACTTTCCAAAGATTTTCGTAAACAGAGATCAAATGGATAACATTAATTTCAATTTGCAAACAACGAACCTCGTATTATTTTCACATGAAAAGCTGTTAACTTGAATGTCAAATTGGGTTGGATAAAGTTCACCCGATGGATAGCAGAATGGAAAGCCAGAGTGAAAGGAAATCGAATGGGTGGATCGAATCTACGATTCACGTGAATAGCAGAATAGGACTGATATTTTCGCTTAACGACAAGGTTATCTTAGCGCTCGGTGGAAACGCAGCATGTGGTTATTATTTCAACGGAGGTGTGATATGTTAATATTAATGTTAATATCTGTGAACACTTACGTGCAGGTGATGCTTTCTTTTGAATTTTTTTTCGCAAAACTCGCACTCAAAGGGGACATCTGAGGTGTGAACGGTTTTTAAATGATAGCGCAATGTATTGGGCGATACGTATTTTTGAAAACACAATGGACACTCGAACTGCTTTTCAAAATGTGAGTAGCGATGATTCACCACATGGGTATGTGCTCGAAATTTCTTAGCACATATATCGCACTGGTAAAGGCGTTCATCTGTATGCATCCTTTTGTGAATCTTCAGGTCACTTTTACTAAGAAATCCTTTTTGACAAACATCGCAGATGATATTTCTTTCGTTTTTGTGGTGGAGTAAATGATAGTTGTAATGGGTTTTTTGCTTAAAAGTCTTTTCACATAAATTGCATCTAATTAAACGGTAATAGATATAAGAATTGCGTTTTATTTCGTATTTTTTTGATATATTTACTGATATGCAGGTAGGCCTCTATGTATGTTCAGATGCTTTTTTAATGCTTCTTCGGAATACATACGTTTGGGACAAATAGAACAACGGAATTTGTTCGCCTTCGGATGCATTCTTTGACTGCGAAAAAAAAAACAAATTACTATCGTTGCAGTTAAGGAGTTTCTTATTTTATTAATTATTAAAAATATTTCGACCTGTGCAAAACTATTATATTATTTATTTTATGTTTTCATACCTATCGAACATCATCTTCAAATGTTGACCTAATGAAAGCTTATACTTTATTGTAATAGAAAATGCAGGTGTGCCTGGCACACAAATGTTAATACTATAAAAGGATGAATTAAGTTTAATACGTAATTTAAAACATAGAGAAATAATAAGGTTAGAACCTATTAACTATATATATTTGTGATCAGCATCGATAATTATGTCGATTTAGGCATGTCCGACTGTCCATCTGGCACCAATTTGTAGGCCTTACATTTTGAGTTAGATCATGCGCCTGCCATGAAATAGAACATTAGTAAAAAATAGAAACCAAAGCTGTCCAGCCTTAGTGTCAACGTCATACGAATACAGTTTGAGTTTCGCACTCTCAACCAAGGACAAAATAAAGTGTGCGACTGGGTCATACGCCATCATCATCATTTTAATAACATTTCATATTGGTGTTTTAGGCTAGAATTTTTGTGTTGAGCTCTTGGACTATTGCGGTAGAGCATTCACTAAGCGGATTTAATAGAAAAAGATAGACGCTCTAATGTAAGCGAAGCATGTTGCAAACGTAAATTTATATACTTTTGTGCGAAACTAGACAAACGCCTTCGCGTACTGAGAAAATGGTAAAAAGATGAATGAAAGAAATATGTACTTTCGTTCATTTTTCTTCACACAGAGTTTCAGCTGGCAAGAAAATGAAAACTGTCAAACGATGAAATCCAGAAAAAAACAGCGCAAGCTTCTTTTCAAGCTTTGACGTTTTTCCATCTTTTTACACAAAAGCGTTCGCGTACTTTTCTTTGAAATGAGAGTATTCTCTCTAAATTTTGGATTTGACAGTTTTGATTTTTCTACACATAAAGTACGCGATGAAAGGTTCGATTTTCCTTTTCGGATGTACAGTGGTATGCAGCACACTTTCATACAATCGCCGGTGGCAGGTACCGTTTCCGTCGGTTCGCAGGATGCAATCGAACTATGATTATTGACCTCATAAACAACGAAGCTGCAATTGTTCAGAAATCGCTTCGTTTCGCCGCAAACAATGCGATCCCCCAACCTATTAACGAAGCAAATAAATCCACTGTCCTATAGTCGAAAAACGAGATTAAGGAACTGCGCTAAAATAAATAACTCTTGTAAAAAATTTAAAAAAATATTTAACTGGCTCAAATCTGATTGCTACCGATAAGAAAATGAGGTAAAACAATCAAAAATAATCTGTTTCGAAAAATTCACTTCAAATATCAACCCAAAATCAACGGCAAAAAACCTTGGTCAGAAATTAAATGCCTCACGGGAAGTTACACACAATCCACAATAAAAATTATCAAAACCCCAACCCAGCTACTTACATCCCCACCAGAAATAGCGGAACATTTTGCAAATACATGTTTAATACTTTCAGACGACAAGAACTTTCATGCTAAGTATCTTGATAGCAAAAACATATATAAACATTGAACTCCTTATCCAAGCCAAGCTTATGTCAGTGTCAGTAACATTATTTACCATCGCTTTTAATAAATTCCCTTCAAGCAAAAACACTGACCCAACTTTTCCCGTCATTTTTGGATCCGCGATATATGAGGCGTTCCACGCACACATTTGTAAATTGACTGTAGCTACATTAGGCGTTTTTCTTTTTTGGCCCCGAGCGGGGAACAGAGCGGGGAACAGAGCGGGGCACGAGCGATCAGAGCTCGCTCCGAGCTGAACGTAACCTGAGCGCTCCGAGCTAATTAAGAAACAGAATTGTGCACTGAACTGTCATTAGATAATTTTTTTTTATTAATTTTCAAAATAGTCAGGTTTGCTTCTGAAATTGGTGTTTGTCAAGATTGTTCCATTTAAATTATAATTTCTAGTAAATAAACTATGGAAAAAGCATAAATAATGAATGAAGTCAGCCGCGCTCAGCTTTTCGCTCGATGTGCTCGGTCATTTTTAATCGAGCTCATCGAGCGAGCCCTGAGCTAGCTCAGAGATAAAAAAGAAATACAAATTTTGTGCTCCGAGCTAAAAAAGTAACACAGTTCTTTTTTTGACAGCTCAGTGCCCCGCTCGGAGCTAAAAAAGAAAAACGCCTATTGCCAATAAGAAGAAGAGCGAGAGTCGAGAATAGTTATTTGTAATGGCGATTTGTTCATCTGTCGCTGACACTGGCTGCAGCTGCAGATACAATTTTCTTTAAAAGGTAAACTAAAATTGAATTTATTATTGCACACAATTATTTGCTTAATTAAACTTTGTTTGAATTTAGATTTATCAAAATCGAAAAAAAATAGCAACCGATGAAGGTGAGACTACCAATCGCGGTCCAAATTTCGATGATTTTAATGCTACCGGCACAAATTCATGCTGAAAGTAAGTAACATACATATGTATAGATAACGTACACATTTATTTGATTCATTTATTTTGCAGAAGAAGGAGAAATGGTAGCAGGTATTTGAAATGAAAAAATGTATTGTGTTTAAGAAATTATTATTATTATTATTATTAAACTTTATTAACAACTAATTAATTATATTGCTAATACATTGGGACTTAAGCGCTAGCTACCAGGGCTTTCGGCTAGTTGGATACATTTTTCGATTTATATTTTATCTGCTAGTTCAAGTGAGCAAAGAAGGTTATGTACTTTTTTGACATTATCTACAGAAGGGGTTGAGAGTAGGAGGAATAGGGATGTGGATGGGGATTGACTATGTAGTTTGGCTTTGATGATGGTGCATTCGTAGATCAGGTGTTGGGTGGAAAGTATCTGGTTGCAGTTGCAGAGGTGACATACCGGTCGACTGGATTTGGTGAGAAGATGCTCGTGTGTAAGTTTTGTGTGCCCAAGCCGCAGGCGTATGAAGGGTCTAAGCGAGTTTTTGCTGCATAGGGGTGGATAAATGGGTGGAGCCCCTTTGGGGTTGATGTCTTTGTAGTGGTGGGAGTACATATCCCATTCCTGTTTCCGTTGAATATAACTGGAATTGTGGATGTGCTTGCATATGTCTTTCTTATTAAAAGTAAGGTGGGTTATCAGAGGTTCTCTGACAGCTGCCTTGGCTGCTGTATCGGCGGCCGTATTTCCATTTATCCCGACATGCCCTGGTATCCACAGGAGTTTGATCTTTCCTTGGTTCTTAATTAGCTCGTCCCGGATGGATTTAATAATTGGCGTGTCGTTTTGTAGGTTGGTTACAGCTGTAAGGGTAGAGAGGCTATCGGAGCAAATTAAAATTTTAGTATTTTTTGCAGATGCCGTGGCCTGTAGTATGGCTGTGGCTTCCGCTGAGAAAACGGACGACATTTGTGGTAACAGACCCTTGGACAGAATTTTTTCGTTTTCGTCGACAACGGCAAACGCAGTGCCAGCTTCGGTTTTCGAGCCATCGGTGAAAACAAGGTTCCACTTGTCTGCTCTGTGGTTCTCTGCAATTTCCAAAAAACGCTGTTTGTATACTGCAACGGGTGTAAGGTCTTTTTTCAGAGTTTTTAGAGACGTGTCAACGGAGTTGACGTCAAATAACCATGTGGGGGCTGGTCGGCGGTGTGTACGTTCGAGAGGCAGTGGTAAATCCATGTTTGCCGCATAGCTAAGGCTGTCGTATAGGGTTGAATGTATTTTGGGATTTCTTCTATCCAGTCGGATGTTGTTGGCAATTCCGATGATGGCTTTATTGTGTGTGGGGTTTATTCTCAGCATGACCAGGGATGTAAGGGTTTTAGTCCGGTGTTTAATCGGGGGCAGGCCAGCTTCGACAAGCAAGTTCGTGATTGGAGTAGACCGGAAGGCTCTTAGGCTAGTTCGAATTGCCGCGTGGTAAACTGGTTCAATGATCCTTAACGATGTTGGGGCACACTTTCCGTAGATGCATAAGCCATAGTCGATCTTGGATAGGATAATGGAGCGGGTTATATTGATCAAACTGTTGACATGGCAGAAACTATTTTTGGAACTTAAATATTTGACAATGTTGAGCCTGGTTGATAATTTTCTTTTTAAACTGATACAGTGTTCCTTGAAGGTAAAGCTTTTATCAAAAATAAGACCAAGTATGCTTAGACTATCGACATTGCTTATGGCAATGTTATTAAAGTTAGAAATAATTTGCTTAGGGCAACTAGTTTTTTTACAAATGTGTAACAGTTTGCATTTTTCCATCGATATCTTGGCGCCTGATGTTTTACCCCAATTATTTAGATCGTTAAGTACTAGCGAAAAAGTTCTAGAAACGGCGTCTAAATCTTTACAATGCGTAAATATAATAAGGTCATCCGCATAGAGCGAGTGTCTTATGTTTTTGTATTTTAAAAGGAGTCTGCTTATGTCGTTGAAAGCTATAATGAAAAGCGTCACCGATAGTGGGGACCCTTGGGGTGTGCCGTTATGTAGAGGAAAAACAGAAGACATCGCACCATTGAATTTAACCCGGAACTTTCTACTTGTGAGGAACGATTTAATAACATTAAACATTTTTGGACCGACTTTCCAGCCTGCCAGTTTTTCTAAGATGATGTGTGTTCCAATTCTGTCAAACGCTTTTTCAAAGTCAATTGACAATATTGACACGTGTTTTTTGCTGCCTAATGCATTTGAAATGAAATGGTCAATGTGCAGGAGAGCGTCCATGGTGGAGCGCCCTCGTCTGAAAGCCACTTGGTGGGCGTCAATAAGATTTTTATTTTCTAAGAACCATAGAAGTCTATTGGATATTATTTTTTCGAATATCTTGGAGGCACATGGGAGCAGTGAAATAGGTCGGAACCCACTAGTATCGAAGCCGTTCTGATTAGGTTTCGGAATTGGAAGGACCGTGGCCGTTTTCCAGCTTTGTGGCATGATCCCATCGGAGAAGATACGGTTGTAAAGCTCCAGCAGGCGGGTTTTTAAAATGTCTGGGCTGTTTTTGATCATTAGGTATGTGATTCTATCGAAGCCTGGTGTTTTGCCTTTAGCAGCCTGGAGTAGGTGTTCAAATTCAAATCTGGTTATTGTCCGCTCGGCGGAAAAGGAAGCGTGAGTATGGGGGTACCGTGTGGAGGGGTTAAGTGATGATCCTAGGGATTTTAAGTTAAGGAATTCTGGTGAAAAGTGTTCGTCCTTTGAATAATTGGACCAGGATTTGGCGAAATGTTCGGCGATTTGGGAGGGGTTGGATAAAATTTGTGAGTTATTCATAATTGTAATAGGGGGAGGCACGAAATTTCCTGTGAGGGCCTTGACATCTGCCCAAAGTTTGTGTGATGTGGCATTTGGGTTTATGTTGGAGGTAAACTTCTCGAAACAGGATTTTTTTGCTGCTTTCGCCGCTTTACGGAATATTGCGTTGGCTTTTCGGTAGGCTATTGCATTGTGGGCATTGGGATATTTTTTGAATTTTTTCCAACAGTTTTGCTTGTCCTGTCGCATGTCATGTAATCCTTTATCCCACCAGGGAACCGTTCGAGTTTTTGGGCGTTTCCCGGATGCAGGGATAGATTGGTTCGCACCAAAGTGGATAGCTCTATGGATTGTTGCTGCTTCCTTGTTGATGTTAGTGAATGGCCCCCTTTGTCTAAGAAACTGAATTATATTGGTTTGAAAGGTGGTCCAGTTAGCTCTATCAGTTAGATATTTGGGTGATTGTTTGCCATTCTGCTGTGGAGTGTCTAGAGCTACTGTGGTAACTATTGGGAAGTGATCACTGCCGTGCAAGTTGGGGAGTATTCTCCAAGTTGTGTTGGCTCCAAGTTGGGGGGAGATAAGGGTTAGGTCAACGTGGGTAAGGGAGTTGTGGGTGGAAAAGTGGGTTGGGCATCCGTTGTTCATTATAATGAGGTTGGAGCTAAGGAGAAATTGCTCTACAATCTTTCCTCGGGTGTTGGTGGCTGGTGATCCCCATAAAGGGCTCCAGGCATTGAAATCCCCCGTCAAGATGATTGGGTCGTCGAATGAATTGACAATGTTATTTAAATCATTTGTGGAGATAACTTGGTATGGGGGAATGTATAGGGATATTACAATTATTTTTACTTTCCATAAAATCTCTACCGCAACAATTGAGATAGGCGAGGGGACGTTAATGAGTTTGTGTGGAATTGATTTGTGAACCAGCAGACCAGTACCCTGTTTCCCAGAGTTGTTGATGTTCAAGTTGTGAAAATGGGAATGGTACCGTTTCAGGGGCAGATGGGAGGTGGAACATGGTAGGTGGGTTTCCTGAAGTGAGACGACTAACGGGAATTCCCCATTAAGTAGGATTTGCAGTTCGTGTAGGTTATTGAAGTATCCATTAAGGTTCCACTGGAGAACCCTAAGTACTTTTCCTTTAAAATGCGCCGACTTGTCTACAACATAGCTGGAGCTATGTTGTGAAAAGTCGAATTTGTTAGAATGGTGGGTGTGTTGGAGACGACCCCCCCGTCCGGGGTCGAAGGCGCCTGGAACCGGTTGGGGATCCTGGCGCCCTCGCCCCCGGGCAAGGGGGTCGTTGTTCTGTGAGGAGGGGTTTTTATATGCTGTCATTATCATCTTCCGTAGGAGGGAGATAATATTGGTTGTTGTTAATGAGTGATTGGGTTACTAAAGATATAGGTGAGTGAGCTGTAGTTGTAAATTCAATTGTTTGTTTGGGGTTATATTCTGGTGGATGGTTGGTGGTGCTGTGTTTAGCTTTGTTGGAGCAGTCATTGCGTGTGGAAGAAGGGTTGGGGGTGTAAAGATTGGTGGGGGGATGGGATAAGTTTGGAGAAAACTGGGGTACATTGGATGTACCTAAAGAGTTAATATTGGTATGGTTTGAAGTTGAAATCTTGTTATTAGGTACACTTGTGCTAACGTCAGGGATTTTAGGAAGCCTAGCTGGCGGTTTGGGTGGGTTTGGGAGGGCAACCTCCTCGGGAGCAGGAACTTTCTCAATTGATGGGTCGTTATTGGCCAAAATTGGTTGGGGGTCGGCAGTCTTAGTAACTGCGGCATATGACATCGTGAGTGGGGTGGTAGGATTTTGAGCACTATAAATCTGTCTGGCTTCTGCCATACTGCATTTCTCTATTGTCTTGATTTTTAAAATTTCTTTGGATTGAAGAAAACGCTTGCAGAGCTTGGAAGAAGATGGGTGCTCTTCAGCACAATTGGCGCATTGGATCCTGGTACATTTGTTAGGAGCGTGTGGGGGGAGGTTGCAGGTATCACATGTCTCATTATTTTTGCATCTTGTTTTAGTGTGCCCCAGTAATTGGCATTTCCGGCACCGCATTGGATTGGGAAAGTACTCCTCAACTTTGAGGTTATACCACCCAACGTTGACCGTGGATGGGGGGCGGAATAGATCGAAGGAGAATAACATCAGACCTGTAGGACGCATAATGCCTTCAACGGATTTTTGGAATTTGTACACCTCGGTTACACCTTGAGATTTCATTTCTTCAATTATTTCCTTTTCAGGCACATTTATAAGACAGGGTGCATATACGCTGCCCTTGGATGAGTTAAGTTGTTCGTGTAGTTTGACCGTGATTGGGCAGAGGTTGGATAGGGATTTTTTTGAGAGAAAGATGTCAGCAATCTTTTGGGATTTGACCAGTATTAATAGATTACCGTCGCGTAGTTGAGTAATGTATTCGTAGCCCGTACTGATATTATCAATTGCCTTATTGAGGAAGAACACGCTGAACGAAGAAAGAGGTTTGTCGGGGTTGGTTGGGGTTATGGTTATGAATTTGAACAAACATTTCTGATTTTTATTTTAGCGATACTCGATTCTCGTTTCTCTTCTTATTTAGCCTCGATTTGTACCTTTTTTTTGGATCAGTTTTGGATTCGTTTTTTGCTGAGCATAGCGGACTCAATCTGTTACAATACATACACATGTGAGTCCGCGGCTATTACAATTTCCATACTAATTGGATCCGAACAACAACGCATGCGGAGCCGTATGCGGAGTACTCCATATGTCATTGACTCCGTTTGCGGACGTAAAACGGAGTCTCTTGCTTGAAGGGTTAAGTCATATAAACGCCAAACACGAAAATATTGAACACTGCCATTGTATACAGACTCTATAGTATTCTAAGCTCTGGGCCAACACAAATGGTGATAGTTTATGCACATTATGTGGGTTTATTTTTGTTTTCCTCCAATCTCCTGAATGGGAATATGAGAATGAAATGAAGATCATTCAGGTAGCGACTACCGATGCCGACGGTGGCTGATGTTTGATGTAGCAGGACATGCTCATCGGGTAGATTTATCGTATTTTATTTGTTGGCTCTGATGGAAGTATCAGCAGAATATTTTTATTTGGTTTTGCGCAAACAGCTGATTTTTTTTTCTCATTCATGCTCGTGACTAAGTATCTGAGAAGGAAGATGACACAGGTAGCGTTGGTGGTTGACGGTAGGGCGGAAATGTGAAGGAATTATTATTGGGTAGACTTATGCCATATTATTTGGGGTACGTTATGGTTTCTGATATTTAATACAACTGGTATGTATGTGTATGATCGTTGAAGGAGAGTCGCATTTCAGCGGTGAGGATTCTTAGATGATTTTTTTTATAATTCATATTTGCAAGTGAAAAATGGATATTCATATTTAAAGGTAGGTGCGATGGTGTATAAAGAAAGGTGGGAGAATTGTCGTCGAGTAGATTGGTGGTATATTATTTGTTGGCTTCGATGAAAGTTTGGGGTAGGTTATTGCATATTGCAATTAGACCATCAGTCACCTGTAACTTGTTTCTTTGTATTCAATACAATTGGTGTCTGTGTTCACATCGGTGAAGGAGATTCGCATTTCAGCAATGAGGATTCCCAAATGGTTTATAAACCATATTTGCGCGAAAAAATATTAATTGAGGCAGAGATAAAATGAGATAAGACAAGTTATAGTGTGTGTACGAGCAAGTGCTCAGCTTGTCATAATAACTGCGGGTATTCATGAACAACTGAAATTGGTTTATTTATTGGCCTTGTAAAAGGACATGCAAATTTGGGAGTACATGTTCAAGGCTACATTGCGAACGATCCTAAAAAGAAAATCGTATTTTCAGACCCGTCAAATAAAATATGCCACTTTTCAATTTTACAAACTGAACTTACTGAAGAAGTTTGTTGGCTTATTGGTGGTGCTTGTCTGCGTTGGATTCGAAAACGAAGCGTTATTTTAAAAATGTTCGAAGTCAGAACGAGCGTTCGAAGGTCTCGTAGGATTCACATTGGGAGTATTTAAATTCAAATTGTCTAATCTTCCAACTATGGTATCTCTAATAGACTGCAGTACACGAATGAAAACTCGTTGGTTTGCCTCGAGTCTGTGGCTTCTTCTTGAACAGGGGGACGATGTTCGTTAATATCTTGTCGCTCAATATTATCATCACTATTGTGGTTACTTGTATGACCGGATTGCATTGCTGCAGGAGGTTTATCTACCAGTTGTGGTAAAATCTTATCCTGGCTTAAGCCTACGCTAGCCACAGGTGGAGTACGACTAACTATTGGCCTGGTTTTCATTGCTCCTGAACGGGGAGTTATATTTCAAAAAGTGGACGAATTTCTCAAATTACTTGATCTTCCTCTAGAACGTGTATTTGGAACTCAAATATCCATAATAGGAAATTTCGGATTTTAAATACAATTTCAAAAACTGTTAACTTTCAATATCTTTTAATAAATTTGTATTGCAAAAAAAAAAATAATACATGCATATTTTGGGGTCAGCGCGGTCGGTGCTAAATTATATATCAAATTAGATATTAAATTTGATAAGATTAGATACAATATCCTTAAGAGCAAGATATCTATCTTGGTAAACAGACGGACAGTGCAAATCAATGCACACAATACGAACAAGACTGTAAATACATAATTGAGAACTATAGGTAACATAGTAGCAACATAGTCCAGTATAATAACTACCAGACAATATACTATACTATAAAAGAATTAGGATTTATATATATTGTAAAAATATTCATATGCACAACTTATCCTTTCACGAATAAATATGAATACAAAAAGCAGTTCTACTCTTTCTGATATCCAATAGTCGCAACGCGGATTACAATTAAAACTGTGAATATACCGGGACTATACTAATGAAAGTCATACTCAACAACATACAATTGCTGGAGCTTAGCTAAAAGCTCTAGAGTTAGCCAGCATAATCTTTGTAGTGACGTTGTTAATGCCTCGAAATATATCTAATGTTAGGACATGTTGAATGCAAAAGAGAAACAAGCAAGCGGTCTCCATTAAGCAAAAAATACCGTCAAGTGACCTTCCTCAATGCTTCATTGAAAAGGTACATGGACTTTAAATTATATATACCAACAATTTCACATGTTGATTAAAGATAAATAAACTTGCGCAATACTCCTATAAAATATGTCGTTCATCGAATTTAGCAATCTAGCTCCACGCAAAACAACGAAAATTCTTACTAACCATATAAATATTCATCCTATTGACCAAGAAGTGGTGGTGCGGCATGGCACAATACTGACAAAAATAAATTATCTCATTGCTTTACAAATTAGATCGAATATTTCTTAATCAATTACAAAAAAATGATAGAAATCGGTACCTTTTTCGACAAGATATAGCCGAAACACAGAGAGTCTAAAATGCGATATACTCATATCTCATTTGATGAAAAATACCGAAATCAAATTTTATTCAATTTTTCCTTTCAAACGAACTCTTCCATCATACATTCTACTCGCAGCTGACAAAGCCAGATTTCTTACTTTTCCATCATCTCCCTCTTATCAAACATACTACTTGCTGAAGCGAAGGCAACATTGAAAATCATCAAAAGTATTCGGCTGTTACACAGAAAAATAAATACCTACTTACACTTCCATAAGAATGAAAATCATATGACATGACCACAGAGTCGATAATGCGAGATCCATTATCCATACAAATTAACTTACTTGCAAATCCTACATGATACCTGTGCTGCTAAACAACAAAAATGCCTATGCTCCTTCTTACAAAGAAAAAAAATACAACATACATGGGAATGCAATTATGAAAGGTTCGATAAAGAGAGATAAAGCAGTTTATTTGGTTTTCTTCCTTCTTTTTCAAAGTGTGTAAAATTATGGCAGCTAAATTTAAGACACAAACCTTCAAAACACCATCTACCAACTTGAGTCCAAAATAAAAAAACTCGCTGTTATGATAATACCACAGATAATAAGTATACAGATGTCGCATGCCCATACAAAAAACCTGGCTTCAGAAATTTTCTTCAACCAACAAAACTAACCGACAAAAAGCTTTTAATGAATCGGACTCACCATAGCAACCAACCGACAAGAAGCTTTTTGGTAGATCTCACCATTTGTATGGTTGAAGAAAATTTCTGAAGCCAGGTTTTTTGTATGGGCATGCGACATCTGTATACGTATTATCTTTGATAAGGGGGAAGGAGAAAACCGGTCGGCTTTGTTGTATACGATGTGTTTGTGTATTGTTTTTTGTTCCTCATCCCAGCTAAGAAAAATTATTTTATATTGAAATTACGGGACGAGAAAAAAACTTTCACCGTGTTCACCGTGCCTCTCACTCTTAGGGTGCTTGTTTACAGTGAGTTCCCCGTGCCTCTCACATTTTAAGATTTTATGCATGCATTACATTTTGCAATTTTTTAATTTTGTATTTTGGACCTAACTTTTTCCTGTCCAACACCCACTTGCAATTTTTCCAAAGGAGTACTGTTATTAGAAAATTCGCAACGTCAATTTTGTGGTCATAGCATTCATCGGAATTATTAAACCAAGTGGGAAAATGAATTTTTGTACTTTCTAAGCATTGGTCCATTATTCGCTGTCTTACGTTTGGCAAATATGCAAAGTTTTCGAAATACTTTGTAAATATTTGAACATGCAGACGACAAATTTGAAAATATTTCTCAGAAGGCCACATTAAGATCGGCTGATCCTGAGAACTATCGTATTCCTTAAGCTTGATTAAAACTTCGGTCAAATTAAAATTTTTTTTACCTTTGCACATAACCTGAGTACAATTTTCACAAGAACCTCTAGTTTTCTTTGACATTTTAAAGAAACAATATCCAGCAAAGTATGGCGTAGCAATGTCAGTTGGTTCAATCACGTTGATTGAAACAGTGTTTGAAACTTCCGCTTTACCTTCATCTTCAACATCGTTTTCTACGTTTAATTCGTAGTACGGAAATATCTCTCTGAAGTTAGGTGTTGTAAGGGGCGCATTACTTTCCCTGGTTATTGACATGACTGTTTCGTCAGGGTTTGAAAGTACAGCAGCCCAATCTAGTTTGAGAAATTCCGAGTCATCTTCCTCACAGTTCGAAAATTTTGATTTGAATAGCAATTTCAATGCAATAACTTTAGCCAAAAGCGATGCAAATTCATGTACAGATGGGTTGTTTTTGTTAACGTTGCGAGCCCTTATTTGCCCATACAAATTTTCAAGCGGGTCTTGGTTACATTTACTTACGTAAAAGTAAACCAAGTCGTCCTGAGTATCAAACAAATGCTCATGTATATTCAGGATACTCTGAATTGTTATAGCCAAACCTCTGAAGCAGAATGGTTGACAACGCAGACTCATTGGCTTAACTTTGCTGATGTAGGATTTAAGTGCAACGAGAAAACTTAAATTTTCATCACTTCGCCTTAGTGCTGGTTTTCCGTTCAATAGATCAAAGAGCTTGTTCATTTTCCCTATAAACTTCATTGTTGGCATAACGAAATCTTTTATGTTGTCTGGAAAGCGGCTAGATTTGTGATGTGTCTCTATTCCAATAGCTACACTTCGACTTAGGACTTGAGTTGCTAAATGAACACTCATCTTCTGAAAATCCGTAGGGTAAATATGGGCGGACGTCAACTTTGGGCATATTTTAACTGCTTGATTTTTTTCAATATTATATAGAAAATCGATAACTTTCCATGACACTAAACCATCTTCGGTGCACAAATCATTTTTGAGTAAGTTATTTTGAATACTTTTGAATAAGTGAGGAATATCATACAAAGGGTGGACAGAACTAGAATCATGCAAAAAAAATGTTCTACCTTCCGAAATATTTAAATTTTTATAAAAATTCATATTTGTCGGTCCTTGATCACAGCTTATTCCTCGAACATTCCGAACAAATTTTTAAACATTTCAACATTTCAAGCTCTAATTGCTTAGCAGGAATATTGCTTGGACATGCTACATAATATAAAACTTGTTTAAATTTTCCGCACAAGCTACGAACCATGAAAACACATGCGGACTTTGCACAAACGTTCGACCTGTTGTTTTCGCCATAATCTACGAATCCTTCTATAATGTCTTTAAACTTGTTATAGGTTAAATATCTTTGAAGGCTTATTTCATCCCAAATAAGTATTACTTCTCTTTCCCTTTTACTTAGATGGTCAACTACTGATTTAATCTCAGCAAGTAGATTTTGATTAATTCCAGGTGAAAGGCTTTTAATGTTTGCCCACCGATGAATCGACGAAGGATGTGGAAGATTTAGCTTAAGCTGGTCTCGCAAGAAATTATATCCAGCAGAAGAACGGTAGATAATACTTTGGCAAATCCATTTTTCTTTTTCTGTGTACACACATGCTGCTGAAGTAATCATTTTTGAAATTTTTTTACTGTTTTCATTGACCCCAGGCAAAGAATCAATAATGCACTCTATGCGTTGGCTAGCTTTAGCCTGCAATATTGTTTTCTTATTTGCAAGACATTGAGTTCTGGCTCGTAAATTCTTGTTTCTCTTCATAAGCTTCTTAATTTTTTCCTTTAGAATAATATTTTCCTTTTTAATTGTTTGTACCCTTTTGTAGAACATATTTAGTTTTTTATTACTTTTTTGACAATTTGAACAATAATGTTCCAAAAAGTCATTAATTGGCATAACGCTTAATACCTGAGATGCCCTATTAAGATCGTCTATATCAACGTCTGGAGAATTTTTTTTTAGCGTAAGTCTTGGCGGCCTTATTAGAATCAAAATTTGGGCAATCGTCTTCCATATTTTCATTGTGAAATTCCTCTATCTGTACGTTGTTCTGTAGAAACAACGTAGGAAGAGCATTTTTTTTCAAACAGTTTTTGGCAAAGCAGTGAGGCTCAAAATGTTTGCTACATATGTAGGGCCTTTTCTTTGCCACTATCTGTGACCACGAATCATGCGCTAACTCTACCCATTGATTATATTTAGTTGTTCCATTTTTAGGGAACTCAAACAACTTCCTACTAGGGAAATCGCACAAAGTTGCCCCGCAACTGCGAATCACACACTTCGTTCTTTTCCAAGACATTTCGGTCGACAAAGATAACGAGTGTTTACAAAACAAAAGTAAGTGTTGATATTGAATATTGAACACAAATAGATCAAGGTACCTAAACAGAATAAAAAATGATCAATTGCGTTTAGCCTGCAGCACCAGACAAGTATGACATGGAACTGAAAAAAAAGAAATAATTATTCTTAGTTATTCTTAGCTGGGATGAGGAACAAAAAATAATACACAAACACATCGTATACAACAAAGCCGACCGGTTTTCTCCTTCCCCTTATTGTTTCTCAATCACCACGGGTCATTGAAAAAGAAAATATACCATACAAATGGTGAGATCTATCAAAAAGCTTCTTTTCGGTTGGTTGCTATGGTGAGTCCGATTCATTAAAAGCTTTTTGTCGGTTAGTTTTGTTGGTTGAAGAAAATTTCTGAAGCCAGGTTTTTTGTATGGGCATGCGACATCTGTATACTTATTATCCGTGATAATACTATAAAGTCTATATACAAAGCCACTGCCCATATTTTTTGTTTTTTTTATAATGTAAAGGAATTTTTGTGTACCCTTATCATGTAATGGCCACACAGCGCGGGCGGTAAAGTAATTAAGATTAGAAGAAAATAGAAATGCCGATGCACGTTGGTTTTAAATGTCTGTAGGTTATAATGTGAAGGAAAAATAGAGGGTGGAAGAGTATTCCACATTCTTATTGTACAGCTAAGAAACGATTCTTTGAACTTCACTGTACGTCTGAATACAGGCTTGAGGGTGAACTGATGAGCATTCCTTTCATTGCGGGTACTGCGGTTGAAATGTTCGAGGGGTGGAATGCAACTGGCTATTTCGTTAGAGCACTTATAGTGGAAATAACGAAAGACAGGAGACATTACGACGATGACTAAGAGTCAATCGATCTCGCAATGTCTCGGTCGCCAATAAGTTTAAGCCCTTGTTTTTGGATCCTGTCAAGTATGTCCAAAGAAGTTATTGGTGCACCAGACCAGATGCAAACGATCTGATACTTTTCTCAAAATGTAAGGATTTGAGAAATCGTGCCACTGATTTCTCAAATCTATATTAAAATGAAGAGAATTATCTGGTTCAAAAATCTTAATAGAAAAGAGCAAAGTACTACACATCTGCAAAAAACAGTTGCCACAAATGCGTATCAGTACAAATTAACAACTCCTATATAGAAAATGTAAATAGCATAAAAATACTTGGAATCATATTTGATAAGTTTAGTTTTAAAAATCACTGCATGTATATACAAAATTGTCTAGCTACTAGGGTTGTCTCGAAAAATGGTTAATGTAGTTTTAAATCACGCAGATCAGTTGCGCTCTTGAAAATCTACTATGACCTTTCCATTTACGCAAATCCTCGAAATCCAGTATGCAACTCATCAGCGCCCCATATCACAGCACAGTTAGAACTGCTTTAAGAGCTTTCAGAAAAACACCAATAAAAAAAACATTTTCACAGAAGACGGTCTACCCGCTTACTTCAACTCCATCTTTTGCGCCGAAGAGTTTGCCATCATTAAAGCTACGCAAGTTGCAAACTAGAAAAACAGTTTTTTCCGACAGCTTATCAACAATTACGTCCCTAAATAACATCAACAACAGGAACTTAATCATTTAAAAGATACGCGATATGTTAATTGCAAACAAGCAACTAAAAATATATTGTTTTTCCAGATACGCTGGGATAAAAGGCAATGAAAACGCGGATGCAGCTGCAAAACCAGCATCAAATGAACCGCTCTTCGAATTTTACCCGTATAACAAAAAAGACATGCGGAAAAATATCCGCCAAATAATCGAAACTAAAATACAACGTTTACAAAATTTCAAAATAATGGCGGTTAACCGAAAACCGTAAGGATTTGGTATTGGAAATTATTGGAGGTCTACATTTCACCAGTTTAAAGATTATCCATTACTTGTTATACACCTTATTTAAATGTTCCTACCAACCCATTGGGGCTCATTCGTATAAAACTTCTGTACAAATTGCTTCACATATCAATTTCAAATTTGACAGAGTGATAGAAATATGAAAATAATTGGACCTATGAACCTTTAATATGATTATTTTTCAATTTTAAGATCAAATGCTACCATGTTTTGGGTTGGTGGGCGCACACAAACACATAACAAATAAAGCTACTTGTAACCAAGTACTATTCCCAACACCGGCATTCTGTTTTGCAAAGAAAAAGTGCACATCGAAGATGAAACAGACGGATAACTGTTACAGTATAGATTATGCAAAATATGTTTGGCAACAGCAAACAGGGAGGGGTTGAAAAACTCTACAGCGCCAAAAACAAAACGTTTGTGATAAAAGGCGACTAAGGGATCAATCTCTGACTGCTCTGACTATCATCAATATTAATTACAATTGAAATGGTTTTTGTGGCCTAGCTTTCATCAATGTTACAATTGAATCTTGAATGAACAACCGTATCTTGTGGTTTGCTAGCACGTGAAGTGGAGGCAGAAGCTACAGCGCTGTTTCCCGGTTCGCCACAATCGATCATTAGACTACTTTTTCAAACTCTCGGTCGGTTCTTCCAATATTTTCTCAACCATTCAGAGAACCAATTAATATTCATGACTCGCGTCAAATCGTTCACAATATCTCCTTTATCGGTCAGTCCAACGAATAGTTGGCTAATGAAAAATAAACGGAGAAATAGACAGAAACCGATTAAATTGTATGTGTACTTGTACTGTGCAAAAACCCTAAAACAAGTTTGAAATTTTTGCACATAATTTCGAACTTGTTTTAAGGTTTTTGTTTTCATTTCATTCTTTTTGTTTTCCTTTTTTTCAACTTTTTAGTAAGTATGTAGTTTTAATTTTGTTTTAAAGTCTTGTTTGAACTTGAAATTATGTACTTTTCAAATTAACCTTTTATAACTGTTACACAATTAATGGATTTTGTATCTACGTGTTAACATAATCATAAATTAATAAACAAACAAACAAACAAACAAACTTGTGGAAGCTTAGAAAAATGTTAGTCTGTTCATTTAAAATCGATAAACAACCTGGCTTCGAAGATGAAGTGCGTAGTGTACTTGCCTGAGAGGACGCTGGTCAAGGTTCGAGTCCCATTGGAGGAAAATGGGTTTTCGGAAATAATGAATGGAAAGTAGACCAGTACCACAGAAAATGACGTCTGATGGTGGGTTTCGGCAAACCGTGCAACGGCGCTGTGACTCTAGCCTCCACTTCACGTGGTAGCATTCACAAGATACGGCTGTTCATTCAACAATTCAAAGTTTGAGTTTCCGTTTGTGGTGTGTTGCAACAGCAATCATGTATTGTGCATGCTTCTGACTATTTACTGATAGTTTGAGATACTATTGGTACAAACCTTAGGGAGTGATCCGAAACCTGGCCTTGTAATATTCATTGAGATCAAACCGGCTAACCTCACAGGCGGACGAGTGGGGATGCGGGAAAGTGCGAGATTTATGATTCCCTAAATCCTGTTTATTATGGAAGATATGGACTGCGTATTTATTTACGTATTTTTTTTAACTTGAAGTGGGTGAAGACTGATCTGATCTCTGAACTAGTCAAGAACTATTAGACATACGTGTTTCAAGTTGATATTCCTTTACTGTAGAGATAAACTATATAAATAAATACATACATATGTATTTTGAATATAAACTAATATAAAAATATATTTCTTCGCGAGCATTTTTTGCTTACACTTATACCTACTTATATTTAATTATTAATATTTGCGAAAGTGATCTTGAAAGATTTGAAAAAATAACCAGCGATTTTAATTTGTCTTCTTCCTTAGGCTCTGATTTTAGGTTGAGGAATATGAATAACCGTTATTCTAAATATCAACATAGAAATATGTTTATATACCCATAGAGTCTAAGATATATTGATTCCCTGATAAAACAAAATTTATACATACTTATGATTCATTAAATCCTTTTTAAACGAAAATGTTTTACAACATGTAGGACATTCATAACCGTAAACTTGTTCACTGCAGTTTGTTTGTTCCGTTTTCAGATCATCAAATTCAAGCAGGTACTCCTCGTCCTGCATTTCACCAAAATCTTCTATGATTATGTCTTGGTCCAAATATTCGATTGCATTTTCTTTTCTGTCAACCTGAATTGATTCATTACTTTTCAAGCTTGTATCTGGTACAATGTCTTCATATCTTTCAATTTGTTTTATTTCAATATCATGAACATACTCAGGCGGAAAAGAATTCAGCGCAATGCTTTCAGATTCAGACAGGTGGCACATATCGCTGAGTAACAATAGCGTTTCTAGGGCCCGGCTTTTAAGTTGCTTAAACAATTTAAGTTGCAGGTCGCAGCTATTACAAATATACTTTAGCAGAACTCCCTCAAAGCAAATCTGAAATAAGGAAAATTTCGTTGTTTTTTGTAGAACATCTACATAAATATACACACGTTTAAGCTCAAGACTTCCTCGTATAATAGCCCAACATCACTTAACACGCGTTCTCCTATTAGAAGATCCTGGCGTTCATTTGCTTGAGGTATTGACAAGCAAATTCTACAACTATTCAAGTCTAGATCTACCATTTTTCACAAAGTAAATGACACAATTATTCAGGCGTCGTGAATAATAACCATAGGGTTCTTTAAAGTCTAGGAGAACAATTAATTTAAAATTTTGATTTCTTTAACAAAATGTTCCGTATAAATCTCAACTTCCTCAGGTTAATTTGTAATCAGTGCAATATCTGCTAATTTCATTTATTGTTTACTTCGAAGGCTCTGACAGGACTGAAGGTCGTGTCCAGATGTCATTGTATATTTTGTTGTTTTTTTTTTTGTTTTGCCCCTGACAAATGTCAGAAAACCAATGGAGGGTAAACAAACCAAATCATTTAGCAGTAATAGGTGGGAAAATACTAGGAATCAGAAAACAAAAGTAAGTTTTTTATTAATAATCAATAGTTTCTCGATATATTTTTAGGAAAATGGATTCATTAAAATATGCAAAGAAGTTGGAAGCAGTAAAGAGAAAGAACTGATCTGCAAAGTTGTCTTTATTTGCCAACTTTCAGGTGATGGCGAAGACGGAGCTGTGGTTTCGTGTGAATAAAGTGTTAAAGGCAGTCTTCTTGAAGATAAATTTAATCCAAATACCAAAACAGAGAGAAAATTCTCATCATTTTACAAACGGCTGGTCAATGAACTTGACAAAGACCTATATGGACACGATAATCATCTCGTAGATTGACATCGAAGGTATTTTACTCAAGAAACTGATGCCGTCCAAGTCAAACAACCTGGTGATATAAACGTTCATTGTATAATTCGCTTTCTATATGCCATTGCATTTCAATGTGGACCCAAGTACGGCGCGTTTGCTGGGAGTGCATACTCAGACTCGTCCAGTAATCACATCAGGCCTTTGGCAATTTATTAAGACATATAAATTATAAGATGCACACTCAAATGAGAATCTCTATAGAGTTTATATACAATGACGTGACATCTTGGTTGTCAGGCCATTATACAGACTACTAATCAATACAAACAACAATTAATTAATAACAAAATTGTACAAACAAAAAGTAAAATTGTTTGTAAATGGCTGCATTAGGAGCTGCACAATCGTTTTTGGTCAACATGTTCACTGTTTTTACTGTTTTTTTTGCTTTATCATACTTTCTCAGTTTTTTTCTCTCAATAGCCTCTGTTTTTACTTGAATATACACTTTTTTTAACAATCACAATGATTTTTCCGTACGATTTGTGCAAATTTCTGAAATTTTATCATTCAATTTGTTTCTGACATTTAAGAAACGGATTCGGCACTTCAGAAATAGATAGCTTCGCGAAGTGGTCTGTAGACTACAAAACCTTTACATTGACAATAACATTAGACGAAGAAGCAGTAACAATACAAATGCTATAAAGAACAAAAAACCTTACCGTATCAGAGGATAGCATTATATTCAACAAAGAAATAGAGAAAGGAGTATTTATAATTAATTCTATAATACCTGCAAACGGGATATCTCATATCAAAATAATAAACGTAAACAACATCGAGATAACCATAGAAGAAATTGCCCCAGAGATAGAAGCGTTAAAAAACTACAATATGCTAAAAACCAACAATATTGACAAAAGTAGGTTTAACTAACAAAGACTGAAGAAGCTTTTAAAAAAAGAAAGAGTTGAACATCGCAGCCACGAAACGTCATTAGAAAAAATATTCGGACCTTATAGAATCACAGATACCGATAAGGTAAATTCCATAATAGACATAAACGGAGTATGTAAAAAAATATAAAATTATAACCTTAAGAACTACAATGTAAAGCAAATAATTCAGTAAACAATATAATTATACAACCTAGAATGTTAGATAGCACACATAAATGTTACTAGAAACTAAGAACTTAAAATAATCAAACATACTTTAAACCTAGAATTTGTCGCAAAGCAATACCGATGACTCTGGATAATTTTCCTTATCTTTATTTTTCGTCTTCTGCGTATACTCGTCGCTGTCGGTTTTTACAATTCAAGTGACAGAAAAAGTGGTATTCTCCCTGAAGTTGGTTGCAGTGAGAGGAGTAGTTCTTCTTAAACTTAAACTGGTTACAATTTATAGAACGCAGATGGCGTTCGTCAAAGGCATGTATGTTCAGTGACAAATAAAAAAATGAATGAAAACACAATGCTTACAACTCGGCCAACCTGACATTTGGTCGACCACGAGCAAAACAAATAAATTTACAATAATAATTAAACAAAGTTATTGATTACAACTTAAACCTCGTCTAGGAAGCCACTTCCGCATTCTTTTTGCTTCAACAACCCCATCGTAAAGCAGCTGAGTCAAGTGGCAATTTTCGACGTCGTGTAACACATATCGATCATTTCCCAGAACTTTATGTACAACATAAGGTCCATGGAATTTCGGCAAAAACTTTTTATTTGTCCCCACAGTAGTATCAACATTTGCCATAACCACAAAGTCGCCAACCCCATAATCGTTAGACTTCTTACCGTGCCCGTCTAAACTCAATTTATCGGCTAGATGCTCTGTAATTTCGTCTATTACTTCCGCTCGCTGCTCTACGCCGAACAGCAACATACTAGGAGAATTTTTCGTCGCCTTGTGGATAGAATTATTAACGGCAAACTCTACCTGAAGTAGCTTAGATGACCAATCGGCATGATTAACAGGTTCACATAATTTTCCCAGCATAGCTTTAATCACTCTGTTGACTCGCTCCACTTGTCCATTCGCCTGGGGAGAAGCCGCTGCTACTTTAACATGCCATATGAACGGTCAGACCATTTCCAGACCGTCAACCGGGGATCTCTATTAAGTCCTTTGTATCGAAGGATAGAACGATCCTGGCTGATGCGTTGAACGATTTTCAACGGTTGCTAATATTAGAGAAAGACCACGATTTCAGTGACACATCGAGGTCGACAAAGGGATGGCTATTTAGCGAGCGAAACGACGACGACTAAAAAACTAGTGTTTCCCCTAAGGGGTTTGAATACAATTGTTGAAAGCTTTATTTTGGCAAGGGTATTTATACAAATTCTTGAGAGAGAGGTAACGTTAAATTCAAATATTTAAAGTTTAAGGCGAATTCAAAAAATACATTAATTATGGCGGATGGTCTAAAAGAAGCGCCAGATTTGAATATTGAATGAAGAGATAAGTTTACATGTTACTTGTATAATATATTTATATAGTACAATAGTGAAATGAGCTTAACATAGATGATGATAACGATGTGATGATGATGACGATGTGATGATGATGACGATGTGATGATGATGACGAAGTGATGAAGCTGATATAAATGATGATTCTTTAGTTGGTGAGATCCAACATTCCGCCCCCTTTGAAAGGTCGGTCTTTCAAGATGCTAAGAGGGTAACGCTGCCAGCTTGCGAATAGGACGTCTGATGGTTGCTTTGGCTGTTTTAACATCTGCAACTCTGACTTGGCCATCTGAGCCCTTGATGACTGCTGCGACTCTACCCATTAGCCATCTTTGGGGTGGGACGTTATCTTCGTGTATGAGGACTAAATCGCCGATTTGCAGGTTGCTTCTAGGCGATGTCCACTTGCCTCTTCCCTGAAGCTCATGAAGATACTCAACTGACCATCTACGCCAGAAATGGGTCTTGACTGCGTTGATTCGGCGCCATCGGTCGATGAAGCTGATTTCAGGAACGTCAATGGCTGGTTCTATGATGGTTTTAAGAGATGAGCCGATCAAGAGATGTGCAGGTGTGAGTGCCTCCAGATCATTAGGGTCGGAGGACATCGGGGTAATAGGGCGAGAATTCATCACGGCTTCAATCTCGACCAGAGCCGTAGAAAGTTCTTCAAACGTCAGCTTTGCTCCTCCTAAACTTCGATGTAAGTGACCCTTTGCGACCTTGACTGCCGCTTCCCAGATTCCGCCGAAGACACAACTTCTAAATGCACAGCCTTTGATGAAAAACAGACAAACACTGCAACATAGCTTTTGTAAGGCACCTTGCCTCTAATTTTGAGATACGTTAAGATTGGGCCGCAAAAATCAACTCCGCAACATAAAAACGGACGGGAAGGAGTCAATCTCTCCTGGGGCAAATCACCCATGATTTGCTCCAACATTTTGGGTCGATATTTAACACAGTGAACACATTGCCTCACCGTCTGCCGTGCAACTTCTCGAGCGTTAATTACCCAAAACCGTTGTCTTACCAGGGCCACCAAGGCCTTAGGGCCAGCATGATAATTGGAGAGGTGTAGATGTCGGACCAAGGTTCTCGAGAAGATGTGATTATTTGGTAACAAGAGAGGATGTTTGCACTCCTCAGGGAGCTCAGCATGCTTAAGCCGTCCGCCGACTTTCAGTACCATGATCCCATTTGTTTCCTGCAAGAAAGGGTTTAACCACTTGATTGATCCTTTAAGAGGGCGATTGTTTTTGATTGCATCAATATCTTCAGCAAACGATTCTTCTTGTAGAGCACGAATGATTTGCAAAAGAGCATGGTCTAGCTCCGCGGCCGTTAAAAATGGTTCACTATCTGATGGTTGCTCCTTCAATCGACGACAAAATCGCATTACATACGCTGTGATTCGAAGGATTTTGTAATAGGAACTAAAACGCTCGACTAATCGGTGTACAAAATTTGGTTCTGCCTTCTTGCAGATGAGAACTGTCTTCCTTTTCTCTAATGCCGTTTCTGCTGGGGAAAGCGGAATATCTATCCTGGAGGGCCACTTTTCTTCGGGCTCTACCAAAAATCGTGGACCATCGAACCAGATTGAGTTCTTCAACTCATGAATATTGCATCCTCTCGACACGATGTCAGCTGGATTATCCTGTGTCGGAACGTGGCGCCATACGGTTCCCTGTGTTTTTGCCTGAATTTCAGCAACTCTATTGCCGACGAATGTAGTCAATTTGGAGGAATGAGTAGCTATCCAATGAAGAACAATGGCAGCATCCGTCCAAAAGTAGACTTCCGACTGACAACCTTTGAAAATACTTTCGATCTTTTCCCACAATTTGGACAAAAGATGAGCTGCACACAGTTCCAAACGCGGAAGTTGTTTTCTAGATATAGGAGCCACCCGAGATTTTGATACTAAGAGCCTAACTTGGATAGATCCGACGTCATCCACCGCTCTAAGATATACGCAGCAACCATATGCGTGCATAGATGCGTCGGCAAACCCATGTATTTGATACCGGCGTCTGGCTCCAATTAATGCAAATCTAGGAACCGATAGATTCTGGACAGAATGCAAATCGGAAATGAACTGCTGCCATTCGTTTTCGATGCTTTGTGGGAGGGTTGCATCCCAGTCAACCTTTTCGATCCATAATTGTTGAAGGATTATCTTCGCCTTAATGATTATAGGACTTAGAAGGGCTAATGGGTCGAAGAGCGACGACGAAAGTGATAAAATGGATCGTTTCGTATATTTTGAAAATGTTTTGCTTGGTTCGTAAGAAAAGATAAATTGGTCACGAACAGAGTTCCAAGATATCCCCAAAGTGCTGGTGAGACCTGACTCACTCAACTTTATCTTCGTGTTCTGTACAGCCTTGTCGATGTTGGGGTGGTTGCTATTCCATTTAGACAACTCTAACCCTGCTGACTTTAAAATCGATGTGACTTCTTCAAGTTTTTGAACCAACGTGTCCAGATTGTCGTCTCCTGTGATGAAATCGTCGACATAAAAATCTTCCTCCAGTGCACAGGACCCTAATTGCGATGATGTTCTGTGTTTGTCCGCTAAATATTTGAGACTCCTGTGATGAAATCGTCGACATAAAAATCTTCCTCCAGTGCACAGGACCCTAATTGCGATGATGTTCTGTGTTTGTCCGCTAAATATTTGAGACACCGGATAGCTAAAAACGGAGCAGAAGCAGTGCCATATGTTACAGTATTGAGTTCGTATGTTTGTATTGGCGCTGTTTCATCAGTCCTCCATAAGATGTACTGAAACTTGCGATGAGCAGGATGAACCAAGAATTGTCTGTACATCTTGACGATGTCGGCTGTTAACACAAACCTATGCAACCGAAAACGAAGGAGGATAGTGAACAATTCCGGCTGGATTGTTGGGCCTCCCATAAGGGTGTCGTTAAGCGAAATTTGTGAGGAGGTGTAGCAAGACGCATTAAACACCACCCGAAGTTTTGTCGATGAGCTTCCTGGCTTAATGACGCAATGGTGAGGTAAGTAATAGTGGGGTTCATTCAAATTCGGATCCTTGACAAGAGACATATGCCCTAATTCCTTGTATTCCTCAAGAAAGGTTGCATACTGTTGCTTCAAGGACGCGTTTTTCGAAAGCCTGCGCTCCATTGCCAAAAATCGCCGAAACGCTAAATTATATGAGACTCCTAAACAACTCGGATCCCGTTTGAACGGCAGTTTTACCATTAGGCGACCATTAGCTAATATCTCGAGGTTTTCGTTGAAGTTTGCCTCACACTCCTTTTGCTCTTCTGTCCATTTTGGTCTGTGTTCATGAAGTTCTTCCAACTCCCAAAACCTTTCTACATAACGATCCAATGAATCCTCACCCATAGTCAACAAACATTGGTTCCCATTACTACCCGACTGCGCCTTGTATCTGCCTGATACGATCCAGCCCAACGAAGTGTCCTGTAAGGAAGGAAGTCCATGGCCTAGTTTGATTTGACCCACCTTGAGCAACTCGAAAAAGGACTCGGCACCTAACAGCAAATCAATCGGCGATGACTTAAAGAAATGCTCGTCTGCTAACTCCAGATTTTTAGGTAAATTCCAATGCGCCACACTAACATTTGATTCTGGTTGATATCCAGTGATAGATGTGGTGACTAAAAATTCAAGTAACACTTCAAAGTTACTGTACCTCGAACGAATAGTGGTTTGGGTTTGAAAATTGATTTTCGTTTCAGCTACCCCTACTCCTATGATATCCACATTCTTTCGTGATTTTCGTAAATGAAGCGACCTGGCAAATGTATCGTTGATTAGGTTGACTTGCGAACCTGAGTCCAGCAACACCCTTCCCATTTGGAAACTTCCAGTGGAATCCATTACGAGAACTAACGCTGTCGCTAAGATCACCCGTGCTTCGGGTAAGTTCCCTTTCTCCAACGCAGCGTGAACAGCCGCCGAGATCGATGGTTCTTGACTCGTAGAATCATTTTCTTCTTGTTGTGGTCGATGTAAGAGACTATGATGCGATTGCTTACACAATTTACATCTGAAAGACGATGGACATTTCGAGACACTATGGCCCTTTGCCAAGCAATTCAAGCAAAGCCCGAGCCTTTTCAAATTCGTAAACCGCTGCATGACTGATATTTTACCAAAATTTTGACAACTTGAAATCGAGTGGTTACCATCTCCACAAAATAGACAAGATCGTTTAGTAACTGTGAGTGAACTCCTAGAGCGAGGAGCAGAACACGATGAACTGGCCTTGTTCAGCGTCCTTCGTCCATAGTCCGACCTTAGTTGATTACCATCACGAGTCTCGAGGTATTGGCATCGTTTACTAAGAACCGCTGAACAGTCTATCCAATGCGGAAGTTTTTTGTAGTCCTGGTGTTCGTCCCACTTTGACAGAGTTTCTGTGTCCACCTTGGACATGGCAATGTGTATAATCATCGCATTGCAAATGTTTTCAAACGATCCAATTGATTGAAGTGAGTTGAAAATTGCAGAAACATTATCTATCAGGGTTCGTAGATCTACAGCCGAAACTTTTGTAATGCTTGGCAATTCAAACAACTCAGAAATGTATTGGGCAAAGATAAGAGAGTCGTTATCATAGCGTTCTTTGAGCCTTGCAAGTGCCTTTTGATAATTGTCTTCCGACACTTGGACCGCTTTAACCGTGCTTAGAGCTTGATCGCTCAAGCATGAAAGCAAATGATTGAATTTTTGAATTTTAGTCAAACTTGGCTCATCATCCACCAGTTTAGTAAATGAGTTCATAAAATTTTTATAATCGGAGTATTTTCCATTGAACTTTGGCAGCTTAAGATTGGGCAAATTGCTATGTGGTAATGGTGGTACTCCAAAACTTGTTTCCATGCCAATACTTCTGCTGGGTGCTAAAAGCGATTGAATTTTGGTTTTTGCAGCAATATATAGATCTTCTAATTCTCCTCGGGTAGTGTCAGATGGTACTAACCGCTCAATTTGAGTTTGATATGCAAGAACTTGCTTGAAATAGGACTCTAATATGCCCAACCTACATTCTAATTCAGTTACTGATAAAGTGTCCGCTCTTGTTTCTATCAGATTCTTAATTCGGGTGATACTGCCCTTTGTGGATGAACGCATCTGCCTTAATTCCTCAATAGTAGGCTCATTTGCCATATTGGTAACGAGAGAAGATCGAAATCAGACAAGCAAAAAAATTAAAATGTTGTACTAGTGATTTACTTCACTGCAGTTCAAGATTGTATGTATAGTAATATGTCAACTCTGTTGTTGCAAAGCGAATGTGTCACTGCAAAAATATGTGTCCAACGGTGAAAAGATGAAAGCGACTCGATAGCAAATCCCAACGACGAAGACTGCCAGCAGAAGCTTTACCCGAATATATTGTCTATATCACAAAGTAATTGTGTCACGACACTTTAATATGTCCAGCGGCGAACGTATGGAATCCACAAAATAGTTAACTCCAACGGCGAAGTCGAACTGCGAAAGCTTTACTTCAATGCGTACGATCAAAAGAAAACAACGACGAAAAAGAAAACAAACTCTAATAAGCTTTGTGAGTATGGGCGAAATAAAGATCTATGCAGTGAAGGTAACAACAAGAAGCGAAGTAGAATGATTGTGGACCAGCTTCCACTATAAAGCTTTATTGATGTGTGCGATTGGGCGAACGAACTAGACAAGTGCAATGAAAGTTGATAAGCTTATGTCAACTATGATCGTGAGTGACTTTGCATGATCAAACATGTGGAACGTAAGCGATCGATTGAGTGGATTTTATGCTGGTTGCGACCCTAATCACGTCGACTATGTACCCCATAATTTGTGCGTAGTAAAGTCCCTTAACAAAAAATTACGTAGGTAGCTGCAGCAATATGTTCGTGATCGTTTATAATGATTTGGTAGTTGTTTTATATGTTAAATGTTTTCATGCACATCGCGATTCAGACGAAGGTGCGTTTGATCAATCTTGTATTGATTATACAGTCTTAATTTTTATTTTATTTTCAGCGCACATTCGACTGAAAACCGATTTAAGACATACCTGGGTGGGAGGTGATATACTTAACTCCCACGTTATTTCCTTGACGCTCTGCAGCCTGTTGTGCCTCCTGGGTATTTCTTTTTTAACTGCTTCTGGTGGGAGTTCAGGTTGCCTTCAATAAAACTATGCACTCGCGTAACCGATGGCGCGACGCGATTTATTTCGAAAGTTTTTTTTTTTTTTTTCTTAATTTGTATTGTTTTTTCACTCACTATGTATGCACGTGTCTACGCGGAACCGATTACCGAAACGCGATACACTTTAATGTCTTGTGTTTTTCGAATTTTTTAGAATTTTTTAATGTGTGGATAATCACTTTAACCACTTTGGGCGCCAAAATGAACGGTCAGACCATTTCCAGACCGTCAACCGGGGATCTCTATTAAGTCCCTTGTATCGAAGGATAGAACGATCCTGGCTGATGCGTTGAACGATTTTCAACGGTTGCTAATATTAGAGAAAGACCACGATTTCAGTGACGCATCGAGGTCGACAAAGGGATGGCTATTTAGCGAGCGAAACGACGACGACTAAAAAACTAGTGTTTCCCCTAAGGGGTTTGAATACAATTGTTGAAAGCTTTATTTTGGCAAGGGTATTTATACAAATTCTTGAGAGAGGTAACGTTAAATTCAAATATTTAAAGTTTAAGGCGAATTCAAAAAATACATTAATTATGGCGGATGGTCTAAAAGAAGCGCCAGATTTGAATATTGAATGAAGAGATAAGTTTACATGTTACTTGTATAATATATTTATATAGTACAATAGTGAAATGAGCTTAACATAGATGATGATAACGATGTGATGATGATGACGATGTGATGATGATGACGATGTGATGATGATGACGATGTGATGAAGCTGATATAAATGATGATTCTTTAGTTGGTGAGATCCAACACCATATGTTCCGATTCAGCAAAAAGTCCTCAAATTCGGTAGATGTGAAACACGTACCCCTGTCGGTAATAACTCTTCTAGGCCGGCTATAATATTGAAAGTATTTTCCTAGTGCCGCCACCACTTCTTTCGTACTTGTGGATTTCGTCGGGTACAAAACTTAACAAACTTCGTAAAAGCGTCTACTATGACCAAAATATGCTTCCTTTTTTAATTTATCGACGGCAACGGACCGAAATGGTTCAAGTGAATAGTGGTACTGGCTTCTTGGGGATATTAAACAGACTCCCTTCATTGGAACGAACAGGGGCGGCGTACATGAGGCACTTGAGGCAATTTTGAATGAACCTCTCGACCTTTCTTCGCATACTTGGGAAAAAATAAAAACTGGCGATTTTATCGTAAGACTTATCAACTGCCTGATGTCCGTATTTTTCGTGAATTAACCGCATGACATTATCCTCCATTTCATTCGGGACATATAGGACTTTACGGCCGTCGTTCCTTACTTTAAACACAAGCCCATCCGTCAGCTCAAAATTTGCAATCTCTTCAACCTCCATACGATCCCGCAAAGCCTTAACTACGTCGTCCCGTCCTTGGGTGACCTGGATTTGAAAATCAACATCCCAAACGGAAGCAATCGGACATCGGCTCAGAGCTTCTACGTGCCCCATGGAGGCACCACTACGATGCTGAATCTTATAATTGTAATTTTCAAGCTCTAAAGCCCAACGGGCAATCCGTTAATTAACTTGCTTATTTTCTAACGTCATTGTCAAAGAGCTGCAGTCGGTTATAATCTTGAAAGGTATCCCTTCTAAATAAACGCGGAAACGTCTTAATGCATAAATGATAGCGAGCGTCTCAAGCACAAAACTGTGATACCTAGATTCGGCATCAGAGGCAGTTTTCGAAAAATATGATATCGGATGGAGCTTCCCGTCGTTTTGCCTTTGCAGCAGGACAGCTCCAAACCCGACTGAACTGGCGTCGCAGTGTAATTCTGTCTCTTTCGCAGGATTGTAAATAGCCAGCACAGGGGCCTCAACCAGTCTCGATTTAAGTTCTATAAATGCATTACGGCATTGTTCGTCAAAGTAAAATCGGCATTTCTTTTTAATAAATTTTGCAACGGCTTTGCAATTCGGGAAAACGAGGGCACAAATCGCCTAAAGTATGAAAACAACCCGAGACACGAGTGCAGTTGCTTCTGGTTCGTCGGGACTGGATATCTTTTTATAGCGGCAATATGAGATTCACTCGGGGCAATCCCCCGCGGCTTAACGGCATATCCTAGGTACTCTAACCCTGTATAGCAAAACTTACACTTGTCAAGATTTAACTTAAGGTTTCGTTGCGTAAGTCGTCTCAGCACAGTTCGTAATAAAAGCAAGTGTTCATCAAAATCGGCAGTAGCAATCAATATGTCGTCCATATAGGCGAAAATACCATTAATGAACCGCTGGAATACAGCCGGTGCATTCTTTAATCCAATTGGCATTCTTAAATACTCCCACATCCCATTAGGGGCCACAAACGCAGTGAGAGGTATGGATTCCTCAGAAACCCTAACTTGGTGAAATCCGCTCTTCAAGTCTAGCAGTGAAAAGTATTTCTTTCCCTCAAGGCATTCTATACAATCCTCAATAAGCGGCAAAGGCTGGTTATCTCGGACAGTCTTTTTATTCAGGCCTCTATAGTCGACACACATTCGGGTCCCTCCATTTTTCTTTTTTACCAACACGATAGCGGAAGCATAAGGGGAGCTACTTGGCCTAACTATTCCGTCTTTTTATAACTGATCAACTATTGACTGAACCTTCGCACGCTCAAAATGAGAGAGTCGTCGAGGAGCACAGTGAAACGGGATGTCGTCTACTAAATGAATTTTCATTTCATAATCTAACGGCTCTATCTTCACGTTTCTCGGCAAAATATAAGAATCTATAATCAAATCATTTAGTCTGGCACGGCAAGATTTATCTAACTTAAGATCAATATTCAGCTCAATTTTATTAGTGGCAATATCAATATTAAATATATCCGGCAACGAATTAGATTCATTATTAACCCAAGTTGACCCAGCTTCCACGGCGGATTTCGTCATTTTACATACATTACTAGCGGCAAGTAAATGGTCATTTTTCAAAAGGCTGTATCTATTGAGAACCGTATAGGATTCATCTGGCGGGGCACAAAATTCACTGTTTCTATTTAGGGCAAGCAATTTTTCTTTGCGATATTTCAACTTTACTCTAGTTAAATGAATGTTAAAAGCTTTTAAGAAGTTTCGTCCCAAAATTAACGGCATTAACATGCCTCGTCAGGCAAAACAACAATTCGAATTAAATTTTCTTTATTGTCAAACTTTACCGGGCATATAATTTCGCCTAAAACTTTTATAATATGTCCGCCTATCCCGCGATATGACGATTTGGCTTTCTTCGGCACTCTCGGCAAACTAATCGGCACGCACGACGTTTTCATAAAGCTAATCGGCCTGCCCGTATCAAAAAGAGAAAGAAAGTCAGTGAATTCAGCGCCCCCTAAGAGACCAGTCCTAAAAGCAACACTCACCCAATTTACGGCACCAATTTCGTCTTGCTCATCCTCGTCAGCGTCATCTGGTGTATGTACGGCAGCAGCAGCAACTCGTTTCTCGGCGTTAACGGCAGCAGCTCTAGACAGCAACTTCTTGGGGTTCGGGCACCACCGGTGGTCATGTCCCATTTTCCAGCACCGACAGCAGGACCCGTCCGGGCGCAGCGGATGTGGGCAATGCGGCTTGATATGGCCTATTTGTGAACAGTTAAAGCACAACGGTTCCTTCTTTTCGGCATTCCCCTTTGGTGTAGCGGCAAGCTTCATCGTAACGGCAGGTTTTCCGACAACGGCATTGTGGTTGCGACTTACAGCGCTCTGGCAAAGGTATCGTTGTTGGTACCGGTTTATAAGGCGCTTTAGCTCCTCGATGGTACGAGCTCCCAGCAGCAAATTAACATTCGGCACTTCTCTCATTCCGTCGACGATGAAATCTATCGTCTCGAGCTCGCTAATGTCGGAACGCTTGGCAACTGCTTGGATGGTGAGAATATAGCAGTGTAATGATTCCTCCTGCTTCTTCCATCGTCGGCGGTTCAGCATTCCGTATACATCTTGGCGAGAAACGGCAACTTCAAACTTCTTTGGTGAGTGCAGTCTTCAGTTCGCTATAGCTAAGGGCGACAGTTGATGAGAGAAATACTCTCGTGGTCTCAACAAGCGAACGGCGCAGGCTCAGCAGCTTAAAGCGATCGTCTGCCTTGATCATGGCCATAACCTCCTCAAAGTCACGGAGGAAGTGCTGCACAGAATTGCCTAGGTCGTTCCCCGTGAATCTCGGCAGCGCATGTTCGATGTCACTAAAATCCGTCCGGCATTGGCTGGTTGACGGCACGTTCCCCTCCAGTTCACGGATTTGTTTCCGAAGTTTCAGGATCTCCACGCGTTTCTGGAGGTTGCTAAGTTCCTCGTCTAGAGCGGCACCTTGCAACTCGTCAACATTTACGGCGTTTTCAGCACTATCGTCGTAGTCGGCACTATCGGCATTGTCGGCATCAGGAACAGCATCAGCGGCAACGTCTATCTCCAACTCATCGTCAACTTCCCTCCTAGTTCGTCGTGTCGCACGTGACATTTTTCTCGAAAGAGGAAATTAGACCTTATTTTCTTTATTTGTGGCAGAAATTATTTTAGCAAACGTTGGCCAGTTTTGTTCTGACTCCACATCTGAGTTTTAAACCTAGAATTTGTCGCAAAGCAATACCGATGACTCTGGATAATTTTCCTTATCTTTATTTTTCGTCTTCTGCGTACACTCGTCGCTGTCGGTTTTTACAATTCAAGTGACAGAAAAAGTGGGATTCTCCCTGAAGTTGGTTGCAGTGAGTGTAGCAGTTCTTCTTAAACTTAAACTGGTTACATTTTATAGAACGGAGATGGAGTTCGTCAAAGGCATATGTTCAGTGACAAATAAAAAAATGAATGAAAACACAATGCTTACAATACAAATAATAACGAATTCTCCATCCATCCACTAAGTCATCCAGTCTTCGAAACTGCGGCGTCATCGCCATAGGTTTAGGATGCCTAATTCTGTGTGAAGAAAAATGAACGAAAGTAAATTTTTCTTTCGTTCATCTTTTTACCATTATGGTGGATTTACACCATCACGCACGCGCATTTTTGCAACAAAACCGAAAAGAGAGATCCGTTTATCCGCAGTCAATGCTAATAAGGTGTAAGAGTGAGATCACTTACTTTAACTTGCTATAACATTATTATGGAGATTTGACAGATCACATGTAAACAAACAAATTTATTTTCATCGGTTTTGTTGTAGTAGAACTAAAAAATAAATAAAAACATGGATCTCGTAAAGGCTGCCGTATTAATAGTGTTTTCCATCTTGAGTAGGTACAATCGGCGATGTGAAGCAGAGAAATGTCAAAAATGTATTATAGCGATTAAAACATATGATAGCAGCGCCCATTTTGTTTTATAGGAAATCGAAATTTCGTAAGCCATCGCTATAAAAATATCAACATGCATAGCTTTCCCATAATTCCTACCACGTAAACAAGATGGCCGACGTGAATACGTGTCACGTTTTTTTGCATGTTAGGTAATGCTGTCCCTTTCAGTCACACGGATATTTAGTATTTAGCATCCCTTTAATCTTACATGTTAGGAATGTGTGACCGTGTAAATCCACCATTAGGTCCGTTCGCGAACTAATATGCAAACGTAAATTTATATAAACTTTCGTGTAAAACTACACAAACGCGTTCGCGTACTGAGAAAATGGTAAAAAGATGAACGAAAGAAAAATGTACTTTCGTTCATTTTTCTCCACACAGAATTTCGGCTGGTAAGAAAATGAAAACTGTCAAATGATAAAATCCTATGAGTTTTCCAGCAAAAAAAAACAGCTGTTGCTTCTTTTCAAGCCAAACTAAGACGTTTTTCAACTTTTTACACAAAAGCGTTCGCGTACTTTTCTTAGAAATGAGAGGATTCTCTCACGATTTTGGAGATCTGACACTTTTAATTTTTCTACACATAAAGTACGCAAACGGACCTATTTTTTCAGTACGCGAACGCGTTTGTGTAGTTTTGCACGAAAGTTTAAATAAATTTACGTTTGCATATTAGTTCGCGAACGAACCTAGAATTTTCCAATTTTCGATCCATAATATCCAGAATGGAATGAATGAGCACACAGAACCGGACCAAATAGAATGACAACCATAATGTTCATAACCAGCGTTGCCACATAAATCAAGAGCAAGTACAAAATTTAGTACTAACAATTAATATTTTTGTCTGTTGCTCTATAAAAGCATTAGCCAAAAAAAAAAAAAACAGATTGTTTAGTTCGCAAAAATAATAATAATAACGATTTCTTGGTAATAAAAAATTACACTAAGCGTTTTCTAAGGGGAAGTCTTGCAACCGTATTATGATTTCAATTATTGATAAACTATAAACTTTATCAATCTATCGACATTTTAGAACTTTGAGTGTCGATTGTCAAATTATACATCTATTTTGAACACTGACAACCAAACTGCGATGGAGCACTTCGCGAGGAAATGTCTTCCTGAAATGTCGAATCATTTTATTAAACTTAAAAAGAATGAAGCATACGATTTCAGTAAATTGAAAAAATTGTACCGGAAATTCATGTTGAATATCATTGTGATTGTTAATAAATTGTTTATTTAAGTGAAAACAGAAGCTTTTGAAAAGCAAAAAAGTATCAAATTATAGATAAAAAACCTGAGAAAGTATTTTAAAGCCAAAAAAAAATAAAAACAGTGAACAATTGTACAGCTCTTGATGCAGCCATTAACAAACATTTTTACTCTTTTTCTTACAATTTTGTTATTCATTAATTGCTGTTGTTCGTTTGTATTAATTAGTATAAACGGTTTGTATAGAAAACTCAACTTAATTTATTAAAAATATTTTTTTGCCATAGCAACGCGATTCTCACGGTTTCACTTTTTTTGTTACACAATCACTCTATTGTTAACTTTTTAGTACTCAACAATTTTTCATTCTGCTGCAAGTTTTTTTTTCATTTACGTCTTTTCGACTTATGGTGGATTTACACCATCACGCACGCGCATTTTTGCAACAAAACCTAAAAGAGAGATCCGTTTATCCGCAGTCAATGCTAATAAGGTGTAAGAGTGAGATCACTTACTTTAACTTGCTATAACATTATTATGGAGATTTGACAGATCATGTAAACAAACAAATTTATTTTCATCGGTTTTGTTGTAGTAGAATTAAAAAATAAATAAAAACATGGAACTCGTAAAGGCTGCCGTATTAATAGTGTTTTCCATCTTGAGTAGGTACAATCGGCGATGTGAAGCAGAGAAATGTCAAAAATGTATTATGGCGATTAAAACATATGAAAGCAGCGCCCATTTTGTTTTATAGGAAATCGAAATTTCGTAAGCCATCGCTATAAAAATATCAACATGCATAGCTTTCTCATAATTCCTACCACGTAAACAAGATGGCCGACGTGAATACGTGTCACGTTTTTTTGCATGTTAGGTAATGCTGTCCCTTTCAGTCACACGGATATTTAGTATTTAGCATCCCTTTAATCTTACATGTTAGGAATGTGTGACCGTGTAAATCCACCATTATGTCGCTTAAAAAGTAAGAGAACTGTTTCTATTAATTCACAATGTGCATGATTTATGAAATATTTGGACATATTTTAAATTTAACTTTTTAATGGTTTAACTATTGATATATTTTTTTTTTAACGAAATTTTATTCCATTACCACAGATATTCAAAAAAAAAAAATTCTTTATACATACTCCACTTGTTTCACTAACATATTTTCAGTTAAATCCAGGTATTCCTGTACTATACAAAATATTTTCTATGTAGAATTTAGATACGTCTGCTAAAAAATTAAGTTTTTGGGCTATGACGGTATTGTAGAAGATAAATTATAGTATACCTGAATCGGTTTCAACAGGTTTTCGAAGTCGAGTTCACACATCCCTAATTTGCACATCGAATTTGAACGTTCCCCTTGTCAAATTCACAGTAGAAAACAAATAATTTATTGCATTATTTTTATTTACATCTTGAACAATATGAGTAATAATATATTGAAAAAAATTAATAACATCGATTTTGGAGACTTGTGCCTTATTGAAAAAGATTTGAGTTTTTCTGAAAAGGTAAAAGAGATATTTTTATTTAATGGAATGCATTTAATTCATTTGGTGACCTACATATTTTTGCAAGTAAATTATAAAATGGGTTATTAATGCAATGTTTTCTATTAAATGTAATTTCCCCTAAACAACCTGTGCATTCCTGGAATATGATTGCAGTGGTATTCTTGATAGTAGGGTTGAAGTTTCTTCATCTCCGGTGACGGTGAGATGGCTGAGTTACCCCGCCACTTCAACCACCCTATGCTCACGCGATGCTAAATATCGCCATCACGGCATGCCCAGATATTTAACCTTTTCGCACTTCCATTTATATTAATGTCTCGAATAGGTCCAAGTGGAACGGAAAACGGGCAGCACACGTATTCTGTTTTTTGTGGACTAATTCAATACCCATTCCCCTCCAAAAATTCCACCCATACTTCAAGTGCTCGTTGCAGGAACGTTTAATTCTCGCTAATGGTGGCTCCATCGTCAGCAAAGAATAACTGATGCACTTAGGGGTCCGTCACTTTTCCTTAAAGCAGCTAATCAAGAACTGTTATATATATCAACGGACTTAAGACGCTTCCCTGTTGTACACTAACTTTCATTGCGAACTCATTGGTGACGACAACGGGGCATCTAACTCTTGTCTTTACTTCCTCATACTTGTCCATGATCATCTGTACGTAGGTCCTTGGTTGTCTGATCCTTTGGCATCAAAGGGCTTTTTCAAAATGAACCAACCAGGTTTCCGCATTCGGTTTCGGAAAAGTTTCCCTAAACTGGTTAGGCATTGGATCGCCTCTCATCAGTTTGGAGATGAGAATCATGAGCCATTTAGACCTGATGTCTCCCATTTTGTTCCAAAACTCTGAGGGTATCTCGTCCGGCCCAACTGCTTTTCTTACTTCTTTGACAGTAATGTTGTGTAGCTCTCCATTGTTAGGAACGGCTCTCGGAAAATATATCCGAGGAAATTGTTGCTGGTTTTTCGGAGTTCGTGGACAGCCTGGTTTCTATCAGCAGCCGAAGAAGAAATGTTTTCTAACTCCGATACAGTCCACACACTTTGCTCGAATTTGAGCGCACTTTGTCTTTGCGAGCCTCTTGCAAAGTCCTTATTCCAATTCGAGGCGAGCTTTTTCATCTCCATTATTAGTCGAATACTTTGACCAAGCTTTGAATGCCACTTTCTTGTCACTGAGCTCTGATTTAGCTTCATCTAACAAACAACATGTTTTCTTTGCCGTGTTGATAGTATCCTTTTGAACCCCATTGCAGTGATTTGGTTTTATCCAAGCAAGGTCGTTGTAGGGTATTCTACATATTTTCGTTAATGATGTGCTGGAGATTATTTAGCATATTTGCAGTAATTGCTCCGCCTTTCTCTTTGTCCAAATTGTACCATTTGATTCTCACAGATACTTGTTTGTTTAGTTCAGGTGGAGGTGGTGTTGCTGGGCGATTGCCTTTCCTAGGAACACTTTGCAATCTTTAACCCGAGGCTTCATAAAACGTGTTACAAAACGGTAATCAATCTGAGTTTCATTTCCGCCGCTGCTGTGAATGACCAGGTGCCGGCTTTGTTTTACGAACATGGTATTTAGAACGATAAGACCATATGACTTGCACATGCTTAGGATATCTTCACCCGGAGAGTTACTGGTGCCGTATCCCAGTCCACCATGGCAGTCTTCATAGTCTTCGTTTGCCTTCCCGATCAAATCGCCGTCAACAAACAAAAGTTCTTCGGGGATGTTCTTGATGAGGTTGTGAAAATCTAGCCTGAATGCATGTTTTTCCTCGCTTCGTGGTTTCAATCAGACTCAATCGTAAACCGGTAGTTCCAATCGAAACTCGCTGAATCGTACTCTCAGCACTTCCCGGCTGTTTACCTCTTGTGCCAATTACAAATGCTAAACAGTATTGCTGCGTGAGCTTTATGCAAAGCGCTTTATTCCTAGCCTGTTTCGTCCCGTAGTAGAACATATTGAAAGCTTTTGTCCTAACACCCAAGAAACGCGTCCGATTTCCGGTGTTTCGCCATTTCGTTTTTCAACTCGCCTTCTAACATTCATCTCTTCAAACTTCCGACGTTCCCACTCGCAACCCTTCGGCATCGCCTAAGCTTAAGCAATACTTTACTATCCCCCTGAAACTGAATAGCTCTGACCCGAGCATTTCTGCTCGTCCCGGGATTAGTACCATGATAAATGCTTGGTGGGGTAGTACGTTTTCTATTAGCGTACATTTCCAAAGTGCTTTAATTTACACGTTGAAAAAAATCCCCACAGGCTACAGCATTTGCTGTGCTTGCACGGGGGCCCATTGGTCCATTGTGATCCCTTTTTGTTTATCGTGGTAAAAACTTCACTTACAATAAAAACACTTACCATGCTTCGTTTAAATTTTTCTTGCTGGTTGGCCTATTGGAACCAACCTGTTTTCTTGACAAACCTGATTATGTCCGTCAGTGGTACCTGCGCTACGTCCTCTAAGTCTTCGAAAAATCTGTTACCCAGATAACGAAGTCGAGATGTCTGGAGGTTTGGACACTCGCAGAGCAGGTGTTTGATGGTCTCGGTTTCTTCTGTATCCTGACAGCTCCTGCAGTAGTCTGGTGAGCTAATGCCCAGCCTGTTTGCCATTACTCCTATGGTGCAGTGGCCGGTCAGTACGCCGGTTAGGATACGTATTTCTTGTTTATTCATTCCCAGAATGTGCTTTCTTCTTTTCTCGTCGATTCTTGGCCATAGGCTGCGAGATATAACACAGTCGTTCCTTTGGGACCAGGTAGTGTTAATTTGTTCCCTCAGTTTTTGGTCAATGTTTCTTTTTGCTGCACTAATTGGGATGTCTATTGACGTAATGGCGTCCATTGCGTCAAGTTCTGACCCTGTTCTTGCTAGCTCGTGTGCCTTTTCATTCCCCACGATGTCGCTATGACCGGGGACCCAGCAGAGGGTGATCCTGTGTCGTTCGCCTATTTCGTTAAGGGATTTTAGGCAGTTCCTGACTGTTTTTGACTTTATGGTTTCGCTGTCTAGTGCTTTGATCGCCGCCTGACTGTCTACGAAGATTGTAATCTTGGAAGGATCCAGATTCTTCGCGGAGATTGTTTCTGCTGCCTTGTCTATGGCGACTATTTCGGCTTGAAAGACGCTGCATTCGTTGGGGAGTCTGTACGAGTCCTTTATGTCTAGGGGCTCGCAGAAAACTCCTGCTCCTGTACCTACATCCATTTTTGACCCGTCCGTATAGATATGGATTTCTTGTGCGCTGGCGTGCGCGTTCCAGTTCTCTCGTTGGGGTATATATGTAGAGTAGTTTTTCTCGAAGTTTCGATTGGGGATTATGTAGTCCGTTTTCCTGGATAGATCGATACCCAAGTAATTGTGAATTATGGAGCCGTGCCCATAGGAGCTGTGTCTCCACATGTTAGCCTCCTTAAGGCGGAGGGCTCCTTTGACTGCCATGCTGCGAATGTATTCACCAAGGGGGGGAAGGTTTAAAATGACTTCCAGCCCGGCTTGAGGTGTTGATCTCATTGCTCCTGTTGTGCCGATACATGCCAGTCTCTGTACCTTAGAGAGGTTATGGAGATAGGTAGTCCTTTCTGTTGCCTTCCACCAAACAATAGACCCGTATGTAAGTATGGGTCGTATGATCGCTGTATACATCCAATGGGTTATGTAAGGGTGCATACCCCAACGTTTACCAAAGGTCTTTTTGCATGCGTAGAAGGCGCATAGTGCTTTTTTTTATCGTTCCTCTGTGTTACGTTTCCAAGTAAGCTGAGAGTCTAGGATGATGCCCAGATACTTTGCTTCCGGGGAAAGTTTCAGACGAATTTCGTTTATCTTCGGCATATCGAAATTCTCGATTTTTCTTTTCCTAGTGAACAGAACACATTCGGTTTTGATTGGATTAACTCCAAGGCCGTTCGGTCTCGCCCACGAGGATAATTCTTTTAGGGCAGATTCCATGAGTTCACTGATAGTGGGAAGATACTTTCCACTTATTAGAATTACAATATCGTCTGCGTATGCTACTATTTTCGTCTTTTTGACCTTTAGAGTCGTGAGGATTTTGTTGACCACTGGAAGCCACAGGAGGGGAGATATGACGCCTCCCTGTGGGGTGCCCCTGGTCACTGTTTTCCTTATGGTACTCTCTCCGATCTCTGAGTTAATTACTCTGCTGTTAAGCATTTCGTAAACCCAGTTCGTTATTTCTATTTTCGCTCCTAAGTCTACGAGCGCTGTTTTTATGGCCGCTGTTTTGACATTGTTGAAAGCTCCCTCAATGTCTAAAAATGCTGCCATGGTGAATTCTTTATGGTGTAATCCTTTTTCTATAATTGACACAACTTCGTGCAGGGCTGTTTCCACGCCACGTATAGCCTAATGGGATCAAGTGATTCTTATTTGGGTTGGAGTAAAAACCCAGAGAAAAGTGTAAAATGTAATAAAGTGGTAATAAAGTGTAAAGTGATACTAATACGTATCTTTTTCTTTGGGCAACATTCTGATTTCGTTCACAAACTGAGCTAATGAGTTGAGCTAACGAGTTGAGCTAATGAATTGAGCTATGATTTCAAAATGCATTTCAAACACTGAGAGGTAGTTTTCCTGGTGGCAAAAATCTGCGAACTAACAACAGTGGTATTGTAGCAATCAAAGTGAGTTTACAAATTTTAAAACATGTCGTACGAGAAAACAGAAAGGCGCTTGAACACGATGATCCAAGAATTAATGTCGGATGAAGAAACAGGAGAAGCGTATACATTTGAAGGAGATGGCTCATCAGACGAATACCAACCGGATTCCCAAAGTTCCAATTCCGACTCCGAATCGGATTATGAACCTCCAGCAAGAAAAGTCAGACAACAACTATCTGATTCAGTGCCATCAACTTCTCGATCTGCCTTATCAATAGATCAGCTTCAAGAACCAGTGTCACCAGAGTCTGAAGACAGTATCCAAGTCCTCAATACTGTGGATGAAATAATAGACGAAGTAGTCGGAAACGTAGACTATAGTGATATTGAGAACGATGACGATGCTGAAGAGGTGCGCAACCCGACCGCCGATTTCAAGTGGCAAACAGCAACCGGGCAGCATCTAAAGGACATACCGTTTAGTGAACCAACGCATGGTTTCAATGTTCAACTTTATGAGCATTATAAGAAGTCCCCTATGAATTCTACAAAATGTTTGTATCAGATTCCATCATACAATTTGTTTAGGTGGACAAAATATTAAAGACACGAACTACGAGAGAGTGGTTATAATATGAGCTTTATTGACATTGATGTTGTCTTAAACATAGTGATACAACGACTGCCTGCTGCAGTCAGATCTCAAAGAATCTAGACCAAAGTGTTATACTCTTATACTAATCATTATGTACAATTCAACGTGTATGGTATGTGTTAAATATAATTGTGTAAGTATATAATAGGCTGGCTCACAAGTATTAACCCTACATCTCCCCCTTTAAATATCATAACAATTCTATTCTAGGTAGTAAAATAATTCAGTGGCAAGTAGTAGATAATACTAATAATAATATTTTTTTTTTTTTTTTTTTTTTTTATAGGTAATTCCACTTTAGTAATACAAATGAAAAATTAGAATTGTAACACTTACTTCAATTAGAAACAATATTCTGAGTACGGCTTCGAGTATTGTGAACTTTTCTTTCAGATCCTTCAACTGTACTATTTGTTTTTGTTTTGTGAGGAAATCTTTTTCGTATGTGTCTGGAATTTCTTCTATATGTTCCTCGCCGTTCAAGTTGAACTAGGTAGGATCTTGGTTCTGGTAATTTAGATATTATTATTCCCGGAAGCCATTTTTTGTCTAAAGATTGCATCCAAATATGATCACCGGCGTTAAATTCTTTTTTATAAGTTGCATTCTGATTATAATATGCCTTTGTTTTTTGCTTAGACTTACAAATGTTGAGCTGGAGGTTTCTGGAAGTTTAGGTTTCAAAATTTTATCATGCGAAGGTATTCTTGTTCGCAACGTTCTGTTATACAACAATTGTGCCGGTGAATATCCAATGCTTGGAAGTGGTGTATTTCTATACTCTAGTAGTAGTAAAAATAAATCTGTTTTAGCAGCATGGCTCTTGCGGAGTAAATCTTTACTAATACCAACAAACTTCTCAGCCAAACCGTTTGATTTAGGATGGTACGGGCTACTAAAAATGAATTTTGTACCAATTTCTTTAGCAAAAGAAATACATTCCATGCAGTTAAATGGGTTATTATCAGATATGATAATTTTAGGAATTCCATGACAGGAAAATGTGTTTTTCAGGTTTTTTATAATTTCATTTGCTGATTTATTTTTGATTGGTAGCAACTCCAACCACTTAGAGAAATAGTCAACAATGACTAAGTAATAGCAATTTGAATATTCTAACAAGTCTAAACCTATTTTTAGAAAAGGTGTGCTTGGTACATCATGCAGAATAATTGGTTCCTTCTTTTGAGAATTCCTAAATGACTGGCATACCAAACACCGATTAATTAAATTTTCGATTTGTATGTTCATATTTTTCCAAAATAATAAATCTTTTGCCCTTAATTTAGTTTTGTTTATTCCTAAATGACCGTCATGTAATATCTGCATATATTCCTGTTGCAATGATTTTGGGACTACTATCCTATTCATATAAAATATAATGTCATCCTCAATGAATAATTCATGCTGCATGCGATAATAAAACTTTAAATTGCTTTCGACCTTGCTAATATCTTTGGGCCAACCATGCAAAATTTGTCTTTTAAGTTCTTTCAACTCATGGTCTTTTTGCGTTTCATGTTGAAGCTGAGATTTTCTGTCATCGCTTATATTTATTGAATGAATGACTTCATCAAAATCATCCTCGCTGTTCATTTTGGTGACTTCTAGAAAAGAGCGAGAAAGTAAATCTGCTACATGCAAATGCTTTCCAGGGACATATACAACCTCAAGTCTGTACTTCATTAGCTTGAGTTTCATCCTCTGTAACCTCGTGCAATAAACCTTGTCAAGATCTTTGGCGCATATAGTTACCAAAGGTTTGTGATCAGTTTGCACTGTTACCGGCCTCCCATAAATATAATTATGGAACTTGGTACATGCAAACGTAATTGCTAAGAGTTCTTTTTCTATTTGGGCATATCCCTGTTCAGTGTCTGTAAGAGCTCTAGAAGCAAAACTCACTGGAGCCTCTGACTGCATAAGACAGCAGCCGAGTCCACTTTTTGATGCATCGCATTGTAAAGTTATTTTTTCTTTTTCATCGAAAAGTTTTAGTATGGGAACATTGGTTATTAATTTTTTAATATGAATAAATGTATCATTGTGTGAATCTAACCAAATAAAGTCTTTATCTTTTTTAAGTAAACCTCTCAGATTTTGCGAAATTGTGGATAAATTTGGAAGAAAACTTCGGAGATAGTTAATCAAGCCTAGGAACCTTTGCAATTCTTTTTTATTCGAAGGGGGTTTCATTGCCAGAATAGCTTCGATTCTATCCGGATCTGGGCTCATACCAGCCTCTGAAAAAATATGACCCAAGTACTTCACTGAAACTAGATTATGTTGGAATTTATCCGGATTAAATTTAACTCCGATATGCCGAGCCCTATCGAAAACCTTTTTTAGATTTTCGTCATGCTCCTGCTGATTTCTTCCAAATACGATTAAATCGTCTAAATAAACGCATGCACCAGGAAGCTGTCCAAAATATTGATAAGTATAGCGTTGAAAAATTTCCGGCGCCACACAAATACCAAAGGGTAACCTACAAAATTTAAAACAACCGAATGGGCTGCTAAAGGTGCACAAATCACTCGAATTTTCATGCAATTCAACCTGCCAGAACCCATTTTTTAGATCCAAAACCGAAAAAAATTTCATTCCACAGAGCTTATCCTTTATATCTTCCAGCTTCGGTATCAAAAAATGTTCTGGCCGTAAGGCCTTATTGAGATCTCTTGGATCCAAACATAATCTTATTTCCTTATTTCTTTTTTCCACTATTATTAAATTATTCACCCAGTTCTTTGGCGTTTCTACCCTCTTAATAATACCTTCCATTTCTAGTTTCTGTAAAGCAATCTTAACCGGTTCCTGTAAGGAAGATGGAATTCTTCTCGGTGCTTTAATCGTGGGCTCAATTGAGGAACTTACTTGAAGGGCACATTTTTGGGGAAACTTTCCAATCCCTGTAAAAATGTCTTTATTTTCAGTAATTAATGATTGCTTACTATTTTTTACCAAATTTATTCTTTTAATCAAATGCATGTCAATGCAGCTTTTCAAGCCTAGCAAAGGCGTTGTATCTTCTTGAACTACATAGAATTCCACATCATAATCCCTATTTTTTACCTTGCAATTGAGTGTAACAGAACCAAGCGGGTACAGTTTTTTACCACCATACGCTTCCAAAATACCTTTTTTATCATCATTAACTTCAGCCCCGGTATCAAGTTTGAATGTTATTTCAATATTTTCTACTTTAATAGTTTCACTCCAATATGACTTATGCTTGTCTGTTAAAGAATATACGAAAAAGTTTTCCTCACCTGAACTTGCCTCATCTGTTTCAGGTGATTTCTTTTCTGGAAACTCAGTAAATTAAATGTCTGCGATTTTTTGTTTAGTTTTACATGCAATTGCGAAATGATCGGCCTTTCTACATTTAGTGCAAAATTTGCCTTGGGCTGGACAATGTCCCGGTTCATGACATGAATAACACCGTTCACAACACTCTCCCCGATACTCATGATACCCCGAAGCTGCCTGTTTTGGGTTAGAGAAATTTGAATAATCGTTAGAAAATTTAGTTTTGTAATGGCTGTTATAATTTTTGTTCTTATGTAATTGATAACCTTTGTTAAAATGTAGTGCATTGTTAGTATTTCTAAAATATTTGTGGTTAGTATTAAGATGTTTGAAGTTTTCTGATACAGCATCAACTGTGAAGTTCCCGTTTGATGATGACTCTGCAGGTTTTCTGTTCTGTACGTCTTCCAGTCTTGATTTATCCAGTTCAAACAAACGGCATTTTTTTATTGCTTCATCCAGGCTTATGTTTCCCACTCCTAACAGTTTCTCCTGACAGGTTTTTGATTTTATTCCAAAAATGATGCGGTCACGAATAGCTTTTGATATCTCGTGTGAAGAAAATTCGCACGAAGCTGCTAGATGTTGTATATCAGTCAGGAAATGATCGAAGCTTTCATCCTCTCTTTGAGTGCGGCAATAGAATTTATATCTCTCATAGACCTCATCTTTTTTCGGGTTGCAATATGTCTCAAATTCCTTTAGAATGTCTTTCAGCGTGGCATTTTCTTCTTTGCTGATGGTAAAGGTATTGTACACTTCTAGCAAGTCTTCACCAATTATATTGAGCAGCATTGCTATTTTCACCTTTTCTTCCTTTTTGTTGCTTTCGGAGGCCAGCATAAAAATTTCAAACCTTTGTTTGAACTTCTTAAAATTTTCGGACATATTTCCATCCATTATTAATGGAGCAGGTTGTTTGAACTCCATTTTCCACAATCGTTGATCAACGGAACTAGGGTCCCAAGAGGAATTATTTAAGAAATTACTTTTTGACAAAGAAATAACTGTAATATTTATATCGACTTTTATATTCTCACACTCAATATCACTTAGTTCTGATTCTGAGCTTAATTTTACCACTCTTTCACTATTTGACGCACTGCCCACATTAATATTTTTACTTTGGGAACGTGTTTTTACCATTATTTTTCATGATTTTTGTTCGCTTTCGGCTGCGCCATGTTTAGGTGGACAAAATATTAAAGACACGAACTACGAGAGAGTGGTTATAATATGAGCTTTATTGACATTGATGTTGTCTTAAACATAGTGATACAACGACTGCCTGCTGCAGTCAGATCTCAAAGAATCTAGACCAAAGTGTTATACTCTTATACTAATCATTATGTACAATTCAACGTGTATGGTATGTGTTAAATATAATTGTGTAAGTATATAATAGGCTGGCTCACAAGTATTAACCCTACACAATTTATTGTAAGTATTTTTCGAAAAGTGACTAACTGCATTTCTGAATAAACTATGAAGCAATAACTATAATTTTGTTTAGGTGGATGAAACTAATCGGTATGCTGAACAATGTATTCAACAAAGCGCCCGTTCAAAAGCACGGATGTTGAAGTCGACACCAACGAACTCCAAGGAAATTGAACAGCTTCTGGGTATCGTGATATGGATGGGCTTATGCTCTCTACCAACCATTCAATCATACTGGCGAAAACACAAGCTATACACGACAGCAATTTCAAAAATAATGGCCCGAAATCGTTTTCAACTATTGCTGAAAACCTTACATTTCTCCAATAATGAAGAAGTTACCGAAGACAGGTTGAATAAATTGACACCACTTTTGAGTAAACTACGGGAGACATTCCAGAGTGTAATAACACCAAGCGAGTACGTTTGTATAGACGAGACACTTGTTCCCTTCCGGGGAAGATTGAGCTTCCGACAGTACATTTCAAACAAGAGACATAAGTTTGGAATTAAGCTTTTCAAATTATGTCTGAAGGATGGCTATACATTTGACTTCCAAGTGTATTGTGGCAAATCAAAAGATGGCAATACAATGGTACCATCAAAGGTTGTAATGGAAATGATGGAAAATCTTTTGGACAAAGGACGTACTCTGTGCACGGATAACTACTACACATCTGTAAGCTTGGCATGCTCCCTCCTGCAGCGTAAAACCCATCTTATTGGAACATTGAGTTCAAACCGAAAATTCAACCCGAAACATGTTATTGAAAAAAAATTAAAAATTGGAGAATCTATTGCTGAGGAGTGCACGCAAGGCATTGTCGTTCGAAAATGGAAGGATAAGAGAGATGTACTCATGCTCAGCACAAGATACGGAGGTGAGATGATAAGTATCCAGAAAAGAGGCAAAGAAAAGCTAAAGCCCAAGAACGTACTTGAGTACAACAAATATAAGGCATATATTGACTTGTCAGCCCAACTGAAGTCATACAACACCGCACTTCGACGCAGTGTGAAGTGGTATCGAAAATTAGCGTTTGAGCTATTGACGGGGACTGCAGTTGTAAACGCTCATATTGCATTTAGAGAGATTAGAAACAACAGAATGACTATAACCCAATTCAAGGAAGAGATTGTTGAGGGTTTGCTAAATACGGAAGAGGATGAACAACGAGTACAAGAGGAGAACGAGCCAGAACATCGACTAGAAGATGTTACCCGTGCTAACAGGCGTAGATGTGTCACCTGTTACCAGAAAATAACTGCAGAATCGGGGAGAGCATTTGCATCAAGAAGAACACCACAAACCACATTGAAATGCACTGCTTGCGACAAACATTTTTGTTTGGAATGCTTTTTTGATATGCATAAGGCTCAACAAATAAAATAAATAAATTCTTGAGTATTTACTTATATATATCTATTCTTATAACCCAATTTTTGTGCTCTAATAAATATAATGTCTAAAAAAAACTTTTCTTTTGTATAGCAAATTCAAAGCTCCGTATGGTGGGTGACACACTGGTCTCATAGCCGAAAACCAAGGCAGCTCTCACAGTCTCTTGTATGTGTAGTTTTCGATGGTAAAAGATCCAATAGATGTGGTGTGTGCAATATAATGCTGCGTAGACAAATGTGTGTGAACCTACTGTGACACCACTCTGGTCTCACGCGGCACAGGAGTTCCGAATTCTTGTGAGACCACTTTGGTCTCATATGGCACTCAAGGTGTTAAACGAGACATGTACATGCTCCTATTATTTCTTGTTTGCTCTTACGGACACCCGTGATTCCTAGTTGTGTCAACCCACGGATGCGCATGCACATAGCAGGCTTTAAGAGGTTAACTTTGTCGCTGCCTTTTAGGACAAACGTTTTTTATCGGGGTGCAGTGTAGTGATACTCTAAACCCGTCCACGGAGAAGGGTTAACTAAACTCGATCACACACACATTTTCAGTACAATTGCAATGGCTTGCACAGGGTTACCAACTAAATACATTTGGGGTAAAGCGTTTGTCTTTTACAACGTTTCTTTGCCCTTCGTTTTTTTTTATTTTGTTTTCACACTTTAGTAACTCTCAAATGTAAGAAGAATATGCAACAGGGCAAAGCTCTATTTCTTCAATTGCAAATCTCAATTTGAAGAAAGAAATACTATTGCTGAGTTATCAATAGTGTATCATGCAGTTCGTCACCAAATAGTTATAATTCAGCTGATTGCGAAATTAAACTGATTACGAAGTTATTCAGGGTTTGATTTCAGAATCATGATGTCTTTATTTTTCAATTTCTTCCGACGCGTCGAATAAAGACAGTATATTTTATTCGTTGAATTGCAACGAATTTTTATACCCTATTCTAGGGGTATATTAATTTTGACGCATAGTTTGTAACACACCTTAATATTGCCCGTAGACCCCTAAAAGTTACTATATTTATAATCAGCATCGATAGTAATGTCGATCTAGCAATGTCCGTCCGTCCGTCCGTCCGTCGGCAAAAATTAGGCCTTTAAACTGGAGCTAGAGAGCTGAAATTTTAACCATATACTCTCTAGGGTCCCGAAATAATCAAGTTTACGAATTTTTGAAATCCGCCCACAGACACGCCCACAAACTCAAAAAAACAAAATTTTGGAAAAAATTATATATGATCTATGACTCCTAAAACTGCTCGGGATAAAATTTTCTCAAAATCCGCCCACTGACACGCCCACAAATAAATAAAACAATTTTTTTGAAAATCCAAAGTTTGAGCTAGGGAGCTGAAATTTATAATATATACTCTCTATGGGCCCTTTATACTCATGTGTAAATATTTTGAAAATCCGCCCACTGGCACGCCCACAATTTTTTTTTGAAAATTCAAAGTGAGCTAGGGAGCTGAAATTTATAATATATACTCTCTAGGGGCCCTTTATGCTCATGTGTTAATTTTTTTTTAAATCCGCCTACTGACACGCCCACAATTAAATAAAACTATTTAATTGAAACACTCAAGTTTGAGCTAGGGAGCGTTTTTTTTTGATAAAATCCTTTAAATGTTATATAACAAAATATGTAAAGCGTTCTTAACAATTCAACCATACTTAGACTTTTGTCACGCCCACTTATGAGGGATAGGAATAAGAATAGGGTATCCAACAGTTCGCCCAAGCGGACTGTAGCCCGTCCCTATGTTTTGTAGAGATTTTGTTTCGCCTGGGTCGTCCCTAAAATGCAAATGTAAATTACGGGAAAGACGATGTAAATGACAGATTTTGAATTAAAAGATATTCAACTTTCGTTAAATTTTACTTTATTAATGTTTTTCGTTTTTATTTTCACAACTTTTTTATATATTTCTGTGTTCGCGACGCGTTTCCAAGCTTTCGCTTCATCTTCGGGCGACTTATGTGAAGATAAGCCTCTTACTGTGGTTTTATACATTTTTGCGCTCTCTTTTCTAGCAACCATCAACCGTGAAACATCTTCCAAAAATTTATTGAACTGGCTGAAATTTGTCTTGGTCTTTTGCATTAGATGTAAATTAGTATAACGTTTTTATTTTTTTCTTTTGCATAGCTTATCACCGCGATAAATGCTACTTCATACATAAAATTCAGAATTATTTGGGTACGCAATATTTAAATGATTTTTGATAATGATGAAATGATTACAAAAAGCGAAAAAAGGTACAATGATTTTTTGGCAAGAACAAGCACTAAGCAAGCAATTTAGCATTTTTCTTTAATACTCACTAATATGGGACAGCAAAACTTCAATTTGACTGTGATCGAAATCCAGAGCCACAGTTGAAATTTTTTCAATATCATTGACAAAGACCTGGTAAACCGAAAAGTGACATGAAGCGTATTAAACATCTTGCAGGACACAATTGAGTAGAATTTTCTAAAGTGCGTGACACGAAAAGTTGGAACAGTAACGTAATCTACGTACGGGCGTCGCATATAGCCACCTCCCATAAAAAAAACAACTTTGAAAATAGTACAAATGTCTGACCGTTTAGATTTTTAATGATCGCTAGAGGGAGTTAAACTGTTAGCACCGCAGATCGTTCTTATAGCAGACTTGCAGAACGAAGCGAGGGTGCATTTTTCTTGGTAGGTGACTCACCAAGAACTTATACCATATTGAAGTTTTAAAGTGAAGTGCTAAAGTGCTAAAGTTCTACTATCACAATTTTAGTAGAAGAGGGCAGACATTGCTTCAATGTTGAAATAGGTTTGGACCATCATATATTTTGATCAAATAAAACACCCAAGTATTTAAAACTACTAACTCTTTCTGTCTTAATACAATTTCTTTTACAAACATAACCCTCATTCAAAACAATTAAAGAATCGCCCCCAGTACATGTGCAATTGAGCATTTTATATCGTAAGCAATTTCCATCGTGAAAGTAGTTTTCAAAACCTGAAAGTTCTTGTATTCTTCAGCTGAAATACATAACATTGGTTTTGTTACTTTTATTTAGCTTGTGTTTGGCAAACCAGATTCTTAGTAAGTGATTATAAATATTTATTTCCGCCTGTGAGCTCAGAGGGCTCGATGAGGCATATACGATAACGAGATCATTCTGCAAAAGCTGTTGTATGTTAAACAGGGAGTTTATGTAAACAAGGAAAAAAATCGAGCCAAGGACCGATCCTTGTGCTACACCCATGTTTAACATCTTGCTGTCACTTAGGTGTTCCCCCAGTTTTATTGATGCACCCAAGTCAAATTGCATTTGCTCTCACCTGTCAATAACTTGAATTTTTGTCTCATTTATATCCTGCTGAATGTACTCGCCAAAAAAGGAACCAAACTCCCCCTTTTACCTGAAAAGGGTTCTCTGGGTATCCCAATCGCTACCTGCAAATTTTATTCAAGCTATCTGCAATCGAGAGAACAAACCTTAGGTGGACAAGTAGTAATATATGTCTAGCGACTAAGCACATCTGGCCAAAGCTGGACCAGCGACGCTCTAAGAGTCTGATCTCACTAAACCGACTGCATATTAGCTCCACTATAGGTGTCATTACAGGGCACTGTCTGATAGGCAAGCACGCATCGAGGCTTGGCGTTTATTCGAACGATTTCTGTAGAAGTTGCTTGGACGAGGAGGAGGAGGAGACTATACCTCACCTTCTCTGCACATGTCCTGCTCTCTCCCATAATAGAAATCTTTATCTGGGAGATTTCTTGCTTAATGATCTTAACGCTGACGTTAGAAGTCTATCGCGCTTAATAAAAAGCTCTAAATGGTTTAACTAGTAGTGGGGAAACCACTCGATGCGGGTGGCATCACAATTGACCTAACCCTGGTCTAAGTGTGTCGGCCTTGCGCTGACAGCCACTTTAACCTAACCTAACCTAACCTATCCTGCATACAAAAATTAGCGAGCATTTATCTTTGGTGTGGAGAGAATAATCGGAGACAAGGGTCGATAAATTTTAGTGCAAGCAGGAGCTGGGCTTTAACGAAAAAAACGAGTATTTAAAATCTGTTATAATATTTCTTCTTTTAATCTATGTACATAGTTTCACTCAATTTTTTCTCCACCTTTGACTACTTGGTACTTGCATTAACTTGTCCATACTAATATTATAAATGCGAAAGTAACTCTGTCTGTCTGTCTGTCTGTCTCGCTTTAACGCCAAAACTACTGAACCGATTTAAATGAAATTTGGTACACAGTATAGAGCCTGAGAATGGACATAGGCTACTTTTTACCGCGGGAAAATGCTTCATCTGCTGTCCAGAAGCGGAGATCTAAACTGATATCTAAGAAAAGTTGTAACTCTCGAATGCTTTCTAGCTCCTATTTTTGGAATGACTCATCCAAATGAAATAGGATTTTTTTTTAATATAAAGTTCAATTAGCTATGTACAAAGATTTTAAGATATAAATCATCTTTGTAGGTTGTCCTGAAGTTTAACAATAAGCATTAAACTATAAATTTTATACAATTAAAAAAAAGTAAAATGTTCGTTTGAAGCTAGATCGTTGGATTTTCCCAGTGTTGAGTGAAGGAACATTTGTGTGTGTGTGTTTCTCTCTCTGTATCTTTAATGCTGTGTGATTTTTCTTTCTTTTTCTTATGCACCTTTTGCAGTTTGTGTTGTTTTTTTTTGTGGCGCATGGGATTGCGAAAGATAGGGTATGAAATGTAATTGAGATTGAGAGGGAGTCACACTGAGAGTATAGCCATATAATGAGAAGGGACACTCTCGACGTTTCCTTTATCATTTCTTATCAGTAAGTATTTTGTTTTAAATTTGAGAAGTGGCAGACTGGCGAAGCAAGGCGAGCATGGGTCAGCTAGATTATTATTATATTGACTGCTAGTAACATGTCAACTTATACAATTCAACGGGCGCTTGTTTCACAGCGGATAAGTAAGAGAAACACATCGACTTAAAAGACGCATATGAAAGCATTCATCTTCAGGAGCTCTATATGGTGATGGCCGAATATGTGACACCGGCAAAACTGATCCAGATGTGTCGCGTTTTGGATGCAGCTATTCCGAATTATTCCAAACTTGCACCGGATTTTGGCAAGGAGATGTGCTATCATGTGACTTCTTCAATCTTGTTCTGGAAAAAATAGTGCGCAGGGCAGGTGTCAATACGGAAGGCGCTAAGCCACTGAGCACACGACAAACAACTTTCGTAATTTGCTATAAACATATCTTTTATAAATATGTTATATCGTCTTTACCTTCGGTTAATATTAAGTAAACAATCATTTCACTTCGAGTTTGAATCTTGCATATTGTGTAGTATAGTCGGAATCGTTCACCTACCATATTCCAAGATTCAATATTAAATCGAAAATTATTTAATTATATTTTTACATAATCTTTGTAAAATTTATATTTTACTTATGTTGACCATCGTTAACGATAAAAATTATATAATCATTTCTAAATATACGAGTCAACGTTGTCTGATTCGGGTACTTAAAAAACAAAAATCAAACTGATCACTACTTATTTTCTCAACTCTTTCAGGTATCTTTAGCATTTCTTCTGTTTGCTGATCAAAAACCAAACGCTGAATACATTCTGCAGAAATTGTTGGTGATATCGTCAAATACAAATGCAGACACAGATATATTAATAAGTTATACCAAAGTGAACAAAAACTGGAAGCCATTTCTTGTCGAGGGTCTCGCTATAATAAAATCCAAAAAAGTTTTAAGAAAACTGTATTTGACTTGTTCTGATATCCGAACAAATATAACAAAAACGAGATCATATATAAATCCAATACTCAGGGCTCTTTACTCTTTATGTGAAATGATTACGCCAATACAAGCCGGTAACCTTGTGCTCGATGTTCGTGATGCTATAAGTACTGGTTCATCTAATGATCACTTGCGCTTCTACGACTTTGATTATTTGGAAGTTTTTCTCCTTGATTGGATAACAAGACAAGTATTGGATGCATCTGGGGGCAAATCAACTGACATCAACGTTCTTATCGACTACTGTAAACGCAAAAAAATGATAGACATCATATATATGTTGGATTACTCACTGATAGATTTAAACTTGACAACTGACAGACAAATAACAGAACCATTAAACGAAGAAATCTGTTTTGTTGAAAATGTTTCGATCTTAAATACAATTAAGCAGTTTTCAAAAGTACCTGTATCTCGAACTAATTGTTATGAAATAAATAAGAAAAGAGCGGGGTACGTTTTGATAATTAACCAAAAAGAATTTCATGAATCAGCGAATCCAGAAATTAAGGTTAGTAATTGTCGAATAATGTTTAATTTTTCAGTAAGCCCCTCCTTCTGTGCAGATAGATTAGAATCAATGCGGTACTGACAGGTTTGTACAATGTAATTTTCATATTGGTCTAGGAGCTTGCATGCGATGTTTGTTTTACACCTCTTACGTTAGCGAGTGGCTTAATCTCCCTTCGTTGCGCGATTGAACGCAGACAATTAGGCCTCTCTAGATAATTAGTTTGCTGTCTACGGTTGTGTTGGTTACGGTTGTCCTCAGGATACACTTCTGCGTAGTCGCTTTTGGGTACATTTAAAAGTTCCTCTTACTTTTGGTATTAATTTGTTTTTTAGACATTAAATGCGTACTTTGCTGACAATGTTTTAGTTGATAACTGTTCACACTTGTTAATTCATTGTTGTTTTTGTCTCCAGTTGCGTGTCTATGAAGAGAAATAATAAAAATATGAACAGTGTTTCTTTATTATCATTTATAAATTAAATTATATCACAACCAATTTTATTTTTGTTTTTTGCTACGCGTTTCAAAACAATGGTTTCATCATCAAAGTAATAGCGCCGAAACGCGTAGCAAAAAACAAAAATAAAATTAGTTGTGATATAATTTAATAAATAAATGATAATAAAGAAACACAGTTCTTATTTTTATTATTTCTCTATACTTGTTAAGATCGTGATTCAATCTTCTCTTCGATGTATCGTCAACACATGTATATGACTTACGGGTGTCATTGTATAGATTTTTTCTACCGAAAAATCTTGCCCCACTTTGATCCTTGCGGACCCATTGTGATGCTCTTTATTGGGGGTTAGTCGCTTAGATCTCCTTGTATTCGCCAAGCTGTCCAGCCATCCTGATGTCATTATTGTAATTAGGAAATCCGGCGCGAACATTTCCGATCAACTGGTTATTAAAGCAAATCCACTTTGGGTCCATTACATTTAAGTTAAGCTGTTGTTCTTTTTTAACTTGTGAATGAAGACCTAAAAACATGGTTGCCAAACGGCAGCTGAGCTGGGCACTTTCAATGATGTTACCTTTTGAATCCCCTTAAAAAGGTAAAAAATGAACCCCGCACATCGATTCCCCACAATAAATCAATTCCCAAATAAATTAATCATCTTCTATCGCATTGGCTAGGAATAATTTTTGCAGCAAAGCATTTTCATGTCAAATTAGCTCTCGGCGCCTGATAACAACAGACGACCCGTCTCCTCATCTCCCGCAGTATACATATTTTGATTTCTTTCCGATCCAAAAGGGAAAATGATGAATGTGATAAAGTAAAATCTGTCTTAGATCGACAGCAGCTTCGTTTCTAGACGGAACAGAAAGCTGAGTGATAGCTCAAAATGTTCGAAGAATATTGCCTTAAATTAAGATTTATTAAGATAAAGATTTGGAGGAAAAAGTTTGCACCCCTTTTTCCACCCTTAGAGCCATTTTACACATATTAGGTTGCCGGTTAACCGGTACCGACGATTTGGTCGTTGTTTTATAAATCCTATGCGAGCTTTCATAAGTGCCGGTTGGAATCGGTGTCGGTTAGACTAGTAGTGCATACCGAAAAGAATATATTGTGCTTTCATACATTTCAGGGAGTTATTAACCGGCAGCCTCATGTATATCTGTGTGCAACAATTTTCAACTCGTTTGTTGTGCCTTACTGTCTTTTTAACTCGTTTTTCGTGAGTTAAGATTTTATTTGTTTTCACAGATGCTTTCTGTAGGTAAGTAAGTGATGGGAATATCGAATGCTTTTAAGAATCGAGATATCAGTATTCGAACGATCCCAAGAATCGAATGATCATTCGGGATATGAGTAGATACTTCGAGCTCAATAATTAGTAACAGTGGGTAATGTAACCTGATCTCGATTCTCTCGATTCAAATTAATAATTCTAAATTTATCATGTATTCGAGATCTCCTTGCATGAGTTCGAGATTTGCGATTGACCCGGTTTACGTGAGTAAAGTGTTGTTCATACGAAACTTCTGCATCGATTTATGAAGGTGAAAGGGGTTTTTTGAGGAAGACGTCTCCGTCTGAAAAAAAAAACAAACTCAATAATATTCCTCTTCGGTTCATGCACTGTGTATGTGTACGGAGGAACGTTGTATTTTTGCATATTTTTAGTCAAAATGATGTAAAAATCGCTGGAATTTTTAAATCTCATTTAATTTTAAATGTGCCATGAAAAGAGGAACATCTAATTAATCGCGAAGGAATAAATTGAAAATTTAATCCAGTGAAGTTAATGACGCCTGCTAATGGCGGATTTACGAGTAGCTAAATCTGAAATATTTTCAATTGAGGGTTAGTACCTTGTGTCCCTAGTACACAGACCCGATTTTCAAAATTTCATTTTGCCGTTTACACTGAAAGGAGACCTTTTCCTATGACAGCTACAGTCAAAACTTTGTTGCGCACGTTTTTTTTCTTTTGAAATCAGCGCTTATTTTGCTGAAATTCAACATTTCACTGAAATGCAACATTTCAAAATACTAGATAACGAAATGATGTACATTTAGGGTGAAATGGGTTATTTAGCTGAAATGGCGAATTTCGTGTCTGTGTACGTACAAGTGTATCAGTTTTTGCTGAGAGCCACTTCAACATAACCCTGCCTACGTTGAAATGACCGGCGGAATAATAGGCACCGTATTACTCACACTTTTTAAAGTTGATATCTCGCAAGATAACGGTTGTTGAAGCAAATTGTATTTTTGTTATATTTTTATTTCTTCATAGAATCTTCTACCAATCAAACCATTGAAAGAACGTACGGGTACGGATGTTGATAAGATTTCGTTGAGAAATACGTTTTCCTCATTTGGTTACATTCCCGTCACCAGGGATAATTTAAATCATATAGATGTACTTAGTAATATTCGAGAGGTGGTCAAACGTTCGGATATGTATGATTCGTTGATTGTATGTATTTTGTCCCATGGAATCGAAGGTAAAAGATAAGAATACTTCTAAGGGACTTAATATTGAAATCTCCAAATTTTAGGTTCGGTTTATGGATGCGATAGCATACCAATAAAGATAGATGATATTGAAAAAATTTTAACTGCTCAGTCTTTGCTCAGGAAGCCAAAAATATTGATTATCCAAGCATGTCAAGGTGGAGTTTTACAACAAGCAAGACAAGTTGAAAATTTGGAACAAGACACAAGTGACAATAGTTCTGCAGATTTTGCTGACATGGTAAAAGCAATGTCTACAGTTCCCGGCTTTGCATCATTGCGTGATATTAAAAAAGGATCATGGTTTATTCAGACACTTTGTACGAAAATTGATGAATTAGGTGACAGGTAAGTTTTGTGTATGGATTTCTGTTGAAACAAATAGTTTTTTAATTAAATTATATTCGTTTACTTATAGTGATCACATATTGGAAATTTTGACGGAAGTGAACGCAGAAGTAGGGGATAAGAGAGGATTTGATAATATTTGTATGACTCCAATATCTTCGCAAACATTAAGAAAGAAGTTGTACTTACCTTGTCGTTTGCCATAATATTTACTACATTTGACATAAAAAAATGTGTGTGTATTTTGTATATTATTTTTAAATAAACAATAACATATTACATATATGATTTTCCAAGTTGCAAATATCGATCATCCAGAATTTAACAATTTTCTAGGTTAAAACAAATAAATGGCGGAAATTTAACTTTATGTTATATCCTTTTCAAATTCAAACTATTGATAAGATAAGCAAATCTATCACTTTTTTGAGCATTTGAGGACGTTGTTGGCGTCACCAGATCTTCAAATAACTTTACAGAAAATAGCGCAGCAGCGGATTCTGCAAGTCGAAAACGTGGCATCGTTTTCGTTTGAACGAACGATTTGCTCACGTAACATCAAAAACGAAACAATTTTTTGTTTGAGCGAAAAAAAAGCGAACACTATTTCTTTGGTGTTTTCGTTTATTACTTGTGAGCACGATTTTTTCGTCGGCGAGAATTGATAGCGATTCTCTGTATTTAATGAAAACTGAAGGAAAAAAAAAGAGTTTCTTACTGCCCGTATTTGAACACACTTAGTAGTCTGACGCATTACCCAGTAAACACGACGGAATTTTAAAAATTAAATTAAATTGTAGCCCAAATTATGTGAGAGAAAAGAATCCCCAAAAACAAAAATTATCAAATCCCGGAACACTGTTCAATACTTTTTTCTTAAAAAAAGAGTATCTCGGAGAACCTATTTTGCAAAGCCGAAAAAATTGCTCTTTTTAGCAAAGGAACAACTATTTCAATGAAAAACAAACAAACAAAATTTCTTATTCAGAAAAAAATATATATTATGTATATTTATATTACTGCTTGTCTGCGACACCTAATTTATATTTTGATTCTTTTTTATCTGCATCCAGCATCCAAGTATTTTTATATCTATTCCAAACAGTTTATATCTAAAGGGTTTTTCAACGGACGCTACAAAAATAGAGCGACATTGACAGCTAACGACGCCGAATTTCATGCCGCTCTTTTGACATTTCTCTTCAGTAAGGTTTGCCATTTTATGATGGAAAGATATACGAGCCAACAACGAGTCGAAATTATTAAAATTTACTACCGAAATTCGGAGTCAGTGGCCTCAACGTTAAGAGCGCTACGTCCAATTTATGGTCGTCATAATCGTCCTAGCAGATCAACAATTGAGCGTCTAGTGGTAAAATTTGAATCCACAAGCACAGTACAAAATGTTCCCGTGCCAGTGAGACAAAGAAGTGCCCGTAGTGTCGAGAATATTGCTGCCGCTGAGGCTTCAGTTGAAGAAAGCCCAAATGTGTCTCTCACAAGTCGTTCTCAAGCGTTGGGCATCTCTGTGACGTCGTTGTGGCGAATTTTGCGAAAAGATCTTGGCCTACATCCTTTATATGGACTTGGAGGACATGTGGTTCCAACAGGACGGTGCCACAAGCCACACAGCGAATGCCACAATCAATTTATTGGAAACCAAGTTTGGAAACCGTGTTATCTCACGAAATGGTCCAGTCGCTTGGCCGCCTCGGTCGTGCGATTTGACGTCGTTAGACTATTTCCTGTTTGGCTACGTCAAGTCTATGGTCTATGCCAACAAGCCAGCGACGATTGATAAACTTCGTACGAATATCGAACGTGAAATTGCAGCAGTATCGGCCGATTTATGCTTGAAAACCGTCGAAAATTGGGTTCAGCGTCTGGACTTCTGCAAGCGTGCCCGTGGTGGCCATGCAAAAGAAATCGAGTTCCATACATAATGGCTTCGAACGTACTTTCACAGGAATAAAGAATTTTATTGATATCCAAAACCGTTTTTGTATTATTAAAAAAAACTTTTGTAGCTCTCTTATTGAAAAACCCTTTATTTAAACTAAGCATACTTTCAAATATCGTTATTAGCTCTCGACTAGATGGCGTTGATTTTCAAAGTATCCATTTTTGGATGAAAAATGTTGATTCTGATCATTGAATAACTACAAAGAGAAGTGAACACCGCTCATTTTGAAGCGACATACTGACCTTCATTGCGGCGAAAATTTGTATTAAGTTAGTGTATGCATATACCATCTTTTCTAGATTCGTGCATTAGGTAAAATTAATTTCCCAAAAAAAATTCCCATGTTTATTTTTCTTGTGAATAAGTAGCGCTGACAACAATAGCCGCGTTTTATTATCCCAACGATCTTGATACGGATCCGATCTGATAATAACACGATCTGGATCATCAGTGGCAATTTGTGGCAACAGTTGTTTTTAACACATAACAGACGATACCAGGTATTTCAAGTTTCGATTGGCACTCAGCCATATTGCAAATATAGGGTACAATGCGACGTCACAATATGATCGCTTGTTGTGTCGGGGGTGTTGCCATTTGAATACAAATCAACATACATTTTGCACTCAATATTTTTTTTCAGAAACTATGTTCAAATGTTATGTTCAAATATGCAACATATTAACAGTATTGTACTGCTAATATTTCCATTAATTTTTGTGTATTATATTACGAAGCAAAACGTCTCAAAAGTCGCAGTGGTAAATTATTCGAATATGAAAATATGCTAATTGATTTTTTGTGTTATTAATAGTGTTTCATATTTTGGTCTGGCAATATTATTGTGTTCCTATAATTTCCTATAATTTAAATAAGCAACGCCACGAAAAAACAGGTAGTGAGTTTTGTAATTACATTTTGGATCACGATTAATAGCCGCGTTTTATTATCCCAATGATCTTGATACGGATCCGATCTGATAATAAAACGATCTGGATCATCAGTGGCAAGTTGTGGCAACAGTTGTTTTTAAGACATAACAGACGATACCAGGTATTTCAAGTTTCGATTGGCACTCAGCCATATTGTAAATATACGGTACAATGTGACGTCACAATATGATCGCTTGTTGTGTCGGGGGTGTTGCCATTTGAATACAAATCAACATACATTTTGCACTCAATATTTTTTTTTTCAGAAACTATGTTCAAATGTTATGTTCATATATGCAACATATTAACAGTATTGTACTGCTAATATTTCCATTAATTTTTGTGTATTATATTACGAAGCAAAACGTCTCAAAAGTCGCAGTGGTAAATTATTCGAATATGAAAATATGCTAATTGATTTTTTGTGTTATTAATAGTGTTTCATATTTTGGTCTGGCAATATTATTGTGTTCCTATAATTTCCTATAATTTAAATAAGCAACGCCACGAAAAAACAGGTAGTGAGTTTTGTAATTACATTTTGGATCACGATTAATGATCCCGATAAATAGCAAGATTCTGTGTTGTTTTACGTATTAAATTGATCCAGATCCAGATCCGCATGGATAATAAAACACAGCTAATGATCCCGATAAATAGCAAGATCCTGTGTTGTTTTTGTTTTACGTATTAAATTGATCCAGATCCAGATCCGCATGGATAATAAAACATAGCTATTATCAGATCGGATCCGTATCAAGATCATTGGGATAATAAAACGCGGCTAATATAACACCAAACGATATGACTTATATTCCGAATGTCTCAGCCAACTTATTGTCAGTAAGTAAAATTGTAAAGCGAGGGCACAAAGTGGAATTCACTTCTGATGGATGTAAAATCACCAGTATTATCGGAGAGCTTTTGGCAACAGCCACCGATGATAATGGAATCTTCAAACTGGATCGTTCTCTTATTCAATACTTCCACTTTTTTTCTCTATACTTTTCACTACTGTCCTCTATCGCACTTCTTAATCGCGGTTCAAAACTAGAATGTCTTGGGTTCTCCTGCGACATCTATTTATATCTCCTAGTGACACCTCTCGAAGTTTCCAGATTCGTTAAGTTCATAAGGTTCGAGAATAACATAATTAGTTATTCCATAGCTATTCAAACTGCTTTTCAAATGCTGCCACTTATCGGTAATATGACTCTCTACTAGATGGCGCTGGAACTTGACTAATTGATGCTGAATGTCACAGTTTGAGCTAACATGCAACAATATCCCCCTCTTAAACTTGTTCGTCCCGAACAAGCACGTCAATATTTTCACCATGGTAGCGATGGAGACGATCCACATGGACAACTTTCAGCTTGCCTCTTCCTCGCTGGATCCGGTAGACAACATCGTTGATGCGCTTCACTATCTTATAGAGTCCTTCCCAATCCTGCTGTAGTTTAGGTGACATGCCTTTTCGGCGATGAGGGTTGTATAGCCATACCAGATCTCCTTCCTGGAATCCTGTGGTGGTTGCTTTTGTATCGTATCTTGTCTTCATGCGGTCGCTGGATATCCGAATCTTATCTCTAGTTTTCCGATGAATGTTTCTGATGATTTCTCTGAGATTCGCAACATAATCATCTTCATTCGTTGCCTCATCAGTCGGAGATCCAAACATCAATTCACTAGGTAACCGGATGGTTCGACCAAAAAGGATTTCGGATGGTGTATGTCCTGTTGTGTTATGAACTGCGCTTCGATAAGCTAATAGGAGCATGGGGATCTGCTTGTCCCAGTCCCGCTGGCAGTCGCCAACAACTTCAGAAAGGTGTTCGTTTAAGGTTCTATTGAAGCGTTCCACTATTCCGTCCGATTGTGGATGAAGCGGGGTTGTTCTTGTCTTCTTCATCACTAGTAGCTGGCATACCTCTTGAAAGATCTTCGACTCGAAGTTTCGACCTTGGTCCGAGTGCAATTCCATTGATACGCCAAATCTTCTTACCCAGTTGTGGACAATCTGCTCTACAAAGGTTTTAGCTTCTTGGTTAGGAATAGCACATGCTTCGGGCCATTTAGTGAAGTAGTCCATCACTACGAGCATATAGCGGTTTCCACTGTTGGTTTCTGGAAACGGTCCTACGATGTCAACTGAAATCCTTTCAAAGGGCGCTCCAAGTGGAGCAAGTGGAGCATTTTCGCCACCAGTTTTCGACATCGTCTCTTGCTTGGATCCAGTACTCGCACTTTTTCGAGTGTCTTATTTACTCCCAACTGACCTCCGGACACTCCATCATGCAGTTCCCTAAGCACTTCGTTGACTTTCGATCTGGGTACCACAAGCTGCATCACGGCTGATGTTCCATCCGAACTTTCCCATTTTCTTCTCAAAATTCCATCCTGAACATGAAGTGAGTTCCATTGTGCCAAGTATGCCTTCAGTTCCGGACTCTTATTGGAGATCTGATGCCAGTCCGGCTTGCCCTCATGTTCCTTCCAGGCGAGAATCGGCTCGATATCCGGATCTTCCTGTTGAGCATTCCGTATCTCCCGTGCACTCCAGCCGCTAATGGGCTCAGCTCTCAACCGTTGGACTGATACTTTATCTTTTTCCTCCTGGCGTAAGCAATGTTTACAATCAGCCTTGCAGGGTCGCCGGGAGAGGGCATCTGCGTTGAAGTGAAGAGTTACCTTTCGGTGCTGTATCTCGTATTCATATATCGAGCCGTTCAATCCACCTCGCGACTTGTCCTTTAGGGTTCTTAAACTGCAGCACCCACTTTAGAGATGCATGATCTGTACGCAGGATGAATTTCTGCCGATATAAGTACTTGTGGAAGTGCTTTGTTGCCACTATCAAAGCCAGGAGTTCCCGCCTGGTTACGCAATAGTTCCTCTCCGGCTTGGATAGCACTTTACTGAAGTAGGAAACTACTCTCTCTTGGCCATAATAGATCTGCGAAAGAACGGCTCCGATCCCAACATTTCTAGCGTCGGCATCTACAATAAATGTTTTTCCTGGAGTAGGGTACGCTAGAATTGAAGCATCACACAGTTGGTGTTTGAGACTCTTGAAACTCGTTTCGCATTCACCTGACCATTTGAATGGTTTTTCCTTTTCCGTCAGTTGATGCAAGCTCTTTGCGATCCTTGCAAAGTCCTTCAAAAACCGTCTGTAGTAAGTTGCAAGTCCCAGGAAGCTCCTCAGTTGGTGTTTGTCTTTGGGAACGGGCCAATTTTTCACCGCATCGACCTTCTCTGGGTCAGTCTTTACTCCCTCGGACGAGATGATGTGCCCCAGATATTTGACCTCAGATCTAAAGAGATCACACTTTTTCCGGTTAAGCTTTAATTGTGCACTTCGTAGTCTCTGGAACACTTCCTTCAAGTTATCTCGATGTTCTTCAAACGTTTTTTCAACCACGATGATATCGTCCAAGTAGACCAAACACGTTTTCCATGTTATCCCCAACAAAACACGCTCCATTAGACGCTCAAAGGTTGCCGGCGCGTTACACAGTCCAAATGGCATTACTGTGAATTGCCAGAGCCCGTTTCCTGCTGTGAAAGCTGTTTTCTCACGGTCTTCCGGATGTATCTGCACTTGCCAGTAGCCACTCTTCAGATCTAGAGTGGAAAACCATCGGGCTCCGGAAAGTGTATCCAGCGTATCGTCAATCCTTGGTAGAGGGTAGCTATCCTTTTTGGTGACATTATTCAGTTGGCGATAGTCTACACAGAACCCAGTGCTGCCATCTTTCTTTTTGACTAGAACAATTGGCGATGCCCATGGGCTTTTAGAGCATTCGATCACTCCTTCCTTCTCCATCGTCGACACCATCTCCGCAACCTCCGTCTGCTTAGCCATTGGTAATCGTCTTGGAGGCTGACGAATCGGTCTCGCATCTCCAGTGTCTATCCGGTGTTGTACAAGGTGTGTTCGGCCATACTCATAGTCCCGCGAAGCGAATATATCAGCAAACTCGTTGATGATGTTCCCTGCCATGGCTTGCTGCTCCTGATTCAGATCGCAGTACTGGAATAAAGTTCTTTTCACCTCAGTCATTCCCATTGGTGGACGAGGCTTCGCAACACCTTCCTGTGGTAGTTTCGTGGTGGCAGTAACCGGTACACACTTTCCAACCACCTCACCTTGCTTCAATTTGACGCTTTTGTGTTCCGCATTAAGAACTCGTACGGGAACCATATTGTTCTTCGGCTCGACAAGCATTTTTCCAACCACGCAGTTTCGGCAGTGGTAGTCTTCTGGCTCAACTAGAAATAATCGGTGGGCCCCAGGATCACCTTCCAGCTTTGTCCAAATCAGTGTCTCTGAAGAAGGTGGTAGGACCTCGTCCTTACTAATGACTGTCCTCAGGGATACGGCGTTCTCGTTCCCGTACACCATCGGAATCTCGACGTTTCGATACTTCAGTACTTGCATACCAATGTTCAATACGACATCATGCGCCTTCATCGATTCCAATGATGCATTCGTCACATATTTTTTTTTTTTTTTAATACACTATCAGCTCTGTGTCGTGGAGTGCTTAAAGCAAGCAACTATCACGAGCAGAAATTGCCGGCACAAAAAGTGCTCTCACAGGCCTCATCATTTAGTGCAGGTGTTAGTAAGGACAAAACAATTAAAAATACAATAATTATGTACCTACAAAATACTAACACAGACACAAAATAATGCAAACAATTTAAGACATTAAAGCATTATTACGCAAAATATTTCTTAGCTTAATTTTACTAACATGCAAGTCAATCACATGATCATTTAGATTATAGATTCTACTCATGCGACTAATAGGCTCATGCTTCCCATAATTCGTTCTATGATGGGGGCTAAACAATAATTCAGCACTGCGCAAATTATGGGCACCACCACGAAAATTAAAGCCAATAGACGACAGCAAGTCAGGTGCCGGATATAAGCTGCTGTAAAAAAATGATATCGCTATTAAGCCTTCGTTGAGAAAGGGGTAACATTTGAAGAAGCTTAATACGCTGACTGTAAGGAGGAAGGTTAAAAGGATCATCCCATGGAAGTCCTCTAAGTGCAAATCGAATAAATTTACGTTGAATGGCCTCTATTCGATTTGAATGAATGTTGTAGAACGGCGTCCAAACTTGTGAAGCATACTCTAGAATTGGACGGACAAAACAATTGTACAATGACATAGTAACGTATGGGTCATTAAATTCTTTCGCCCGCCTTTTTACGAAGCCCAGCATAGAATTAGATTTATTAACAATAAAATTGATATGCTTGGCAAAAACCAGTTTGGGATCGAAATAAACCCCAAGATCCTTAAAATTATCAACATTACAAAGAATATGTTGAGACAAAGAATATTGAAAGGTGGAAGGTATATTCTTTCTAGAGAATGTCATATGTTGACATTTGGTTCAGGGATAAACCGTTTTTATCACACCAATTGGCGAAGCTATTAATGTCAGATTGAAGAAAAATTCTATCTTGCTGACTAGTGATAGATTTAAATATTTTCATATCATCAGCGTAGATCAGGATATTACTGTGATTTATACATGCTTTAACATCATTAATGGCTAGTATAAATAGAATTGGTCCGAGGTGACTACCTTGGGGAACTCCAGACTCAGCTGTAAAAGATACAGATAGCGATCCTCTAAATTTGACTTGATAAACCCTTGATCTAAGGTATGAATTAACCCATTTTATGAAACTTCGTGGGAAACCAAAAGCCCTGAGCTTAAACTCGATTATTTCATGGGACAGCTGGTCGAAAGCTTTAGAGAAGTCAGTGTATATGCAATCCATTTCGTCCTTATTCTCTAAGGCATTAGAACAATCATGCAAGAAACTTAACAGATTAGTGACAGTGGATCTGTTTCTTACAAATCCATGCTGTTCATTACAAATTAAATTGCGACAAAGAAATATTAACTTTTCCCAAACAATTTGTTCAAATGCTTAGTGATACACTTTTCCATACATAAGGGAATTTACCAGTACTAATGGACAATTCAAACAGATATTTAAGATATGGAGCAATTGCATGACTACATTTTTTAAGAACGATCGGTGCAATGCCATCAGGACCTGATGAATAATCATTCTTCAGAGAAGAAATAAATTTTAAAATTGTTTCCAAGTCAAATGAGAAGCTACTAAAACTTATTTGGGAACAGCTAGTTAGATAACTAAAATATTGCTCATCAATGTGAAGAGGGGTCACCCTAAACGACTTACTGAAATAATCTGCAAACATATTGCTTGCATCTAGCGAATCAGCAGTTGTAGAGCTATTGTAAGTAAGTTTCGATGGATAACCATCGGTTTTTTTCTTAGAATTAACAAACCCCCAAACAAGTTTGGGGTCCAATTTTAGAGAGCATTCCATTTTACTTATATAGTCAATATATAAGTTGCAGGATAAAGATTTGAATTCGTTGAATAGTGTAAGATAGAGCTCAAGATCTGAATGGCGGAGACTTTTTAAATAGTTCTTCCAAGCCCTATTACGTCTGTTTCGTATTGAATTGAACTCTTTAGTGTACCAAGGATGGGACGTTTTCAGATTCCTAGAGGATTTGACAGGAATCACTTTTTTCATGCAGTTATCCATCAAAGATTAAAAGGAAACTACTGCATCTTCAATATTAGAAAACGCAGTAAGATTAAAATTAAAGCTGGAAATTTCATCAGAAAGCCTGTTGAAGAGTGGATTCTTTTATCCAACCTGGCTCAATCTTAGGTACATATACATAAACCTAGATTGTGATGAGTGTATAAGTCGATACGTGAATAGATTATACTGCCAATAGTTCTCAAGCAGACTCACTTGAGGTAAATAATTAAGTCTTAGTTCGTTGATACTGAATGACTGATTAGGTCCTTTTATTTTCACAACTTACTCTATTTATACTACTTAACACTCAATCAATAGTGCTTAATTACCAATAAAATCGATAACGCTTAATTAACATAACTTAGCTCCATAATGCTTAATTAACAAAACTTAACTCATAATGCTTATAACAAAACAAAACTCAATAATGCTTAACTAACAAAACAAAACTCAATAATGCTTAACCACAATAGTCTAATTCCATAATGCTTAACCAGCACTTCTTTTATTAATTGTGACATAAACATGGTATTGATTTTGAGAGTTGCGGATTTAACATTCTGACCGCGTTGAACCGAAGGTTCAAAAAAAAAAAAATATAGTTATCTTTATTAATAGATGCAAAATATTAATATTTATTATTATACATCAATATGAACCTTAAATCTATCATGTATTTCTTGTTGTTGTGGTATATGACTTCTTGGCTTCGGAGTTGGTTGAATGCACTGCTTGTTCCTTCTGGCTTTTATGTAATATTTTGTGACCAAAAAGATGACTATTAAGACCGCTAATAATACCCCGGCGTATGCTATGTTGTGGTGGACCTTGTGACTCGGTAATTCTACTGGCCCCGATTTGATGAAATTTTCGATATTCTGTTTCAACATCTTGACTTCCGACATGTGACGTTGGTAGAGATCTTGTGGCGTGGTCAGGGCCACCCGTTCCTCTGATGGTTAGAGATGTTGTGTTCTGACCACATACCACGTTCACTATGGTTTCTTGTCGCAAGGCGTAAATCCATTCGTTTGGGTTGCGGAGCTGAATCCAGTGAGGCCCATAACCAACTTTTTGAATCCGACATTTATCGTATGCAGGTAGGTGATTAAAGAATGAAATCTCGCAGGCACTGGTTAGTGAACCCTTATGGTGTAGAGGCCCACCTTGCTTACATAAGTACATTTCGTGCTTGATTGACAAACAGCTCCTCATATCTCTTTCGGAAACCGCGTAGTATAGATCTCGATGAAGGTTTATTATAATGTATGGTGAGGATGGCTGTATGGTCGTAAATGTTCCATTTACCAGTACAGGAACTGGTATTACGTGAAATATCTCAAAGTCGTCTGATGATATTAAGGGTATTGTGATCTCAAAAATCGCATGTTTCGGCAAAATCTTCCCTTCAATGGTCATCAGGTTGAGAAGAGGTTTGTGCTAAGTCTTCTTGATATAGCTCACGGGAGATGTTATTGGCCTTGTAAGTTATCTCGGCAATATGGGATGACAAGGTCTCAAATTGTTTTGCTATGGTTTCTTGATCGCGGTTCATTATGTTTATGGTGGCCGCGAGAAATGATGTTTGATTTTTAATGTGGTCCCTTAGTGATTCTGAATTGATCTTGATTCCCTCAATCGTCTTTCAAATTTGGTCGGCGTAGTCTGAGTCCAGGACTCCGAACAATGTGTTGACTACGTTTCCTACAAGGTTGAGGGCGCCTCGTTTCCTTCGGTTACCGTTTGACGGTGGGATCAATAGTCCATTGTTTCTTATGAGCTCTCCCTCCAGATTTTGTATCTGTATGATTATTTTTTCGCATAGAGTGCCAGACTTAATCAGATGGCACAGATGTTTCAATGAGGAAGTTGTATTTGTTAATAACTGTAGTTCCTTGGCGTAAATCTCCATATCATAATAGGCTATAATCTTCCAATCACTAGACAATATGCTTGCTGCTCCCATATTTTCGAAATAGATTCCTGATTGTGAGTCGAATGGCTTTAGCTCGACTGGAAGTCCTTCATTCAGTGGAAGTGTAAATAAAACCAAAAGAATTGTTGCAATTGTGGAGCCCAAAGATCGCCTTATTCTTTTTTTCGGTGATTCTTCATTGTTGATCGATGGTTTGGTTGCTTCTTGAATCCTTAAAGGTTGCTCTAGATCATCTGGCTGTTGTGGACCTTCATCTACTGGTAAAGGCGCAAGGTTATGTATGGGTCGTTTGAGCATACCATGGCTCGTTTTAACTTCCGCCACCCGCACTAAGCCGTCGCTTCCTCTTATGCATTTTACAATTCTTGCTAGCTGCCACTGCATAGGCGGTAAATTGTCGTCCTTTATGATCACCAGCATACCCGGAAGGATTGTGTTGTTGGCTTGCTTCCATTTGTAACGGTGTTGTAGCTCGTTGAGATATTCATGTGACCATCGCTGCCAAAATTGTTTTTTTTATTGCGGTGATTGTCCTCCACCTATTGCCTAATCTACTAATTGTAGGTTCTGCTCGTCCATCGATGCTTGATGTTAATGGCTCTCCAATTAAAAAATGCCCTGGTGTCAGGGCAGTAAGATCGTTGGGGTCAGATGAGACTGGAACCAGGGGTCTGGAGTTAAGTATGGCTTCTACTTCGATTAATAGCGTTTCTAGCTCTTCATACGTTAAGTTGGCTGAAAGAAGGTTGCGTTTCAAGAAATGTTTGGCTGATTTCACAGCCGCTTCCCACAGTCCGCCAAAATGAGGTGCTCGAGGTGGGATAAAATGGAATTCCATACTTCTAGTCGTGCAGAATGAGGTTATCTTTTCTTTCGATGCCGCTGCGTATATTGAGGATTTAATTTCCATAAGTTGATTTCTTGCTCCGACGAAGTTTGTCGCATTGTCGCAATAAAGGTTTAGGCAGTTTCCTCTTCTTCCTATAAAACGCTTCAACGCGCCTATGAATGCTTCTGTAGTTAAATCTCCTACAACCTCCAAGTGTACTGCCTTGGTTGCGAAACAACAGAAGACAGCTACATATGCCTTTCGAGGTTGCTTCCCTCGTACCTTGAAGTGAATCCATACCGGTCCGAGGAAGTCTACTCCGGCGTTGACGAATGGTCGGGCAGGTTGAACCCTCATGGCTGGCAAATTCCCCATTATCTGCGTCATCAGTTTAGGTTTTGCCCTGGAGCACCGAATGCATTTTTGTACCACTGAACGTGCCATCGTTTTTCCCTTGATGGGCCAGTATTTTTGGCGCATTGCTGCCAGCAGACCTTGTGGCCCAATGTGTAGGTATTTTATATGAGCCTCTTGCATTAACAATTTGCTGACCTTATGGTTGTAGGGTAACAATATTGGATGCTTGGCATCGTAACTCAACTCTGCTGCCTCTAAGCGTCCTCCTACGCGAAGAATTCCACCTACGTCCAAAAATGGAGACAAACTATTCATTGGGCTGTGAGTGTTGACATAGTTGCCCTTTGCTAGTTGGTTCAGTTCTTCCTTAAATGCCTGACCTTGAACTTCTCTTATTATAATATCGTTGGCGTTCTCTAGCTCAGACAGGGAGAGATGGTCGTGTAACCGTTGACATCGATCGCTCTTCTTGCAGTTATTTATGAATAGGTTGATATATGCAACAATCCTTTGCATGCGCCGAAAGGAGTTATGATGCTCAATTATGTCGATGATAGCTGCTGATGACTCGAGTGTTGCTGCAAGTGTGATCCTGGATTTTTTCTTCTCGTAATCGGTGGTTTTCCCTTCAAAAGCTCCTGGCCAAGTATTCCCTGGACCATATAGATATAAGGGTCCGTAAAACCACATGGTACAGTCCTTTAGTTTTGAAGCCGAGATCCCTCGGGAGACTATGTCCGCAGGATTTTGTTTTGTAGGCACATGTCGCCACTGCTGAGGGGAGGTGGTGCTTCTGATGGTCCTTACTCGATTGGCGATAAAGCTATGATAGTTAGCCGCTTCTGAATTTATCCAAGCGAGTACGATTTCGGAATCGGTCCAGAAGAACTCCTTCACTTCTCCTAACTTCAAATCCCTTACTACCCGACGCATTAGCTCCGTTGCCAATTTAGCTGCACATAGTTCTAACCGTGGTATAGTGGTAGCAGAAGTGATATGTTCGTCGCACCCAGATTTGATTGGTGCAACTCTAGATTTTGAGCAAACTAACTGGATTGTTACAGTACCGTCCTTGTTAGTTGACCTTATGTATATCGCCGCGCCAAACGCCTTGCCTGATGCATCTGCAAACGCGTGTAGCTGAATTATCCAGGGGCCTGGATTTGAAAACAAATGTCTGGGAATTTTGATATCCTTTATTGCCGCTAGATCCTTTCGGAAATTGTCCCACTGGGTGTGGAGCTCCATTGGTAAGGCGGCATCCCAATCAAATTTTAGTTTCCATAACTGCTGAATGAATATCTTTGCCGTGATTGTGATTGGATTAACGATACCTAGTGGATCGAATATATGTGCAATTTCTGATAAGGCTGTCCTTTTTGTGATTCGCTTGTTCACTTGCAATGCCGAGTTGATTAGAAATTGATCAGATCGTGGGTTCCAACTAAGTCCCAAGGTTTTTAATGTTTGTGATTCCTTATCCTTGACATCAGAGTGTATGGCTTGATCATTTGGTGGTATGTGGCTAAGCAGCTGTGGTATATTACTGCACCATTTTCGAAGATTAAATTGTGCTGATTGCAGAATTTGAATAAGTTGCTTTTGCATGACGATGGCTTCTGATAGGCTGTTAGAGCCGGACATAACGTCATCCATGTAAAGGTCGTTAGCCAAGACCTTGGCTCCTAATGGAAACATTAGTGAGTTGTCCTTGGCAAGCTGCTGAAGACATCGTGTTGCAAGATAGGGTGCTGATGTGGTTCCGTACGTTACTGTGTTTAGCTGATAGCATTTAATTTCTTGATCTGATCCGCTCCGCAAAAATATGAGCTGGTAACCCCGATCCTCCTTTCTCACAAGGATTTGCCTGTAGATTTTCTCAATATCTGCCGTAAATACAAAGCGCGGCGTTCTGAAGAGTAAAAGTATTGAGAAGATGTCATCTTGTATTGTGGGCCCAGCTAGTAGCACGTCATTCAATGAGATGTTCGACGATGTTTTCATCGATACGTCGAACACTACCCTGAGTTTGGTCGTGGTACTATCGGGCTTCAGCACTCCATGATGGGGTAGAAAATAGTGTGGTGACCTTATAGTACCTTCGTCGATCTCGCTCATATGTCCTAGATCGATATACTCTTGCATAAAGTTAGCATAAGGGGTTTTTAACTCAGCGTCGTTGTTTAATCTTCTCTCCATAGCAAAAAATCTTCGCAGAGCTATTTCTCTGGATTCCCCTAATTCTGAAGACTGGCGTGAGAAGGGCAAACTTACTATGAAGCTCCCATTGGTTGGGTCGCGCTGAAAGGTTTTTTCGAAGTGTCTTTCACATTTTTGCTCTGCTATAGTACTGCTGCTGGCATCTTCAGTGATATTTTCCAGCCGCCAAAATTTTTCGATGATCGTAGTGAGGGATCTCTCTTCGGTTCCCGTTGCACATGTTACCGCCGTGGCAATTACTCTGCTTACCTTGCCTGCTATCACCCAACCCAATACTGTATTTTGGAGTATTGGTAGATCTCCTGCCAATCGTATTTGGCCGACAACCAAGAGTTGATGATAAAATTCGGCTCCTAGCAAGATGCCTATTTTGTCTGGTCGATTGAACTTGGGATCGGCTAGTGGGATATTGCTGGGAATATTCCATGTAGAAGTATCCAATGGTTGAGCTGGCTGATAGGATATTATTTTGGGTAAGGCGAAGGCCTCGATCCTGCACGAGTATGAATTTACTCGAGATTGTATTTCTGTATTGATCCTTTGGTTGGATCGTTGCTTGCCTTGACCAATTCCTTCAATAGATAATTCATCTGCCATAGTAGTTAGACCAAGATTATCTACCATGCGCTGACTGATGATGTTTACCTGTGAACCAGAGTCCAACAGTGCACGACATTCCCAGGTTTTGCCATTGGATCCGACTACTGTTATTCTGGCAGTCCCTAACAGCACGAATGCGTGATTTTTATTGTTAAGTAATGCGCTAACCACTGGCTCTGGTTGCCTTGTTGTCGCAGCTGCCCGACTTGTTGAAGGTTCCTCGTTCTTGATGATCATTGGGGGTTTTGATGGACGATCTAAGTGTAGCAGAGTGTTATGCTTTTTGTGACACTTTGAACAATTGCTGGAACTGCAGGTTGATGCAAAGTGCCCAGCTCGCAGACAATTGATACACAGGTTATTTTGTTTTACGATGTTTAATCGTTTCGATGATGTTAACTCCAAAAACTGTTTACATTTGTAAATTGGGTGGTTGTATTTGCAGATTAGACAACCTAATTGCTGAGACGCAATTGCTGATAACGTCTTAAACCCTTGTTTTTGAGTTCTGCCTTCTTCTGCCTTGTCCTTATTCCCCAATGTTTCGAGAGCTTGAAAACGCTTTTCCAAGAATTCGAGAAACTGCTGGAATGAAGGCATTTCCCTTGGTTGTACCAATGACTGTTCGTACAATGTGTGCGTATCCTTATCCAATTTCTTAAGAAACAGATGAAGCAAGATCGGTTCCCATGCCTTGATATCCACATCCAGTCCTTCTAGACCGAGCAAACACTCTTGTATAGTGTCATGTAAGCTGCGTATTGATCTGGCATTTCCAATTTGGACATTCTGATGGGACAACATTTTTGATATCCAAGTTGAGATTAGCAATCGAGGGTTATCATAGCGCCCTGTTATTATCCTCCAGGCTGCATTGTAGTTGGCCCCTGATACTGTCAGATGACGCACCAACTTTTCGGCCTCTCCTGTAAGGCTTGTTTTGAGGAACCACATTTTTTGCCCGTCCGACATCCTTTGATTGTGGATCATTTCTGTGTACAGATCGTTGAATTGCTGCCACTGGAGGTAGTTACCGTCAAACTTTGGTAACTCAACCTTGGGCATTTTCATGGTTGTGGAAGGTTTTTCCAAATCTTGAGCTAGTGATGATTCCATTGTCCCATAGAGTTCTTGCAATAGTTCCGCGAGTTGCTCCTGCAACTCAAAGTAGCCTTGAATGTCTTCCTGAGTTAACTGGTTTTCCATTTTCCGATACATGGTCGTTAACTCTTCCCAATTTTGTTCCAGTGTTCGAATTTTGATTTGGCAGAAGGTTTTGGTTTTATTCTGCTGTAGTATTATCTTATCTATGGACCCCCTTATGATCCTTATGACAAGATTGTATCGCTGTCTGAGGAGCGTGTCTTCCCCAGCTGGAGTGTGCTCTATTTTCCGTCTTGGACCTGTAGCTGCTGGTTGCTCTTGCATGATTTTTGGTACTGCTCCCGTAGCTGATACCTCCAACCCATCCCTCTTTGACAGGCCGGGATGCGCGCCGCCTGGTGTTGTCGCATGTGCCAACTCTAATTTATCCTGGATGTCGTCCAGGAATGATTCTCGTAGCTTTTTGATCTCTCCGTAGTAATCACGACTGAAGTATGGATGACTTAGGTTGATCTCCTCCATCTCTCTGATTTTGGAATCAGTTGCGTCAAACTCTTCCCAAAGTGAGTTTAATTGTCGTAGCCGGTCTTCCAAATAGCCAATGGTTTTGCGGTCAGAGGAGTCTTTCTTGAAATTCCGCCATATTCTGCAGATATTCTCTCCAATCTCCTCTTGATCCCTAGTTATGCTGGCCAAATCCATCTTGTTGTCTTCCACCGAAGTACTCCACATGAATGCTTGCTCAAATGAGTAATCAATCAGCGGTCGAATTTAGGATGAACTGTGTTTTTTGGCCCAGTTTACGCCCAAAACGCGAAAAAATATACAACGATTGAACTGTGTTATATAGCCCAATTCACGCCTTGAATTGTTGGACCAAGTCCTGTCACGGTCGCCAAATGTTGAAGAGTGGATTCTTTTATCCAACCTGGGTCAATCTTAGGTACATAAACCTAGATTGTGATGAGTGTATAAGTCGATACGTGAGTAATACTGCCAATACTGAGTTATACTGCCAATAGTTCTCAAGCAGACTCACTTGAGGTAAATAATTAAGTCTTAGTTCGTTGATACTGAATGACTGATTAGGTCCTTTTATTTTCACAACTTACTCTATTTATACTACTTAACACTCAATCAATAGTGCTTAATTACCAATAAAATCGATAACGCTTAATTAACATAACTTAGCTCCATAATGCTTAATTAACAAAACTTAACTCATAATGCTTAATTAACAAAACAAAACTCAATAATGCTTAACTAACAAAACAAAACTCAATAATGCTTAACCACAATAGTCTAATTCCATAATGCTTAACCAGCACTTCTTTTATTAATTGTGACATAAACATGGTATTGATTTTGAGAGTTGCGGATTTAACAAAGCCTTTGAAAATTTGCTTTCCGAAAGTCGAAAGATTGCGAACGATCATACGAATTACTATTTTCGTACAAATGTGCGCCTAATTAAATAAATACATCCAATGGTGGATGATTATTATCTATGTTAGTTATACTGAAGTGGAATTCCAGAACCACAGTACTAACAGAGTCAGAAGAAAAAACAAGATCGAGAGTTCGATTTTTGAAATTTTTTATACAGCTAGTTTGCTGTAAGTCAAAAGACAAGATGTTGTCCAGTAAAGCGAGCTCTTGTTGGGCAGAGTCAAAGGATATGATGAGATGAGAATCATCCTCAGAAGGTACCCATCCAATATGTGGCAGATTGAAGTCGCCTATAAGTAAGACAGTGCTGTCACAACAAGATATGTCAAAAATATGGTCTAGTGCCATAGAAAGTTCCGAATACAAGGAACACAGACGATACGATGGAATGTACGCATTAACAACATATAAATGCTTGTTCTTAAGTGTAATTTTTACACAGATAATTTCGACGGTTAGTGGAAATGGAAAGTCAATCTTTCGTGACTCAAGGTTGGAACGAACAGCAATCAGGACACCTCCTCCAAGCGCTTTCAGGTCATTTTGATGACGATCGTTTCTGAATACGGAGAACTCATGATTGAAGAGTTCCGTGTCTAAGATTCCGGCATTAAGCCATGTTTCCGTCAAGGAGAAGATATCATGAGAGAGGGCTTGGGAGTTTAAATTTACTTCAGCGGTTTTTGTGCGGAGTCCCCTTACATTTTGATAGTAGAGGGACATCCTACTGGGTTTTTTAACACTGACGGACAAACTTTCCTGCGACTTTTTGTCGACCGGGGAGTAAATTCTTTTACTAACGTATTTTGAGGCCATGTAGTACTATTGCACAGTATTTCGAAATATATTGGAGGGGCGACAATTTTGAAAGACGCAACAAACCCATCAGCCTTACTGATTTTGGTGCATTTGATTGAGTCATCTTTTGGAATCAAATTTCTCGAGACCAAATAGTTCAAGACATCGTCTGAAGAAGTGTTTGGTTTTAGTCGAGAAATGAAAATGGATTTTGGTCTGAGAATCGATTCAATAGATGCAGATTCCGTACCTATGGAACGATATATCGGCTACTAGAAAAGCGTGGGAGAATGCTAATCCTACCAAATTTATTGTTAGTATGACCTCTCCATACACTTTCGCTGTCGCTCCTGTTGCTGTTTTCAGACAGTAACTGCTGGTGTTGTGCAACCAAGAATGACGGACGATGTCCCTCCTTATAACGGAAGCGGTGGCACCGGTGTCGATGGTTGCCACGCACTTATTTTGACCGATATAGGCTTCCACTGTTAGACTCTGGTTTCCTCGTTCCCTTACGCGGTGGAACACATGCGATGCCTGATCAGCAGCTTGCATTGTCAAGGCAAATGCTAGGGCCTCAGCGAGAGTTCTTTTTCCAGCCATTCTTACGGCCATTTGCAGTTGTCTATCTTCAATGGCTTGGATAAACGCCTCCACAGCTATTTCATTGATGAGAACCTCACCAGCATTAGGATATGACAAATGTGCCAGACGTTCGATATCTGCTTGCAGCTGTTGGAGTGTTTCTCTCCTCTTATGGACTCTACTGCGTAACTGGATCCTGTACACTTGCTGCATATGCTCATCACCGCAGCGCATCTCTATAGCCTTGACCAGGGCGTCGTAGTTGTGTTGCTTCTCTTCTGAGACGGTTTGGAGTAACTCCGCAGCTGTACCTCTTAGTGCGAGCGTTAGCGCAATTGATTTTTCCTCGTTGTTGCAGCTGCATCAAACTGTTTCTTATAAATTGGCCATGATGTTTGACCATCAAAAACTGGAGGCTGCATCTCTTTCCTTCTCGGGCAGGCCGCAGAATTTTCTCGAGCCTTCTGCTTCTTCACTTTCTCGAGCTCTTTAGCCAAGTTCTCGAAGTTTGCTTCATGGTTGCAAAACGTCTGATGAATTCCGTCGAATTTGGTTTCAACCTTCCCGAACTTTTGGTCAATTTCTTCGAGTTTTCCTTCGAGAACATTTTTAAAATCTTCCACAGCGCTCTTTTGGGCGGCAACTATGGAATTCATTTGTTCTTCCAAGGAATTCTTCTGTTCATTGAACTGAGAGTCTATAGAATTCTTCTGTTCATCAAATTTGGCCAGAAGTAATTCCATCATAGCAGTCATATCAACACCTGTACTTACTTGTTCTTCTGCTACGTCGAACAAAACGAACTTGGGGTTTTCTCCTTCGTTTTCAACAGTTTCCTGCAGTCGAAGCACCAAATCACTTTTTCCTCTAGCTGCGGAGAGATTCCGCTTTTCTAGTTCAGCTTTTAACTGCGGTAGACTGAGCTGTAGTAATTTCAATGTGCGGCCCATTTTTGTTTTGCTTTTTTTTTTTTTTTTAAACTAATTCACTGCACTTTAATTTCACACTGAATACGTTTTATCCCACTTCTGACACCAATGTTACATCCAGGCTAGGATTCGAAAAGATAAAACGTAATTCTATTTAATTAACCTTTATTAGTTCTCTTTCAATATTGTTCTTGATTATTATTCTCATAATTCACTTATTTAATTCAACAATTCACTTTCGCAATTAATCACTTTAAATAAACAATCACTTCTCTCTTATTCAATACTTCTTCCTTTTCTCTATACTTTTCACTACTGTCATCTATCGCACTTCTATATCGCGGTTCACAACTAGAATGTCATGGGTGCTCCTGCGACCTCTATTTATATCTCCTCGTGACACCTCTCGAAATTTCCAGATTCGTTAAGTTCAGAAGGTTCGAGAACAACATAATTAGTTATTCCATAGCTATTCAAACTGTTTTTCAAATGCTGCCAATTATCGGTAATATGGCTCTCTACTAGATGGCGCTGCAACTTGACTAATTGATGCTGAATGTCACAGTTTGAGCAAACATGCAACAATATATTGAGTGATATCCAGGGAAAAGACAATGAAATTTGTGAAGCACAGTTTCCAACGCCTGCTGGATCCGCATTTTGTTCGAATTATTTATATTTGGAATCTGAGGATCAAAAAAAAAACATAGGGACGGGCTACAGTCCGCTTAGGCGAACTGTTGGATACCCTATTCTTATTCCTATCCCTCATAAGTGGGCGTGACAAAAGTCTAAGTATGGTTGAATTGTTAAGAACGCTCTACATATTTTGTTATACAACATTTAAAGGATTTTATCAAAAAAAACGCTCACTTGCTCAAACTTGGGTGTTTCAATAAAATTGTTTTATTTAATTGTGGGCGTGTCGGTAGGCGGATTTAAAAAAAATTAACACATGAGCATAAAGGGCCCCTAGAGAGTATATATTATAAATTTCAGCTCCCTAGCTCACTTTAATTTTTCAAAAAAAAATAATAATAATAATTGTGGGCGTGCCAGTGGGCGGATTTTGAAAATATTTACACATGAGCATAAAGGGCCCATAGAGACCATATATTATAAATTTCAGCTCCCTACCTCAAACTTTGGATTTTCAAAAAAATTGTTTTATTTATTTGTGGGCGTGTCAGTGGGCGGATTTTGAAAATATTTATACATGAGCTTAAAGCTCCCCTAGAGAGTATATATTAAAAATTTCAGCTCCCTAGCTCAAATTTTGGTTTTTCAATAAAATTGTTTTATTTTTTTGTGGGCGTGGCAGTGGGCGGATTTTGAAAATTTTATATCCCGAGCAGTTTTAGGGGTCATAGATCATATATAAAAAATTTCAGCTTCCTAGCTCAAAATTCGATTTTTTCCAAAATTTTGTTTTTTTGAGTTTGTGGGCTGTGTGTCTGTGGGCGGATTTCAAAAATTCGTAAACTTGATTATTTCGGGACCCTAGAGAGTATATGGTTAAAATTTCAGCTTGCTAGGTCCAGTTTAAAGGCCTAATTTTTGCCGACGGACGGACGGACGGACGGACGGACGGACGGACATGGCTAGATCGACATTACTATCGATGCTGATCATAAATATAGTAACTTTTAGGGGTCTACGGGCAATATTAAGGTATGTTACAAACTATGCGTCAAAATTAATATACCCCTAGAATAGGGTATAAACAATAACACATTAATAGACGCTTTGCTTGAGTCCCCAAAAAAGAAATATATTCGTCCAAATGAACTGAGCAAAGCGTCTGATATGAACTTAGTTGACAAAATGTTCGTTGAGAAAAGTAAGAATGTTGGGACTTTTGTAAGACGCCAACTACAGTCAAAATCGCTTATAACGACGTATCGGTTACAACGACCAAATTCGTAGGTCCCGAATCAGCGCCATTGTAATTCCATTGAACGAGAATCGCTTATAACGACATCGCTTATAACGACATCGCTTATAACGACATATCGCTTACAACGACCGATTTTACCCTTTTTTAAAAAATTTAATATCGCTTATAACGACTAAAATCGACGCAGCTGTTGGCACAACTGATTTTTTTCTAGAACGGTAAACTGATTCTCTGTAGATGCGATGTATCTATGTTCTTAGAATCTGGGATATGTTACAGTTACCGTTTGTAGACGTTATTTTTTTGTTTTTGCGTTTATTGAGTTTGTTCTACGTTGGGGGAAGTTTTACTCAGTGCAAATTTTTCAGTGTGACAAGTGGTTGTGTGGTTGTAAAAAAATCTGCACTAAGCAATTAGATATTTCCACTTTTTTTAATAAACAGTAAACGTTTATTTGTAAATGTGTATTCTTATTTTTTTTTGGCTCAAAATGATGGAAAAATTAGGGAAAAAAAGTAAGTATATACAATTCGCAAAAGTAATCCTCCTATCAGAAAATCCTATAAAGTTTGCTATTGGCCCCTAATGTCAGTTCTGTTTTGACATTTGTGTAGTAAACACATGCGAAATAGACGTTAATAAACAATGTTACGCTACACTGCTCCAGAACGCGGAATATTGGTGACTATTTATTTGAGCAATAATCGGTCGGTGACCAAAAAACATCGGAAGGTTATTTTTGCGCCACTTTGTACATAGCTTGATATCGGTTATAGCGACCTATCGCTTATAACGACCAAATTCGTCAGTCCCTTGAAAGTCGTTATAACCGATTTTGACTGATTGCTTGCCGTCAGTTATAAAACTTAAGTTTTCTAGGCCAACCTTAGTTGGACCAAGGTACAACCATGTGTTGTACCTTGGACCGATGTGTGCTGTACCTTGGACCTAAGACAGAATAACCAATTTTTCCGATATTTTTTATTTATAAAAGAAAAAATAACACGAAATTACTCTGTTCAAAATAATACACAAAAAAATGTGTGAGCCACGCTGTACTCACGGTATAGTTGATGTGTAAACATGTAGGCTCGTCAGTGTTGCATGTGGAAATATCACAGAGGTTGTGATTTTGATAAACAAGAGATTTGGGTATTGTATTGAAATAAAACCATGATATATATTTAATGTCAACGACAAAATTTATTTAATGTTTGACCGAACAAATAATTGGTTTGTGAAAGCTGAAGTAGGAGACGTACACCGTTGACACAAGTGTGTCGATGTACCGGGAAAATATAGCATCGATTGTCGTTTAAGTGACATTCTTAAATCGGCCATCGGTTACCGAAGTACAAATCGATATTTTTCCTCTTACCTTCAACTGATGTACAACAAACTACAAGCTATACAACCTCAATTATTCAAAACAAATCTACTTCCACACAACTTTCCGGTGTTTCGTAAGGACATAATAATCTCTAAAATTGAACATACATAATTAATAAAAAAAAAAACAACGACGCGCGGTTGTTCTCAAACGGTCACCCATCTACGTACTAACCGCGCCAAACGTCGTTTAATAGCGGTGATAATTGAACATACATAATTAATAAAAAAAAAACAACGACACGCGGTTGTTGTCAAACGGTCACCCATCTACGTACTAACCGCGCCAAACGTCGTTTAATTGCGGTGATCTGTCGAGCAGCGATTAACTCACGTGGTAATGAAAATTAACGGGAAAATCTGACGGTGACGGTGACGCTACATATGTCCAACTAGCCCCTACCGAGAAAAAATATATTTACACATCAACGAGAGCAAAAAACTAAAACTAACTTAAAAGAATTGCTTTTTTTTGCCAAATTGAGAATGGTTGTTATGTCGATAGATGAATCACTGTCCGACTCGAAATCTTCATCTGGCTCGACAGTAACTTCTTTGGCTTCTGCAATTACTTGCCTTGCCTTCGTCTTTGCAACTCTAACTGGTTGATTCTTAGTTTTTAGTGTCATGTTTTCATTTTCTGAAGAGGACGAATAACTTGTTAGCACTTTCTTTTTAATTTTTCTGGCGGCATTCTTCTTCGCGTTTTTGGATGCCGCTGAGTTCTCTATTTCTTCCTTTACAGGGGTATCCCTAAGAATCCTAGTTCTTCCCAGTTTTCGTCCACCTCTTTGAGCTGTCTTCCGGGGAGGAGCCTTCGGAAACGGTCGATAATCTTTGGGCGATAATATTACCCCTGATGAGGGTGGCTCGTTAGCGGCAGCGATTGAAGCAGCAGACGTTGAAGGAACTGCATCTTTGTCAGGTGACTGAACTGCAAGATTCGGCACTTCTGAAAATATATTGGAATGATTTTGGTCAGGAAATGGTCTATCCGTAACAAATGATGATAAAAACTCATCTTCACTAAAAATGTTTTCATTTAATGGCCAAATACCGCTGACTTTGAACCCTTTGGTTATGTTTTGGTTCGAAAAAGCTCTCGGGTAAGCTTTTCCCACTATATGCGCAACATCATACAAGGTTATGGGATTTCCAGGATTGCTAAGCATCCACTCATTTGCAGCTTGATTGTAAAACGTTTTATAGGCGCCGAAAACTGTTCGATCTAATGACTGCAGTTTATGAGAAGTGTGTGGTGGAAGTGTCAGTAAAATGACGTTATTCATTTTAGCCTGAGTAATAACTTCTACTGAAATGTGCGTATCGTGGTTATCCATGATTAGAAGAACTTTTTTTTCATTTGATGGCTTAACAAACGCGATGAAGTACTTCAAATACTTAACAAACAGTTCTTCCGTCGACCAGCCGCTGGGATTAGTACCTCCTATTATCCCTGCTGGTGCTCCGCATGTGCTCTCTAAAATGCACTCTTGGGAAAATTAACATTGGAGGCACATGATTTCCAACAGCATTAATTGCAGCAATCATTGTGATGTTCAGTCCTCTCTCGCCCGATGTAACGCTGCCGATTTGCTTCTCACCTTTCTGTGCTAATATTTTGGGCCGAACATGGACTGTCGAATTACCAGTTTCATCAGTGTTAAAAATGCATTCCGGTGTAAAATTGTATCGAGCCAAACATTCCTTATAGTTTTGAAAAAAAGCTCCGACATTTGACTTATTGAAGCTTGTGGCTCTTGACAAGCTAGTCGCTTCAGGATTCCGCAGAACGATACTTGGGTGCCTGCTAAGGAACCATCTTAGCCACCCATCTCCAGCTTTGCTTTCAGTAAACCAATTTACCGGAATATTTTTGGCATTTGCCTGTCCAAATTGAAAAGCCAGATGCTTTAAATCATTTTTCGAAAGCCCGTAATGTAATTTAGAAGCAGTTAGAACATATTCCGCTGAGGATTTTTCTTCCTCCGCTGTGAAAATCTGACGGCAGTTAAGTCGGTTTTCATACACGAATTCCGCATTTCCCGATAGTTTGTGTCTTTTTATATGTCTTTTGAAGGTGGTTTTCGAAATATTATGAATCTTGGCTGTTGTATTTATGGACTCGGCATTAGCCAAAGCATACTTTACAGCACGCTCTACGAGCTCTTTGTCCAATGCCGTCCTTTTAATGCCACTTTTGCTCCTTGGCATGCTAATTTCTGAAACATACAAACAATTTGCATGAGCGAAGTTCAAGAAGTTGAACTGGCCCAAGGTACAACCACGCGGATTGGACCGAGGTACAGCAACATTGCCTTAGCGGATCAAACGAAATTTTCTCGAAGTGCGTTAAATAAACGAACTTAACAACCATGAGACATAGAGCTAAGAAAAAAGACTTACCTTATTTAATCAAACAAAATAAAATCGAGCAAACGGATTCGCGATCAAATTATTCACAAAAATCAAGAAAAAATTACTTTCATTACTACTGAAAACACATTTTATAATTTTTCTCGACGACGCGTTCAGTTGAATAGTCGCAGGTGCACTGACAATATTTGAAATTTGAATAGGAAAATTCCATAGAACAACAAGCTTTTACATGTTTGTGTGAAAATCGGCACTGGACCAAGGTACAAATGGTCCAAGGTACAGCACCTTCCCCTATTTCACAAAAATAAATCTAAATGGAACTTGCATGAAATGGTTCTTTTTCTTAAATTCCATTACAAGTCTCCGTCTTTTTATAATTTTCTAATGAAATAAGGTTGGTACGATACACTGCCTTTTGGAACGGGTATTTCCAATAACATATCAAAAAATCAAGTTAAAAGACATGCCTGACCGTGATAAAAAGTGTGTTTCAATTTTTGATGAAATGAGCATCAAAGTGGAACTTGAATACAATTCAAAAGACGACATAGTGTACGGATTTGAGGATTTGGGTGAGTTCGGCAGAACACGATCATTATATATTATGCTTCGAGGATTAAATACTTCTTGGAAGGTGCGATATTTTTAAGTCTTTTTTTGTCAAGTAACATTGATGATTGATAGCCACCACACGTCATATCAATAAACATTGACAATATTTTGCCTAATGTCTGTTCACAAAGTTTTGTGTGGCGGAACTTAACTAAATTAAACAGATTAATTACATACATACATACATGTGGGATGCTGACGCGAACTCCCCTGGATCCGTACCCACGGGCAATGGGAGAAAAGAGGTCATCGAAGAAGCGAGTAGACCGAACGTGGAAGCGGAGGAGTAACCACCGAAATATTAATCTTTGTACTTTTTTCTTTTGTATTTTTTCATCACATCCTAATAGCTACAATAATAAATAAAGTGAATTCTAACTACAGAAGTTGGTTCGTTTTCTTACATGGGGGCTCAACCGGGATCGTGAAAAAAATTGAAAAAAAAGTCAAAGTTAATCAAGGAACAGGTGGCTAGAGATAAGCCAAACAAAAAAAAAAAAAAAAACAACGGGAATACAAGTGGACTGTAGTGATTTTTTTGCTGTGGGTGTATGGCATGTTCGCGGTTACGGTAGATGAAAAACAAAAAAAAAAAAACTAGCGGCCAGCATTAAAAGAGTGTGCAAGTGCAATCGAAAATAATACAAGATTGACTTTTTTTTAATCTGCGGGTTGGTGAAGTTGCACCAAAATAAGTGGAGCAGTGAAAAAAAAGATCGAAAGTTGGTATTATAAACTGTGAACAAGATCGTTGGACTAATTGTTTGGTGGTTAAACAGAATTTCGGTAGTTTTCGGTTTCGGTGGTTTTTTGTTGTTGCGGTTAATTGGTATCATGTGCAGTCGGGCTAAGAGGAACAGTTTTGCGCGGTCCGGACATCAACATAATTCGAATGCGTTGGGAACACATAATGAAATTAATTTGAGTGCGTCCCTAATAGAAAATACTATAAAGCCATTCAGTGGAAATGATAAATGCCAAATAAAGAAATGGATTAATAATTTTGAGGAACGAGCAGAGATTTTTTGTTGGGATGAAATTAAAACATAGGGACGGGCTACAGTCCGCTTGGCCGTACTGCTGGATACCCTATTCTTATTCCTATCTCTCATAAGTGGGCGTGACAAAAGTCTAAGTATGGTTGAATTGTTAAGAACGCTCTACATATTTTGTTATATGTATAACATTTAAAGGATTTTATCGAAAAAAACGCTCCCTAGCTCAAACTTGGGTGTTTCAATAAAATTGTTTTATTTAATTGTGGGCGTGTCAGTATGCGGATTTAAAAAAAATTAACAAATGAGCATAAAGGGCTCCTAGAGAGTATATATTATAAATTTCCGCTCCCTAGCTCAAACTTTGAATTTTCAAAAAAGTTTTTTTTTTTAAATTGTGCGCGTGTCAGTGGGCGGATTTTGAAAATATTTACACATGAGCATAAAGGGCCCCCTAAAGAGTATATATTATAAATTTCAGCTCCCTAGCTCAAACTTTGGATTTTCAAAAAAAGTTTTTTTTTAAATTATGGGCGTGTCAGTAGGCGGATTTTGAAAATATTTACACATGAGCTTAAAGGGCCCCTAGAGAGTATATATTATAAATTTCAGCTCCCTGGCTCAAATTTTGGTTTTTCAATAAAATTGTTTTATTTATTTGTGGGCGATTTTTCAGCTCTTTTGTTCAGTACTTTGTAGACAAAATTAAAAATGCGTAGCATAATGATTCGAATCTCAATGCGTTGATTGAAAACGTTAGCGGAAGATCCAGAAGCGGTTATGTTGTTTAGGGCGGTATCTTGTACTTTGTAGACAAAATTAAAAATGCGCAGCATAATGATTCGAATCTCAATGCGTTGATTGAAAACGTTAGCGGAAGATCCAGAAGCGGTTATGTTGTTTAGGGCGGTATCTTGTACAAGGACAATAATGGGGTCAGACAGTTTGTTGTTCCAGAGGATATGCAGACAGAAGTCATTAGAACAGCTCATGAACGTGGTCATTTTGCAGCGAGAAAAGTAAAGGAGCTATTATTGAAGGAGTTTTATTTCCCAAATATGACATCCAAAATCGAAAGGTTTATTGAATGTTGTGTGCCTTGCATCCTAGCAGATAAGAAAAGAGGTAAACAAGAGGGTTTCCTACATCCAATCCCTAAAGGCGAGTTGACCTTGGACACTTTTCATATGGATCACCTAGGACCAATGGTGGCAACTGGTAAGGAGTACCGTTATTTACTGTCCATAATTGATGGGTTTACCAAGTTCGTTTGGCTCTTTTCGGTCAAAACGTTATCAGCAGGAGAAGTAATAAAAAAGTTGCGGGTAGTCTGGGAAGTATTCGGAAATCCGAAAAGAATAATAGTAGACAGAGGAGGAGCGTTTCTAAGTAAAGAGTTTACAGAACATTGTGAACGAGAACAGATTGAACTGATGCACATCACTGTAGGAATCCCAAGAGGTAATGGACAGATAGAAGGGTTCATCGTATTATCATTCCAGTTTTAACGAAGTTAACACTTAAGGCACCGGAAAAGTGGTACAAGGAGGTAAAAGCTGTACAGAATTTTTTGAACTCTACCTACCAACGTTCAATTAACACATCGCCAATGAAGTTGGTAACAGGAGTCGACATGAAGCTACGTGAAGATCCAAATATTCGACAAAAGATTGAAGAGGAGTTTATTGAAGGCACAAGCTGAGGACGACAAGTCTTACAACAAAGGCCGAAAAGCTGCACGATCGTACAAGGTGGGAGACCTAGTGGCCATAGAAAGGACTCAGTTTGGAGTTGGTCTCAAAATTCGTCCAAAGTTTTTGGGTCCATACAAAATTGTCACAGTATTACCTCATGATCGCTTTGAATTTCAAAAAGTAGGCGAGCATGAGGGTCCAAAGAATACTTCTACGAGCATCGATAAAATGAAAAAGTGGTATAACCTTCAGGAAGAGGATGTTGATAATCCAATCACCTGTCAAGACAGCCGAGTGTGGGATGCTGACGCGAACTCCTCTGGACCCGTACCCACGGGCAATGGGAGAAAAGAGGTCATCGAAGAAGCGAGCAGACCGAACGTGGAAGCGGAGGAGTCACCACCGAAATATTAATCTTTGTACTTTTTTCTTTTGTATTTTTTCATCACATCCTAATAGCTATAATAATAAATAAAGTGAATTCTAACTACAGAAGTTGGTTCATTTTCTTACATACATACGTTGTTAGATTATTGGCTACTACTGCGGTAATGTGAAGGGGGATATATTGGTGAGGATTATTGAATCAACAGTTCATACACTACTTCAAGAAGGTATTGATGTCGTTTTAATCGCATGTGATCAAGGAGCTCCAAACAGAAGTGCGTACAATAAATTAGGGGTCACAATTGAGGCCCCCTATATTACAGTAATGGACAGAAAAATCGTTGGCCTCCATGACGCTGTCCTGGTCAGTACTTCGAAAATTATTTTATGCTTCGATGCATAAGCTCACAGAAGCTCATATCAAGCCCTATAACTTGCAAAAAATGTCAGTAAAGTTAGCCACTCATGTATTTAGCCATTATGTCTCTACTGCGATTTTTACAGCTGTGTCAACAGATATCTTTGATGATAAAGAAAAAGTAACAGCTTTATCCACAGCAATTTTTTTTCCAAACTGAATCAGATGTTTGATAATTTGAATAGTAATAACAAATTTTTAAGTAATCCCGATAAATGTGCTAGATAGATAGATAGATGCATTTTATTTAGCTTTTGAGAAGCCATTTAGTTCAAACATTGTTTACAATAAATTAATATGCTTTTGTAAGGAATGACAATAAATATATAAGGGTTAAGATTTAATTTTTGAAATACAGTTTTTTATCTTTAACTTTCAAAATGTATTTTTAATTTATAGTATCTTTAATGAAGTCAATAATGTTTCTTTTAAATACGTTAAAATCTGATTCGTTTTTTTAAATAAGTTGGCAAATTGTTAAAGGTTTAGAATCCCATGTAGTACATTGTCCGCTGTCCTCTTGAGGTCCTCGCTCTTTGGATTCGTAGATCGCCTGCGGATCTTAGGCTATACGGTGAATGATGATTATTTGTTGTAACAACTTCCAAAAGATAATTCGTTCATAATTCGTTTTTTTAATTTGTGAACGAATATCATTGCATGAATAGTCCTTGGTTTACACTTAGCCAGTTTAGCGAATTTAACATTAAAGTTACTGTGGTATACCTGTCACATTTTAGCACTATCCGCATAGCTTTATTTTGGGGGACTTGGAGTCTATTTTTTTGAAACCGAGGACATGTAAATAACAAGCTACCACAATATTCAAAATGTGGTTTAATAATAACGTTATTCACCTTCACTGCACTGTTAAACGAAATATTTTGTCTTATCCTTCTTAAGACCCCAATCTTTTTTGATATTTTTTTACATGTATACTCAATGTGATCATTGAACAATAGTTTTTTATCAATCATGATGCCAAGATATTTAACTTTCTCAACAAGTTCGATTTGGACATTGTCAACTAAATGTGCTATATCAGAAAACCAAATGGGCATCATATCAAACTTACAGATTTCAGTTAGATGGATATCGTCTTGGAAAAGGGACAAAAAAATGTCCGGTGTATTGTTTTAACGGTCTTTGCCAAACGATAAATGGAACACTGCAATTGTGGGACTATATAAAAGGGGAACAACAGCAGTACCGAATAACATCCCACCTTAATACTGATTGTCTAGAGAATACAATATCAGTCGTTAGAAATAACAGAGGATCATAATGAAAGAAATCCATCTGCATTCCGCCTACAAAAAATTTAAAACAGATGAGTTTCTATAATATTACGATTAATGGTTTTTTATGTGATACCACACAATTTTTCCTGGTTTTAATTTTTGTTTTCCGTCAATTCCCATTTTTTGTTTTGAATGAATAACCTTATGTAGTAATTATTGTAAGAGTTAAGCATGCAACTCACACTGTCACACCATATTGATATTCATGTACCTACATTATATACACATCTAGTCATACACGTGTAAGATTAAGAATAAGAATAAAGAGAGCGTCAGTTTTATGGTCGCATTCACAGAAACCGGACGTGTTATTATTTAATCCGCAGACTCGATAGCAAAACGGTAAAGTAGCGCGACTACAATTACTCAGAAGTGGGATTACACAAAAAAAAAAAGAAAAGTTTTTACTACAGATCGTGTGTTTACCACAAAGTTGTTCAGTCACCGCGAAAATTTTTTTTTTTCTATCTTCTTCGTAATGGACGACACATTAGTAAATCCAGACGAGTTCACAGTAGCAGAACTCAGAAGTTGGTTACAACAGTTGGGCATTGCAAGCAACGAAAACAAAGCCACCTTGGTCATTCGCCTGAATAACATACCAGCAGATGTGCGAGGCGAACGTCTAAGTAACGACGAAGAAGAGGGACGACGACAAGACGAACAAATACAAGAAGGAATCGAAAAACAGCCGCTAGACACTGCAACTGGGGAAAAAAATCATAATGAGAGAAAATGAACTGTTACAACGGATCGCAAAATCAAATGATAGAGCAGAAACTAGTGCAGAAGGTGGTTGAAAACGATCGGATGGTAGACAGGAGAATTTAACGTGGCGCAAAAAATTGGATTGTGGAAGGAGATGTTGCCGGAATTTAGTGGAATGATAAGTGTTGATGTGTGGCTGGCGACAGCTAAGAAACGTCGAAGAGGTGTACAGTGTGAAAAAAAAAATTTACACACACTCTTCGTAAGTAAATTGAAAGGCAAGGCACAAGAATGGCTGCAGACACAACCAAATTTTTTAAAGGACTTACATAGATGACCTGACCGAGGGGTTAAAAGACGTTTTCGGCACAAAGCAAAACAGGATGGAAATAAGGAAAAGATTCGAAAACCGAAAGTGGAAAGTGGGCGAAACTTTCACCGAATAATTCTACGACAAAGTGAGACTGGCGACGGGATTGAAAATGGACGAAGAAGAATGGATTGAATACGCGATTGAGGGATTTTCTAATGACAACATAAGCTTATATGCCCGTGTCCAGGGGTATACAACAAAGGCAGGACTACTTTGAGCGTTCGGCAAAGTCACTCAGCGGAAGGTGCGAACAAGATCGACTGCTAGTACATTTAGCAACAGACAGACGGGATTGACAGCAGATAGAACGGCAAAAGATAGACAAGTGGACGGACAAAGAGTTGCAGTCAGGTGCTATAATTGCAACTCGGTGGGACATATGGCAAATATGTGTTCTAAGCCAAAGAGGAAGTCAGCAGTACATCAGTTGCCAGAAGATGGCAAGACCAATGATTACGTAAGACGTTTGTATTTTAAGTTTATAATTAATAGCGATAGTATTCCCTTAGACATTTAAGAGATAATATAACTTACACGAATGAAAAAGACAATTATAGTGAATATTTTGAAAAACAACTCATGTTAATCGACTCTAAAGATAATGATAGTTCAGAATTGAATTTAGAAGTTGGTGAAGACGTACGTTATGTTCATAAAGAAAAACTTAAAACATTGTATAAGTCAAATTATTTGTTTGCCGATCGCCCTACGGAATCGGTAGTTAAAACTGAAATGAATTTAACGCTGGGCAATATGAAACCATGGTTGAACAAGAGTAAAGCGAATGATTGATTGTAAATTTGCAAGATCAGGTGATCTTAATGGTCAGGATGGCCGAATTGTAGTAATTATTGTAAGAGTTAAGCATGCAACTCACACTGTCACACCATATTGATATTCATGTACCTACATTATATACACATCTAGTCATACACGTGTAAGATTAAGAATAAGAATAAAGAGAGCGTCAGTTTTATGGTCGCATTCACAGAAACCGGACGTGTTATTATTTAATTCGCAGACTCGATAGCAAAACGGTAAAGTAGCGCGACTACAATTACATTCCTTACCACGTTAAGTGGACGGCTGGAGTTACAGCGCTGTTTCACGGTTAGCCACAACCGATCATCAGACTCCTTCTGTGGTGCTGGTCTGTCTTTTTCCTTGATTTTATCCCGAAATTCCATTGCTTCCACTGGGATTCGAATTGACGGAAAACAAAAATTAAAACCAGGAAAAATTGTGTGGTATCACATAAAAAACAATTAATCGTAAGATTCTCGACAAATACAATGTCAAAAAGTCTTTCACCCTCTCTATCACCCATTTCAGTCCAACTATGCTTGTCGAAATGGAATAGAATTAGAGAAAAACATAGAAAAAAAAAATCAGAATGAATAACATAATATACTTACAGGAGCAGAGTTTGTCCAAGAAAATTGAAATAAAAACTGGATAAACTCGTGGCTTCAATGGCACAGTACAAGAGTGCTTGCCTGAGAAGACGCTGGTCTAGGTTCGAATCCCAGTGGAAGAAATGGAATTTCGGGATAAAATGAAGGAAAAAGACAGACCAGCACCACAGAAGGAGTCTGATGATCGGTTGTGGCTAACCGTGAAACAGCGCTGTAACTCCAGCCGTCCACTTAACGTGGTAAGGAATGTAAGGTTATTCATTCAAAACAAAATAAAGGAATTGACGGAAAACAAAAATTAAAACCAGGAAAAATTGTGTGGTATCACATAAAAAACCATTAATCGTAAGATTCTCGACAAATACAATGTCAAAAAGTCTTTCACCCTCTCTATCACCCATTTCAGTCCAACTATGCTTGTCGAAATGGAATAGAATTAGAGAAAAACATAGAAAGAAAAAATCAGAATGAATAACATAATATACTTACAGGAGCAAAGTTTGTCCAAGAAAATTGAAATAAAAACTGGATAAACTCGTGGCTTCAATGGTACAGTGCATGAGTGCTTGCCTGAGAAGACGCTGGTCTAGGTTCGAATCCCAGTGGAAGAAATGGAATTTCGGGATAAAATGAAGGAAAAAGACAGACCAGCACCACAGAAGGAGTCTGATGATCGGTTGTGGCTAACCGTGAAACAGCGCTGTAACTCCAGCCGTCCACTTATCGTGGTAAGGAATGTAAGGTTATTCATTCAAAACAAAAAAAAAACAAAAAAAAAACAAAAAAAAAAAATTCTATAATATAATTGTTCCTAATACAACTTCATATGAAACATCAGATTCATCAGTTCTTTTAAATATGGCCGATGTTGAAAGTACGTTAACTGAGACATAATTTGTATAACTTATAAATTGAATATAATTATATATTTCTTCGATCCGGATGGTAGTTATATACTACAGATGTAGTATATGAAGATGATGCAAATTAAGAATGTTTGTGTCATGGTTTTTGTCTTAATATGTGTCTTAGTATGTGTATCCATCAAATATATTTTCTCCCTTTGATTACGTACCTAATGTATATATTACATAGGTCATCTTGATATTATCTGTCATGGCGACACCGAATTCAATGAGGATTCCAATGCTTGCGAGTTTGACGATTTTGATGTGGAGGATTTAACAATATCAGAGACAGTTCCCACTATGCAAGATATGGCAACACATTATTTTTCGGGATATATTTCTCATACCATTTTAAAGAAAACCCATTGTAGAACATGCAAATTATTTATGTGCAAAGAGGGTCAAAATGAGTCCCCTACAAAAGCCGAGGGTCTTATTAAAGCTCGCCAATATGAGGATACTATTAATGGTGGTTTAGTCATTCCTATGACACATTTTGTAGAGTTAATTGAACGAATTATAAAGTGTTTTGAGGAACGTTTTGAAACTCTATGCTTCGAACAAAATGTCCTCAATAATCTTTTAAATTTTTTTAGGAACCAATTTGAGCTTCCATGTTCCATTGAAGAGCACAATCAAGAATTGATCAAGCACACCATGCGGGTTCTTTTACGTGCGAAAATAAAAGTAATTAACTCCAAAAAACTCAAAAAAAATATATATACTTAATCATATATATATAACAGTGTGTTATTAGTACTGTGCATACATACCTATTTGTTAATAGTGTTGTTTTATTTGTATGCGTTTCTTAGAATTAAATAAATGAATTTGAACTTTGTATTTATTATTTTATTTATTTTTTAAATACCTACCTATCAAAATAAAATTAAAAATTGTACTTTTGTTATACAGTATAATCCCGATAAATCGTAGTGTCAAGGGACCTAGAGTTTATTGCGAATTATAGGGGTTTTCGAATTAGCGGGATTACGAATTATTGAAGGTTTAAAAAATAAAAATACGATTTAAAGGGATTTTATGTTTTAAATCCAAATTCAATATTTAACACATATATATATTATGCACAAAAAACCATTTATTCTACATAGGTACTTACATAATATGTATTTATGAACAAAAAAAAACAATTTTTTTTTCACAAATGGACAGACACTTACGTTAGCATAACGGTTACCGTTTTTGGCAGAAAGTCACTGAATGCACGTGTTTACATTGAAACAGAAACAGCTGCCATTACGTGCAGCTGCACACATTTGCAAGGGTGAGAAAATCCCCTTTCGCCCCCGGATGTTATTCCAAGTCCTTTCTTTGTGATTAAACATAAACATATTGTAACAAACGTGATTCAGAGTATTGAAGATGAGGAATGAGACTTTTTTTTTTCGAATAAACGGGGTTATCAACAGAGACTTACGAATTATAAGACGTTTTATATGACTTTACATATGGAAATTATTGCGAATTATCGAGGGGACCGAAATGCACTGTTTTTTTTTTACGAATAACCGGCATTTTTTCAAGGGAGCTGCAGTTTATTTCGAATAAGAGGGGTTTACGAATTAACGGGGTACGAATTATCGAGAATATACTGTGTATAATATTGACCTGTAACGTGGAAAGAATAAATGAAAACACCGACAACATTTTGCTTGGGAAAAAGAGCTCCGCTCTCGCTGTCGCTGCCTGACACACAGTCATCCATATAAAGGTCATTCAGTATTATTTTCGCTGCACCGGGAAATGATTCGCTTGCATCCCTTGCAAACTGTATGACGGCCCGTACAGCATTGTACGCTGACGATGTCATACCATAGATGACTACTGTCAACCAATATTCTTGTAGCTTTTCCTTTAGCGACTCACGCCAAAATATTCATTGCAGATCCCATTGATGGGCTACCACTCGTACTTGCCTGAATATCATATTGATGTCGGCGCTGAACGCTATTCGATGCCGCATAAAACGCATCACTGTCTCCGGCAGAGCTCGCTGTAACTTTTCCCTAAACTGTTGCACCTCGTTTAGCGAGATTCCATTGTGCGTTTGACAACTGAAATCAAAAACCACTCGGAATTTCTTTGTCACACAATGATGCGGAACATAGTACGCTTGCTTGTTGGCTCTCGGCTGTCGATTTGCTTGCGTCATGTGTCCGCATGACTCATACTCTCGCATGAAGCCCACGTATTTCTCCTTTAATACAGGATCTCTCTCCAGCTTTCGCTCAAGATACCTAAATCTTCTTAACGCTATCTCTCTCGAACTTCCAATTCCGCTGGCGTTTGGTTTTAGTGGAATTGTGAACACAAAACGACCCTCTTCGTCTCGCTTCGCTGTACGAATGAAGTTGTCTTCAACTTCCTGCTCTTCCATCGTTCTGGTTGGGTGCGAAGTAATCTGGTCCATCTCCCAGAGTCGTCTCACCATGCTGTCCAAGCTGTCCATGTCACTGCACCTTGCCACTAACATAACATCCCCTGTTTCGCTGTTGAGGTTCATCGGATGAGACCCGAAAATCACTGTTCCAAACGCTGTATTTATCATCACCACATCTCTCCTTCCTCGTCCCCAGATCCAACTCAAGGAACTGCTGGCAGTTGTACAGCTGGTGTTCTTCATTGCACACTTCGCACCGATAACGGCGAGGTGTGGCTCCGGTGCTGGCCCTGGTTGCTGGCTTTGAAGCGAACCTCTGTCCGCGCTGGTCGTGAACTGCTGGCTAGTTCCGCTGGTATGGAACGCTGGCTGCGGGGTTGGTGGATGATCGCAGCCGCTTGCTTGTCGAGAAACTCCAAGATCTCCCTGGTGGTCGGAGTCTCAGAGCTACGCTGGAGTTCTCACTGCTTCGCTGTCTCGCTGTCTAGTCGCTCATGCAACATGTGCACGACAAACATATCCCAATGCTCTACTGGAATGCCTTGTGCTCGTAGCTGGCGCAACGTCTCGTGGGTGACGTTGGACATCCTCTGTAGGTCGTCCGCTTTAGGGTTTGCTGGCAATGCTGGGAGATCTGTAAAACGTCACAGGAGCTCACGACAGATGGAGTATTTCCGGTTGTATAACTGGTTGAGCCGGCTCCAGGCTTCGAGGTAGTTTTAGTCAGTCAGTTGCCACTCTCCCATTGTGCTGGCTGCCTTTCCCACCAAAGAGTTGCGCAAGAAGGAGAATTTATACGCCGGCGTGATCCGGTCATTCCCGTGGATCGCTGCCACAAACCTATCCCGGAACCCTTGCCATTTTGTGAGGGAACCATCGAATTCTCCCCATGAATTCCTAATATCCCGCATTTGGATCGGTAGTTCCACCTGGACCGATATTCGAGTCGGTGGATTTGCTGTCATTGCGCTGGCTTCGTTGGCTCTCTGTTCGGCTTCTCGCTGGCTCCTCAGCGTCCCCAGGCGTCGCCGTAGGGTTGCTGTTGTGCCGCAATATAGGGACTCCGCTCGGACCAATCTGGCCTCTATTTCTGCTGCCCGCTCTCTGGCTGCGCTTTCCAAAAGTTTGGCATGTATCTTGCCAAGGTTAGTCCATGCCTCCTCTAGCCTCTCAAGGCACACGGTTAACCCTTCGCTGTCCTCCAGGGAAAACCCTACGCTCTCGATATAGCTGGCTGTGCGCTGTATGGCATTGATTGCCGCGGTAAACGATGTTTCGCTCTCTGTATTTCTGTAAGGAAAAAATAGAATGCCTGTTTAATGTGATAGTTTTCACACTTCAAATTTCTTTTAAATAAAATATAATTTTTTCCTTTATATTTGAACTTTGCTTTATTTCTTGTTAATAACTTTGCTGCTAAGTCTTGTCTTCACTGTGGGTCTTATTCAACTATAACACTTTGTACTCGATACAATTTAATTTAGCAAAAGAGTGCGTAAAGTCTTATTCGTTTAGTTAAAAGCGTAATTCAGCGTATATTTAGGGTTGACATTAACTTTGCAATACTACTTTTTAGATTTGTTACTTTAATTCAAATCATTATTGATCTATTCTATTACTACGAAATTTTTGATATAATAATAAAGTTCATAATAAATAAAATTCATAATTTCAATACAAAGCTAACAATGGCATTAACATTCTGCCCATCTTGAAGTATCTGACGGATATCTTCAATTATCTATAGGAAGTGCTGCCAATCGATGAACTGCTCTGCGAATGACTCCCTTTTTGGTTTTTACATCAACGACGCGCACCTTACCATCTGAGGATACAACCAAGTTTGTAATCCTCCCCAAAAGCCACTGTTGCGGAGGTGAGTTATCATCCCAAACTAAGACAAGGGTGTTGGTTTTGATATTTTCAGCTGTAGTTTGCCATTTGACACGCTTCTGTAGACTGATAAGGTACTCCTTGGACCATCGATTCCAATAGTGTTGCTTTATCAGTGACAACCGTCGCCATCTCTTCAACGCCGACATCTTATAATCAGTGACCATTGGTTCGACAACTGCATTCAACGGTGCGCCAATTAGAAAATGCCCCGGAGTAAGCACTTGCTCATCACTCGGGTCACTGGGCATTGAATACATCGGCCGAGAATTCAAATGAACAGCCTTTACAACAAAACAAACGAAGACTGCTATGTTCGACTTGGTCGTTCGCTGCCCTCTCAGCTTATAAGTCGTTTGGAATGGACCGCAAAAATCGACGCCAGTCTTTTGAAACGGTCTTGGAGGTTGTACTCTGTCACTATGTAGATGTCCCATTATTTGCTCCAACATCTTTGGTTTGTGTTTAACAGTCCAGGCAGCCATCCACGACCTGCTTCGCTAGCCGGCGAGCATCAATCATCCAAAACCTCTGTCTCACGATTCCAACTAAAGCTTGTGAACCTGCATGATAATGGTTATTATGTAAATGCACAAACAGGTTTTTGACAAAAGGACTAGATTGAGGAAGAAGGATGGGACATTTAATACAATAGGGAATGTCCGCATTCAGCAGACGCCCACCCACTCGGAGGAGTTTAAATGAGTCACCGTCAAGGAAGGGATTAAGATTTTTAACGCGACTCGATGGGCTAATCATATTTGCTTTCTCAAGTTGGTGAATTTCAAATAATGTTTGTTTAACGGGCTGTAGGTCTTAATTTAAAAATACTCTTTTTTTGTATTTTAAATTATATATTTTGTCCAATATTTCGACTTTCTTCGAAAGTCATCTTCAGGGAACAACTTATTGTACAACATAAATAATTACATTTCACAACAAATTTTTTGGTATGACGAACATAAAACATAAAGTTATGATGCCGGCTGAGTTATAACTATTTCTAATTTCTAATCTAATCTAATAAAAACTAATTTCATCATGAAAACTTTTTTGCTGGATATTCCACACAATCCTTAATAAGACGTCGTCAACCTCATCCGCTTTTAGAGGATCATTAAAACTCGCTCTAATTGGTTCATCAAAACCCAGGTCCTGACTGACTTCCTTTCTTTTGCGATATTTTGTAAGCACCCGAAGGACACGGGCAAATATTCTGCATGTCTTTTTAATGTTATTGAAACGCAAATAGTTTTCTTCAAAGGTCTCCTCAACCGGTTTTGACAACAGAACCACATTACATTTCCGCTTGCCAGGGGTATCCTTTTCGATTAAGGAAAAATCTTTTTGCTTAGGCCACATCTCTTCCGATTGTTTAAGAAATTTAGGACCCGAAAACCAGATACTTTCGTTTAATTCATCCGCGAATGCTCCTCTGGATACAGTATCTGCCGGATTTTGTTTTGTGTTAACATATTTCCAAACACCCTGTGGCAAAGCAGTTTGTATCTTCGAGACTCGATTTGCAATAAATACTTCCCAACTAGACGGATGCGCTGAGAGCCAACACAACACAATTTCAGAATCAGTCCAGAGGTAAATCTCTTCAGCTATTTGAGAGAAACTTGGCAGAATCTTTGATATTAGCGAAATCAACATTTCAGCTGCACACAATTCCAACCTAGGGAGGCTTTGCGTTTTAATTGGAGCTACTCTAGACTTTGCGGTAACCAAGTTACAAGAGACCTGTTCCCTTTCGTCGACGGTCCCCAAATAAATGCAGCAACCATAAGCACGCAACGAAGCATCCGAGAATCCATGCAGTTGAATATTGCTTGGTCTCAAAGCTAAAACATATCGTGGAATTTTGATCTTCTCCAACGCCTTCAGACGATTTCTAAATGCTTCCCATTCTGTGAAGATTCTGGATTGAACTGATTCATCCCAATCCGTCTTTTTTACACACAGACTCTGCAACAAGATTTTACCCTTAACAACTACTGGGTTAATGAGTCATATTGGGTCAAACAACATGGATAACTCGGACAAAATAATGCGCTTTGTTATTTTAAATTGCGACTGCAATGCTGGAACAACATACTGCAACCCATCTACGGATGGATTCCACTTGATTCCGAGGGTCTTTTATTATATCCGCATCATTTATTCTGAGCGGTTTCTCTCGGTCAATTTCTGGAACGATTTCCAACAATGTCTGTTCATTCGTCCACCACTTTCGGAGTTCGAAACCGGCACTCTGCAAAAGGGTTCTTACTTGCTCGTATATTCCAAAGATCTCTTCTGGCGAGTCTCCTCCACTGATTAAATCATCCATGTAAAAATCTTTGCTTAGCACCTTTGAACCTAATGGAAACGGCAACTCCCCTTCTTCGGATAACGCTTTTAGACAACGAGTTGCCAAATATGTAGCGGACGTAGTTCCATAGGTAACAGTGTTTAGCTGGTACACTTTTAACGAATCTGTGCCCCTGGCTCTCCAGAGAATGCCTTGATACTTGCCATCCTTTGGATCCATAAATATCTGCCGATACATTTTTGAAATATCGGCCTTTAATGCATATTTGTAACAACGAAACCGTAAAATGATCGAGTAAAGATCGTCCTGCATTATAGGACCTTTCCTTACGATATCATTGAGGGAGACACCGGATGAAGTTTGCGCACTGCAATCGAAGACTACCCCAAGTTTTGTTGTCGAGGAATCTGGTCTAAGTACATACTGATGAGGACAAAAGTATTTCATATTTTTAACCTTATCAACCTGAACTTCATGTGTCCAATATTCTCATATTCCTTCATAAATTCGGTATATTGACTTCTTACTACGTCATTCTTCTCAAGTCTTCTTTCTAACGCCAGAAATCTCCTTCTAGCAATCTCAAAGGATTCGCCTAATGCTGCTGGATCTTCTTTAAACGGAAAACTGACAACAAATCTGCCTTCCCCGTCTTTTTTAACCGTGTTTATGAAATGTTCTTCACAAGTTTTTTCTTCCGGCTTAAGAATTTTAGAAATGGTGGGGTAGTTTTCAATTTCCCAAAATTTTTCAACAAATTCTTGTAGACGATCGTCTTTTAAATCCTGTTGACTTCCTACTAGGCACACTGTGCCATTCGAGGTGTATGATAAATCATGTGAGCCTGATACGACCCATCCAAAAAGAGTCTTTTGAAGCGTTTCTCCTCTAATTTGATCTGCCCAATCGCTAACAGTTCAAAGAAATGATCTGCTCCTATCAACAAATCAACTTTTGCCGCCTCATTAAAATTGGGATCCGCTAGAACAATGTTTTTAGGTATTTTCCAACTATCAACCTTAAACGATTGGCTAGGCTGAAGATGAGTAATGTTTCTGATGACGAGCAGCTCTAATTCGGTTTCAAACTCCGAAACTCTTGATTTACACCCTGTTTTAGTAGTGTGTCGAACATTTGTAACTTCATTCCCTATTCCGCTAATTTTTATCTCAGACCTTGATTTTGGTAGTCTAAGTCTTTGTGCCATACTCTCCGTTATAAAATTTAACTGAGAGGCCGAGTCCAACAAGGCGCGGACAGGTTGATATCTTCCAAAACTATCTTTTATTAGAACAATCGCTGTGGCTAATATAGTTTGGTTAGGAGATCTGCCTACTGTCACAACACACCTATACATTTATACATTCATACATTCATATTCACTCACACAATACCTTTATATATAAATAGAACAATGAATAAACCTCAGTGCTCAGTTTAACATTCTCGCTTCATGAAGTCGAACGTCTTTCCTTTTGGTCCGTACAAATATTACCTTTGCATGGTGCCGAAACCCGGGAATTAATATTCAAAACGAAGTGAAGGGACTGCCGATAAAAGTTGTACAAAAGATGCATCGCATCGGAAAAATAAAAATCGTGCAAATTACTAGACAATAAAGTGCAGTGACGAAATAGGTATAAAAAAAAAATAAATAAAAAAATTCAGTGGAAATAAAATAAAAACTAAAGGTAATAAGTGCGAAAACAAAGTGGAAGAGACCACGCGTTTCAAAAATTCTAGATCGACGCTAAGTATTTAAAAATAGTAACGGCAAAATTGTGTATGTATTGAGTAGTGTGTAATGTATGTGTAGCATCCACAAATGACAAAAAAGTGTACACGTAGTGAATGGGTACGGGTTAGATGTAGGTAGTGCATTTACATAAACAGCAAGCTGCGAAAATTGAAAGGACGCGGTTAAGTGGTGTGCATCGAAAAACAAGCACGCAGTACAGTGCCTACCTGAACTCTGTAGTGAATTTGTACAGTGTAGATGTGGATAGTCCATTTCCATAAACAGCAAGCGCTGCGAAAATTGAAAGGACGCGGTTAAGTGGTGTGCATCGAAAGACAAACACGCAGTACAGTACCTACACTCTAAAATTAGTCGAATACCTATATCAATAACAAATAAAAAATGTCGCTAAAACCACCAAAATCGTTAATGTTAAACAATGACATAGACATGTCACGTGAGTGGATTGAGTGGTTGGATGCATACGAATGCTACACAATCGCCGCGAAAATAAACGCCGAAGCAGAGCCAGTTAAATTAGCAAATTTTAAAACGGCAATCGGCCGCGATGGAATCCGTCTGATTAATAATTTGGGTTTAACCGATGCTCAAAAAAATGATTTATCTGAAATAAAAAATAAGTTAAAAGCACATTTCGTGCCTACACGTAACAAAACGTATGAACGGTATCAATTTCATAGACTTCGTCAGCAAGAAAGTGAAATGTTCAACGATTTTTTGCAAAAAATTCGCGAACAAGTCCAAAAGTGCGCAACGAGTTTTTAACAGATAAAATCGTTCTCGGAATTTACTCTGATGAAACCAGGCAAAAATTGTGGATCGAAGATGAGTTGTCATTAGAAAAAGCAATAAAAATATGTCGTGTAGCGGAAAGAGCTAATAATCAAATTAGGACATTAAATAGTGAAACGAGCTCTTCAGCAATAAACAAAATCGACAAAGAATTTAACTGTGGGCGTTGTAGAAAGACACACGGACCTGAAAATTGCCCGGCTTATCAACAAGAGTGCAAACAGTGTGGTATAAGAGGACATTTTAGTGTTGCGTGTAGATCGAAAAAGGACGGGAAAGATCGCTACTCAAAATCAAAACAAAAAAAGAGATATGGTAAGAAAGTGAACGCAATCGAAAGTGAAAGTGATGACAGCAGCGAAAGTGACAATTCTAATTTTAAATTCGTCGGTACAATCACTGCTATGGTAAATTCGGTTGAGAGCGAAGCAAAATGGACGGAAAAGGTGCGCGTCGGTGATTATGAAAATTAAGATTAGACACCGGAGCCTTCTGCAACGTGTTAAGCAGTTAAAAAGTTCGGGGTTGAAATAAAACCATGCGAAATAAAACAAATTAAAGCTTATGACGGCGGATTTATCAAGGTTTTGGGACAGACAAAAATTCAGTGCCGTACACAACGCAAAGAAAAAAACGTCGAGAAACTGGTTACATTCAAGGTAATCGAAGAAAATTTCCAGGCTATTCTTGGTGGAGATGACTGTGAAAAATTGGGATTTGTGAAAATAGTAAACCAACTGGGGTGCTGCAAAAATTTCGAGTACGATATCGATTTTATCGACAAACCCCAATTTAAAATTATCCCAGCAAGAAAGATACCGTACGCCATCGAGAAAAAAGTGAAAGCTGAAATTCAAAATATAATAAACTTGGGTGTAATCGAAAGCGTCAGCGAGCCATCACCGGCAGTCAGTCCGATGCTAGTAGTCAACAAGGGGAAGCTCCGCGTCTGTATGGACCCAACGGAACATAATAAAAATATTAAACGGAGAATCTACCCTATGAAAACTGTTGAGGAAATAGCAGCGAAAACACATGGCAGTAAGTACTTCACCAAACTGGATTGTCAAAAGGGGTTCTGGCAAATCAAAGTAACGGAACGCACTTCAAAATTCTTAGCATTTTCAACACCATGGGGTCGATTCAGGTACCTTCGGATGCCATTTGGAATCTCGTCAGCCCCCGAAGTATTCTGTGAAGTCATGAATAGAACGCTGGAAGGCATAGAAAGATGCGAAGTAGCGATGGACGACATTTTCATACACGCAGCAACACGAAAAGAGTTGAGAGATACAACGAAAAAGGTTATCGAACGAATTTTCAAGACAGGATTTACATTAAATGATGAGAAATATGAGTACGAAAAAACAAAAATTAAATTTCTAGGTCACATCTTCACGCAAAACGGTTACGCGGTAGACAACGACAAGGTAAAAGCGATAAATCAACTTAAAACTCCTACGTGCGTCAAAGAACTGCAGCGATTATTAGGAATGGTAACGTACCTTGGAAAGTTCATCAATAGCTTATCAGAATTGACAGAACCGTTACGACTGTTAATACGTAAAGAAACAGCGTGGAGGTGGGAGTCAGAACACACTAAAGCTTTTGAAAACATAAAAAAATCATTGACATACACGCCTGTGCTAGCATACTACAACGTCAATAAACCGGTAACATTATCGGTAGACGCAAGCAGCAAATCAATGGGGGCGTATCTATTGCAGGGTGACAAGCCAGTAGGATACGCCACACGGGCGTTCACACAATCACAGAAAAGACAACCACAAATCAGCAAGGAGGCATGGGCAATTCGTTTTGGCTGTGAAAAGTTTCACAGCTACGTTTATGGCTCGAAACTATCTTTAATAATCCGATACAAAATGCTCCAATCCGACTGCAAGGTGTATTGTATGATATTTTGCAATATTCACCTAGAATAAAATACATCAAGGGCACAATGATACCGATCGCGGACGCCTTGAGTCGAGACTGCGAAACAGACGAAACCGAACGTGACGAGGAAGTCAACTTGATTCATGCGATAAGCGACAATATGCGTTACAAACTTATCAAGGAAACGACTGCAGACGTTGCATTACAGGCACTCAAAGCAGCAATAATGGTAAAATGGCCTGATGATGAAGCAGAAATACCAAAATCCATAAAAAAATACGCACCGTACAAACACGAAATCACCTACGAAGACGGATTGTTGCTCAAAGGTAATAAGATCATTGTACCAGAAAAGCTAACACCTTCAATCATCGAGGAAGCACACATCGGCCACTGTGGTATTTCTTCAACAATTCAACGCATTCGTCAGACACTATTCTGGAATGGTCTGACTGTTGACACAAAAAACTACGTCGAAAGATGCTCGATATGCCAGCAAACTCAACGAGCAAACCAAAAAGAGCCTTTGTTATTGAGAGACATACCGGAATACCCATTTCAATTGGTATCGACAGACATCTTTAAATTTAAGGGCGATGATTTCCTATTAATAACCGATCCGGATTTACTGATTTCAAAAAACTGAAATCATCGACATCCGCCGAAGTAATCTTATTATTACGTCAGTGGTTTTCGGTGCACGGAATACCCGAAATTCTTGAGTCAGATGGAGGTCCACAATATACAAGCCAGTCGTTCAAGGAATTTGGATCTAATTGGGGATTCAAGCACAGAGTATCTTCACCGCACTATCCTCGATCAAACGGATTTGCAGAACGAAACGTGCAAACGGTGAAAGGTATTTTGAGGCGATATTGGCGTGATGGCACTGACCCCTACTTAGCAATGTTGTTACTTCGAAATACTCCCCGTAACGAGGTACTAAAGTCGCCAAATCAACGATTGTTTAGCCGCCAAACGAGAACAATATTGCCAAGTGAAAAATCAAGTCTAAAACCACAGATTGTCACAGGTGTAACGGAAGAACTACAAGAACTACGTGAAAATCAGAAACGCTATGCAGACAAGGTCGCAATGCCACGTCTACAACTTAAGGTGGGAGAGAATGTCAGAATGCAAACAGATCATCGTGAATGGAGACCGGCGAAAGTAGTTGAAGTGACCAACAACCCTCGTTCAGTCATAGTGCAAACACCGGAAGGAAGAAAATATCGTCGAAATAATATTCATCTCCACACAACAAAGGCAAATTTACCATCACCAATCCCAATTTCGGTTAAATTCGAGACAAACGAGACAACATCCTCACAACCTAATCGGAAGCCACTTCAAGTGCAAATGTACACCAAACGAGGACATACCGACATCAAGTTACGAAATTCAATACCATCAATGATTACCTTGCGAAGACAACTCTAACCTCAACTCAAACACAAGAGCGCAATCCAAAGTCAGTCGTTACGGACGAAAAATTAAAACTGTTATTAAATACGATCCATCAAACTAAATATTTTATCAAATATAGAATACCGCTTCACGGTTACAAAAGCAGATTAACTGCCTAATAATATTTAAAGAATTAATAAATGTAAATAAACATATATGTATAATAATACCGCTTCACGGTTACAAAAGCAGCTTAACTGCATAATTATGTGAATGGACATATCTAACCCCAGGTAACATGAATTTAATACTAAACAAAAAAAAAAAAATAAAAAAAAAAAGGGGGGGATGCCACAACACACCTATACATTTATACATTCATACATTCATATTCATTCACACAATACCTTTATATATAAATAGAACAATGAATAAACCTCAGTTTAACATTCTCGCTTCATGAAGTCGAACGTCTTTCTTTTTGGTCCGTACAAATATTACCTTTACACCTACTAGAGCAGCTGAATTGGATGTTCCTTGGCCAACTACATCTCCGTCTTTTACGGTAAATCTGTGGAGCAATTTATGATGTGGTAGGGAGCAGATGGCGCATCTTATTTTCGTGCAATGCCGAACAGAATGTTCCCTTTCCAGACAATTCACACAAAGAACTCGTTTTTTAACTTCCAGGAACCTCCTTCCCACTGGTAAGCTAAGAAAATCTGGACACGAATCAACGAAATGTTCCAACGAGTGACAGTATTCACATTGTGAACGCTCTGCAGATAAAGTCGTGTCCGTGCCCTTTCGAAAATGTTTCTTTCCAGTAGAATGAAAGCTCGGCTGATCCGATTTAGTGCAACTCTTATTGAAATGGTTTGGTTTTTGTATCCTAGCTTCCTTTGCTTCTAAGCTCTTACACCGACGATCCAAAACCTTACTAAATTCTTCCCATGTTGGGAGCTTATTGTAGTCGATGGCATCCTCCCATTTAGCTTGAGTTTCTTCATCAACTCGATGCAAAGCTAACGAAATTAGGATAGCAGTAGCAATGTCTTTGTGGTTTCCTATTGAAAGCATTGCTTGTCGCAATGACGAACCAGAAACTTTCGAAACTTTGGAAAACTCTACCAAACAATTGATATGCTCCTGAAATATAAGTCTTATTATCAAAACGAGACTTCAATCTCTCAAGGGCTTGTTGATAGTTCGTTCCAAGGACGTTAAAATCTCTTACCGCATCCAATGCTGGTCCAGAGAGACATCAAAGCAAGTAATTAAACTTCTGCAGACTGTCGAGGCTATCGTCTTTATGAACGAGATTTGTAAATAAACCGATGAAATTTGGATAGTCTGAGAATTTTCCGGAGAACGTAGGTAGCTTAATGGGTTCTAATTTTGATCGAGATCGAGGTTGCTCCGAAATATACGTTGCATTTAATTGATCAGCACCAGTAGTATTGCCCCTTAAGCCCGACAAAATTGTCATTATCATGGTTTTTGCGCAAACATAAATCTCTTCCACCTCCTCGCGAAAAGCCTCATTAGCCCTTTCATCGTCAGGATTATTAAACCTCTCAATAGAGGTTTGAACATTTAAACTCTGCTTAAAGTACGATTCTAATATTCCTAATCGACACTCTAGTTCTGGTTCCGACAACGTACTTCCCTTCTGCATGATAAGATTTCTCGTCCGGCTCAAATTTCCCTTCGAAGATGATCGCAACGTTTTCAAATCAGCTAAAGTTTTTCCCAAACTACTTTCACTTTGCGATGCTTCATCTTTATTTTTAGCATCGTCCACCGGGTTGCCTAGATGTGCCATAACTTTTATTTCTGACAAAAGCTTTTATGCAATGCAGGAGAAATTCAACGATCAATAAATCAATAAAATAATTATGCCACCAATTGCTTCTTAAATTCACCCACAACAGCAACCCAACAGCAACAAATTAATAGAGCCAGGCCAACGCAAATGTATCCAACATAAACCACTTCTAAGCAACGCCCAGTGTCTTATCAACGAATTGTTTTTATCTTTAATAATACTTATTCAAAGTTTTCGAATAAAGATTTCAATTAAAATTGCAGTCAACAATATGCCAAGGTAATTTAACAGCAACAACGAAATTAATCTGTATACCTTCCTAGCAACATTAGTATGGGCTGTCAAAAGCTTTAGCAACAATGTTCGCTTTCTAATTTCACCACAGTACTCTAGCAGCAACTTATAAACGTATTCTTGCAACAAATTTCAATCAGCAACAAGTAAAATCAAGCAACAAATTTTGACAGCAATTGCAATTACAAGGGCTTACGTGTTTCCAATGAACAATGTTAGAGATGATCTTCGATACATTCCACACTGCAACTTAGAGCAAAGCTTTTTCCGTTTGAATTCGTTAACTCTTACTTGGTCTGCGTGAGAGCTTTATTTTTCATGCGTGTCCGCGTCGCCGACCTTCACCAATTTGAAAGTCACGGCACTGTTGAAGATGATGACCAAAAAAGCTTTCTTGTAGATGGCGATGACGATCACTCAGAATTTCCTCCTCTCGATTGCACTGCAATTGAATTTATAAATTAAACTGTGGATGCAATTAAGTTACCACGATCGCCGTCTTTAGGGTTTTTTCTTAGACCGAATTCTTGTTCGTCCAAGAGATTTTGTGAAAACGATCTCGTTTGTTGAAATTTATGTAGGAAGTTGTCTGTAACAGCTACTAAGGTATAACTTTATGTTTGGAATACAAATTATTCCCGGGTTTCGGCACCAATGTTTAATGTGATAGTTTTCACACTTCAAATTTCTTTTAAATAAAATATAATTTTTTCCTTTATATTTGAACTTTGCTTTATTTCTTGTTAATAACTTTGCTGCTAAGTCTTGTCTTCACTGTGGTTCTTATTCAACTATAACACTTTGTACTCGATACAATTTAATTTAGCAAAAGAGTGCGTAAAGTCTTATTCGTTAAGTTAAAAGCGTAATTCAGTGTATATTTAGGGTTGACATTTAACTTTGCAATACTACTTTTTAGATTTGTTACTTTAATTCAAATCATTATTGATCTATTCTATTACTACGAAATTTTTGATATAATAATAAAGTTCATAATAAATAAAATTCATAATTTCAAAGCTAACAATGGCATTAACAATGCCTTTAATAAATATTAAATTAATTTGCTGGCCCTGGCAAGAAACTGGCTGCGCTATTCCTTTATCGCTGTCCGTGGCAAAACGAGTAAAAACTAAATAACACTACCCTTACACTTTTGTTTGGCTGGCTTGTTCGCTAGCTTTCCTGAATTTGTTTTCAAATCCATCGCTATCTTCGCTATCCGCCTGCAGGCTCGCTTTCGTGATTTATAATTTTCACTTGCCCTCGAATTTCATTGTCCTGATAATTCGGTATGCTGGCTGAGCTGTACGCTACCTAACCTTGACATGCACATGTCAGAAAAAAATAAAGCTGGCCCTTGTGTCTGGATGATGCAGATCACATAAAATTCGCTTGCTCACTGTACGTACCGCTATCCATACTGCTGTTCCGTATCGCTACTCCTGACGCTATTCCTATTGCTGTTCCTATCGCTGTTCCTCGCTATTCTTATCGCTATTCCTATATGAATCATGCTCGCTATCACCACCTCTCCACTATTATCTACCTATGCCGGCATAAATGCAAAAAAACAGAAACAAAACACTCTCATCCTACTCCATAAAAAAAAACAAGAAAAAAACCACACTAACCCCCTAGTCCGTACCCGAAGAAAAAACCTCATAGAAAAAACAAAACAAATAATCTGATAACACTCGTATGCCACTGCTCGCTTTGCCACTTTCCTTCTTTCACCTACACACACCACATATGCCAATTTACTTACTTTTCATTATTTTTGTTCATCTTAGAACTAGAATACCTTTGAATGTTTCAAAATGCTTTCTTTGTTGTCTGACCACTTCATCGTCCACCTATATATCCGCTATGCTAGAGGGAAAAATTAAAACAAAAAAACCCTAGCCGGCTGACTTCCCTGACCGCTTTGTATTTTGTTCGCTGGCAATGTAACTGCTGTGTATTCGCTTGCTCTTTCGCTGTACGCATGTGTATGTGGTGGTGGTTGTGCACTTTGCTTCGCTGTTCATTGGTCGTTGACCATAATCCGCCTCTGATTGTGTTAATTTATCTGTACATAGGCTGCTTTGCTGTTTCCATGTGCAATTTTATTGCGTCTTTACTTTCTGCATTCCGTAAAATTTTCCACTGAATTTCTTTAATTATTTGCGCTTGCGTTTTTATTAGGTACGCTACTTATTTAAGGGTTATATTATGCTGGCACTTTATTATGTTGGGTTTTATTACACTTTATTTATTATGCTGGCACTTTTCACTTTCCCGGCACGCTTGCACTAATCACTTTCTTTCCACGCTATCTTTAGGTCGCTGGCTCAAAGATCCGGCTCGACATTGACCAAAATGTATAATATTGACCTGTAACGTGGAGAGAATAAATGAAAACACCGACAACCTTTTGTTTGGTAAAAAGAGCTCCGCTCTGAAAAAACTCATGTTTATTGCTTGCTGGCTGGAAGTGGACTGAACTACACAAGAGAGGTACAGTCGTACGCGCAGTAGTATGACGATACCCCTTTCTATGTATTGGTATATATTACATATGAATGGTTTGTTGTATACAGGTGAATGGTTTGTTGTGATGAAACTCGTATGTCAATACGATACATACTGTATAAAAATATAAGCACAATTATCAGAAATGGTTCTCAGCTCAATTTGCATTTATCTGGCCATGATTAGCTTCAAAATAATAATTTGAAATCAGGTAATCGTACCTAGGTATGTACTAGGTGCATATTGATTTCCTATACATTTTAATTTTATCTGATCTTGTGTGATTATTAATGGCAGAGAAAAAAGATATTGTACAATGGTGCATGCACCTACATAGGTATGTAAAGGGTTTTTCATTAAGGGCGCTCGATTTTTTTTTTTAAATAAAACAAAAACGGATTAAGATATCCAAAAAAAAAATATTATGTGTTCGAGTACATTTAGTGGCATTTATGTAAGAAATTCAATTTCCTTCGCATGACCACTACGGGCACGTTTGCAAAAGTCCAATCGTTGAATCCAATTTTCCACGACTTTTTCACATAAATTGACCGGAATCGCAGCAATTTCAACTTCAATATTTGCTCTTAGCTCTTGTAACGTCGCCGGTTTATTGGTATAGACTAATGACTTCACATAGCCCCAAAGAAAATAGTCTAAAGGCGTTTAATCGCACGATCGAGGCGGCCAATCGACTGGTCCATTTCTTGAAATAACACGTTCTCCGAATTTGCTTTTCAATAAATCGATTGTGACGTGTGCTGTGGGGCTAGTGGTACTGTCTTGTTGAAACCACATATCGTCCAGGTCTATTCCGTCCAATTCGTGCCAAAAATTATCAGTTAGCATGGTGCGATAGCGATTTTCATTCACAGTAACGTGGCGATTTGCATCATCAACGAAAAATATGGAATTGATGATTCGGCAGGCAAATGATGGCGTCGATAAAATGGTCGTAATGCTCTTAAAGTTGCGGTGATCGAACTCGAATTTTGGTAATAAATTTGAATAACTTGCAAACGTTGTTCAAGTGTGTACTTCTCCATGATGATTTGCCAACTAAATACGAGTATAAATGTCAAAAAAAAAGAAAAAATATGGCGTGGTTTACCGTTCCTATCGAAAACAAGTCCGAGCGTCCCTATTGAAAAACCCGATACATTATAAACATACATATCTACCTTACCTATGCACCTACATTACATACTTTGCAAAACAAAATAATATCTAGCTATAATTATTCATATCTGCAATCATATGATAGGTATGTATTTGATTTGTATGATCGCAATGAACATGAAAACAACATTTTCAAATCGGATACCTAGGTAGCGCAATGGTAGTGCAATCCGAAATAACACTTGTCAAAATATTATTTATCAGTAAACCCAGTAGCAAATAAAAAAAAAACACTCCAATAAAACTCTAACAAAGATTCCAAAAGTAACAAGGAAATAAAAACAATCGAAGCGTATCGACAGCAACGACAAGCATGAAATATACTACCTTAAACTGGTTACCAAGAAAAAATTACCCATCTAGCATTCCTTGAGGGATGTTTTTGTTGGGATATTATACATTTTCGTTTTTATCCAATCCATTTCACAAACCCGTACAAGCGATTACAGCGACGTATGGACCGCGTAGCCAGGAAAAAAAACATCTCTGCCACGCATAAACCAGGAATTAGCTACGCTCTTGTCTAAAACCCTGATCCTAATTCGCCAATCACCAAAAAAAGACTGATTCTGAAACCCCAATTATTAATTCCAACTCCCAATCTCAACAAAAGTAAGACCAAATGAACGATATGACAGAACTAAAAGAGATGATGAAACGTCAAGTTAATAGGTTCTCGTCAGATCACGGTAATTAAACGACGTTGGGTGCGGTTAGTACGGAGATGGGGGACCGTTTGAGAACAACCGCGTGTCGTTGGCCAGTCACATCTACAGAGTTGAGGTAGATAATATACGTGGTATCACAATGGACCTAAATTGGTCTAAGTGTGTCGGCTTCTTCCGACAGCCACATAAACCTAACCTAACCTAACTTCAACACCAACTAGAATTAAAACAATTTGTCAAGGACAAGAATGTTGACATGTAATATTTGAGACTCACTTTACAGACATAAGCTACTTAAAAATCTCTGGCTTCAGCATCTACTCAACAAACCACTTGACGGTACAGCGCATGGAGGCTCGGCGATTATCATCAGAGACCGAATAAAACTGAATGAACTATACCAATACAAGATGGAACACATTCAATCCACAACAATACAACTGGAGGACGACAATGGTCCAATATGATTTTCCGTCCTCTACTGCCCCCCCCCCCCTTCCCCCGTTTAGGCGCTCACAAAACTAACAACTGCAAATTTATTAGCACTGGTAAGCCAACATACTGGCAAACTGACCCAAAGAAAAAGCCAGACTTACTTGACTTCTCTGTAATAAAAAACATCAGTCTTTCCAAACTAAAAATAATATCCTGTTTCGAACTCCCATTCGACCATTGGCCTATTATACTAGAGTATTCGTGCAACATCACACCCATACTGGAAAATCCTCAACTAAGTAACAACAAAACGGACTGGGATTCCAAAAATTCTTGGACTTAAATTTAGAAACTAATATACCTCTTAAATTACACATAGACATTGAAAGATCAATCATTTATTTCAATGACATGATTAACGAAGCTGCGTATCGGACAACACCAAAAAATAAACCAAAAAGTTGATTTTACCCCAGACCACATTAAGACAATAATATAAAATAATGCAGGTGGCAATGGTGCGATGGTAGTGTATTCGCAAAGTGATTGGCAGGTCGTGTGTTCGAATCCCGACCAGAGCCATGCATTGTAAAATTGAATACACACAACAAATCAAATTTCCCTTAAGCAATTAAGGCGCCAGCTGTGGAGATAAAAAAACCCTGTCGCACCAAAAACTTCTTTCCTATTCTCCTATTCTTTCAGTAGTAAGCAGAACGCAAAAACAGGTAATGAATCTGGGTGCTGCTTGCAGCAACGAAAATGCCTGCGCTGTGGCAACACTATAAGGGTACTGTATCAACTACAAAAAATAAAAAAATCCCTTTAGCGCACGCTAATTATAAAAAAAAAAAAAATCAAAGAAAAAAGGAAACTAAGGTAAAGATGGCAGCTTACAATAGCTCCGGCAGACAAACAAAAACTAAACAAAGCAATCCAAGATCTAAAGGAAACTCTAAAGAAAAATCAAAATAATAACTTAACAAAATATTTGACCTGACTCCAACTTCCGAAACAAACTACTCACTCTGGAAAACAACAAGAAGAATTAAAAACAAAATAATTCACTATCCACCTCTGAGGAAAACAGATGGAAACTGGGCCAGAGAAAATCATGAGAAAGCAAACACCCTAGCGGAACACTTCTGGAAAACATTCTCCAATGATGACGGCACTAATATTCCACAACTACAACCAAACAGGACTAATAGCCTAAAAATTGAATACGTAACAGTAAGTGAAATAAAGCGATGCATAAGATAAAATGTAGACAACAAAAAAGCCCCCGGATATGACCTCATAACAGGAAAAATACTTAACAAACTACCTACAGAAGCATTTCAACATCTTCGAAACACATACAACGCAATGATTAACCTAAAGTATTTTCTAAAATTATGGAAAGTTGGAACCAAAACAATATTATACAGACCAATCAGCCTGCTTCCTGTCCTGTCGAAATTCTTTGAAAGACTATTATGTGACCGAATGGCACCCATATTGAACAGGCTAAATGCAATACCCAACCACCAGTTCGGATTTCGAAGAAAACACTAGACAATCCAGCAAATACACAGAGTGACTAACAAAATCTCAACTAACTTGGAGGAAAAAAGATTCTGTGTAGGAGTATTCCTTGACGTCGCTAAAGCGTTCGACACCGTATGGCACGCTGGCCTACTGCTAAAACTAGAAAATATTCTGTCTTCGGACTTGTATCTAATGATTAAAAGCTACTTAACTGATAGATATTTCTATGTCAAGTAAAAAGACGATCACTCAAAACTAAACAAACCACGAGCTGGGGTCCCACAAGGCAGTGTACTAGGACCACTATTGTACAGTCTCTACACCAGAGACATTCCTCTTCCAACACAGACAACATCTGGACTTATGGAGCTTAAATCTGGGGAACAGCAAAGAAATCGAACACAAACATAATCCAACGACAACAATCTAAAATACTACGAACAATAGTTGACGCTGAATAAAATCGCACTCAAACAGCGATGTCAACACCCTCCCAACACAAGAAATGCTAAACAGAAGACGGCTGAAAAGATCTATATTGATTTGACCATATAAAAATAAAAATACCAAATTGTATTTAAGTATATGTATTAGAAATTGTATCCTTTGTGTATTATATCTTCATATGTAATAATACTAACTTCCCAGTCATTCGAATGATTTTGTTGACATTGGTCGCAAATCAAATATATGTCACATCCCTCACCACGTCCTTAAAATATATGTACTTAGTGTCGCTTTAAACAGATGTATAAAATAAATGGGATTTGAAAAAATATCTGAACATACTGAACCAATTGTGTTAAATACAAAGAAGTCTAATTGCAATATGCCTTAACCTACCCCAAACTTCCATCAAAGCCAACAAATAATGTACCATCAATCTACTGAATTTTAAAAAAATCATTTGAGAATCCTCACCGCTTAAATGCGACTCTCCTTCAACGAGAGGCTCTGATACTTCAAGATTAGAGGAAAACAAAAATAAACCCACATAATGTGCATAAACTATCATCATTTGTTTTGGCCTCAAGTCGTCGGGTGGTGTATCGTCATATACACGAAGTGAGAATACTATAAAGTATGTATACAATGATTTTAGTCAACTTTACACAAAAAGAAACTGCTATGTTGCGGTGTAGGTTGAACCAAAACAACTGCTGCGTATGTGCAAAACAGAAAGCACTCAATTAAGTTATTAGTTCAAGCTAGTTCAACTGCATGGTATCGTGTATTGTTGAAATGATCTACAGACTACTGAGCTAAAATACACAAGCCTAGTTTTAATATTCTTTCAGTATCTGGCTACACGTTCATGGATATGAAAGTCATGTCCAGCGAGACAGAGTAGAAAAGAAACCGTAATCCACTTTCAGAAATAATTCTCGGTGTGGGCATAGGTTAGGTTAGGTTTATGTGGCTGTCGGCAGAAGCCGACACACTTAGACCAATTTAGGTCCATTCACGATACCACGTATATTATCTACATCAACTCTGTAGATGGGATTGGCCAACGACACGCGGTTGTTCTCAAACGGTCCCCCATCTACGTACTAACCGCGCCCAACGTCGTCTAATTACGTTGATCTGACGAGAACCGATTAACTCGACGTGGTATGGTCGTTGGTTTGGTGTGGGCATGAAAGAAGTTCTATTTAAATCGGCTTTTTTGTTTTTATTCTTAAGGTAAGATTAGACTGTATGAGCATTTTTGACAGTTCTCGCTGTCAAAATAGGGTCATGCATTGTAATCGGCATTATCTCAAATGACCTAATGACCAAATGACCATGCTGATTTTGACAGATAAAAATGACAAAATTGCATGCAGTGTAATCGGACAATAGGCACGAATACCAGTATAATGACCTAATGACCATATGCAATTTATTGAAATTTGGTTATGGCATTGCTGTCATTTTTGTCATCTGAAAATTGTCATCTTTTCCAAGCGTGCAGTTATTTAATACTTCAATAATAACATTTTTGCATGATAATAATAATATTTTTGGATAACATTTGCCGTAAATTGTTTTAATAATTACATTTTTATTGTACTTTTGTTCAGTGTTAATTAGTGGTTTTCCTGTTATTTTTATGTGCATGGTTTAGTATTTGTTGTGTAATACCTAGGTATTACTTTAATGTTTCCGATTATCTGTTTTAATTATTTTGTTGAAAAATTAAGTTTCGCTTTAACATGTACGGCGTTACCACAACTCACTCTGAAAATATAACAACAAATGCCTTTAATGACCAGCAGGGCAAAAATTACCAAAATGGCCATTGTGGTCACTTAGTCTAATATACTACCTTGACAGCGCGGAACTTTTGGTCATTTGACAGATAATCTTGTCATTTGGCTGTGGTCATTTGAATGCCAACTCGGCATACAGTCTAATCTTACGTTTAACAAGATACCATGAAATTACATATTTTATGTGAATGAATGAAAATCATTGCGTGTGGCCAGGCACTTAGAAACTTACTCTTAAGCCCATGTCGCAAGTTGTAGTGAAGTCAAGATTGGAAGAATAAGCGATAAATTTCTTGGTTCCATTTTATGATGTTGATGTTAAGACATTAACTCTTAAAATATACATTCTTTGATGGCTGAACAATCCTCATGACATTTTAAAATTAATTTAACAGCCTTCAAACTGAATTAGTTTATTTATATGTGTAATAAATTAACTGAGCTATTTTGTCACTTTAAATTCAATATGTATGTTATTTGGCATTGTTGTTACTTATGCTGTCTCGTTTTGACAAAACAAATGAAGGAATAATAAAGAACACCCGATTTTACATAAATAATATCAATGATTTGCATTTATTTTGTTTCTTATTTTCCATATATAACAACACAAACTTAGTTAGAGTATTATTTAAATGTAGTCATATATTGTTGCACTGCTTTGATATAACGCTTTCAATAAGGAATTACGAAGAGGTCTTACAATTTTATTTTGGCAGAAATCAATGGAATAAAATATTAGAAGGTACATTATTTATTACATACAAAGTATCTGTCAGTTAGTGTCTGTTAAATGCTAAGATTCGAAATAAAAAAATGTAAACATTATTAACAATTATTTTCATTATTATGCTGACCGCTTTGGTTCTTTTTATATCATGGTACTCGTATATTTTGTTAAACACCTTATGTGTGGAATCGACATTGTTTAGAACATTTGCCTTAAACGTCTTAATTATATATATTTGTTTTTCATTTAAGTTTGCTTTTATTAAAAAAATAAATATAGAGTGAAGCGAAATGCAGCATGCTTTATTGATTGTATACCAATTTGCATTTCTCTTTGTACTGATACTGGGTAATTGGATGCGATTAGTTTGCTCGCATCCATTATCCTTGATCTCGTACAATCTCGATCTTATCACATATATCTGAGTCAGGAATATTTGTAAAATGGGTGCGATCACTTCTAAAGGTATTCCGTTCGTTTGAGCTTGTTTTAAGTGATCTGTCCGATGGAGTTTCGGTACCTAGTTGTACTCGTTTTTGGAGGGCTGAGACAAAGTTCTGCGAATGATTTGAAAAATAATTTTTAAATGTAAGTAAACTTGATATACTCGTATACCTGTCAGCATTGTCTTAGAATATTTATGTATATTACCTTTGTATATACATTCCTATAGTAGCGCCAATCCAGTAGTACCAGTATCCTAATAGGTGTCGCTACTCATACCAAATCGAGAATTAGTTGGCTGAGAGCTTTTGTGCCTTTGATAATTTTATTGATAATAAAAAAGCATTCGTTGAGATTTTTGTTTGTTCAATCATTCAATATTATAGTTCGTCGTTCGTCGAAGAGAAAAGAGAAAGAAAGAAGAAATAAACTGCTTTGTCTCTCCTTATCGAATCATTCTGATATTATGTAAGTATTTATTTTTCTTTGTATAAGCCAAATACTTTTTGAAGATTTGCGTTGTTGCGTCGATTCGGCAAATAGTATGTAGGATGGATAGAGGGAGATCATGAAAAAATTAGAAATCTGGCTTTGTCGTCTGCGAGTAGAATGTATGATGGAAGAGGCGATTCGTTTGAAAAGAAAAATTGAATAAAAGCTGATATCGGTAGGTATTTGAATTATGAATTTATGGATTTTTAGACTACTCGTATTTTCGCTGTATCTCGTCTAAAAATGTACCGACTTATATCATTTCTCCAGTATTTGATTCGGAAATATTCAATTTGTGTTGTATCAGCCGTTATTCAAGGAAATAGTTGTTGGATAGGTGTATTTATCTAATTGATGACCTACATTAATATTGAGGCAGGTCACACTGGAGCTAGAAAGCTGAAATTTTAACAATGTTATATCTAGGGGCCCGAAATAATAAATTTTATGAATTTTTAAAATCCGCCCACTGACACGCCCACAATTTTAAAAGAACAAATTTGTGAGCTAGAAAGCTGAAATGTTGAATATATTGTCTTAAGGCGCCCAAAATGTTGTGGGAGTTAACTAACATTGCATCGTCGCCTCGGCAAGTAGCATGTATGATGAGAGGGGGATGATGGAAGGGACGAAAAGTTTTGAAATGAAAAATTTAATAAAATCAAATTTCAGTCTTTTTCCTCAAATAAGAAATTATGAGTTTATTGCTTTTTAGACTGTTACTATTTTGGCTATATCTTGGAGCTGGACGAACGTCTGCCATTCCTAAAGAATTTGAAGATGAAATAGCTCGAAGCCTAATAGCACGTTCGATGAAGAACGAGAAATAGGAGTTCCTTCTGACAGAATAGAAATGCCAGAAATATGCGGGAAAGTACATCCAGCTTAGAAAATCACTACAGCGCCCTCCAAGCAGCGTTTGTCGTAAAAGTATAGGTACTAAGTGGGGAAATCACATCTATGCAATTTAAAAATCCAGATGAGATGAGCCCAGCGACACATTTAAATTCTTGGTCATTGCAGGGACGTTTGAACCTCGCTAATCCATCGCCAGCAAAGAATAACCGATACCAATTAGGGTCCGTCACTTTTTCTTCAAGCAGATAATCAAGGGCAATATGTTTAGACTTACGACGGTGTACACCAACCTCTTTGATTGCGAAATCTTCGGTGACGCCAACTATACATCATTTTTTTTTCTTTTTTAATAAAAAAAAGGAAATCCAAATCCCAGAGCACTCAGACTCGGTAACGGTCCATTGTACTACCAGGCAGAAATCCTCTTTTGGTGTAGAGGCATGTGAATGGGTGGCGTATGTTGTTGTTCCCCATGGGGATTGAACCTGCACCACACGGGTCACAAGTCAACACACTAACCTCTACACCGTCGCCACCCTTTACTATACATCATACTCTTGTCTTTACTCGCTCATACACGTATACATACATGTCCATGACAATCCGACGTAGATTTCTGGAACTCCTCGTTGTCTTAGCGCTACCCATAACAGATCCGTTGGTTGTTTATTACAGGACATTCCAAAATCAACCAACACATATGCAAATCCTTCAAAGAATCACGATGTTTTTCCATCATGATCATTATACTTTGGATTGCATCTGTGGTTGATCTACCTGCGACAAACCGCACTGGTCTTCAGATAGCCGTACTATTTTACGGATTCGGCTATTTAATAACAACTGAACGATCTTCGTGGTGTGTTACATCAGCTTGATTGAACGGTATTTACCAGTCCCGCGTATCGCCTTTTTCTTTGTACAAAATAAGAAGAAAACTCTCCCTCCACGGGTTGCATTGGATGGCCACTCATCAGTTTGGAGATGAGAATCATGAGCCATTTGGACCCGATGTCTGGCATCTTTTTCCAGAACTCAGAGGGTTTATTGTCCGGCCCAACTGCTTTTCTTTGAAGTCTTTGACCGCATTCCTAACTTCTTCAACAGTAATGTCGTGTACTTCTTCAGCGTTAAAAACGGCTCTCGGAAAATATATCCGATGAAATTGGTTAATTAGTAGTTTTTCGTCATCCACAAGAAGCATTAAGCATTGTTGATGAACTTTGGCGAACGGATTTCCTGGGCATTCCTCCTTCTCTCAGCGGCAAATTTTGAAAATAGTTGTTTTTCTGTTCAAGCTGCTTTGTTGGAGTTCGTGGACAGCCTTCAGACACTTTTTTGTCACTAATCACTGCTTTAGCTTCATCTGCCCACCACCATGTTTCTTTGCCGTATTGACAACTTTGTTGATGATGCGATGGAGATAATTTTGCATATTTGCAATAAATGCAAGACTTTTTTTGTCCAGGTTGTACCATTTGATTCTCACAAACACTTTTTCTGTCAGAAGGAGCTGGTTTTGTTGGGCGATTGCCTCTTCCAGGATCACTTTGCTATCTTTAACCCGAGGCTTCATGAAACGCGCTACCATATGGCAATCAATCTATGATTCGTTTTCGCCACTGCTGTAAGTGACCAGGTGACGGCTTTGTTTGAGAACGATAAGACCTACTTGCACATGCTCAGGATATCTTTACCCGGAGAGTTCTTGGTGCCGTATCTCAGCCCGCCAACAAACTCTACCTACTCCACACACACATCAACGCAAACAATTTAGAGCATTCTTCAATAGAATTCGCTTTAACATCTCGAAATGATTGCATACCTTCTTATGCAATGTTTAAATATTTTCTCAGCCTTTATGCAAAAATCCGTATTCAGTACATATCCAAAACATGTAAGTTATGCAATCTCTGTGTCGATTAAAGTCCCAAGCCAGTTGTTTGTGAAAAACCAAATGAAAAAATTCTGCTTATATTCGGAAATTTAATTGTGTAACAAAATGCAATCGCAATATGTACATTGTACATAATATGATTTGTGATACCGATTATGAATGAATACTATACCCCTTTTCTTTGATGAATGCTACGGCCTCCTTGCAATATGCCATAACCTACCACAAACTTCCATTGAAAACAACAAATAATTTATAAACCATATACCGCACCCCTCTCACCCACACATCATATTCCCATCATGAGAAGTAAAAAAAAAATTCAATAAACAAACGACAAACTACACACTTATGAAAATCTTCAAATATAACGGCGCTGGTCGGAAAAATGTTACTTTTGTTTTCTTCATCACTTCAATTACTTTCGTTTAATATAGCTTTCGTTTTGACGAAAACTTTAATAAGAACTTAAAGCTCCATCTAAATTAATTAAGGACACAAACCAGTTTTCATTATTGATCGATTGAAGCGCCAAAGCTTCTGCGGGATACATGTACAACATTATTATTCGATTTCTTGGCGCTACTATAGGAATGTATATACAAAGATATTACTTAGGTATATTAGGACCATAAACAAACTTTAAATTTACCTGCGAAATAATATCACCTCTGGCAGTTCGAACTTGGTACAGATATCGGTATTTTCGTTGTCGTGCTTCCTCTCTTGTTTCTCTGGGTCTAGAGTTAGATCGACAACGAACATCTTGCGGATGACGATGATAAATTCGTTTTCGATGATCGACACGCCATCCAGTAATGAAACATTGCACCATAACACTTATAATGGCTGCAACAGGCCATGCACAGATAAGGATTCCACCAAAGCAAGGAGGTGGGGCAGGATTTGGTTTCATATTCAGAATCTTAACAAAAAATAAGAAAACAACATTATTATAAAATGTAGGTTTACTAGTATTTCCATTACCTACCCAATTGGCGGTATCAAGCCCATGCATAAAGAAATCAATGGAAGCTACAATCATCGCAGTGCCAACTATGCTAGATGCTAGTATTGTTATGTATTTAACACAACATAGTGTAAGGACTGAAAAAATGACAGCGCCGCCTACAACAGCAACATATATTTCTCTTGGCTGAAATTAAAATAATGTAGGTACCTATAATAAAACGTCAGTATTAAGTGCATTTAACAGTCTATAGAAAAAGCAGAGAATGTGCATACCATCATGAGGGATGGTTCCATACCGGAAAACCCAAGGTTTTGGATAGGGGAGCCTCGGTACGATGCGTTAGCGATCCGAGGTCGTAGAGTTATAGCAGAGATGTAAGCAGACTGTGCTTTATTAGCTGTAAATGCCCGATTATGTGAACAGCCTCTAAAATAGTATCTGTAAATAATTTGTAAGGGGCCGCTTCCAATATGCATATGTCCAAGCCTAAATAAAGTTATTCGCCACATAAGTAAGTGCAAGTGGTAAGTCATTGGTGTAGCCATTGCTTTTTTTGCATTTCATTAAGTTATTTTTTAATTTATTTAGGACCGTTGGCGGAAAAGTAACACAATAAGGTTTTTTAAGTACCCTTATAATGTAGATAAGTTTATAGTTATAAAGGACATTAAAGAAATACGGTTATGGATAATGGATGACAGGAAAACCCGATGCACGTTGATTTTAAATGTTTGTAAATTATAATGGGTAAGAAAAACACATCGGGAAAGAGCATTCCACATTCGTATTGAACGGCTAAGGAAGGAATTCTTCTATTTCACTGTACATCCGAAAACAGGCTTAAGGGTAATCTTATGTACATACCTGCCATGGCAGGTATTATGGTTGAGATGTTCTAATGTGGAATGCATCTGGCTATTTCGTACAAACATTTATGGGGGAAATATTGATAAAACAGCGATAGACAGGAGACATTACGACAACGACCGAGGGAGTCAAACGTTTCCGCGATGTCTCGTTCACCAATAGTTTTTGTATTGCGTTGAGTAGCTCCAAAGTTTGATTGGGGCAGCGGCCCAGATATGAGCGTTATAATTAAATTTCTTGCACCGCTTAAGGAAACCTAGGCATTTTGCATCGGAAAAGTATTAGGATTTTGCATTAATGACAGAAGACAGCATTGCGTTTTGGAAGCACTAAATTTCACTCTATTGGTTGTACCCCACTGAGTTATGCCGTCTAGATCGGAATTTAATGAGCTCTATTGGTTGACCCCACTAAGTTATACTGTTCAGATCTTAATTTAACGAGCTTAACGTATGTTGCCGTTCCAGTTCCACACCGGAAGAAGAGGGGCGTGACCCGAGAATCGAATATGAGAAGCTGGGGGGTACTGTCATCAGCGAAGGAATGGATGGTTCTGAGATGGAACGCCACTAAGATATAAAGTTCATGCAAGTTACGGAAGTCCAGCTCCATCCAATCCTGAAACTCCAACTCAGCCAAAAGGCAGAACGAAACGGGTTGGGAATCAGCATTTTCGGCTGCATTCACTGAGAACTGACAATGTTGACATTACGAAGTGCAGAAAATGTGCAGAGTATTGGTGCTATAATGACAAAAGGAACTTTGACAAAATTCCACGAATAACAAACTCAACTTTGTTTTTCTTTTATATAATATATAAATAGAACAAACCAAAATAAAATCATTTAAATACGTAGGATGGATCATTAAATAATTTCTAACTGATGCTAAAATTTCATTCTTAAAAACTAGTAGATAAAAAAATTATTTAAACCTGTAAACACTCATCCATTAATGTCTTTCCAAAAACCCATAGGTAAAAAATGTATATAAAAATAGAAAACACGTCGCCCCATGTACTGGTGCTAGACCACAAACTATTAAAACATAAAAACATAGAATCAAATTCAAGTCCTAATCCACAGTGATTAACCACATTGCATTGCGCAAAAGATATATTTTTTTATTATAGGTGCGCCGAAATTCGTCAAAATTTAAGAGACCTGCGCAGTAGATTGGCCAAGTTAGTTCGTGCTATACGACTTGTGTTTCCGGAATTTTGAAAGGAAAAGTGTGAGTGAATCGATGTCAGTGTTTGCCAGAGCCGGAAAAGTAATGAATAAATCATTCAAATCGTGGAGTTTTGATGTCAAATATTCTTTAAAAGTAGGTATTTGCTTTCGAATTAACAGAAATGTATCAAAAAATAATTAATCAAAAAATGTTTTATATTACATTAAAATAGTTTAAGCCGTTTTGTGAGAACCTCTTTATGGGTCTTAGCGGTTTATTGCTTTTAATTATTAAAATCTGTTTTGCCGCCGATATTTTAGTTTTTCCATTGCAATAATTAATTAATCATTTTCTATTCTGTTAAAAAAGCCATATCCTGTTAAAATCGGCGTATGATTACTAAAACAAATATTTTTTGTTTACAGGTAGGTAACTGATATGAAACATGGCTGAATCTAAGAAAAAATATCTACAATACAATGTTGATTATTTGAAATTTGGTTTTCTTCCATCAAAGGCAGACAAACGATTGCCCATATGCCTTTTATGCAACAAAGTTTTGAGCAATGACTATGAAACCATCGAAGCTCGAAGACCATCTAAGAAGATGTCATCCTGATATCTATTCAACTGGACGAGTCAACTTTACCTGGTAATGAAGCATTAATATTGGCTTATGTTCGATTTGTTATGGACGAAGAAATCCATGAAGAGCGGCTATTCGCGAAAACTTTGGAGACGGACACTAAGGGCGAATATTATATATTATACGAGTATGTCCTGAGGGATTTTTTTTAAGGAAAATCGATTCAATTTACAAACATCATTTCGGTGGCAGCAGAGGGAGCTCCTGCCATGTCCGGGCGATGTCGTGGGTTTATAAGCCATCTTAAAAGAATTATACTAGAAGTAACTGCAATTCACTGTGTCATCCACCGACAACACCTGGTAGCGAAAAATTTGAGTGATAGATCGCTTCAATTTGTGATTAAAGCAGTTAACAAAATAAGAAGTAATGCGTTGAATACCCGATTATTTGCATAATTGTGCGACGAAAATGATGAACACGAAAATGATGAACACTTCCAACAATTGCTCTTACATACCGCAGTACGCTGGTTGTCGAAATGTGCATGTTTAACGAGATTTTACTCATTTTTTGAATCAGTTTTAGAGTTTCTGGGAAGTAAAGATCCAGATTTAAAAGAAATCCTGATCAAATTGAAAGCAGACATCGCGTATTTGACAGATCTGTTCCAAAAATTCAATGACATTAACTTGCAGTTACAAGGGGACAGCTTAAATTTAATTAAAACAAAGAGTGTAATTTAGGCTTTTCTTGGAAAATTAAAATTTATGAAGCAAAATATTAGTCGGCGCGAATTCTCCCAATTTCCAAACTTATCACAGGCAGAATGTCTTGATGAGGATATTCAGACTTACGTTCAGCATTTAAATGCCCTGCATGATGGCTTTAAAAATAGGTTTGAAGATATTTTCATGATGTAAATACCGTCATGGATCATAAATCCAAATCCATTTGATGAAACGGAAGTGTCGAATGTGCTATTATAAGAGGAGCTACTTGAGCTTAGCACCAATGAGGAGCTGAAGGTGAAATTTAAAAACGGCTATCAAACATTTTGGCTGCAGGCAGAAATATTAGAAAAATATCCTGGGCTGTGGAAAATTGCGCGAAAACTTTTGATAGCATTTCCCTCGTCATACCTTGTCGAAAAAAGTTTTAGTTATTAACAAAAAAAAGAAGCAGAATGAACATCACAGAACGGGGAGATTTGCTGTTATTCCTTACAAAACTAAAGCCAAATATTGATAATTTGCTGTCAATCCATCAAGTACATCCCTCGCATTAAAATTATGACTTTTTTTTTATTGTTTTTGCATTGTTGAAGCTACGATACAAATCGTATTATTTTAATAAATAGAACAAAAGAAAATATACTATTTTTCGAATTTAGGTTTGGAACTCAGCCGCGACAAATTTCCATATTAAAAATGTAGCAGCAGGGGGTCCACCGAAACCAGGATAATTTTGAAAGTGGTCTATGAGAAAAAAAAGTTTGGGAACCTCTGATCTAGCTAATTGTTTTTATACCCTATTCTAGTGGTATATTAATTTTGACGCATAGTTTGTAACATACCTTAATATTGCCCGTAGACCCCTAAAAGTTACTATATTTATGATCAGCATCGATAGTAATGTCGATCTAGCTATGTCCGTCCGTCCGTCCGTCCGTCCGTCCGTCGGCAAAAATTAGGCCTTTAAACTGGACCTAGGGAGCTGAAATTTTAACCATATACTCTCTAGGGTCCCGAAATAATCAAGTTTAAGAATTTTTGAAATCCGCCCACAGACACGCCCACAAACTCAAAAAACAAAATTTTGGAAAAAATCGAATTTTGAGCTAGAAAGCTGAAATTTTTTATATATGATTTTTGACTCCTAAAACTGCTCGAGATAAACAATTTTCAAAATCCGCTCACTGACACGCCCACAAATATATAAAACAATTTTTTTGAAAATCCAAAGTTTGAGCTAGGGAGCTGAAATTTATAATATATACTCTCTATGGGCCCTTTATGCTCATGTGTAAATATTTTCAAAATCCGCCCACTGGAACGCCCACAATTATTTTTTTTTTTTTTTGAAAATTCAAAGTGATCTAGGGAGCTGAAATTTATAATATATACTCTCTAGGGGCCCTTTATGCTCATGTGTTAATTTTTTTTAAATCCGCCTACTGACACGCCCACAATTAAATAAAACAATTTTATTGAAACACCCAAGTTTGAGCTAGGGAGCGTTTTTTTTGATAAAATCCTTTAAATGTTATATAACAAAATATGTAGAGCGTTCTTAACAATACAACCATACTTAGACTTTTGTCACGCCCACTTATGAGGGATAGGAATAAGAATAGGGTATCCAACAGTTCGCCCAAGCGGACTGTAGCCCGTCCCTATGTTTTTTCATTTGTTTTAATTATTTGGCTATCGAACACACATAATGTTAGACTTAAGATACATTTTAATTAAAAAATGTAAAAACAAATGTAACCAATAGAACGAAGTAGAGACCCTTCTGTGCACACAGATATAAATTATAAGACTTCAGACAATATTAAATAATTGTAAATAGTATGAGCCAATCTAACACCCTTTAAGTATTAATAAAAATGTTGTATATAATATCTGTGGCCACAAGCGAAACCGCTCAAGTCGACTTAAAACAAAAATTAGTTTTTGCAACATAATAATCTGCATTTTCTGTTCTATTATAGAAAAAAATCCTGGCCTTTTAATTTGAATTTTGTTGAAATAAACCAAAAAGAAATAATCGCTTAATTCATTCTCATACTGCATTTACAATCGGAAGGTCTGCCGGTATTTTCTGAGGTCGAACCGGCGAGCGCCACAGGCAGACCAGCAGGGATGCACTTAAGTGGGTGGGTTATGATCCCTTTAAACCTGATCATAGCCTCACCGCCATTAAAGAAAGGAGAAGATTATAACAGGAATGCCGATTTTCGTTTCTGTCCCCCATCCTCTGTCTGGCTCCGAAACTGTAAGGCCTAGGAATAAATTTAGATTATGTTTGAAAAAGGGTACAGGAATATATTAATTTCTTATCTTAATTTCGAAACCATGGATAATAATTAATTAATAAAAAAACAATATCCGCTCCTGCTCTTATGCGAAGAATCTTCATCTTAGCTGCCGTTAATCTGCCCTCATACTTTTTGTACAATGTCCAACATTGTGAACCGTATGTGAGCCCCGGGCACACAACTGTGGTGTACAGCTCTCCTTTCAGCTTAGGGGCATATTTCGGTCACAGAAGATGGCTGAGTTTTCCCGCCAGTCCATCTACGTGGTGCTTAATGTCGTCATCGCAGCTTGCTTCACTATTGATCATAGATCCCAAATACTTAAACTTTTCACACTTGGAAATCACTCTTCCATTCATATAAATGCCTGGAATAAGTGGATCAGAGAGCGGGAGTTATGTTAGAGATAACAACCAAGAGCCAACACACATGTCAACCAGATGGCGACGAAATACCCTCACTATCAACAGACCGAACAAACATCCCAAGTATCTTTCTGAAACAATAAGGAATGACTCAAGCAACAAGATAACACTCGTTATCTGTTTTTAGGTATCATAAAGCAGTATCGATACCTCATATCGACGAAGCATATATATTGGAACATTTTTGTTCCTTAAGTCAGTTATAATTGTATCGTAGACAAATACCACATGTTAGCTCCTAAGGTACTTTAATAAATAAAAGTATATTGTTTATCTAATAAAAAGGCTCTTAGTAATTTATTTGGCGCAGTCGGTAGGATATTCTTCAGATCTATACCCGCATATATATATATATATAGTGAGAGAAAATATCCAGTGATGAAGTTAAAATTTGAAAATTAACTTACAACCTACGAAGTAACATCAGTGAATGTGTTAAAGTGTTCAGGAGCGAATTATAATAGCCCAATACACGAAATCCGCAGAGGAAATTGATACAGAGAATCGCAACTGTTTGAAGAAATATTCAAACAACTCGATATATCAATTCACCAAGTTTACTCGTTCTCCAGAAAGCCAACGAAAATGGCTCAACCAGCAGGAGTAATAGCAGACCAGAAAGTGACTCTAGAAAGACTAGAGAAAGTCCCTATATACTCAGGAAAACCCGAAGAAGATGTCATCGCGTTCATAGAGTACATTGATTATGTGTACTCTCACATTACGGATCCAAACAAAGCAATAGCTACGCTCATCATTAAAAATCGAATACAAGGAAACGCAATAAACACACTGCGAAGGATATTGCAGCCCACATGGCCATTAATTAAAGCAGCCCTCATCCGGGATTATGGTGTATATGAGACTTACGAAGAGATCCTGCGAGATTTGCATGCCATCCAAAGCAGAGACGTCCATCAACTATACAGACAGACTGAAGACATCCTCCTTAAACTTAACAAAAAGAGTACATTCGACGTAAGTCCTATATATAACCCTACCACTAATGAAAATTTAGTTATGAACAAATTTATAAATAATTTAAACGCTAATCAAGCATCTATTATTATTGCTCAAAGAATTAAAAATATAAGGGAAGCTTATGAATTATTAATTAGGTATAAAAACCTTAGTGAAAAATCAAACCCTAACCCCAAACCAAATAATTCAAATAATATATTAGAAATAATTAACAATATAGGCCACCTTATAATCATCATAGGCAGAATAACTATAATAATCCTAGAACTAATAATTCAAGACAAGAGCCCATGGATGTTAACAATGTAGACGTAGAACATCATGAAGCAAATTTTACTTTGATAGAGGAAAACGAAGCACTTCCCATAATAATTGCAACCATTAATAATAAAAAACTAAAAATTCTAATAGACACAGGTTCGACTACAAGTATACTGGATGAATCTGAACTATTAGAAATACCCCGAAATAGTTTACAGATACCAACGCAGATAAAAGTTGCTAATAATGCAACTAGTTTTATTAAAGAAGAAATTATAACCAAAGTGCCTGTTGAATTCAACGAACATGGAGCGACAATGACATGGAAGTTGATGAACATAAAAAATAAAAAATTCGATGGAATAATAGGCCAGAACCTATTAAAGCCCATCAAAGCAAAGATAGGCTTAGGAGAAGGATTCATAGAAATAAATAATAGGAAAACTTATTTCGAAAATTATAGGACTAAAACTAATGAATGTCCATATGAATTCGAAGAGATCCATACACTTAATTATTGCAACTCAACTGAAATAAACCAATTAATTAGTGAAGATTTGAATATACAAGGTGGCGCAAAAGTAATCCTCCTATCAGAAAAAGCTATAAATTTCGCGATTGGCCCCTAATGTCAGTTCTGTTTTGACATTTGTGTAGTAAACACATGCGAAATACACGTTAATAAACAATGTTACGCTACACTGCTCCAGAACGCGGAATATTGGTGACTATTTATTTGAGCGATAATCGGTCGGTGACTTTGGCACAACGTGAATTTCGTCGCAGATTTCCTACCCGCCCAACGCCTACTGGTGAAACACTGCGACGTTTAGCCGCTCGCCTCGAAGAGACTGGCACAACACGAGATGCTGCCAGGCGTGGCAGACCCCGGAGTAGCCGTTCTGCAGAGAATATTGCTGCTGTAGCCGAAGATGTCATGGAAGCGCCGTCGACATCGACCAGACGACGTGCCACGCAAATGGGTATCAGTCTACGGTCTTTACAGCGAATTTTGGTACAAGATTTGAAGATGTTTCCGTACAAAGTCCAGACGGTGCATCAGCTGTTAGCTGCTGACCGCCAATCGCGTCTAACATACGCTCAAGCCATCCTTAATCACCACCAAGAGGAAGATGATTTTTCATCAAAAATAATCATGAGTGATGAGGCCCATTTCCATCTTAGCGGGTACGTAAATAAGCAAAATTTACGCTTCTGGGGCACTGAAAATCCGCGTGTAACCCACGAAGAGCCATTACACCCGCTCAAAGTCACTGTATGATGTGCTGTTTTCGCTGGAGGAGTCATCGGACCTTTTTTCTTCGAAGACGTCGCGGGCCAAACGGTTACTGTGAATGGTGAGCGCTACAGAGCAATGATCAACGAGTTCTTTTTGCCGCAACTTGATGAATTGGGATTGGAAAACATGTGGTTCCAACAGGACGGTGCAACGGCACACACTGCACGTGCCACAACCGATATGCTGAAGGATGCATTTCCCGGGCGCCTAATCTCCCGTTTTGGCGATTTGCACTGGCCAGCAAGATCGCCTGATTTTACCGCTCCAGACTTCTTTTTGTGGGGCTTTTTGAAGTCGCGGGTTTATGTCAACAAGCCTCAGACTCTTGCAGCTCTTAAAGACAATATCCGTCAACAATGTGAGGACCTATCGCCGGAAGTTTTGGCCAAAGTGATGGAAAACGCCATAAAAAGAGCTCAAATGACAATCAACTGTGGCGGCGGCCATTTACATGACATCATATTCTCGACTTGATGTAAAAAAAATTAAAAGACCAAATAAAAATAATCCACAAGAAGAATCAAAGTTTTTCATTTTTTTTGAAATTACAGCCAAAAAACATCGGAAGGTTATTTTTGCGCCACCTTGTAGAAGAAATAAAAGTTTTAGACTCTGTCCAACCCACAATTCATTCTAAGGAAGAGCAAGCAAATGACCATTTTCCGATTAAAGACACCATCGTTAATATCTACAGTCAACAGATTGTACTAAATAATAAAGAAGGAATAAAAATAATAAAAATACCACAATCAAATAAAAGAAGAATATCTATAGGCATAGAGGAAGTTGGAAAGCCCGATTTTAATGAACAATTAGTAAAGTATATAGATAAACACACAACAGGCATATATTCCGAAGTATCCGATTCAAAATATAACCAGTTACAGCAAAAATTAATAGAATTATTCGGAACACGGATCAAGTTCTTCAAATGTAAAGGATATAATAACAAAAGAAGAGGCGGTTCAACAGATTAAACTGTACCATAAGAAAGAAACCGGACATTCTGGAATCGAAGAGAATTACCAAGGATTAAAAACAAAAATCTATTTCAAAAATCTGAGAGAACTAATTAACGACGTGATAAATTCATGCAATATTTGCAAACAAAGCAAATACGATAGGCACCCCATTAAAAAGAAATTCTGCTTATCAGACACACCAAAAGATATTAACGAAATAATTCATTTGGATATCTACTGTATAGCTAAGACAAAATATTTAACTAGCATAGATAAATTTTCTAAACTAACCGCAACCACATATGTACCCAATGTTTCACACGAAACTTTAGAGGAAACAATTTTACAACTAATAGCTTCGCATGGTAAGCCCAACGCGGAAAATCCTGCGAGACTGCGCTCCAAAATCTAGTTGGTAGAATTGAGGGCGCGCTTGACAGAAAAGAATACGCGATGGGCATTTTCATCGATATTGAGCGTGCTTTTGACAATGCGACTTTTGATAGCATGTGCAGCTCCGCCAGACAACACGGAGTAGATGAACCATTGGTGTTGTGGATTAAAGCAATGCTAATGAATAGAACGTTGGTTGCGGATGCGGATTGTGGCCGCTATGTTATGGCGGGAGTAAACAGAGGCTGCCCGCAAGGTGGCGTCCTGTCCCCACTGCTGTGGTGTATGCTGGTCGACTCTCTGTTGAACGCACTCAACAGTTCTAATATTTACGCTCAGGCGTACGCGGATGATGTTGCCGTGCTTTCTGTTGGATCATGCCTATCGACTGTATGCGCCAAGGCGCAGGCGGCCCTTGACGTGATCGACGAATGGTGCACTAGGAATGGGCTCTCGGTCAATCCTCTTAAAACTGAGGTTGTTCTCTTTACGAGAAGGAGGAAGCTGGTCAGGTTGACTCAGCCAGTGCTAAAAGGCGTCACAATCCAACTCTCCAATGAAGCAAAGTATCTGGGAGTCATCCTGGATAGCAAACTTCTTTGGTCCAAGCATGTTGAGCTGAAGACTGCCAAGGCGCTGTCTGTTTTCTGGCAGTGGAAAGGCATTTTCGGCAAGACATGGGGCTTATCACCGAAAAGAGTCTTATGGATTTATACGGCTATGATAAGACGGCTATGTGACGCCTTTAGCATTTATAGCATACGCATCGGTTGTTTGGTGGAATAAGCTTTCACGTAAATACGTCACTGCTGCTTTTGTCAAACTCCAAAGGCAGGTATGTCTCGGCTGCACGGGGACCTTCCCCAGCACGTCTGGCTCCGGCCTAGATGCACTATTGAACCTTCCGCCCCTTGATGTTTACATCATGGGCTGTACAATCAAGGCTATCTCACGTCTTAGAAGAGGTGGCTTTTGGTATAACTCGCACTGGAGTTTTGATGAACTTGCGCAATGGTTGTCCTTCGACTCCTGTCTTATGGATATGCCGTCTGATGCGATGACACCGGAACTTCAGCTAAAGCGCAACTACGAGGTCGACTTTCCTCGCGTCCAGGACTGGCTCTGGCCGGACTCTGAACCTGGAAGGGAATGCAGTCGAATCTTCACGGATGGCTCCAAAACCGATCAAGGATCTGGTGCTGGTGTCTTCGTGGAGAGCGATAACGTTAGGCTTTTTTCCGTTAGGCAAATATGCGTCAGTCTTCCAAACAGAGACTTATGCTATCCTAATGGCCGTGCACTATGTTACGAGGAACAGGTGGAGGGGCGAAGTATCTGCGTCTGTAGCGACAGTCAGGCTGCGCTTAAGGCCTTACTCAAACCCTTAACTACCTCCAAAATAGTACGTGAATGCAAGATATCTCTGAATTCGGTCGGAAGGCTGAATTCGCTTAAACTTGTCTGGGTCCCGGGCCATAACGGGATCACGGGAAATGAGATCTCCGATGAACTTGCTAGACAAGGCTCAGAGGGGGACTTCTCAGGATCTGAACCAGCGATCTGTCTGCCTGCGTCCTCGGTCAGGGCTTCCATTAACGGTTGGGTTTCCTATGAACACAATCGAAGTTGGCATGACTCTCCAGGGTGCAGACAGACTAAGCAAATGCTCCCCGACGTCTGTGGGAAATCCGCGGCATTCTTGTTGTCAAAATTTACGCTTCTGGGGCACAGAAAATCCGCGTGTAACCCACGAAGAGCCATTACACCCGCTCAAAGTCACTGTATGGTGTGCTGTTTTCCCTGGACGAGTCATCGGACCTTTTTTCTTCGAAGACGTCGCGGGCCAAACGGTTACTGTGAATGGTGAGCGCTACAGAGCAATGATCAACGAGTTCTTTTTGCCGTAACTTGATGAATTGGGATTGTAAAACATGTGGTTCCAACAGGACGGTGCAACGGCACACACTGCACGTGCCACAACCGATATGCTGAAGGATGCATTTCCCGGGCGCCTAATCTCCCGTTTTGGCGATTTGCACTGGCCAGCAAGATCGCCTGATTTTACCGCTCCAGACTTCTTTTTGTGGGGCTTTTTGAAGTCGCGGGTTTATGTCAACAAGCCTCAGACTCTTGCAGCTCTTAAAGACAATATCCGTCAACAATGTGAGGACCTATCGCCGGAAGTTTTGGCCAAAGTGATGGAAAATGCCATAAAAAGGGCTCAAATGACAATCAACTGTGGCGGCGGCCATTTACATGACATCATATTCTCGACTTGATGTAAAAAAAATTAAAAGACCAAATAAAAATAATCCACAAGAAGAATCAAAATTTTTCATTTTTTTTTAAATTACAGCCAAAAAATATCGGAAGGATATTTTTGCGCCACCTTGTACTTGTTTCGGATGAAACAAAAGACAAAGGAGGGAGCAGTTATGTCAGAGATAACAACCAACAGCCAACACACATGTCAACCAGATGGCGACGAAATACCCTCACTATCAACAGACCGAACAAACATCCCAAGTATCTTTCTGAAACAACAAGGAATGACCCAAGCAACAAGATAACACTCGTTATCTATTTTTAGGTATCATAAAGCAGTATCGATACCTCATATCGACGAAGCATATATATAGGAACATTTTTATTCCTTAAGTCAGTTATAATTGTATCGTAGACAAATACCACATGTTAGCTCCTAAGGTACTTTAATAAATAAAAGTATATTGTTTATCTAATAAAAAGGCCCTTAGTAATTTATTTCGGGCAGTACAAATATTCTATTTTCTTCGGACCAATACGATACCCATTGCGCTGCAAAAGCTCCTTGTTGTAGGGACATTTGATCCTCGCTTATAATGGCTCTATCGTTAGCAGAGAATTACTGATGCACTTCGGAGTCCGTCACTTTTGCCTCAAGCAGATAATCAAGACTGTACTAAATATCAAAGGACTTAAGACGCTTCGCTGGTATACACCGGCTTTGATTGCAAATTAATCGGTGACGGCAACGAACACTTACTCCCTCATACATGGCCACGATCATCTGTACTTTGTTTTGTGGAACTCCTTACTGTCTTAGCGAAAGGCATAAAAGATCCCTTGGTTGCCTATCAAATGCCTTTTCAAAAGCAACCAACACCATATGCAAATCCTTTAATGAATCACGATGTTGTACGAATGAATGAATCACGATGTTGATCCTTATACTTCGGATTGCATCGGTGGTTGATTTACCTGCGACAAAGCCGTACTGGTCTTCAGATAGCCGTGCTATTTTCCGCATCCGTCTATCTAATACCCGCTTAACGAGCTCCATGGTGTGGAACTTCAGCTTGATTGAACGGTAAATATCACAGTCTCGCATATCGCCTTTTCCTTTCTACAATGAAATAACAAAACTTTTCCTCCGCTGGTTAGCCATTGGATCGCCTCTCATCAGTTTGGTGATGTCTCCCATATTTCTCCAGAACTCAGACGGTATCTCATCTGCGCCAACTGTTCGCTTTTTGATGTCTTTGACCGCCTTCCTAACTTCTGCCACAGTAATCTCGTCTTCATTGTTGGGAACGGCTTTCGGAAAAAATATCCGTGGAAATTGATCATTTAGAAGTCATACACAATATTGCACTGTCAAGCACTTTAACCAAGCTTTGAATGCCGCTTTCATGTCACTTAGCACTGCTTTAGCTTAATCTGTCCACCACCATGCTACTTACTATTAGAAAGAATAGAGAGATAGGAAAGAAGTGTTTGGGTGCAGTTGTAGGGTTTATCTCCACGGGTGGTATCTAAGATGCTTAGGGAGATTACGATTTCAAGTATCCGATATAAAGTAATGGACTTGGCCGGCATTCGAACGCACGACCTTCCATTCAGTAAGCGAGTACACTACTAATGCACCTGTTGCCACCCACAACCGTTGGTTCTCTTCGTCCCCGCTGCTATAAACATTTCTGTCAGGAGGAGGCGGTGAGGCGATTGCCTTTTCTATGATCACTTTGCAATCTTTAACCCTAGGCTTAATGAAACATGTTACCAAATGATAATCAATCTGTTCATTATTTACGCCGCTGCTGTTAGGGACCAGGTGCCGTCTTTGCTCGACTAACATGGTATTTAGGAAGATAAGACCGTATGACTTGCACATGCTTAAGATATCTTCACCCGGAGAGTTCCTGGTGCCATATGCCAGTCCTCCATGGCAGTGTTCATAGTCTTCGCTTGACTTCCCAACATGTCCGTTTAAATCTCCGGCAACAAAAGGCCTTTGGCAATTTATTAAGACATAAATTACAAGATGCACGCGAGCGTAAATAAATAAACTGTGACAAATATCTGGAGCAAATATTTGGTAACCCACGAATGAAGTTTGCTGATCACCAAAGCGTTTGAACCCACTGCTTCATCCCCAGATATAGTTGGTATCAATAAGTTGATTGATTCACGCTCGTGTGCATCTTATAATTCATATGTCTTAATAAATTGCCAAAGGCCTGATATGATTACTGGGCGAGTCTGAGTATGCACTCCCAGCAAACGCGCCAAATTTAGGTCCAAATTGAAATGCAATGACAGATAGTCAAATAGAAAGCGAATTGTACAATGAACGTTTAGGTATATCACCAGGTTATTTCTCTTGGACGGCATCAGTTTCTTGATTATTGAGTCCATATAGGTCTTTTTCAAGTTCATTGACCAGCCGTTTGAAAAATTATGAGAATTTTCTCTCTATTTTGGCATTTGGATTAAATTTATCTTCAAGAAGACTGCCTTTAACACTTTACTCCCACGAAGCCACAGCTCCTTCTTCGCCATCACCTGAAAGTTTGCAAATAAAGACAACTTTGCAGATCAGTTCTTTCTATTTACTGCTTCCAACTTCTTTGCATGCCTATCTAAATGAATCCACTTTCCTGAAAATGTATCGAGAAACTATTGATTATTGACAAAAAAATTAGTTTTCTTTACTGACTCCTATGATTCTACTGCCGATGATTTTGTTTGTTTAACCTCCACTTCTATTTGTTTACATTCGATTTGGCATCTGTCAAAGAAATGGAGAGCCCTATAAAATATGGTGGCATCCATGCAAGGGCAATCTAAATGAGAGTGTGTGCGTGAGCTTCTAATTCGATTTCTATGCAAACATAGAAATTGGGACAAATTGAGAGACTTTCTCGAAGCTTACTATTTCACATAGGTTATCCTTATCCGTGCACACACTTATTTAACAATATAATACTATCCTTTATTTAACAATATTAATTAATTCTTTAAGAGAGGGTGAATTACAAATTGGAATTAATAAACCTTTGTATTTTGTTGTTGCACATACGCAAGGATAGCGGATATATGGCATGTCGGTCTGATGTGTTGTCGGTGATATTGGGCTGTGGTATTTATTATACATTTATTTATACATATATATATATATATATATATATAATATACATATTATATTTCTTAAGCAAATATCCTGAAATCGTCCTCTTCGACGAATGTAATTTGCATACATTTACTAACTTACCCCAAATTCATTATCAGGCATTGTTGCTACACAGACTGCCATGGCAACAGCTGCTAATAACGCTCCAGCAAAGGCGCTTACTAAAGCCGATGCAATAGGATGAGTGGAACCTAAAACGGCTCCAATCAATCCTGCTACTATGGCAAGTGCTGAGTCTGCTGGACTCCCCAATAGAGTGATTTTCAAATCTTGCAGTATGAATATACCGTTGGCGCCAACAAGTAATCCACTCAAAAAACCAACTGCTCTCAAGCATCGGTAACCTATAAACATAGAAAATAATACATAATTTGTTTAGTATGAGTCTTTTAAAAATCGAAAAGTATTTATAAATATAATATACATATAACATATATGTACTGGTAGTAACATCCGAGTGCTGGTTACAAAAATACTGTTGATTGAAGAGGTAGTTGAAGAGGTAGTTGGTGAAGAAAAGCGAGGAGTCGCTAAATGCAACTGCATATGTTACGCACTCAAACGACCGTGCTTTCTCGTAACCCTAGAGAAGAGTCGTGTGCGCAGAGAGACAAAGTAAAAAAAACCCCTTTTTGTTATTGTAAATGGTCCGAAATGAAAATCGTGATTTACAACATATTTTAAGATTTGAAGGTTCACAATTTTTTTTTTAAATGTTTTAAAGAAGATATATGTGTGTGCGTGTGTGTGTTAGTACGTATACGCGTACGTACGTCCGTGAACAATTTTACGTTCACGTTTTCTCGCGTACGAAAAATGATAACGACCTCGTTTTTTTTTTTTTTTTTTCAAAAAAAGGAAATCCAAATCCCAGAGCACTCAGACTCGGTAACGGTCCATTGTACTACCAGGTACAAATTCTCCTTTTTGGTGTAGATGCATGTGATTGGGTGGCGTATGTTGTTGTTCCCCATGGGGATTGAACCTGCACCGCACGGGTCACAAGCCAACACACTAACCTCTACACCTTCGCCACCCTTATATAACGACCCCGTAATCGACGCGTATTGATCTAAATATGACCTGAAAGAAATTATTTTGAAATCGGTTCAGTAGTTTTTTTGTTATAACAAAAAGACTGATTAACATCGCAGCATTTGGGGATGTTATTTTAATTGGTGCAGAAATGAAAATCGTAATTTACAACATATGTTGGGGGGGGGGGGCATTCTGCCCCTGCAACGCCCCTGCTTGGGTTCACTGTTAGCTTTGGGATAGGTGCGGGGTCGATTGTATGCTTGAGTTCACTGTTAGATTTGGGATAGGTGCGAGGTCCCTTGTGAAATCACAAGTAGATCCCATAAACAGAACAATGTGTATCAAAAACATAATAATTAATAACAAACCCTATATACATTTTTGTTATCAATTACATATATGTATAAACTAGCAAACCCGGCGAACTCCGTTTCGCCACCAGATGGCTTCGTTTTTTGTAACATTTCGTTTGAGGATTAAAAGATGAAGAAACATTTTTTTTTTTTTTTTTATATTTGAAAAGGAAAAATGTTATTTCATTTCACAACAGTAATAAATTCATTTCGATTACAAAAAAGTGTAATTTAGTTGAACTTCTTTAAGTAAAAAATGAAAGTGAATCCAAAGTAAATACTGAATCGAAGCGTTGTACGTGTCCGCAAATTATCCGTTTCATTGAAGTGCTCTTTGGTAAACCACATTTTTTGTTTTTTGGTCTGACGTTAACACAAACAAAGCGGATGGTTTCCCAACTCGTGAACACGCAACGTATAGCTGCCCATGTGAAAAACAATGATTTTCTAAATTTATCCCGCAAACACTAAGCGATTGGCCTTGCGACTTGTTAATTGCCATTGCGAACGCAAGGCGAACCGGAAATTGCAATCGTTTGAAGTCAAACGGAAGATCAGTCGGAATCATTGGTATTCGAGGAATACATACATTTTCACCTGCGTACTTTCCGTTAATAATGGTTGCCTCAATCAAATTCGGCAGAAGTCTTATCACCGCAAGTCGAGTACCGTTGCAAAGTCGCGGTGGATTCAAATTACGCAATATCATAATAACTGAACCAACTTTGAGTTGCAAGTTATGTGGTGGAAATCCTGGTAACTCCAGAGATTTCAAAAACTTCGTTGGATAATTAACTACATCATCGGGATTTGTTATGGAATCAACGGATTTGTATGTCACCAAATCGCCAGCGATTTTTGATTGAATGGTGAAATTCAGTGCATGTACATCATTATTATTTGCGGCGAGAATTGCTCGTTGACTTAACCAAGCATAATTCTGATAATTCTCACTAATGTTGCAACGTCTGCCTGAAATCGGCTGCCAACAATATCATCAAGCAGCCAAAGATGTTGTTATTTCGCCGACGATCCTTCAGTGTGAAGTTAAGTGCTTCAAGTGATTTCTTATGTGCTATTGGGCACTCATCCCAAACAATGAGCTTGCATTGCATCAACAATTTTCCCATTGCACTGGATCGGGAAATATTGCAGTATCAATTGTGTTTAAATTGAGTGGCAACTTAAGCGCAGAATGTGCAGTACGACCGCCATCTAGAAGAGTCGCCGCAATTCCAGATGATGCTAACGCCAAAGCTATGTCATATCTTGATCGAATAGTGGCCAAAATCAATGAAATGACAAATGTTTTCCCTGTTCCTCCAGGTGCGTCCAAGAATAGACCACCAGTATTATTGTCCACCGCTTGCATTAATGTTTCGTATACTTGTTTTTGCTGTTCATTCAGCAACGGCACATTATTTCGAACGAATTCCTGCAATGTATCAACATTGTAGCTCTCGATTTAATTCTTGGTTGAATGCATCGTGCATCGATCGATTTGGCGCAATCATTCCTACTTCAATCAGAAGCTTGTTTGCAATAGTCAAGCATTGATCCTCAATCAGAATCAATCCTTCATTTTAGATTTCATCGGTTATTTGCATGTCGGGATTATTCGTTCGAATGCGCAAGCGATGCCAGATATCTTCACATATGTCGTCTTTGTAATTGTTCCATAACTGAATTGGTTGTGAAGGGAAACATGTGGTGATGATAATTGCGAACAGCGTTCGTATTTGGTACGCATTTGATGAAACAACTGAATCCGCAAGTGTTAAATCCCAATGAGAATCGTTCTCCAGCAAACCCAATAATTGACATGCTTCTCGATATGTGTTGAAACAACAATATTAAAACTATCAACTTATCATTGTGAATTATACTAATAACTTACTACACATAAAGCTAATTAGTAAGAACTTTTTTCTTTCTCACTCACTTCCTTCTAACCTTTAATATTATCTTCCATTCTGTTGAATAAAGAACTCTTTTGTACATTTGACTGATCTGTTTTTTCCTCTGGAATCCTCACGTTTATTAAGAGGTTATGGGCCCAGATCTAATATAATAAAAGTTAATTTTGGAATAAAGTATTATTTTTATAAAAAATGACATCATTGTCGGGAAAAATTCCATTATTTAATGGGAACAATTTTTGCACTTGGAAGCACCAAATGGAGGCAATTCTCCATAAAAATCGATTGCTGAAATATGTCAAGGGAGATGAGCCCAAGCCAGAAGATCCAGCACAATTGGAAGAATGGATAAATAAGGACCTGGATGCCAGAAGTGAGATCATCATCTCAATGAATCCGGAGCAGGTATCACTTGTGCAGGGAATACAATCATCGAAAGGAGTCTGGGAGTTCTTGGAGAAAACGTATAACCGTAAGGGAACAAGAACTAAATTGGAAGAATTTCGTAAGTTGCTTAATTTTAAAATGCATGAAAGCCAAAATATGGAACAGCACCTAATAAATTTTAATTTGATTGTAACGCGGTTGCGCGAAATGGACGCCAAATTGGATGACGACCTGCTCGTGGTTATGCTACTGGATAGTCTGCCAGAGTCTTTTAAATATTTGCAAGCAGCATTTGACGCATCGAATGAATCTCCCACAATGGAAGTCCTACGAGCCCGTTTATTGGAAGCAAGTGATAAAAAGAAGGGTGTTGACGAGGTAGGAGACGAAGTTTTCAAAGTAAGATTTCACTCAAATTTCCACCCAAAGAAGTTTGAAAACAGGAAACAAACAGGTACGTCACGTTTTCAATTTAATTGTCATCGATGTGGTCTGAAGGGACATAAAAAAAGAGACTGCCACGTTGAGTTGAATAGAGTGAGAGACAGATCAAACTTTGCGAAGACTAGTTTAAGTGAAGAATATAGTACAGAGGAAATTGGTTTCATTGCATTAGAATTAAACAAAAATGATGCAACAATAAAAGAAGTCTCGCAAAATGTTAAAGAAGAGTTTACTGAACGTTTTTATTGGTATGAAGATAGTGGCGCTACATCCCATATGTGCTGTTTGGAAGATTTTTTTGTTAGTATAGATAGAAAGTACACTGGAATAGTTCAAGTTGCAAACAATAAATTTGCGAACATTAAGGGGATTGGAACAGTTAAATTGAATATACTAGTATGTGGAAAGCCTAAAGCTATTTGTCTTTATGATACACTTTTTATACCTGACCTTAGAAGTAACCTTGTATCAGCAAGTAAAGCCACAGATAATGGTTGTAAAGTCATCATAGAAGGAGAGCGTGCGCTGATAGTTAAAAATGATATAGTTCTGCTTGACGCTAAGAAATACAAAAGCTTGTACTTGGTAAATATGTTCAGTCCTAAAGAAAATACAAAGATTTGCAGAGTAGCAGAAACTAAATATGATAATTCGTTAGAAATTTGGCACCGTCGATACGGACATCTTAATATGGCATCTCTTCGAAGGCTAAAAGATAAGGATATGGTCCAAGGTCTTCCAAGATTTAATTCTTTCGTATCCAGTTGCGTAACTTGCCTTAGGGGAAAGCAAACTCGGCTCCCATTTCCAATTAAAAATGAAAAATCTACCAAAATGCTATTAGAGCTAGTTCACACTGATCTTTGGGGTCCATTCAAAACAGAATCTTTGCGAAAATGCATATATTTCGCTACATTTATTGACGACTGGTCAAGGAAGATTTTTGTTTATTTTTTGCAAAGGAAGAGTGATTATCTGGATGTATTTAAAATTTTTAAAAGTCAAGTAGAAAATGAAACGAACAAAAGGATTAAAGTTTTGCGAAGCGATAATGCACGTGAACTTGTTGGTATTGATTTTTCGAAATATTTAAGTTCAAATGGAATCAAACATCAACTGACTGCGGAATATACCCCACAACAGAACGGAGTTGCCGAGCGAATGAATCGCACTCTTGTTGAGATGACTCGGTGTTTTCTACTTGATGGAAATTTTCCAAAATTTTTGTGGGCAGAGCTAATTCACACAGCAGCCTATATTCGGAATCGTTGTCCAACTAATCTTAATGTTGACCGAACTCCAGAACAGATTTGGACCGGAAGGATACCAAAAGTTAGCCATTTACGTCAGAAAGGATGCAGAGCATTTGTTTTGAATAAATCTCCAAGCAGATCAAAGTTAGATCCTAAAAGTGAAGAATATGTCCTAGTAGGTTATTCAGACGAATCGAAATCTTATCGCTTGTGGCAAAGGGACTCTCGAACAGTAATTAAAAGTAGAGATGTTCGCTTTATAGAAGAAGTATCAAATGATATAGAGAATTACAAAGAGTTTATATTAAATGATGGAATAAAAGAAGGTCAAGTTTTTTCGGACAAGAGTAAAATGAAAAATTGTGATGATGAGTTACTAGAAGCTGAAAAGAAAGACGAGTATGAAGATGCATTTTTGGAGGCCGAGGGAACTTTTAATGAAGAGAGAAATGCAAAAATAGAAAATGAAAAAAATGAATTAAATTTTGAAAACATTAAAGGAACTAATGGAAATAAAAATGAAAAGTTAATGGAAGAGTTGATGACTAAAAAAACAACAACAAAAACATTCACAAATGAGAAAGACTCGATAAGTAGTCGAACAAGGGCGAAACATCATTCAAATTATGCTATGGAAAGGGCCTTTAATGCATGTCAGTATGATGATCCAGCCAACTATCAAGACTTAAAAACATCACCGCATGCAGAAGAATGGTATGTTGCTATGAATGATGAGTACAATTGCTTAATGAAGCATAATACCTGGACACTTTGTGATTTGCCCCCCGCCAGAAATACAATCGGATGTCGATGGGTTTTTAAAACCAAATATTTGCCTGATGGGAGTGTTGATCGTCGGAAAGCAAGACTTGTTGCGCAGGGGTACAATCAAAAGTATGGAATCGACTATATGGATACTTATTCACCGGTCATTCGCCAAAGTTCGTTGCGGCTGATTTATGCACTGTCTGCAGAGCATGATTTACAACTTCATCACCTCGATGTATCAACGGCGTTTTTGAACGGCCATTTGAAGGAGGAACTTTTTATGAAACAACCAGAGGGTTTTGTTGATGCTGATCATCCGAATAAAGTTTGTCGTCTTCATAAAGCGTTATATGGATTGAAACAAGCCAGTAGACAGTGGCACAAAACTCTAGATGATAAACTTAAAATTCTTCAACTAACGCAATCTAAATATGATAGCTGTATTTACTTTCGAATCAAGAACAGTAATCTAAAAACTATATTAGGTATATATGTTGATGACATTGTCATCGCATCAAATGAAAACAACTTTGTCATGGAAATAAAACAAAGCCTTTCGCAAAGTTTTGAAATACGAGATCTAGGACATCCGTCGTTATGTATTGGATTAGAAATCTCAAAGGAGCAGGGCATGCTCTCAATATGCCAAACAAATTATATTAACAAACTTATTTTAAAATACAATTTGCAAAATTCAAAACCGGTTAACATACCGATGCAGGCCAAGTTGAAACTTGAGAAAGAACCAAAAATTAGTGGAGAAAACGAGCCAATAGAATGTTTGAAATATCAAGAACTTATAGGATCTTTAATGCATCTCTCGGTATTTAGCCGTCCTGATATTGCTTATAGTATTAGTACACTTTCTCAGTTCAGTCAAAATCCGAAAAAACAACATTGGACTACTGCGATTAATTTACTACGTTATATTAATGCTACAAAGCACGCGAGGCTTGAATTCCGAAAAATGGGGTTACCCTTAGTTGGCTATGTTGACGCAAGTTGGGCAGAGGATCGAAACGATTCAAAATCTCAAAGTGGTTATTGTTTTATATTTGCAGGTGCTGCCATAAGTTGGGAATCCAGAAAACAACACACCGTTGCCACCTCAAGCGCTGAAGCAGAGTACATCGCCTTAACTGAAGGAGCAAGGGAAGCATACTCAATTCGCTACTTACTCGAAGAGCTAAACGGTGCGAACTCCGAAGCGACGACTATTTTTTGCGACAACCAGAGTGCTCAACACATAGCCGAATATGGTGGAAAATATTCAAGGACGAAGCATATTAATTACAAGTACCACTTTATACGACAGGCGATTGAAGAAGGTGCTGTCCGTGTGAAATATCTACAGACGAATGAGATGGTTGCAGATGGCCTCACAAAAGCATTACCAAAAATCAAACATTATTTTTGCTTTACAAACTTTGGAATCAATTTTGATGTTAATTAATCGTTTTACTATTGAGGGGGAGTGTTGAAACAACAATATTAAAACTATCAACTTATCATTGTGAATTATACTAATAACTTACTACACATAAAGCTAATTAGTAAGAACTTTTTTCTTTCTCACTCACTTCCTTCTAACCTTTAATATTATCTTCCATTCTGTTGAATAAAGAACTCTTTTGTACATTTGACTGATCTGTTTTTTCCTCTGGAATCCTCACGTTTATTAAGAATATGTTTGGCATTGGTGGCCATTCACAGTTTTCAAATGCGCAAATGATTTTGGCCCACGTACATTTACCAACAGCAGTCGCAAATAAAAACATTCGTCATTTCTAGGATGAACAGTATACATGCGACCTAGCGCATCAGTGGAAAACACCTGTGGCCAATCCGGAACTGGGGTTCCTTGTTTGCGACGTTGTAATTTCTTTGTTGATTGATTCCAAGTGTAATACTTGGGCATTTCAACGTACATCAGCGTCGCTGCGAATGGATCTGCTTCACACATTGCAAAGAAGCTAGTCAATGTTGTCGATGGTGGTCTCTCAGCTCGTTGTGCCGCATTAGCCTCAGTGAAGTAAACTCTTTGTCCATTTTCCAAATGCACTGCTAAATGTACAACTGTGGGATATCTTTCATGAATTTGAAATGACAATAATCGCCACAGTGCTTCATTAGTACTGACGTATCTGCCCATTTGGAAGTTGCTGATTTCTTCATTCGCATTTTCCGACGCAATACCAAACACAGCCACAGCAATACCAAACACAGCCACAGATTTGGCCGAATGACAACTCTCAACGTTCGCATGTGTTTCGAAAATTCGTGATAGCAGCGGGCAATATGGTACAATGAATTCATTTCTGATCTCAATCTCTTAATTTTGAACTTTAACTTTGATAGTTCGACCATTATCTTCTTTTGAACGCCGACGATAAACTGGATATCCATCGTTCCCTGTGACTGTTTCGGCAACTAACGGTCGCGGATATCGTTTTGTGCACTTTCCATCAGCCATGCAAGGCGATAATGGATTTAATGCACCGCACGGTCCATGCACCATCTGTGTCGTCACAATGTCGTGTAGATGGGGATCAGTGACTGGATCAGGAATTTCAGCTGATATGATGTCATCCACTTCATTTGAATGTAATTTGTTCAGCAACCAAAGGATATGAGCATGCGGTAGTCCACGCTTCTGCCATTCCACCGAGTACATATAACAACGTGTGTCACCAAAAACTCGATACTTAGTAAGCACATCCATCATAACCTTGAGTTTTTGCTGAAATACTCTGGCGATTATGTCATGGCGATCTAGCGGTTTTTGGCCCGGGTCCAACTCACGTTCAATTTCCGTCCACTTCGGATTGCATGTGAACGTAATAAATAAATCCGGAGTTCCATAATTTCACACGTACGTCATAGCGTCTTGAGCGTATTCGTGCATGTGGCGTGGGCTTCCGATATAAGATGATGGGAGAATCGTCAGGCGTCCAATATTCTGAACATTACCATCTGAATGAATAGCATCACGCAAGTGTATATAGTACTCAGATCGTAGCTTTGCCTGATTGAATCGGATGAACGCTAAACGTTCGGTCTCGACTTTGACATATTTGTCGACAGCGAATTGCTGGAATAGCCGACGGCACTTCAGAATGACATTCTCCTCATGTGTACGAATCATCATACGATACGCATAGTAATTCATTGCGCTTAGATTTTTGTTCGTTGATACGCCTGAAAATGCAAAATTAAATGGATTGTTAATGGAAACCAATAATAGCAATAATTAGTGTGTGAATATTGTACCTGTAATTGGATCGACCATCTTCAACGTGATGTCGTGTCCGTCTTGCCCTTGCCAATAAATGATTGGATATTGTAACGCATCGTACAAACGATGTGTCTCGTTTACACGATGCATGATATTGCTTCTTCGCTGAACGACAATGTCTCGTGTTTTAGTTGGATCGCCAACAATAATTGCAGCAACATCATCAACGGTGGGTGCATTGAATCTTCGCACATGTTCACCTGTTGGGGTACGATCCGCTCTTATGACAAATTTGTGCGTATCCAATGGCATTCGTTCCAATGCTGTTTTGAACATATTAACCACAGCGTTATAAGCGTGAAAAAATGCTTGCAACTGTTCAATAATTCGTCTCTTTAACTGTTGTGTTCCCTGTATATTGCACCGCACATTTAGCTGATCCACCATCGACGAAATGAAATATATTTGCAGAAATTGATGCGGTTCATCTGGTGTTGGCACCATTGAACCATGCACATGATATATTTGTCCTTGTATCTGTAATTGCAAACAATCATTTGTTGAAGAATACAGTGTGACTTCTGATCGTGTGATGGTGTAGTGTGTGGTGTATGTGTGGCTGTTATGTGTTGCAATTGATTGTGTTGGTGTGAGTGATTGGTTGTGTGTGTTGTATCTTTTACCTTGCAAGTCGGCATGAAGCTGCTTTCTCGAATGATATTAGCTCCAAAGGAAGTCATGCGAAAGCAGTTATTGTATTCAAGGATGCGTTGAAGAAAATGGTTGGAATCGGGATCACTTCGATCGAACAATGGTTTCAGTGGCTGTGGTGGTGTAAGTAATGGATCCAGTTTGACTTTTCCACTTGCGCAGCACAATCCAGCGGTTTCTCTTTTGAACTTTAACGCATTGCAATATCGGCATACAGTCGTCATTGGTCCAATATCTAAATTGTCATTATCACTGTAGTTCGCAGTGGGATCATATTGGAATGCCAATGATTGTATGATGCCAATGATCTTCGTGTGCTCACGCGTTGTCTCAATCGGGCATTTTCTCTTATTATATTTTGTCTTTCTTCGCTTAAGTTCTGTGAATACACTCGTTTTTGGCTTGCATATCTTGTACGGCGGCCGATGTTCGCACGTCGTCCTCTAGGCATTTTGGACTATGGACAGACTGGTGAATTTAACCTCAAATGCACGATCCACATTATTTTCACAGTTCAACTTACCACCTTAAGGACAAATGCCTGTTGTTGACATTGAATAAAAATTTGCACAATACGCGTGATTGATTTGATGGGTTCCAATTGAACGGTTAGGAAACGAATAACTTTAACCTCAATTTCTCAATTTCACAGTGAACACAATATCGGTTTTAAGTTAGCGTTTGAAAGAAAGTCACATGAAATTAACTGAGCAGAGTACAATGAGTAGATTTCAAACAATGTATCACGCACCGGCGCCATCTACTTAAAATGAAAAGTACTTATTTTCGTGAGGGATACTCACACACCACGTACTGGCGCCATCTCCTCCACCACCATGCAAAACCATATTGGTTTGTAGTACATGATATGTATCAGAGATGGCGCTGTATGTGAAAAATGATTTTCCATGTTTTCCTGCTTTTCTGTTAAAACTTTTCCTGAATTTTGTTTGCTATAAACCAAACGGAGCCCGAGACCTTTAAAACGAATGCAAAACCGTGGCAATCGGTTCGTGCGTTCTGGAGTTATAGCGTCAGGAAGGAAAACCCGACTTATTTTTATATAATAGAGAAGAAGAAGATAGAAGATATATGTACATATGTAATAAACTCTTCAACTCAAGTATTTTGTTATCAACTCCACATAGCATATACACCCACCCATGCAGCCATTTTGACATTTGTCAGTAGTGAATTAAATAAACGAACATGCGAACCTGTCCAAAAGCTGCCATAGAGGCAATAACAGGAATTACACTTCTCCACATATACATTCAAAAAGTGGCGATCCGCAGTGCAATAAGTCTAATACAGTTAAACGAGATAAGTCTTAATGATCACCCGGAACTAAAGACCCTTCTCGATGAACTGCCAGAACTTAACATGAACTGTGCGGTCACAGACCGCATTCAAAAAACACTATGCTTCAACATATGGTTCTCCACGGAGATACCCAAGAGAGAAGCATGGGTTAGTAATAACCAACCAAACAGTCACAACGGCATAAAGTGGTATATGGATGGTTCTAAAATGGAAACGGGGGTAGGAGCGGGAATATCACACAAACGCTTTACGATACCCATGGGAAAAAGTCCCAGCGTATTTCAAGCAGAGCTCCACGCCATTCAAGAATGCGCCAGCCACATTATTTTATCTGGCATAAAAGGTGCAACCATCCATATTTTCACGGATAGTCAAGCAGCTATAAACGCCCTTAGCTCGTATACCATTGACTCCAAATCAGTCATGTACTGCTTCAATACCCTACAAACACTCGGAATAAAAAACAAGACCAAATTATGGTGGGTTCCGGGTCATGCCGGGGTAGAAGGTAACGAAAAGGCCGACGAACTGGCCAGAAAAGGTTCAGAAACACCTTTCATAGGTCCCGAACCTTTCTGCTGCACTCCTAGATCAGCAGCAACGGCAGCAATTAAAAGCTGGGAACATAGAAAATGTATCTATCTTTGGGAAAGCATCCCAGGTCTAAGACAGGCCAAACGAGCCATTCGGCCCTTCAATCAAAATGCCAGCAAATGTCTAAACCTAAGCAGGCATGATATCAAAAATCTAGTAGGTTACCTTACTGGTCACCATGGTTTAAGATATCATCTACACAAAATGAGAATATCAGACTCTCCTGAGTGCCGACTCTGTCTTGAAGAGGACGAGTCAGCTGAACACATTTTATGTGAATGTCCAGCCCTTAATGGAATTAGAAAGAAGATCTTTTTCAGGGAGCAAATGAGCCCCGAGGACATAAAGAATTCTTCTACTGGTAAAATTGTCCGCTTTACACGAAAGTGGAAATTCTACTAGTTTAAACTTTTCTGGTCCATACGGTACAAAAGATATTTTAGGTCGAAGTACCCCCCTTTATAGATCGCCTTGGCAAGCCAGACTTTAAAAAAAAAATAAAAAAAAATTGTATGGAAAAACCTAAAATTTGCAAATATTAGTTTCCTTAAGTAAAAATTGATACAGAACATATTCTAAAATTATAACAAGCATTTCCACATCAACAGTTTTTCGAAATTCGAAATCCTATTTGCGAAACCATAACCCAACAACAGAGGAAAGAAAGTAAAGATAATTAACTTGATATGTTAGTTATTTATTTAAGATTTAAAAATATAACTGCCATTTTACCAACTCTTTGTGAGCGGATGGAAACAGCGCTCAATACTGTTGGGAGTTGGTGCCGCGAGCAGGCTCTGTCAGTCAACCCCGCGAAGACTGAGATGATGCTGTTCACGAATAGAAGGGCAATACCTCAAGTGAGGTGGTCTTACTTCCAGGGCACTCAACTAAAGCTATCAAGCAAGGTTAAGTATCTGGGTATTCTTCTAGACCCAAAGCTTAACTTTTCTGAACATTTGGTTGCTAGAATTTCGAAGGCAACTAACATTCTCTGGCAGGCCCAGGCTGGTTCACTGGATTTACACGTGCATCGTTAGGCCATACCTTATGTATATACCTAATGTATGGTTTCCTCCTTGTGGGGTCAGTCACCTTGACGTGTGCACCATCATGGAACGCAAATTCGATGGTGCCGGTGCGGAGGCTTAAGGCGTAATGAGTCATCGGGCTATTCTGATAAGGGGCAGGCCGTCTGATGAGCGTCAACTAAGAACTGACGAGGGCTATACGTCCGCCCCCCTTCTCCTCTTTCTCTCCCAATTACCCATACTCCCCTCCATCAAATCTCTAAATCCTACTTCCCCAATAAACCCCTAATCTAAGGTGGCAAGCGCCGAGAGATGCATGGCTAAGAGGGTGCTTAGTCGTTAGATTGCAAACTTCGGATACCAGGCGACCTCCGATTTTAAGATAGCCTTCCTGTGGTTAGATGGGTAGACCACGGCGACACCATATCCTGAATACTCGTGGGTTTCAAAATAAACCAATTAACAAAAAAAAAACAATAGAGAATGATGCCTCTAAAATGTTTCGAAGGGAACATTGCTATTGGACTAATCCAGGAACCATGGGCAACCAATGGTAAGATATCCGGATTAAATTGTAAACACAGAGAGCTAATTTTCGCCAAAGGTCCTTTCAGACCAAGGGCGGCTATCACTGAAAGATATAAAATTTTCTCTCATTCCAGGTTTCATAACTAGGAACCTGGTGGCGATCCTAATAGAGCGCCACAAAGGCCGAGAGCTGCATAAATTTGTATGCGCATCGGCTTACTTTGCTGGAGACATGGATGTAGTGCCTCCCTTACCAGTACAGGTACTTGTCCGGTACTGTGAGGACCAGAAAGTACATATCCTAATCGGCTGCGACGCAAACGCACATAATATCATCTGGGACAGCCGAGATACAAACAACAGAGGTGAGTCGTTATTAGAATATCTATATAGCAATAACCTCGTCTTTCTAAACAAGGGAAATAGTCCTACGTTTAGAAATTCCATAAGAGAAGAAGTTTTAGACCTTACTATCTCATCTCCTTTTATGAAGGATATTATAGAGGGCTGGCATGTGTCTGACGAGGAATTTCTATCGGATCATATGCACATCCGATTCGAGATAAGATGCAATGCCGAACACGCGTCAGTCCGTTATGACAACAGACTGACAAATTGGAGAACTTACCGCGAAAATCTTGCGGTCAGATCTGACATGCTGCCAGAAGCACCATCAATAACAAATGATGCAGATGCTGCGCAATGTCAAATAAATGATATTATTCTTACCTCATTTAAAAATAGTTGCAAGGTTAAAAGAACCGTGGTTAAAAGGTGCGTACCATGGTGGAACGATAACCTTGAGTCTATTCGAAAGAGAGCGAGAAAGCTTTTTAAAAAAGCCAAACGCACCGGCACATGGGAACAATATTAACCCATGCTGACCATATACAACTTAGAGTTGCGCAGATCCAAAAGAGCCTCATGGCGTGCAAACTGTGAGAAGATCGAAAAACTTCCAGAGATGGCACGCCTCCAAAGGGCTCTGTCAAAGGATCAAGAAAAAAGCATGGGATTGTTAATCAAATCAGATGGTTCAATCACACGCGACCGGGAAGAAACGCTGAAAACTTTGCTTCAGGCTCACTTCCCAGGGTCTCACACGATGGTCATCAACAACACCAACAACAACAGCACCAACAACAACAACAACAACAACAACAACAACAACAACAACAACAACAACAACAACAACAACAACAACAACAACAACAACAACAACAACAACAACAACACCAACAATAACAACAACAACAACAACAACAACAACAACAACAACAACAACAACAACAACAACAACAACAACAACAACAACAACAACAACAACAACAACAACAACAACAACAACAACAACAACTACAACAACAACAACAACAACAACAGAGGAAAGAAAGTAAAGATCCCGCGAAGACTGAGATGATGCTGTTCACGAATAGAATGGCAATACCTCAAGTGAGGTGGTCTTACTTCCAGGGCACTCAACTAAAGCTATCAAGCAAGGTTAAGTATCTGGGTATTCTTCTACACCCAAAGCTTAACTTTTCTGAACATTTGGTTGCTAGAATTTCGAAGGCAACTAACATTCTCTGGCAGTTCCAGGCTGGTTCACTGGATTTACACGTGCATCGTTAGGCCACACCTTATGTATATACCTTATGTATGGTTTCCTCGTTGCGGGGTCAGTCACCTTGACGTGTGCACCATCATTGGACGCAAATTCGATGGTGCCGGTGCGGAGGCTTAAGGCGTAAAGAGTCATCGGGCTATTCTCATAAGGGACAGGCCGTCTGATGAGCGTCAACTAAGAACTGACCAGGACTACACGTCCGCCCCCCTTCTCCTCTTTCTCCCCAATGACCCTTACCCCCCTCCATCAAATCCCTAAATCCTACTTCCCCAATAAACCCCTAATCTAAGGTGGCAAGCGCCGAGAGATGCATAGCTAAGAGGGTGCTTAGTCGTTAGATTGCAAACTTCGGATGGCAGGCGACCTCCGATTTTAAGATAGCCTTCCTGTGGTTAGACGGGTAGACCACGGGCGACACCATATCCTGAATACTCGTGGGTTTCAAAATAAACCAATTAACCAAAAAAAAAAACAATAGAGAATGATGCCTCTAAAATGTTGCGAAGGGAACATTGCTATTGGACTAATCCAGGAACCATGGGCAACCAATAGTAAGATACCCGGATTAAATTGTAAACACAGAGAGCTAATTTTCGCCAAAGGTCCTTTCAGACCAAGGGCGGCTATCACTATTAAGAAAGATATAAAATTTTCTCTCATTCCAGGTTTCATAACTAGGAACCTGGTGGCGGTCCTAATAGAGCGCCATAAAGGCCGAGAGCTGCATAAATTTGTATGCGCATCGGCTTACTTTGCTGGAGACACGGATGTAGTGCCTCCCTTACCAGTACAGGAACTTGTCCGGTACTGTGAGGACCAGAAATAACATATCCTAATCGGCTGCGACGCAAACGCACATAATACCATCTGGGGCAGCCGAGATACAAACAACAGAGCTGAGTCGTTATCAGAATATCTATATAGCAATAACCTCGTCTTTCTAAACAAGGGAAATAGTCCTACGTTTAGAAATTCCATAAGAGAAGAAGTTTTAGACCTTACTATCTTCAGTCCGTTATGACAACAGACTGACAAATTGGAGAACTTACCGCGAAAATCTTGCGGTCAGATCTGACATGCTGCCAGAAGCACCATCAATAACAAATGATGCAGATGCTGCGCAATGTCAAATAAATGATATTATTCTTACCTCATTCAAAAATAGTTGCAAGGTTAAAAGAACCGTGGTTAAAAGGTGCGTACCATGGTGGAACGATAACCTTGAGTCTATTCGAAAGAGAGCGAGAAAGCTTTTTAAAAAAGCCAAACGCACCGGCACATGGGAACAATATTAGTCCATGCTGACCATATACAACTTAGAGTTGCGCAGATCCAAAAGAGCCTCATGGCGTGCAAACTGTGAGAAAATCGAAAAACTTCCAGAGATGGCACGCCTCCAAAGGGCTCTGTTAAAGGATCAAGAAAAAAGCATGGGATTGTTAATCAAATCAGATGGTTCAATCACACGCGACCGGGAAGAAACGCTGAAAACTTTGCTTCAGGCTCACTTCCCAGGGTCTCACACGATGGTCATCAACAACACCAACAACAACAGCACCAACAACAACAACAACAACAACAACAACAAAACAACAACAACAACAACAACAACAACAACAACAACAACAACAACAACAACAACAACAACAACAACAACAACAACATCATCATCATCATCATCAACAACAACAACAACAACAACAACAACAACAACAACAACAACAACAACAACAACAACAACAACACCACCAACAACAACAACAACAACAACAACAGAGGAAAGAAAGTAAAGACCCCGCGAAGACTGAGATGATGCTGTTCACGAATAGAAGGGCAATACCTCAAGTGAGGTGGTCTTACTTCCAGGGCACTCAACTAAAGCTATCAAGCAAGGTTAAGTATCTGGGTATTGTTCTAGACCCAAAGCTTAACTTTTCTGAATATTTGGTTGCTAGAATTTCGAAGGCAACTAACATTCTCTGGCAGTCCCAGGCTGGTTCACTGGATTTACACGTGCATCGTTAGGCCATACCTTATGTATATACCTTATGTATGGTTTCCTTCTTGCGGGGTCAGTCACCTTGACGTGTGCACCATCAGGGAACGCAAATTCGATGGTGCCGGTGCGGAGGCTTAAGGCGTAAAGAGTCATCGGGCTATTCTGATATGGGACAGGCCGTCTGATGAGCGTCAACTAAGAACTGACCAGAACTACACGTCCGCCTCCCTTCTCCTCTTTCTCTCCAATTACCCATATCCCCCCTCCATCAAATCCCTAAATCCTACTTCCCCAATAAACCCCTAATCAAAGGTGGCAAGCGCCGAGAGATGCATGGCTAAGAGGGTGCTTAGTCGTTAGTTTGCAAACTTCGGATACCAGGCGACCTCCGATTTTAAGATAGCCTTCTTGTGGTTAGACGGGTAGACCACGGGCGACACCATATCCATATCCTCGTGGGTTTCAAAATAAACCAATTAACAAAAAAAAAACAATAGAGAATGATGCCTCTAAAATTGCATCATCAAACAGGGATGTTTTAGAACACCCTGTCGATGACGACACGACATCTGTCAAAGGGATAACTCTGAAATGGGGGAACTTGAAGAGAACTTGTCTCAACTCAGTGACTCTATTTCAGAATCCAGCACCATATGCAACAGCATATTATCAGATGAAAGACATCCCGATATAGAGGACGTACATAAGACAGTCGGCAATGTGGCACGGACTGAGTCTGAGTACGTTACGTTCACACCATCTGAACAGCGCAGATTTAAGAGCGCGCAGAAGAAGGGGGGACCATTAAGCAGGCCCGTCTCTATGCGATCCAAACGATGGAAAACAAGGGTCCCGAGGTGAAGCGAATGCGATCCGAGGATAATAACCCGTCTCAATCCGAAGCGAAGCGAGGTCGCACTGGGAAGACAACCGTCGACAAAGTCTCGTATAGCAATATAACGAGCTATGTTAGACTGGGTGTTGTACCGGCGGACATCGATCGTAATCCTCTCTCCAACGAACAAATGGGTTTGATACAGGAGAGGATTATGGATATCACGATCGAACAGCGTGACGAGGAGGCCAAACCAGCCTCCCGCGGTACTACATTCAAAGCCGGATGATCCGGTCCGTTATGACAACAGACTGACTAATTGGAGAACTCACCGCGAAAATCTTGCGGTCAGTCTGACATGCTGCCAGAAGCACCATTCTTACTTCATTCAAAAATAGTTGCAAGGTTAAAAGAACCGTGGTTAAAAGGTGCGTACCATGGTGGAACGATAACCTTGAGTCTATTCGAAAGAGAGTGAGAAAGCTTTTTAACGAAGCCAAACGCACCGGCACATGGGAACAATATAAATCCATGCTGACCATATACAACTTAGAGTTGCGCAGATCCAAAAGAGCCTCATGGCGTGCAAACTGTGAGAAGATCGAAAATTTTCCAGAGGCGGCACGCCTCCAAAGGGCTCTGTCAAAGGATCAAGAAAAAAGCATGGGATTGTTAATCAAATCAGATGGTTCAATCACATGCGACCGGGAAGAAACGCTGAAAACTTTGCTTCAGGCTCACTTCCCAGGGTCTCACACGATGGTCATTACAGATGACCATATAGCGGAGGTCTCAATTCCAAGAAACCTCAGCAGAATTAATAGTTTATCCGGAACACTTTTTACTCCGGATAATTTTAAATGGGCAATTAACTCATTTAAACCATTCAAGGCATCAGGAAGAGACGGTATTTTTCCAGCACTCATTCAAAATGGAATCGAATTTTTATTACCATCCATGATTGCCTTATTTAGGTTCAGCTTCAACTTGGGGTATATACCAGTTACTTGGAGGGAGGTAAACGTAGTATTTATATCTAAACCGGCAAACAAGCCGAGTGAATTACCTAAATCATATCGTCCGATAAGCTTGACATCGTTTTTTCTGAAAACAATGGAAAGGATTATTGACATCCACATTAGAGAATGCATATCAAAAAGCATGCCTTTGCACCCTCACCAATATGCGTACCAAAAGGGCAAATCCACGGAAGGCGCTCTGTTAAGACTAACTACAGAGATAAAAAACGCCTACCGCTGCAAAGAGATCGCACTTTGTGCCTTTCTGGACATAGAGGGTGCTCTTGAAAACACTGGATATGAACCCATATCAAATGCTTTGTACCATAGAAACATAGACAAACCAACTATTAAATGGATCAAAGCGATGCTGGAAAGTCGCAAAATAACTGCCTCGTCAGGAATGACCTCAGTATCAGTAACAGCCGTAAGGGGTTGCCCACAAGGGGGAGTACTTTCACCCCTTTTGTGGTCATTGGTCATCGATGACCTGCTACACAAGATGAGCAATTTGGGCTACACTACAATTGGGTACGCCGATGATATTGTCATCATAGTCAGGGCCAAAGACACAATTGGAGTCACTTCAAAAATGAAAAATGCTCTAAAGACAGCCATAGACTGGTGCATCAAGGAAAAATATTTCTATAAATCCCAGTAAAGCCGTCATTGTTCCTTTCACTAAAAGGAGGAAATTAGACCTAGGCCTAATTACAATAAACGACACGGTAATCCTCGACAAGAGACTTAACTGAAACTCTCACATAAACAACTAAATCACTAAAGCTAATAAAGCTTTATGGGTCTGTCGTCGCACATATGGCAGAACCTGGGGAATCTCTCCAAAGATCGTCCACTGGATCTACACAGCGATGATAAGACCCATTATAACATACGCCTCCTTAGTATGGTGGACAAAATCCACACAAAAGGTCGCAATAGAGAAGCTCAAAAAGGTACAACGGCTTACGTGCCTTGGTATCTCCGGAGCCATGCGAACCTGTCCAACAGCTGCCATAGAGGCAATACCAGGAATTACACCTCTCCGCATATACATCCAAAAAGTGGCGATCCGCAGTGCAATAAGTCTAATACAGTTAAACGATCCTCCTGGTCCAATAAGGTCGGGCTCAATGTTAAGCCATCCAAAACCGAACTGGTTTTATTTACAAGGAAAATTAAGGGTCAGGAGATACCGCCACCTACGCTCAACAACGAACCACTAAAATTTTCCAGCCAAGCTAAATACCAGGGAACGATCCTAGATAGCAAACTCAGTTGGAAACCAAACATCCAAGACCGCATAAGGAAGGCTACGATTGCCATTTACACCTGTAAAAAGACCTTTGGCTCCAGATGGGGTCTACAGCCTAATATAACACACTGGCTGTACACGGCGGTCGTCAGGCCTATCCTCACTTAGGGTATCATAGCATGGTGGCCTGCAATATGGAAGCAATGCCACGCAAGCGCCCTAGAACGAATCCAGAGGGCAGTCTGCATATGCATCACAGGAGCCTTAAGATCCACACCATGGGCAGCCTTAACGACTATTTTAAGCCTCCTCCCCATTGATATCTATGGGAAGCTGGTGGCCACTAAGGCGACCCTGAGATTAAGAGAATCTTATTCGTGGCAAAGTTCACACATCGGGCACAGTAACATCCTAACTGCCCACAAGATTTCCAACAATACGGATTACCTAATCCCAACACTAGATTTCAGTAATAAATACAAGACGGCCATCCCAGACCGAGCCAGCTGGGAAGACGGTCGTATTGTATGAGCCCGATAGATGGAAAAACTATCGTGATCTACATAGACAGTCAGGCAGCGATTAAAGCCTTAGAATCACCAACAATAAGATCCAAGTTGGTAAAACAATGCCGCGAAACTCTTATCGAGATCTCGGTCAGATGTAACACTTCCCTGTGCTGGGTACCCGGTCACAGTGATATTCCAGGCAACTACAAGGCGGACGAGTTAGCCAGGCGGGGTTCCGCACAAGAACTCTCTGACAACAGAGAGACACGGGCGGTACCCATTCAGACACTGAAACTCAAACTTCTAGATAATGCTTTAATAGAAGCAAACAACAGGTGGAATAGCATCAGTACAAGTGTGTCCTCTAAGCAAATTTGGACCAAATACGATGCGAAGAGAACATCCAAACTTCTCTCCATCAGCAGGAAAAATATCAGCTCTGTAATCGGAGCCAACACCGGCCACTGCCTTTTAGGCAGACATGCCATCAGATTGGGAGCTCCCTCAAACCACTTCTGCAGAAGCTGTAGAGACGTCGAAGAGGAGGAAACGACCACTAATCTCCTGTGCAACTGCCCCGCACTAGCCAATTCAAGGAAACAAATCCTCGGCAACTATTTGATCTTTAAGTGATCTCAGTGAGACAGATATCGGCTGCATCAGCAGATTCGTCACTAGGTCCAAATGGTTGAACTGAACTGGAGGACGGATTGGACGATGACTTGAGCCCCTCCCGCTCCCCTCCCGCAGATTACCCCAAACCGATTTCCCTGCAAAGGAAAAGAGTCTCACTGAAGTTAGATTGTATCAGTCACTTCAGTCAGAACTCCACTCCGAGGGCGATACAGTAACCCGGCGGATCGACTGAAACGGTCTCCCCCGGCCTTGCTGCCTTCCCGCTTTGCAGACAAAACGAGAACAGAGTTGAGGTTAGATTGTAACATTCACCACACTCTGCTTCTCTCCCATGCCTCAAAGCCTGCACCACAAACCCTTGAACTCAGTCATCATAATTCCAAATCGACTATCAAGGCCGCCCCTCCCTGCTCCCTTTCCGCGGAATGGTGTAACTTGAGGCTCGTACTGCAACAGTCGCCACAAGCCGCACCCCCCCGCGATGCGTGCAGCAGGGTTGGACCACCTTCAGTCACGCCCTCTGGCACAGTTTTGTAACCAACTACTTGACTGTGCAGTAGGTACACCCCGACCCCCCCCCCCTCCAAGAAATGTAATAGCTTGCCCGGGATTGACTGTATCGGTCTCCCAGGCACGGTATTGCCTGCAAAGAGAGTGAAGAGCAGTTTGAGGTTCGATTGTAACAGTCATCTCAAAAGACGCTTCCCTCCCCCGGTGATCAGGAGGCAATAGCCTCCCTCCGTGGCGCAGAATTTGAGATCGACCTGTGGTTTGATTACATCAATCACCTCATCTCGATCGCAACCCTTGGTTCGGATGTCGGGCGAAAGTCGCCTCTGCACTAACACATCGCAACCCATGCGAAACACAGCCATGCTGCACACCCTGACCCAGGAGTATCTTCCCTCCAAAACCCCCCCCCCCCTTTTTTTGTGGTATCACAACGGGCCGAAACTGCGGCCTAAGTCTGCCTGGGCTCACGCCCTCGCAGCCACCTTACCTAACCTAACCTAACCTAAACGAGATAAGTCTTAATGATCATCCGGAACTAAAGACCCGTCTCGATGAACTGCCAGAACTTAACATGAACTGCGCGGTCACAGACCGCATTCAAAAAACAATATGCATCAACAAACGGTTCTCCACGGAGATACCCAAGAGAGAAGCATGGGTTAGTAATAACCCACCAAACAGCCACAACGACATAAAGTGGTATACGGATGATTCTAAAATGGAAACGGGGGTAGGAGTGGGAATATACGGACCACACAAACGCTTTACGATACCCATGGGAAAAAGTCCCCAGCGTATTTCATTATTTTTTCTGGCATAAAAGGTGCAACCATCCATATTTTCACGGATAGTCAAGCAGCTATAAACGCCCTTAGCTCGTATACCATTGACTCCAAATCAGTCATGTACTGCTTCAATACCCTACAAACTCTCGGAATAAGAAAGAAGATCAAATTATGGTGGGTTCCGGGTCATGTCGGGGTAGAAGGTAACGAAAAAGCCGACGAACTGGCCAGAAAAGGTCCAGAAACACCTTTCATAGGTCCCGAACCTTTCTGCTGCACTCCTAGATCAGCAGCAACGGCAGCAATTAAAAGCTGGGAACATAGAAAATGTATCTATCTTTGGGAAAGCATCCCAGGCCTAAGACAGGCCAAACGAGCCATTCGGCCCTTCAATCAAAATGCCAGCAAATGTCTAAACCTAAGCAGGCATGATACCAAAAACCTAGTAGGTTACCTTACTGGTCACCATGGTTTAAGATATCATCTACACAAAATGAGAGTATCAGACTCTCCTGAGTGCCGACTCTGTCTTGAAGAGGACGAGTCAGCTGAACACATTTTATGTGAATGTCCAGCCCTTAATGGAATTAGAAAGAAGATCTTTTTCAGGGAGTAAATGAGCCCCGAGGACATAAAGAATTCTTCTACTGGTAACATTGTCCGCTTTACACGGAAAGTGGAAATTCTACTAGTTTAAACTTTTTTGGCCCATACGGTACAAAAGATCTTTTAGGTCGAAGTACCCCCCCCCCCCCTTTTAAATCGCCTGGGCAAGCCAGAATTTAAAAAAAAATAAAATAAATTTGTTTGGAAAAACCTTAAATTTGCAAATATTAGTTTCCTTAAGTAAAAATTGATACAGAACATATTCTAAAATTATAACAAACATTTCCACATCAACAGTTTGCGAAACCATAACCCAACAACAGAGGAAAGAAAGTAAAGATAATTAACTTGATATGTTAGTTATTTATTTAAGATTTAAAAATATAACTGCCATTTTACCAACTCTTTGTGAGCGGATGGAAACAGCGCTCAATACTGTTGGGAGTTGGTGCCGCGAGCAGGCTCTGTCAGTCAACCCCGCGAAGACTGAGATGATGCTGTTCACGAATAGAAGGGCAATACCTCAAGTGAGGTGGTCTTACTTCCAGGGCACTCAACTAAAGCTATCAAGCAAGGCTAAGTATCTGGGTATTGTTCTAGACATAAAGCTTAACTTTTCTGAACATTTGGTTGCTAGAATTTCGAAGGCAACTAACATTCTCTGGCAGTCCCAGGGTGGTTCACTGGATTTACACGTGCATCGTTAGGCCATACCTTATGTATATACCTTATGTATGGTTTCCTCCTTGTGGGGTCAGTCACCTTGACGTGTGCACCATCATGGAACGCAAATTCGATGGTGCCGGTGCGGAGGCTTAAGGCGTAAAGAGTCATCGGGCTATTCTGATAAGAGACAGGCCGTCTGATGAGCGTCAACTAAGAACTGACCAGGACTATACGTCCGCCCCCTTCTCCTCTTTCTCCCCAATTACCCATACCCCCCTCCATCAAATCCCTAAATCCTACTTCCCCAATAAACCCCTAATCTAAGGTGGGAAGCGCCGAGATATGCATGGCTAAGAGGGTGCTTAGTCGTTAGATTGCAAACTTCGGATACCAGGCGACCTCCGATTTTAAGATAGCCTTCCTGTGGTTAGACGGGTAGACCACGGGCGACACCATATCCTGAATACTCGTGGGTTTCAAAATAAACCAATTAACCAAAAAAAAAAACAATAGAGAATGATGCCTCTAAAATGTTGCGAAGGGAACATTGCTATTGGACTAATCCAGGAACCATGGGCAACCAATGGTAAGATATCCGGATTAAATTGTAAACACAGAGAGCTAATTTTCGCCAAAGGTCCTTTCAGACCAAGGGCGGCTATCACTGAAAGATATAAAGTTTTCTCTCATTCCAGGTTTCATAACTAGGGACCTGGTGGCGGTCCTAATAGAGCGCCACAAAGGCCGAGAGCTGCATAAATTTGTATGCGCATCAGCGTACTTTGCTGGAGACACGGATGTAGCACCTCCCTTACCAGTACAGGAACTTGTCCGGTACCGTGAGGACCAGAAAGTACATATCCTAATCGGCTGCGACGCAAACGCACATAATACCATCTGGGGCAGCCGAGATACAAACAACAGAGGTGAGTCGTTATTAGAATATCTATATAGCAATAACCTCGTCTTTCTAAACAAGGGAAATAGTCCTACGTTTAGAAATTCCATAAGAGAAGAAGTTTTAGACCTTACTATCTCATCTCCTTTTATGAAGGATATTATAGAGGGCTGGCATGTGTCTGGCGAGGCATCTCTATCGGATCATATGCACATCCGATTCCAGATAAGATGCAATGCCGAACACGCGTCAGTTCGTTATGACAACAGACTGACAAATTGGAGAACTTACCGCGAAAATCTTGCGGTCAGATCTGACATGCTGCCAGAATAACCATCAATAACAAATGATGCAGATGCTGCGCAATGTCAAATAAATGATAATATTCTTACCTCATTCAAAAATAGTTGCAAAGGTTAAAAGAACCGTGGTTAAAAGGTGCGTACCATGGTGGAACGATAACCTGGAGTCTATTCGAAAGAGAGTGAGAAAGCTTTTTAACAAAGCCAAACGCACCGGCACATGGGAACAATATTAATCCATGCTGACCATATACAACTTAGAGTTGCGCAGATCCAAAAGAGCCTCATGGCGTGCAAACTGTGAGAAGATCGAAAAACTTCCAGAGATGGCACGCCTCCAAAGGGCTCTGTCAAAGGATCAAGAAAAAAGCATGGGATTGTTAATCAAATCAGATGGTTCAATCACACGCGACCGGGAAGAAACGCTGAAAACTTTGCTTCAGGCTCACTTCCCAGGGTCTCACACGATGGTCATCAACAACACCAACAACAACAGCACCAACAACAACAACAACAACAACAACAACAACAACAACAACAACAACAACAACAACAACAAAACAACAACAACAACAACAACAACAACAACAACAACATCATCATCATCAACAACAACAACAACAACAGCAGCACCAACACCAACACCACCAACAACAACAACAACAACAACAACAACAACAACAACAACAACAACAACAACAACAACAGAGGAAAGAAAGTAAAGACCCCGCGAAGACTGAGATGATGCTGTTCACGAATAGAAGGGCAATACCTCAAGTGAGGTGGTCTTACTTTCAGGGCTCTCAACTAAAGCTATCAAGCAAGGTTAAATATCTGGGTATTGTTCTAGACCCAAAGCTTAACTTTTCTGAACATTTGGTTGCTAGAATTTCGAAGGCAACTAACATTCTCTGGCAGGGTGGTGACGGTGTAGAGGTTAGTGTGTTGGCTTGTGACCCGTGCGGTGCAGGTTCAATCCCCATGGGAACAACAACATACGCCACCCAATCACATGCCTCTACACCAAAAGGAGGATTTCTGCTCGGTAGTACAATGGACCGTTACCGAGTCTGAGTGCTCTGGGATTTGGATTTCCTTTTTAAAAAAAAAAAAAAAAAATTCTCTGGCAGACCCAGGCTGGTTCACTGGATTTACACGTGCATCGTTAGGCCATACCTTATGTATATACCTTATGTATGGTTTCCTCGTTGCGGGGTCAGTCACCTTGACGTGTGCACCATCATGGAACGCAAATTCGATGGTGCTGGTGCGGAGGCTTAAGGCGTAAAGAGTCATCGGGCTATTCTGATATGGGACAGGCCGTCTGATGAGCGTCAACTAAGAACTGACCAGGACTACACGTCCGCCTCCCTTCTCCTCTTTCTCTCCAATTACCCATATCCCCCCTCCATCAAATCCCTAAATCCTACTTCCCCAATTAACCCCTAATCTAAGGTGGCAAGCGCCGAGAGATGCATGGCTAAGAGGGTGCTTGGTCGTTAGTTAGCAAACTTCGGATACCAGGCGACCTCCGATTTTAAGATAGCCTTCTTGTGGTTAGACGGGTAGACCACGGGCGACACCATATCCATATCCTCATGGGTTTCAAAAAAAACAATTAACAAAAAAAAACAATAGAGAATGATGCCTCTAAAATTGCATCATCAAACAGGGATGTTTTAGAACACCCTGTCGATGACGACACGACATCTGTCAAAGGGATAACTCTGAAATGGGGGAACCTGAAGAGAACTTGTCTCAACTCAGTGACTCTATTTCAGAATCCAGCACCATATGCAACAGCATATTATCGGATGAAAGACATCCCGATATAGAGGACGTACCTAAGACAGTCGGCAATGTGGCACGGACTGAGTCTGCGTACGTTAGGTTCACACCATCTGAACAGCGCAGATTTAAGCGCGCGCAGAAGAAGGGGAGCACCATTGAGCAGGCCCGTCTCTATGCGATCCAAACGATGGAAAACAAGGGTCCCGAGGTGAAGCGAATGCGATCCGAGGATAATACCCCGCCTCAATCCGAAGCGAAGCGAGGTCGCACTGGGAAGACAACCGTCGACAAAGTCTCGTATAGCAATATAACGAGCTATGTTAGACTGGGTGTTGTACCGGTGGACATCGATCGTAATCCTCTCTCCAACGAACAAATGGGTTTGATACAGGAGAGGATTATGGATATCACGATCGAACAGCGTGACAAGGAGGCCAAACTAGCCTCCCGCGGTACTACATTCAAAAACGGATGGCTCATGATCGTATGTGCGGACGCCACCACTGCAGTGTGGATGAAGACAACCTTCGCCAAGCTAAAAGAGAAATGCGGGTTAGAGGTCATGCTTGTGGTAGAGGAACATTTTCCAAAACCACATGTCATTAGAGGGTTCTTCCCGCAGAGTACCGGCGTAGCTAGCGGATGGATCCTAGCCTTATTAGATGGCCAAAACAAAGAGCTCAACACGAGAACGTGGAGATTTCTGCAAAGATCGGATGAGCGAGACATCGCACATATGGCCTTTGCTATTAATGACAGCACCATGAGGAGACTCATGGAGCTGAAGGGTAGAAGGGTATGGTCTCTTTCCGGTTCGGACAGTCCAAACTTATCCTAAGAAGTGCTGACAAGACGGCCAAACAGGGCCCTAAAGACCAGAAACAGCACGTTTTGGGTTTTAAAAATGTCACAGCTCACGGCAGCACCGCAACTGACCCAACTGGGGCCAGTACCAGCGCTGCCGCTAAGGCTGCAGCTTCAAGCACGGCAACACCTGTGCCAGAAAGAGAAGCTACATGCGCGAAGTCAAGCGCAGCCGAAAAGGCCGATAGTACCCACAGCACTGCCAGAGAAAGCCAAACACGATTCAGGCCTAAGTTAGGCATGGATCGTAAGAAAGCACTGGCACAAGAAGGACATAAACACAAAAGTCCTAGAGGCAGACAAAGTGGTCTTCCTCAACAGGGTATCGTACGTAGGAGAGGTGACAACAAGCCCAATAGAGTACGAAACCCTGAATACAGACGCAAATGATGACCACCCGTCTCAGCGTTTTGCAGGCCAATCTGCACAGGGCTATGGGTGCCTCGGACACCTTTAGCCAGCGATGTGCCGAAGGGAACATTGCTATTGGACTAATCCAGGAACCATGGGCAACCAATGGTAAGATATCCGGATTAATTGTAAACACAGAGAGCTAATTTTCGCCAAAGGTCCTTTCAGACCAAGGGTGGCTATCACTATTAAGAAAGATATAAAATTGTCTCTCATTCCAGGTTTCAAAACTAGGGACCTGGTGGCAGTCCTAATAGAGCGCCACAAAGGCCGGGAGCTGCATAAATTTGTATGCGCATCGGCGTACTTTGCTGGAGACACGGATGTAGTGCCTCCCTTACCAGTACAGGAACTTGTCCGGTACTGTGAGGACCAGAAAGTACATATCCTAATCGGCTGCGACGCAAACGCACATAATACCATCTGGGCCAGCCGAGATAAAAAACAACAGAGGTGAGTCGTTATTAGAATATTTATATAGCAATAACCTCGTCTTTCTAAACAAGGGAAATAGTCCTACGTTTAGAAATTCCATAAGAGAAGAAGTTTTAGACCTTACTATCTCATCTCCTTTTATGAAGGATATTATAGAGGGCTGGCATGTGTCTGGCGAGGCATCTCTATCAGATCATATGCACATCCGATTCGAGATAAGATGCAATGCCGAACACGCGTCAGTCCGTTATGACAACAGACTGACTAATTGGAGAACAGTCTGACATGCTGCCAGAAGCACCATCAACAACAAATGATGCAGATGCTGCGCAATGTCAAATAAATGATATTATTCTTACTTCATTCAAAAATAGTTGCAAGGTTAAAAGAACCGTGGTTAAAAGGTGCGTACCATGGTGGAACGATAATTTTGAGTCTATTCGAAAGAGAGTGAGAAAGCTTTTTAACAAAGCCAAACGCACCGGCACATGGGAACAATATAAATTCATGCTGACCATATACAACTTAGAGTTGCGCAGATCCAAAAGAGAATCATGGCGTGCAAACTGTGAGAAGATCGAAAATCTTCCAGAGGTGGCACGCCTCCAAAGGGCTCTGGGATTGTTAATCAAATCAGATAGTTCAATCACACGCGACCGGGAAGAAACGCTGAAAACTTTGCTTCAGGCTCACTTCCCAGGGTCTCACACGATGGTCATTATAGATGACCATATAGCGGAGGTCTCAATTCCAAGAAACCTCAGCAGAATTAATAGTTTATCCGGAACACTTTTTACTTCGGATAATTTTAAATGGGCAATTAACTCATTTAAACCATTCAAGGCATCAGGAAGAGACGGTATTTTTCCAGCACTCATTCAAAATGGAATCGAATTTTTATTACCATCCATGATTGCCTTATTTAGGTTCAGCTTCAACTGGGGGTATATACCAGTTACTTGGAGGGAGGTAAACGTAGTATTTATATCTAAACCGGCAAACAAGCCGAGTGAATTACCTAAATCATATCGTCCGATAAGATTGACATCGTTTTTTCTGAAAACAATGGAAAGGATTACTGACATCCACATTAGAGAATGCATATCAAAAAGCATGCCTCTGCACCCTCACCAATATGCGTACCAAAAGGACAAATCCACGGAAGGCGCTCTGTTAAGACTAACTACAGAGATAAAAAACGCCTACCGTTGCAAAGAGATCGCACTTTGTGCCTTTCTGGACATGGAGGGTGCTTTTGACAACACTGGATATGAACCCATATCAAATACTTTGTACCATAGAAACATAGACAAACCAACTATTAAATGGATCAAAGCGATGCTGGAAAGTCGCAAAATAACTGCCTCGTCAGGAATGACCTCAGTATCAGTAACAGCCGTAAGGGGTTGCCCACAAGGGGGAGTACTTTCACCCCTTTTGTGGTCATTGGTCATCGATGACCTGCTACACAAGATGAGCAATTTGGGCTACACTACAATTGGGTACCCCGATGATATTGTCATCATAGTCAGGGGCAAAGACACAATTGGAGTCACTTCAAAAATGAAAAATGCTCTAAAGACAGCCATAGACTGGTGCATCAAGGAAAAATCTTTCCATAAATCCCAGTAAAGCCGTCATTGTTCCTTTCACTAAAAGGAGGAAATTAGACCTAGGCCTAATTACAATAAACGACACGGTCGTAGAGTATTCCGACGAAGTCAAGTATCTTGGAGTAATCCTGGACAAGAGACTTAACTGGAACTCTCACATAAACAACTAAATCACTAAAGCTAATAGAGCGTTATGGGCCTGTCGTCGCACATATGGCAGAACCTAGGGAATCTCTCCAAAGATCGTCCACTGGATCTACACAGTGATGATAAGACCCATTATAACATACGCCTCCATGGTATGCTGGAAAAAATCCACACAAAAGGTCGCAATAGAGAAGCTCAAAAAGGTACAACGGCTTGCGTGCCTTGGTATCTCCGGAGCCATGCGAACCTGTCCAACAGCTGCCATAGAGGCAATAACAGGAATTACACCTCTCCGCATTTACATCCAAAAAGTGGCGATCCGCAGTGCAATAAGTCTAATACAGTTAAACGATCCTCCTGGTCCAATAAGGTCGGGCTCAATGTTAAGCCATCCAAAACCGAACTGGTTTTATTTACAAGGAAAATTAAGGTTCAGGAGATAACGCCACCTACGCTCAACAACGAACCACTAAAATTTTCCAGCCAAGCTAAATACCTGGGAACGATCCTAGATGGCAAACTCAGTTGGAAACCAAACATCCAAGACCGCATAAGGAAGGCAACGATTGCCATTTACATCTGTAAAAAGGCCTTAGGCTCCAGATGGGGTCTACAGCCTAAGATAACACACTGGCTGTACACGGCGGTCGTCAGGCCTATCCTCACTTAGGGTATCATAGCATGGTGGCCTGCAATATCGAAGCAATGCCACGCAAGCGCCCTAGAACGAATCCAGAGGGCAGTCTGCATATGCATCACAGGAGCCTTAAGATCCACACCAACGGTAGCCTTAACGACTATTTTAAACCTCCTCCCAATTGATATCTATGGGAAGCTGGTGGCCACTAAGGCGGTCCTGAGATTAAGAGAATCTTATTCGTGGCATAGTTCACACATCGGGCACAGTAACATCCTAACTGCCCACAAGATTCCCAACAATACGGATTACCTAATCCCAACACTAGATTTCAGTAATAAATACAAGACGGCCATCCCAGACCGAGCCAGCTGGGAAGACGGTCGTATTGTAAACAATAACGCTATAGAAATATACACCGACGGGTCAAAGATAGCCGACGGCACGGGGGCGGGCGTGTTTTCAGACAACACTGCGCTTAACGTCGTACTACGACTGCCTGACCACTGTAGTGTATTTCAGGCAGAAGTCACGGCTATCCGCGAAGCAGCACGCAGACTCTCTATGAGCCCGATAGATGGAAAAACTATCGTGATCTACATAGACAGTCAGGCAGCGATTAAAGCCTTAGAATCACCAACAATAAGATCCAAGTTGGTAAAACAATGCCGCGAATCTCTTATCGAGATCTCGGTCAGATGTAACACTTCCCTGTGCTGGGTACCCGGTCACAGTGATATTCCAGGCAACTGCAAGGCGGACGAGTTAGCCAGGCGGGGTTCCGCACAAGAACTCTCTGACAACAGAGAGACACCGGCGGTGCCCATTCAGACACTGAAACTCAAACTTCTAGATAATGCGTTAATAGAAGCAAACAACATGTGGAATAGCATCAGTACAAGTGTGTCCTCTAAGCAAATTTGGACCAAATTCGATGCGAAGAGAACATCCAAACTTCTCTACATCAGCAGGAAAAACATCAGCTCTGTAATCGGAGCCATCACCGGCCACTGCCTTTTAGGCAGACATGCCATCAGATTGGGAGCTCCCTCAAACGACTTCTGCAGAAGCTGTAGAGACGTCGAAGAGGAGGAAACCACCACTAATCTCCTGTGCAACTGCCCCGCACTAGCCAATTCAAGGAAACAAATCCTCGGCAACTATTTCCTCGATGATCTAAGTGATCTCAGTGAGACAGATATCGGCTGCATCAGCAGATTCGTCACTAGGTCCAAATGGTTGAACTGAACTGGAGGACGGTTTGGACGATGACTTGAGCTCCTCCCGCTCCCCTCCCGCAGATCACCACAAACCGATTCCCCTGCAAAGGAAAACAGATCTCACTGAAGTTAGATTGTATCAGTCACTTCAGTCAGAACTCCACTCCGAGGGCGATACAGTAACCCGGCGGATCGACTGAAACGGTCTCCCCCGGCCTTGCTGCCTTCCCGCTTTGCAGACAAAACGAGAACAGAGTTGAGGTTATATTGTAACAGTCACCACACTCTGTTTCTCTCCCATGCCTCAAAACCTGCACCACAAACCCCCGAACTCAGTCATCATAATTCCAAATCGACTATCAAGGCCGCCCCTCCCTGCTCCCTTTCCGCGGAATGGTGTAACTTGAGGCTCGTACTGCAACAGTCGCCACAACCCGCACTCCCCCGCGATGCGTGCAGCAGCGTTGGATCACCTTCAGTCACGCCCTCTAGCACAGTTTTGTAACCAACTACTTGACTGTGCAGCAGGTACACCCCGACCCCCCATCCAAGAAATGTAATAGCTTGCCCGGGATTGACTGTATCGGTCTCCCTGGCACGGTATTGCCTGCAAAGAGAGTGAAGAGCAGTTTGAGGTTCGATTGTAACAGTCATCTCAAAAGACACTTCCCTCCCCCGGTGATCAGGAGGCAATAGCCTCCCTCCGTGGCGCAGAATTTGAGATCGACCTGTGGTTTGATTACATCAATCACCTCATCTCGATCGCAACCCTTGGTTCGGATGTCGGGCGAAAGTCGCCTCTGCACTAGTCACTCTAACACATCGCAACCCATGCGAAACACAGCCATGCTGCACACCCTAACCCCTTCAGGAGTATCTTCCCTCCTAAAACCACTACCTCACAGGAGGCAATCACGGAGAACCCAGTAGGCCGAGCGACGACCGGCAGAACACCCCCCCCCCCCCCCCCCCCCTTTTTTTGTGGTATCACAACGGGCCGAAACTGCGGCCTAAGTCTGCCTGGGCTCACGCCCTCGCAGCCACCTTACCTAACCTAACCTAACCTAAACGAGATAAGTCTTAATGATCATCCGGAACTAAAGACCCTTCTCGATGAACTGCCAGAACTTAACATGAACTGCGCGGTCACAGACCGCATTCAAAAAACAATATGCATCAACAAACGGTTCTCCACGGAGATACCCAAGAGAGAAGCATGGGTTAGTAATAACCCACCAAACAGCCACAACGGCATAAAGTGGTATACGGATGGTTCTAAAATGGAAACGGGGGTAGGAGCGGGAATATACGGACCACACAAACGCTTTACGATACCAATGGGAAAAAGTCCCAGCGTATTTCAAGCAGAGCTCCACGCCACCCAAGAATGCGCCAGCCGCATTATTTTATCTGGCATAAAAGGTGCAACCATCCATCTTTTCACGGATAGTCAAGCAGCTATAAACGCCCTTAGCTCGTATACCATTGACTCCAAATCAGTCATGTACTGCTTCAATACCCTACAAACACTCGGAATAAGAAACAAGACCAAATTATGGCAGGTTCCGGGTCATGCCGGGGTAGAAGGTATCGAAAAGGCCGACGAACTGGCCAGAAAAGGTTCAGAAACACCTTTCATAGGTCCCGAACCTTTCTGCTGCACTTCTAGATCAGCAGCAACGGCAGCAATTAAAAGCTGGGAACATAGAAAATGTATCTATCTTTGGGAAAGCATTCCAGGTCTAAGACAGGCCAAACGAGCCATTCGGCCCTTCAATCAAAATGCCAGCAAATGTCTAAACCTAAGCAGGCATGATATCAAAAACCTAGTAGGTTACCTTACTGGTCACCATGGTTTAAGGTATCATCTACACAAAATGAGAATATCAGACTGTCCTGAGTGCCGCCTCTGTCTTGAAGAGGACGAGTCAGCTGAACACATTTTATGTGAATGTCCAGCCCTTAATGGAATTAGAAAGAAGATCTTTTTCAGGGAGCAAATGAGCCCCGAGGACATAAAGAATTCTTCTACTGGTAAAATTGTCCGCTTTACACGAAAGTGGAAATTCTACTAGTTTAAACTTTTCTGGTCCATACGGTACAAAAGATCTTTTAGGTCGAAGTACCCCCCTTTATAGATCGCCTTGGGGAGCCAGAATTTAAAAAAAAAAAAAATGTATGGTGGGATTGTATGGTGGGCTAGAGCTCACATCCCCAAACGTCAACTGACGAAGCTACAGCACCTTGCGTTCTTATGCATTACAGGTGCGATGAGAGGAACTCCCACTGCTGCTATGGAAGTGTTGCTCTGTTTACCTCCCTTGCAGTTCCTTGCTGAGAATGAGGCCAGAAAATCACTATACCGTATGTGTGTAGTACTTGGACGGCAGGTCAATCTCGGCGATGGAGCCAGAGGTGCTAGGTACAGAGCTCTCTATGACAGCCTACCTGGCCATCGGGGAGGAGCACTTGACACTGTGTGCATGAAGTAAGTCTTTGAGCGCCGTTTTCAGGTCAGCCTTCCTGAACGGCAGGAATGAAACAGTGAGGGGTGGAATGGCTTTAGGCCGGGTGATGTCATTGTCTATACGGATGGCTCACTTATTGACGGTATCTCCGGAGCCGGGGTCTACTCTAGAGACTGTCGGATAAATCTATCTGCAGCCTTGGGTAGACAAACAACTGTTTTTCAGGCAGAAATCTTTGCGATTGTCACTGCCGCCAATATCCTGTTAAGGAGAAGGATTAAGGGTAAAACCTTATACATCTGCTCAGATAGCCAAGCCGCTATCAAAGCCTGTTCGGCTGGCTCTCTCAACTCAAAAATAGTTGAGGAAACCATGATTAAGCTTAACCGTCTGGGAAGATGTAACTCGGTATCACTTGCCTGGGTTCCTGGGCACACAGGTATCCAGGGTAATGAAAGAGCGGATGCTCTGGCCAGGAAGGACTCTTCAACAGCCTTCATTGGCCCACAACCATCCATAGGATGCTGCTCATCCGTCCACAAAGTGAAATTGATTCGGCTCTACGCCAACAACATTCCGAATACTAGCATGACCTGGTCTCATGCAGGTATTCGAAGAAGCTAGTGGACCTTAAAACCATCCACATTAGGAGCTCGGGCCTATGTGAGTGCTGCCTAGAGGCGGATGAAACGGCATCTCACCTCATCTGTCAACAATTCGACAACGAAGATGAGATGGGGGACATTGAACTTGATAATATTCTTCGCTTTGCCAAGGCTACTGGCAGGTTCTCCCTCACTGAATCTTACTAATCGCTAAGAAGCAGCGCGCGGGCAGCTATGCTGAAGTACAATGGACCAATAGGTCTAAGTGCTTGTCATCTACTGATGACCCCACTGCACATACAATACAATACGGCCATTTGTTAAACCTCTTTTTCATTAGGGTCGAAGTGAGCTTATTGGGAAATTCGCATTTTTATATCAGTTTGCGCATTCGACCCCGTCAAACAGGGATAAGATAAGGATAAGTTTTATCACAGCTTCACACTCAGTTCGATTCTCGATCGGTGAAAAAATCAAAACAAATAAAATTTTTTATCACGGTCAACTTGTTCTGTGAAAAGTCGACTTATTCTGTAAAAGCTGTGGAAAAATGGAAAAAAATAAGCGTGGGCAAAGAGCATCGGATACCCAAAAATGTTTTTCAATTGAATATTTGGAGGAGAGACCACATTTTGGCCAATGAAAAGAAAGAAATCTTGCGTTAACATAAATAAATATTATTATATTTTGAAAATGTATATAATATAAATTATTCAATTTGCAGAAATACAACAGCGGACGGTGCCCATTCTCGGACTCCTTCCAACCAAGGATCTATCTGAGTTAGATAGACGGAATTGTTGCATAATAACTCCAGAAGCCGTAGAAGGAGTCTCAGCATGAGTTAGTGAGATAGGATTTGTTTGGTAAACAAAACATTTTTTTTAAGACTGTGACACTGTACAACGAGGAAATGCTTGCTGAACCGCAGATATTTCCCGGGACATTAGGGGAAGCAGCAAGTTTGACTTTCGAGACATTTGCAGGTGCAAACCCGCCGTCAAGATCAAAGAGGAACCAGCTAAAACGGCCGAGTTGAACTTTAAACATTGCTCCATGAGAGTAAATTAAAACTTATTAAAGAAAGTAATAAAATCGAGGAGAAAAAAAATTAAGTTAATGGAAGAAAATAAGATTATACAAACTTCAATCAAAAAACATAGGGACGGGCTACAGTCCGCTTGGGTGAACTGCTGGATACCCTATTCTTACTCCTATCCCTCATAAGTGGGCGTGACAAAAGTCTAAGTATAGTTGAATTGTTAAGAACGCTCTACATATGGTGGCAATGGTGCGATGGTGCGATGGTAGTGTATTCGCAAAGTGATGGGCAGGTCGTGTGTTCGAATTCCGACCAGAGCCATGCTTTGTAAAATTGAATACACACAACAAATCAAATCTCCCTTAAGCAATTAAGGCGCCACCTGTGGAGATAAAAAAAACCCTATCGCACCAAAAAAAAACGTCTTTCCTATCCTCCTATTCTTTCAGTAGTAAGCAGCACCCAAAATCAGGCAATGAATATGGGTGCTGCTTGCAGCAACGAAAATGCCTGCGCTGTCGCAACACTATAAGGGTACTTTATCAATTACAGAAAAATAAAAAATCCCTTTTTTTTTTTTTTTTTTTTTTAATTTTAAAAAAAGGAAATCTAAATCCCAGAGCACTCAGACTCGGTAACGTTCCATTATACTACCAGGCAGAAATCCTCCTTTTGGTGTAGAGGCATGTGGTTGGGTGTCGTATGTTGTTGTTCCCCATGGGGATTGAACCTGCACCGCACGGGTCACAAGCCAACACACTAACCTCTACACCGTCGCCACCCATTACCCCTTTAGTGCACGCTAATTATAAAAAAAAAAAAATATTTTGAGCTCCCTAGCTCAAATTTTGGATTTTCAAAAAAAGTTTTTTTTTTTAAATTGGGGGCGTGTCAGTAGGCGGATTTTGAAAATATTTACACATGAGCATAAAGGGCGCCCTAGAGAGTATATATTATAAATTGCAGCTCCCTAGGTCAAACTTTGGATTTTCAAAAAAAGGTTTTTTTTAGGCGGATTTTGAAAATATTTACACATGGGCTTGAAAAGCGCCTAGAGAATATATATTATAAATTTCAGCTCCCTAGCTCAAATTTTGGGTTTTCAAAAAAATTGTTTTATTTAATTGTGGGCGTGTCAGTGGGCGGATTTTGAAAATTTTATCTCCCGAGCAGTTTTAGGAGTCATAGATTATGTATACAAAATTCTAGCTCAAAATTCGTTTTTTTCCAAATTTTTGTTTTTTTGAGTTTGTGGGCGGATTTCAAAAATTCGTAAACTTGACTATTTCGGGACCCTAGAGAGTATATGGTTAAAATTTTAGCTCTCTAGGCCCAGTTTAATGTCCTAATTTTTGCCGACAGACGGACGGACGGACATGGCTAGATCTACATTACTATCGATGCTGATCATAAATATAGTAACTTTTGGGGGTCTACGGGCAATATTAAGGTACCTATGTTACAAACTATGCGTCAAAATTAATATACCCTTAGAATAGGGTATAAAAATTAATGTATTGAAAATCGGAAATAAAAATTGATTGAATAACCATTAACCAGTGTATCTACATAGTTTCTTTTGTCGTTTTCCACTTCTTGTTGTGTTAATAATATTCGCGCTAAAAGCCGAATTATCACGGGCTAAGTACCCGTAGTACAGTGAAAATAAATCATACAACACCATGTACCTTTTTAATGAAGCATTGGGGAAGGTCAATTGGTGGTATTTTTTACTTGATGGAGGCTGCTTGCTTGTTCTCTTTTGCAGTAAACATGTTCTAACATTAGATATACTTCGAGGCATTAAGAATGTCACTATAAAGATTATGCTGGCTAACTCTAGAGCTTTTAGCTAAACTCAAGCAATTGCAGAGTGTTCTATTGTGTCTCTTGGCGGTTCAAGTTGAATAAATAAGATGAGTTGCTTGAAGTACTCTTTTCTTTTTGCTTTAACATACTTTCTCAGGTTTTTGAAACACCTATAATTTGATAATTTCCCATAGTTTTTGTTTTTACTTATATATACAATTTACTAACAATCACAATCATTTTTTCGTACGATTTCTGCAAATTATTGTATCATACGATTTTTTTCTGAAATTTAAGAAAGATATTCGGCACTTCAGAAAGAGATAGCTTTGCGAAGTGCCATATTGTTTTTAATTTAGGAACGTTCGATTTTGTTTCAACGTAATTTCCTGCGAAATTTGTACATTTTACCTCATTTCAAAATGTGAATTTGTATGCAAATAAGGACATTTTAAATCGATTCTGGAAATGTGCAACAAAATGAGCTCATTTGTCCTAATGAAAACATAGTTTAAGATTTAATTTCATAAAAAGAAGTATTACGCTTTAGAATGCCTTATAAATGTGTTTATAATTATTGTCTTTTGCAATTAATTCTTTTTGTAACATTTAGTAACTATTGTTACAGAAAGCAATCTATTTGTCGTTTTATTTTATATAGAATTCATTTTGAAAAACACTCTACAGTGGCGAGCTATAAGGTAAAACTAAGAAATTAATCAATTTCTTCAAACATTGGTTTTTTAAAATGTTTTATCTTGCCCAGAGTATGCCAACACTGTAAAACATATGAATCACCGTTATTATTTTGAATTAATCATTTATTTTCAATAAACAAAAGTAGCCGCCACTGCGAATAAGAACATCGATGTCAACATCATTATGAACAGGAAATGCGTTTACAAGCGGCAAAATTGACTGCAATTCAATTCTGAATTATAAATCAAATCGGTTTTTCAACTCATGACATATAGGTATTAAACTGTAAAAAATTTCGTAAAATATCTGTAATTCTAAAAACCGAATTAAAGCAAAATTGAGCGAAATGAAGAAGCAAGTTAAAATGTTTAAATTATAGTTGAAAATACGAATTTAGAAATGGGTGAAGTAGGCAAAGATTTACAGTCGAAACTCGGCTATTCGGGATTGTTTTAACCGGGATACTCTATTAACGGGGATTTTTCTTGAAACATAATTTTATATTAATAATTCTTTTAACCGGCATTCACTCTAGTATCCGTAATAGTACAAAAAAAATCACTCAATAAATAGTACAACAGATTTTATTTAATATTTTGCGAAAATTTAAGTGAAAGGATAATGGCATCTTCTACCACTGCAGTTAAAAGATCACGTAAAGTGCTATGAATAAAAGATGCAATTTAAAAACCGTCAAACAAGCTGAAATTCGACGCATGGTTTCGTCAGCAAAGTAGAAAAGGCTAAATTTGTTCATGACAAACTTCGAATGTGTATACTCTCACGGTTGCGAGTTAATCCATGGAATAAAATCAACTGGTGAGAAAGAATCTGCTGACTAATATTAGTAGCTTCAGAAAATCGACATGATTTTTCCAAGTTATTCAACATAAAAAAATGTGTTATGGGCTATCTCTAAGTCCTGGAATTTCGTTATCACCGATGTTCTGAAAAATGTTTGGCACAATTTACTTTGTCCAGAAAATGAAGAAGAAGGTCAGTTTCACCGCAATCCAAATGTTTTTACATTTCCTATTTACTTCAGAACAAGTTGCCTTGACGAAGTTTCAGAAATTATGGACTATGCAGAGAACTTTGATGTCAACGAAATTAGAAATTGTGTCGACTCGGGTGCAAACGCTCCAATATTTGCTGTTTTATCGGAGGACGAAGTACTTGGGATAATAAATAATCGTATTGAATCTGACCATGATATGTAAGCTCTTTCCGATGAGTCACAAGATGTGGAAATTACGAAAATTCCAATAGATGAGCCAATCAAGTTCTATACTTACGAGTTTTTTAGAAGATTCTACCTGTTCTGGGATAACACCTCAGGATATAATGAAAATTTACCGTGTTAACAAAAATCTACGAAAAACGAAGACTGAAATCTCCATGGCAAATAATACTGCAAGATTTAGTTTTAATATTAAAGAAACTTTGTAATTTTTTTATATACAAACATAAAAATGTTTTGAATACAGTTTTTATGTTTATTATTCGTCTAGTGAATGGTTAATTACTTGAATATTTAAATGTTTTTTTGCTTTTTATGAGATAAATATAAAAAAAAACCAAATAAAAGATGACTTTTTTCTTACTAAAAACAAATTCTATTAACAGGGATTTTCAATTATCCTTGATAAGCTTGGATAATCGAGTTTCGAATGTATTAAAAAGCCTGTGAAACTACGAGTACGTGCAGTTTGTATAAAAAATGTCAACTGCAGTTGGGTTCCTAATTCAACTCTGTCCTTTGCCTTTCATATCCATCCTGTTTTATACTTAAATTACGCTGACTTTTTCTCCTTTCCGACAATAATATTATTATGAACTTTTTTTGGTTTGTTACCAATTTTAATTAGCATTGGTTCATCTGATAATACTTCCAAAAACTTTTAGGGACGTTCCCAAAGGGACAACATTTATTTTTTTAGCTTGGTTTTTTGAAAGAATTTGTTGGCTTTGTTTGTGGGCTGTGTGGGTTTGTCGTACAGCTTCTAGAGTTTATTTTCTTTTTCATCTCGATTTAAGTTCCTGAGCATAGTTCTCGTAATTATAAATTGCTGTCGGATTAGGGTGATAGGGCAAAAGTGCTAAGTTTTTTTAATTTTTAATACTGAACATAATTCTGTTAGCTTAGCACTTATTAAATTTGTTCCCTGTTCGGTCAATAAGAACGAAGGGATACCATGCCGAGAAGACGCGAGCAACCGTTGCGACTTCCGCATTTGGAATGGGAAAAGCTTCGCAATATTTTGTGAGATCGTCCTGAGATGTTAGTAAGCACTTTTGGTCGTTGTGACGTAGAGGAAAAGGACCTACATCTAAAGCAATTCTCTCGAATAGCAGCGAACTTATTGTCGTGATTCGCAAAGGTACGGGGGGAGGGGGATCTTTCCTTCTTTTGTTAATTTGGCATGATCCACATCTTCGAATGTGGTCTTCTACCGGACCAGTAGTACTTGTGCTTAATTCGTGTCAATGTTGATGTCCTCCGAAAGGGGGATTAAGCTAATCGAAAATGGTTCTCTTTATGAGCTCGAGGTCATCCAAGGCAATTATTTCGTAAATATACAGTATGTAGATTGTGTAAATCCTCTTTATCAAATATTTTATCTAGTTATATTTAGATCGTATTTTTGGCGTTGCAACCCAAATTTGGCAATTTTTGTAGCCCGTTCGCCTTTAACTCTTCTTATGGGCATTGGTATTATTACCACATAACCGCGATCGGTCTCAAGACTTTTACCTACATCTAGTTTTATGAAACTTGGTATTAGTTCATTGAACCATCTGGCGAGTATATTAAGGGTAAGATTATAGTTTTCAAAGGTAACCTGTTATCTTGGTGGATATCACCGTTCTTCTCTGTCAGAATAAAACTGAAATTATGTTGCAATTTGCCTTTGGGCGATTGAATTCGTTGAGATGTACGAGTAGAAGTTCTACTTTGTTACTCTAACGTGTCTCGTTAGTTTTTGTTACCGCCCGTACTTGGCTTTTATATTCTGTATTCACTAAGAGCAACAGCATTTGAATTTATCCTGCCAGGTTTGTACTTAATTTCGTATTCATACTCTTATTAAGATATATGCCAGATATAACCATTTATCCTTAAGATTCAACAGCCAATGATGCGGTCTATGCTCAGTAAGAATATTGAATGTTCTACCATAAATAAAGGGTCTTTCATTAGCGACATAACAGCTTCAAACTTTTAGTGTGAACGCAGTAGAGTAGCTAGTTGGTAATTTGTTATACCCTATTCTAAGGGTATATTAATTTTGACGCATAGTTTGTAGCATACCTTAATATTGCCCGTAGACCCCTAAAAGTTACTATATTTATGATCAGCATCGATAGTAATGTCGATCTAGCCAAGTCCGTCCGTCCGTCCGTCCGTCTGTCGCCAAAAATTAGGCCTTTAAACTGGACCTAGAGAGCTGAAATTTTAACCATATACTCTCTAGGGTCCCGAAATAATCAAGTTTACGAATTTTTTAAATCCCCCCACAGACACGCCCACAAACTCAAAAAAAAACAAATTTTGGAAAAAATCGAATTTTGAGCTAGAAAGCTGAAATTTTTTATATATGATCTATGACTCCTAAAACTGATCGGGATAAAAAATTTTCAAAATCCGCCCACTGACACGCCCACAAATAAATAAAACAATTTTGTTATACCCTATTCTAAGGGTTTTTTTATACCCTATTCTAAGGGTATATTAATTTTTGAAAATCCAAAGTTTCAGCTAGGGAGCTGAAATTTATAGTATATACTCTCTATGGGCCCTTTATGCTCATGTGTAAATATTTTCAAAATCCGCCCACTGACACGCCCGCAATTAATTTTTTTTTTTTTGAAAATTCAAAGTTTGAGCTAGGGAGCTGAAATTTATAATATATACTCTCTAGGGGACCTTTATTCTCATGTGTTAATTTTTTTTAAATCCGCCTACTGACACGCCCACAATTAAATAAAACAATTTTATTGAAACACCCAAGTTTGAGCTAGGGAGCGTTTTTTTTTTGATAAAATCCTTTAAATGTTATATGTATAACAAAATATGTAGAGCGTTCTTAACAATTCAACCATACTTAGACTTTTGTCTCGCCCACTTATGAGGGATAGGAATAAGAATAGGGTATCCAACAGTTCGCCCAAGCGGACTGTAGCCCTTCCCTATGTTTTTTATATAAATTTATAAAATTTGATAAAGTTGGAGAGTTTATAAAAAAAAAAAATCTCGATGATAACATACCTATAGTAAAATTACTCCATAAAATAGATGTGGGCAATTGGTTTTCGGGCAATTGGGTGCGGGAAAGTTGAGATGCGGGCAAACCTACTAATGTTTTTGTTATTCTTGCGGTATGTATCGGTGCATTGTCCTGTTGGTAAATCCATCGTTGTCCATAAAAACAATTCGGAAAAACGAGCGAAAGCTCTTTCCAGTATAGATTTGTAGGTGATTGCGTTCATTTTTGAGCTTTGGAAATCAAGGTTTGCAGTTCCGTAAAAGCTTAGTACTCCCCATACCATTACTCCGGGTTGGGGACAAAATACCGAAAACCAAAATCCCGAAAATCCAAAATCCCGAAAACCCAAAATCCAGAAAATCCAAAATCCCGAAATGCCAAAATCCCGAAAAGCCGAAATCCCGAAAAAAGAATCCCGAAAACGAAATCTTATTATATTAATTTTCGGGATTTCGTTTCGGGATTCTTTATTTAATTTTGAATGTAAAATAGACAAGTGTTTGTCCATTCCATTTACCGTAATAATGTTTTGCAATTGTTTGCGTTGTAATGTTTTGCAATTCGCAATGTGCATTCAGTTGAGCTGATCTCAAATAGTGTGATAGCTGACTGACTAGATTTTTTTTTAGACAGTGAACATCGTAATACAAAGTAAGTATCGTGCATGCCTTTATAATTAAAAACTTTATATTATCAGTGACATTTTGTGTTTGAAGTCTTAAGTAGAAATGAAAGTATCCATCGTGAAAACCAACAAAGAGCGTGAGAAACTACTTATAAAAAATACAAGGATACATTTTACTGGGAGTGTGAGCAGCGAAAGCGTTCTGAAATAAGTTATCTCAGATTAATTGCGTACAATATGAACTTGTATTAAATATTGTTTTGTCATGGATCGTTTTTGATATGTTTTTGTAAGATTTGAACTGTTTTTGTTATGTTTTATTTATTTGAAGTTTTTCATTTTGTTAAATAAATTTGCCAAATTTTTCTGTTGCTACAATAAAATTTTTAGTTTCATTTTCGGGATTTTGGTCTTTCGGAATTTTGGATTTTCGGGATTGTGGCTTTTCGGGATTGTGGGTTTTCGGGATTTTAGTTTTTCGGGATTGTGGCTTTTCGGGATTTTGGATCAGTGATTTGGATAAGTGAGATCACTTATACTCTTGTAATAACACCTAAATAGCATAACAACAACACATGCCTGCTGGTCTCACTCTGTGATTGTGCTACTCCAGTCAGTTGTAATTTTGAGCTTGAAGAATAAAGTTTAACTTATACCAAATTAAGTCAACAGATCTTTTAGTAGACATACAACATGGCGCAGTCGGTAACTATATAACAGCCAGAAGAAAAGATACGAGTATTACATTATAAATAAATAATTAAAAATCAAACGCTAAAACTAAACACATTATAATCAAAAAAAAAAAAAAAAATCATTTAGAATGGTGATTTTCAAAAACCGGGCCCATTGCTATTAGATGGTAATGTTAAAGAAAATTGGAGAAAATTTCACAACATGTGGAAAATATACTCCATTGCAACGAAAACGAATGCTGAGTCAGAGAAAATACTGACCGCAAGGTTTCTGTCGTGTGCGGGTGAACAAGCAATCGAAATCTATCAAACGCTACCATTGGAGGATGCAGATAAAGAAAAAATTCAACAAGTGATCGGCGCATTTCAATCGTACTGTGTTCCACGAAGTAACGTTGTCTACGAGCGATATGTATTTTTTTCCCGTAACCAGAAAGAAGCAGAACCGTTTGAACAGTTTTTGTCAGATGTCGTCAAACTAGCGGAAAATTGCGAATTCCTAGACCAAAATGAATACATGATAAGAGATAGAATCGTGATGGGAATAACTGAGCAGAATTTACGACTCCAGTTGCTGAAAACCGATGGCCTTGACTTGGCTAAAGCAAAAGAACTCTGTCGAATAGCTGAGCAAGCGAGTATGCAGGCACAACAGATGCAAGCAGAAAGGGTATCGATTGCTGCTATTCAATCCAGAAAAGAAGAAATCTACACAAATTCAAAAAAAACTCATAATTCTAATCAATTTTCTAATTTACTTTTAAATTCTAATTCCAGATCATTTGTAACAAAGAAAAGAGACCAGCGGCCTAGTGTTGAACAGGGACAAACTTTTGGGAGATATAAAGGCAAGGTGTGTAACAAGTGCAATAGAAATCACCAACCAGGGAAATGCCCGGCATTTGGAAGAAATTGTTTAGCTTGCGGGAAGATTAATCACTTTGCATCGGTCTGCAATTCAACTCGAATTAACAGCATTCATGTAAATGAGTCAACCTACGGTGTTGATAGCGATAGTGGTGAGTCAGTGGCTTATGTTGGTGCGATTGATCAGGTGCGACAAAGTAGAAATAGTAGTAGTAATGGTTGGTTTGAAACTTTAACTATTGAGAACAAGCTAATTGAGTTCAAACTTGACAGTGGTGCAGACGTAAATATAATCACACGTGAGACTGTACGAAAGATTGGTAGTGAAATTAAAATTAAACCATGTACAGCTAGGTTGGAGGCATATGAAGGTTCTGCTATTGCGACTGTGGGTTCTGTGCGTCTTTGCACACAATATAAAAAGTACATCAGTAATGTAGATTTCATTGTGGTTGAGGGTAGATCTCAGCCATTGCTAGGTCTAAAAACATGCGTGGAGTTCGGTTTGATCCGTAGAGTTTTTGAAATTGTTACTAGTGCTCAATTACTAACAGAAAATAGTGATGTTTTTTTCTGGTGATGGACGGTTTCCGGAAAAATGTAAACTAGAACTGAAACCAAATACTATACCAGTCAGTAAGCCTCCGCGTAGGATACCGATAGGTATTAGGAGTAGGGTTAAGGAAGCTGTTGCTGACATGCAGCGACGTGGAATTATAAGTAAGTGGGAAGGGCCAACGTCATGGTCACATCAATTAGTAGTGGTTGAAAAGGCAAATGGTTCATTGAGGTTATGCCTCGATCCTAATGCACTTAATAAATACCTAAAAGATGAACATTGCATAATTCCAACACTAGATGATTTTTCTGAGGCGATGAGGGAATACTCTTTATTTACAGTCCTTGATCTGAAGGAGGGATTTTGGCAGCTCGGTTTACATGCTTCAGCTAAACAGTTAACAGTTTTCACTACAATGTTCGGTACATACGTTTATAATGTGCTGGTTCCAAGCTCTTCTTCCGCTTTTGGCCTCCAACCGCAGCGAGCGCCATTTGGAAATCAGAGTTCACACCATGTTAGGGATAAAACACAATAGGTAAATTCTGTCGTCTGCCATAACACAACTATTTTTCAAAAATTAAATATATGCTCGTATAATATAACTGGTCTCAAAAGTAAGCTTTTACATTCCGATTTTTTTAAATATTTACACCAATTTGATGTTATAATTCTTATAGAAACTTTTATTGAAGAAAAGAATCAAAATGAATTTCTAAAATATTTCAAAGAAAATAGACAAAGATCTAATTTGCATGGAAGAGCCAGTGGGGGTATTCTATATGGGATTAAAAAATCTTTATGGGGTAATCTTATTAATTTTAAAATTATTGAATCTAAAATTATTTTTCATATGGTTAGCAACAACCTAAACTATTATATTATTCCTATTTATTTAAATTGCAATCATTGGCTTAGCGACTTCGATGAACTAGCGGAATTTATGAATAACACTTCTCTTGACCATGTGTTAATCGTCGGTGATTTAAATGCTAGGATTGGTGAATATCAAAATTCTTCCGCCAATATTTTACGAGCACGAGTTGCACTGGCCGAGAGTAGATGTTCTAAGGATAAAATTTATAACCGCAACGGGGGGAGTTTAACAGAATTTTTTGAAGTTTTCGGTCTATTTGTTTTGAATGGGTCTTCTATTAGTGATGCATGTGGCGAATTCACTTTTGTTAGCGGGCAGGGACAATCCGTGATTGACTTTGCTGCGATTTCAGGGGACTGGCTGAACATTATCGATGACTTGGAAGTTGCACTAGTCAACTACTCGGTTCATTTTCCAATTGTAATTAAAATTCAGCTAAAGGAGTTAAACCAGCAAGCTACACCTTCTAGTTTTAATAAGCTGGAGTGGTCGGAGAACAATGCAACCCTCTATAGAAGCCTCCTTTCTCGGCACTTACTATCTCTGCCCCAACAATCCGCAGTCTCTTCTGAAGTGGTATGTGAAAGTATAGAACGGGTTATAAAGACCGCAGCCCCTTTTGCGTTGAAGAGTACACACACTTTTGTAGCTAAAAATGTATGGTTTGATAAGGATTGCAGAAATCTCCGTAAACTTTCGTTCGTTTACTTAAAACTGTTTAGAACGACCAATTCTCAATTTTTCAAAAACATCTATCTTCGTGTTAATAATGATTTTAAAAAAATGTGCTCAGTTAAGAAAATCACCTATTTAATAAACGTGGCTAAGAAATTGGAAAACTGCACAAACTCAAAGATATTTTGGGAGACAGTGCGCAATCTTGGTGGGCGCAATCAGGGTATGAAGTTCTCTTTAGAAGCTGAGACGTTAGCAGCTCATTTTAAAACTCTACTCTCAGCTGATGAAGACCTTCATACCTTTGATTACGCGCTACCTGATACTAGAGTCAACGAGCTGGATTTAGAATTCTCATTGCCCGAATTGGAAGTAACGCTCCAAAGATTGAAAAACAGCAAGGCTCCTGGCCTAGACGGCATACCAGTCGAGTTTTATAAAAACAGCACTATTGATTTTAAAAACTACCTCGTGTCTTTCTATAACAAAGTGTACAATGATGGATGTGTCCCTAACAGTTTCAACGAATCTGTAATTTTTGCCATTTTTAAAAAAGGTGATGCTAACGCTGCGGAAAATTATAGAGGTATTTCAATTTTAAATTCAATAAGAAAAACTTTCACTGCAATCCTATATGAAAGGCTCTCAAAATGGATTGAGGATAACAGTCTTTTGAGCATCTTTCAAGCCGGTTTCCGCCCAGGTTTTTCAACCATGGATCATATCTTGGCCATTTCAAGCATTGCTCAACAATTTATAGATAGAAAAAAGAAACTATACACTTGCTTTGTTGATTTTAAAGCTGCATTCGATAAATTCAATAGACAAGCTTTAATATACAAACTTTCTTGCATTGGTTTGTCAAGAAAGTTTCTCGAAGTGTATGCAAGTCTTATTTCGTCAACAAATGCAAGGGTATGGGACGGTTTCACATTTTCAAATCGATTTGATACAATTACAGGTGTTCCTCAGGGTTGTATCCTCAGCCCATTATTATTTGCCCTGTTCATAGATGATGTCTGCGAGCTTCTTCCGGGTGGAGTTAATTATGCTAACATTATAATCAAAGTCCTGTTGTACGCGGACGATCTAGTTATGCTTGCTGATAATCCTTTCACGCTTCAATTGCAAATAAACCGTCTAAGTTCATTTTGCGAGTCTTGGGGCTTGTAAATTAATACCCAAAAAACTAAGATTGTTATATTTCAAAAGAGACAATCAAGAAGGCGAGCGGAAGAAAAATGGTCTCTAAACAATACACACATTGAGGTTTTACAAGAGTTTAAATATTTGGGTGTCCTCTTGACCTACAATTTAAGCTATCTAAAGCACTCCAAAGAAAAAAGCAACGAAGCTAAATTGGCTCTTAATATAATGTGTCCAAAGTTTTTTTTCGAACCAAAATGTTGATATAACGTCCAAGTACAAAGTTTTCAACGCGACAGTAAATGCATGCATGGCATATGGCGTCCAACCCGTCGGATACACACACTTCGAAGCTTTTGAAACTGTACAAAGGAACTTTTTTAAGAGGATATTTCGTTTGCCTAACTCAACACCCAACTACGCCATATATGTAGAGTCAGGAATAGTCCCTATATATATACAAAATTTGAAGGCAAATGCGAACTTCATTACTAGAGTGATGAAAAGAAGTGAAACTTGTCTTCACAAAATCATCTTAAGAAAATTACTTCGAGTGAATGCTTCCCCGTTTAAAAACTGGAACGAACTAGCTTTATCTTACGAAACAAGTTTAAACTTAACAGAAACTAATGTGACCGATTGGCAGGCTCAGTTTTCTGATGTGATTGCTAAGGTTGATCACAAAATGTTTCTGGATAACCTTTCCAGAGCATCTTCATCTACTTCAAGAGCTATTTATAGTCATTTAAACCATGAACTGCCCTCGGAAGTCTCTTACTTTAGTAATGAATTTTCAGCCTCGGTTATAAGTATTATTTTTAGAGCAGGAGTTGAAATTTTAAATTTGAACTTTGTACCTCATCGATCAGACTTGCCCCAGCTATGTGATCTATGTAACGGAAGAGTGAATGAAGATATATACCATTTCGTTGCTGCTTGTCCTATTCTACAAGAAATTCGCCGGTTGCATTTTCGGGAAAGTTTTATATCTTTGGACAAACTTTTTGAAATTTTAAATGGAGCAATGGGCTGGCTCAGCCTCTTTAAATATTGCCAACATGCTCTTTCTTACCGTAACAGTTTCACATATTAAACTTAGTCGATTACCCACTTATTGCAGTTTTGACCAAATTTTATACCTAACTATTTATTGTTTTGTTGCTGATCATACTAAATTTGATAATATCTCTTTTGTGTTTCAAATCACGTTAAAATTGATAATATTGTATAAACAGCTATTTCTAACCAAATTGTGTATTATCTTGGGTTTCAAATCATGTTAAAATTGATAAAATTTTGTATAAACAGCTAATCAAATTAACCAAATTGTATAATATTTTGTGTTTCAAATCACGTTAAAATTGATAGCATTGTTTTATATAATAATATTTCTTCATATCTTTTGTTAAACATTTTTTCTTTTTTCCTTTTCTTTATATTTTAAAATTTTTGCTTTTTATTATTTCTTTTATTTTTAAATCATATTATGAAATGTCATCTCAGGCAGACGGCAGTATTGCCATGTCCTTATTCTTAAGTATACCAATTTGTAAACTTTATGATGAAAAAATAAAGAATCTATCTATCTATCTATCTCTATCTGTGCTGCCTTTCGGTCTAAAACCAGCAGCTGAAAAGTTTCAACAATTGAATATGAAATATTTTGGTAGTTTGCCTGGGGTTTTTGTGTACATAGACGATTTGATAGTAGGAGGCTGTTGTGTATGCAGCTGTGCAGCCGGCCATCCACTCAGCAGTCAGTCAGTGCTGCAACGTCAAGACTAACGCATCGCTCGAGGAACAACTCTAACCCAAACATCATTTTCATACGTACTCTGTATATAATAACCAATAAACGGTATTTAATAGTGGCTCACGCGTATATTTAAAACTGGCGACGAGGATGGGATTATATTAGAGACCACAACGACAATATATAATCGTACGCGTCCGTTAGAGTTCAACTTGAGTCATATACGGCAACAGTGCGCAGATTAAATACGGGAACAGCAATAATAAAGACCGTTCAGATTACATTGTTGTACACCATTTCGGCAATAATTATATGGAAACAGTTGCACACGTTAAGTCGCCGTTTGAGTTGCTCGTGTGTTGAGAGCGCATGGAAGAAAAAAAAGACAATCTCAGCAGCTAGTGGAACTTTCGTGAAATCAGAAGTAGTTATTAGTAATACTCCACGAGTTATCATGGCTGGAGTTGGCAGCCTGGAGCCCTTTGACTTGGGTCATCCGAACAAGTGGAAATCATATATGGAGCGGTTCAAGTTATTCCTGCTGGCCAATGATGTCAGTGAAGAAGAACGGAAAAAAGCGGCATTTCTCTCTCTGGCTGGCGCTCCGCTTTATGATCTATTGACATCATTGGTATTCCCTGTAATGGTTCGCGGTCCAGCAAGAGTGTCTGTGGAGAGTAAGTCCTATCTTCTTATGGAAACTGTCGATTCCCCTTCTTAGACTCGGCTATAGAGCCAACGTCTAAACTCGCCAGCAGCAGAGCTGCTAAACTAGGCAAGCGAAGTTATGGGAGTGGGATAGGATGTATTTTCTATCGCCCTTGAAGCAAACGCTCCTTCAGTGGACAAATAAAAGACACGTCTTTATCTTAGTGTGGTAACAAAAGTACAACTTTATTAATAATTTGGGTTCCCTATTTATACATAAAATTATTGTAATTGATCCACATTCGATGAATCAATGTCCTCCCTTCGATATTCGATAACCGCAGCGTCATCATATAATACGCGCGATCTACATAACTTCATAACCCTAGTATATTCCCGAGGGGCAATGTCCCCATATTTATTAAATTATTATTCGCAATTAAGCTTGGTCAGCGCACCAGTACTTTGAACTGTACTTCGCTCCCCTTTGTGTTGTACATGCATTCATGCATCCACAACATTTCAGGTCTCGGTAATGCGATCTCCAACTCATTGATAAATGCCCAGTGCACTTGAAATACACTGTTCAAGGTTGCTAACCGGCTGCATCGTGCTGGGTGCTATATGATATGCTTCCCATAGCCGTGCATGCGGGGTTGGTTTGCATAGCAAGCAGTGCATGTATTGGCAATTGTTTGTTTCTTTTTTTCTTTTGTGAGAGTTGACCGTCCGAAGCGTGGTGGCTTGCGCCAGGCTAATCGAGTTACAATGTTTTAATGGGTCATGTTATTTTAATAGGTTGTTAAACGGTTTGAAGCTATGTAGTATCGTTAATGCGGTGATCGAATATTTAGGAAGTGAACGATTAAGAATAGAATGGGAATGTGGAGTAAAACGGACACTGGCATTCCTCACACCACCCTTCTGGGGGAAAAAGGAGAATTGTCGGCTTGGCGAGAATTCTTCTTTTACCGTGTCGTTTGAACATTTTGAGGAATTAGTAATTTATCTACATACATTTTTTTTTTTTTTGGGTTAACAGATATTAGTTATTATTATCTTAACCTAGTTCTTGAAGTTTACAAATTGCTTATTATTAGTACATTAAAGTTTAAAAAAAAAAATTTTGTTTTCTTTTATAATTTACTTACTATGTTAAAGTTAAACAATACTTTACTTATTATTATTCTTACTTATTATTACATTACATAATTTATTATTACGTTAAAGCTTAACAGTACTTTATTTATTACTTATTATTATTGTTATTATTACTATAAGGTTTAACAATACTTTATTTATTACTTATTACTATGGTTACTTATTATTACTATAAAGTTTAACAATACTTTTTTTTTTTTTTTACTTATTATTACTATAAAGTTTAACAATACTTTATTTGTTACTTATAATTACTATAAAGTTTAACAATACTTTATTTATTACTTATTATTACTGTTTATTATTATTATTACTTATTATTACATTACATCAAAACAATGTTTTATTTATTCCTTATTATTTTAACTTATTATTATTACTTATTTTTACGTTACATCGAAGTTAAACAATATTTTATTTATTCCTTATTATTTTAACTTATTTTTATGGGTCCTTGGCCAAGGATAATAATAAAAAAATTTTTTTTTTTTTTTATATAACTTGCGGAGGTCTCTCCCCTTTTTTTTCTTGTTTTTTTTTTTTTTTTTTTTTTTTTTTTTTTTTTAAATAACAAAAAAAACATTGGCATTGTATTTTACAATTCTTCGTTAAACGTTTCTATAAATTGTCGCAATATATATATATAAAATTTCTTCAGTCGGTTCTTATGTACTTTAGTTCTCTTTCCATCATACTTTATCCCGCAGTTCACGCCTTCTTCTGATAGTACTTCGTACGGTCCGGTGTAAATTGGGTCTAACTTTCTACGATTTTCATTTCTTAACAGGACTAAGCTACCTACTTCGAAACTAGCTGCTTTACTCCTAGCTTTAGCGTCATACGCACTCTTCCTATTGTTCTTCTTTTCGATTAACTGATCTCTAGCATCCCGATGGGCTACCTGTAATTTTTGTTTTAACTCAATTACATAGTCTACGTAGTTATACCTAGGGTCAACTTGTTTTGTTAGATTGGACGGCAGTTTGCATTGTCTTCCAAATACTAATTCAAACGGTGTATACCCTGTTTCTGAATGTATACAAGTATTATAACAGAAGACATAGTATGGTAACCAAGTGCACCAGTCTGTATGTTTTTCAGACACGTAGCACCTGAGGTATGCTCCGAGAACCTTGTGCGAATTTTCTAATGCTCCTATGCTCTCATGGTGGTAAGCTGTGGACTGTAGTTGTTCTATCTTTAAGAGTTTACACATATCTTTGAAAATCCTGTTTATAAACTCTGTTCCCTGATCTGAAGCTATTGTCTTGGGAACTCCATATTTTAGAATAAAACATTCTACTAGCCCCTTAGCTACGGTACTAGCTTCTTTGTTTACCAGAGGTATAGCCTCTGTGAATTTCGTAAGTTCATCTTGTAGGGTTAGTATATACCTGTATCCGTTTACTGATTCGTCTAGAGGACCAACTAAGTCGAGGTAAATTTTATCGAAGCTGGTTTCGGCGGTTGATGTTATTTCCATTGGCTGTTTTCTCGGTGTGATATGTTTATTCTTTTGGCATATCGGACAATGCTTCACGAATGTCGTCACATCGTTTTGCATTCCCGTCCAGAGGTATTTCCTTCTGAGTGTTCTCAGCATGCGGTTTATTCCTGCATGTCCACTTGTAGGTAATAAGTGGTAGTCGTTGAGCAAGAGTTTCTTTTTGTGAGGATCGGTAATTTCTATATATTTATCTATTAGGTGCACCTTTATATTACTGTCTTTAAACATGTCTCCTAATTTCTTTTGTAACTCGGGAATTTTATATTCTCGACGGCCGTCTGCGAGTTTCTTTATTTCTTCTTTCGTAATATATAATTTATTAATGGCTAGAGGTCCGCAAATGCTTTGCACGTCCCTCGACAATAATTTGACAATTGATGCCGAACGGGCTGTAGTGCCATCCTTGGAGGTATCCAGCAGTCCGCAAGGTTCCTGCACGTCCCTCAACAACATTTTGACAAATGATGTCGATTGGTCTATAGTGCTTACCTTGGACTTATTTAGGAGTATTAAATTCTTCTCTGGGAGGTATGCCAACATATCGTTGGGTCCCAGGATTATGGTCGTATCCTTTATCAGATACTCATCGTCCTCTAAACTGTTGCATATTCTTAGCTCGACTATTTGCCGCCCATGTTCTGGGGGTTTTAACAGCTCTGTTATTCTGCGATTGTTCTTTGCTACTTCTTCATCCTCTGCTTCCTTTGGTTCTTCTTGTACGTTGTTGTGTGTCTTGGATTGCGACCTGGTCATGACACATATCTGTAACTGTTTTAGCTGCTCTGTATCTATCCTGATGCGACTAAGAGCGTCAGCTGTGCAATTGTCTTTTCCTGGAGTGTATTCAATGTAAAAATTGTATTCCTCTAAAAGTAGTCTGAATTTAGTGAGTCTACTAGAGGGTTCCTTGAGTGAGAAAAGGTACACTAGTGGTCTATGGTCGGTTATGATTTTGAATTTTCTTCCGAAAAGGTATGGTCTGTAATGCTTTATTGCCCATACTATGGCGAGTAGCTCTTTTTCGATCGTACTGTAATTTTTCTCCGCATTGTTTAAGGTCTTGCTCGCATAGGCAATTGGAGAGGACAGCACCTAAGGCGAAGCCTGAGGCGTCTGTTCGCAAAATAAATTCTTTATCGAAATTCGGGAATTGTAAAACTTGATTACTTGAAAGAATTACTGTTAGTAGTCTAAAGGATTTCTCGCAATTTTCACAGAAATTGAACTCTACATTCTTACGGAGTAATCTGTTCAATGGGATTGCAATTGTAGCGAAGTTCGGTATAAACTTGCGATAATAGTTTGCAAATGCTACAAATCTTCTCACCTCATTTGCATTAGTGGGTTTTGGATAATTGCTCATTGCTTCTGCTTTCTTTGGATCTGGATGTATTCCCCTTTCAGAGATAACGTGTCCTAAATATAGCACTTCTTTTCGAAGAAAGGAACATTTTCTTGGATGGATTTTAAGATTAACCTCTCTTAGTCGTATAAACACGTCGACCAAGTTTTTGTTATGGTCTTGGAGGTTTTTGCCAAAGACGATAAGATCATCTAAATAGACAAAGCATCTTGAATAAGTCAGTCCCGCCATTGCGATTGACATCATTCTAGAGAATTTGCTTGGCGAGATTTTGAGTCCCATGGGGAGTCGTTTCAGTTGATAGTGTCCTCCTTCGGTAGAAAATGCTGTTACTGGTCGGCTATTTGGGTCAAGTTCCATTTGGTAATATCCTTGACTCAAATCGATACATGAAAAATACGTTGATCCTCCTACCATGTCGTAGATGTCGCTTATATTTGTTAAAGGAAATTTGTCGTCTTCAATACGTTCATTGACATTACGGTAGTCGATTACCATACGGAATTTTTGTTCACCTGTAACGGGATCCTTTTTCTTTGGGACAATTAGGATGGGAGAATTCCATGCCGAAACGGATGGTTCTATGATATCGTTATCCAACATTTTATCGATTTCTTCCTGTATGTCTTTCTTCTGCGTATGCGGTAGTCGATAGGGCTTCGTGTATTTGGGAGCTGCTCCTTCCTTTAGTATGATATCGGCTTGACCTATGTGCGTGTAGGTGAGCTTGTCACCGTCAAGATGGAAGATATCGTGGAACTTGGTACATATGGCTTCTATTTCGCCTTTTTCCTCCGTATTTAGTGTGTCAAGGTTTAGCTCGTTTAATATTTTCTTGACTCTGGAGGCAGTGGGTTCGTTCTTTTGGTTGTAACTCAGAACATAGTGTTCGGATGCGGGCAAGGATTGTGGTTCCGCCCATCTGAGTATGACTTCTCTTTCGCGGGTGTTCAGAATCTTAAGTGGGATCTTCCCTGTGGTGGCTTGGGATATGGATCCAGCCATGAAGACACCTTTGCATAGTTCTTGGGGATGGAATACTCGTATATCTGTATGTGCCGTGTCTAGCCAATAGGTGGCTTCGCATCTGGGAGCGAGGGTAATGGTGTTCAAGCTGTGTTGGGAAAGTATAGGTAGAACAATTGCTCTGTTTTTTTCCTTTAATCTCAGTTGTAGGTCCTCTAGGTCGATTATCGCTCCAAGTTCCAAAAGGAAATTGGCTCCGATAATTCCCTCAACCGGAATCGGAAACGAATCAGGTACTACATGGAATTCGCGCTCGAGATCATGTCGCCCCAAATGTAGGGTACCTATACAGGTTCCTAGTGATCGAAGTTCACCTGAGATACCTGCAATAGTGGTACTTCTGTGGGTACGTATAGGGAGGTTGTTCGCTATAATCAGATTCTTGACTACACATATGGATGCTCCAGTATCTATCAAAAATCGAACTTGTCGGTCGTTGAAAGGTAACTGCACATAAATGCCGTTTTCTATCCCCGTAGTGCAAATGGCGTTAGGCACTTGGGAACTTAAACTTCTCCCCCCGAAAGGTCGGCAATCCCCTCGGTGGGTTGCTCGTTTCCCGACGTTATTACTCTTAGTCTTGCATTCTGTGGTCGGTACTGACTCTGGTTGTAAAAGCCCCTATTTGAATTGCTATTCCTATTTTGGGCCTGATTGGGTAAAGAATAATTATTGTGATTTTGATTGTCATAGCCCCTATTGTTTTCCCTATTTGAACTGCTATTTCTATCTTGGGACTGATTAGGGGAGGGATAACTATTGTTGCCACTTGGCTGGGGGCCATTGTTTGGCCCTCTATCTGGCGGAAAATAACCATTCTGGTTTCTGAAGTTAGGATTGTTGGAGCGGGGGTTACCTCTGGAGTAGTGGTTGAAATGGGTATTTCGATTCTGACGATAGTTTTGTTGAGGACCCTGGTTACGGGCGCCTCGAAAACTGTTGTATCCGCCCCTGTAGGGTGGTCTACTTGTTCCCTGGTTTCTCCTATCTTCTTCCCATCGTCTACTATTGTCTGTGTCCGTATAATATTTGATATGGTCTGTCTTCTCTGTTGGACTCGGGTCGATTTCCAACAAATGTTGAGCTGCGCTTCGTAGGGTAGTATGTCGTGCGCTATCCAATACGATTTTCAATCTATCGTTAACCCCTTTTTTTAGGAAGGCTATTCCTCTTCGGTCATTGGCGGCGGTAAGCGTTGCTCGCGTTGCTTCGCCATGGACCGCGATTTCTAGCTCCGTCATTTTCGTGACGAGGGATTCGATATCATTAACGAATTCCCTGGTAGGACGACTACCTTGGTGTGTGCGGCTTAGCTTGGTTTGGATACTTTCAAGCGTTTCTCTGGTTCCGCATTTTTCCAGGAGCGCTCTTTTTAAGTCGTCGAACTGTTCGGGTGCAGTAGTCCCTAGTTCGGTTAGGGCTTTGCCCTGGATTTTGCACTTCAAGATAAACTTGATAAGTGTGGCTTTAGCCGGGGTTGACAAAGTGTCGTGATAGAATTCTACGCTGTTAAGAAAGTCTCGTAAGTTTTCTGATCGTGTGCTGTCCTGCTCACACGTCAGCGTCGGAAGCTTCTGGGCAGTATTAAAACTGAATTCGTCTGTCATTTTGTTAGTGTCGGTTACGTCTGGGTCGGAGGAATTTTCTTCTCTTATACTCGCTTTGACTCTATTGAGTGATTCGGTTCGAAAATGGTCTATACGTTCGTAAATCGTTTTCAAGTCATCTACCTGCTCTAGGGTTAGGGGTTTAGTCTCTATCGTGCTAGCTATGCTACCTGCCCTTTCGGCGATTGCTTCTATTTCTTCGATCTTTCTAGTTCCTGCTTCTTTAGTACGTGTCCTGTTAGGACCGTCCTTTTTTAAATTCCTGAGAATTGACTGTAGTTTTTCTAATTCTATAAGTAGGTTGTCCATAAATGATGGATTAGGTCACTAGCATGGAACTTGCATATCACGAATCCCTAGACTGAGAGGCGTCTTTCTAGAACCTGACTTCTGCGTATCTGTTGGCGCACTTGCTTCTGAAATTTTTTCTGAATGAACTCATACGTATATTTAAGTATGAAAAGTACTACCAGAGTGGCTAGAACTACCGAAAAATCAACGCCAAAATGCGTTGTTTGGATGGAGGAATTCTGTTGAGGACCGTTGTTATTAATAATAACCTCCTCTTGTTTGGATTGGGTTTTACCCATGTTAAAGAAATTGTCTATCTATGTATTCGGCAAAAGAAAATGTAAAGACTGGGAGGCCAGTGAAATTCAAGAGAAAAATTAAAGGTGTATATATATTATGAAGTATTTTTTTTTTTTTTTTCAAAGTATAAGATTTTTTTTTTTTTTTTTTTTTTGACTATATCTATATGTTCTTATGTTAGTTAATTAATAATTAAATGTGCATATATATTATGAAATATTTTTTTTTTTTTTCAAACGTGTCTGCTTTGGTGGGCCAACCTTTGGGCCGTCGTGTCGAAAAGTGCGTGGGACTGTTGCTCCTCCTGGCGGTTCTGTCGTTTCTTGTCGGCTTGCTCGTCTCGGATCTTCTTTTTGATGGCCTTTATTTGAGTAATGTAACGGCGTTGAGCATCGGCGTTGGTGCCAGGGATGTTCATAAGCCGGTGGAGCTCCCTGATCTCTCGCTTCCTAGCGAACCGCTTTCCTCCTCTGGTTTGCCGCTGGGGGGCTACTGGAGGCAGCGTGGTCTTGACGGCTTCTATGCGTCTGATCTGACGCCGACGGTACTCCTCGATGGTGAGGCGCTGTGGTTCGGCCGGGATGACGGTGGTCGACTGTTTGGACAATTCCGGTAAGAGTTCGCCACTGGACTTGAGCAGGGCCGTAGCCTTCTCTACGTGGACTGCGGCTAAAGCAATGATATTTGCCGCATCTACGTTTGGCACGGTTGCTGCCGCGAGGTCTTCGTTTCGTTCGGTGGGACGGGGTGTCTTACTGACATGGGCCAATCTTCTTCTGACTCCCAGTCCTGTCACGGTCGCCATGTAATGGTTCGCGGTCCAGCAAGAGTGTCTGTGGAGAGTAAGTCCTATCTTCTTATGGAAACTGTCGATTCCCCTTCTTAGACTCGGCTATAGAGCCAACGTCTAAACTCGCCAGCAGCAGAGCTGCTAAACTAGGCAAGCGAAGTTATGGGAGTGGGATAGGATGTATTTTCTATCGCCCTTGAAGCAAACGCTCCTTCAGTGGACAAATAAAAGACACGTCTTTATCTTAGTGTGGTAACAAAAGTACAACTTTATTAATAATTTGGGTTCCCTATTTATACATAAAATTATTGTAATTGATCCACATTCGATGAATCAATGTCCTCCCTTCGATATTCGATAACCGCAGCGTCATCATATAATACGCGCGATCTACATAACTTCATAACCCTAGTATATTCCCGAGGGGCAATGTCCCCATATTTATTAAATTATTATTCGCAATTAAGCTTGGTCAGCGCACCAGTACTTTGAACTGTACTTCGCTCCCCTTTGTGTTGTACATGCATTCATGCATCCACAACATTTCAGGTCTCGGTAATGCGATCTCCAACTCATTGATAAATGCCCAGTGCACTTGAAATACACTGTTCAAGGTTGCTAACCGGCTGCATCGTGCTGGGTGCTATATGATATGCTTCCCATAGCCGTGCATGCGGGGTTGGTTTGCATAGCAAGCAGTGCATGTATTGGCAATTGTTTGTTTCTTTTTTTCTTTTGTGAGAGTTGATCGTCCGAAGCGTGGTGGCTTGCGCCAGGCTAATCGAGTTACAATGTTTTAATGGGTCATGTTATTTTAATAGGTTGTTAAACGGTTTGAAGCTATGTAGTATCGTTAATGCGGTGATCGAATATTTAGGAAGTGAACGATTAAGAATAGAATGGGAATGTGGAGTAAAACGGACACTGGCATTCCTCACACCCCGTACAGGTGAGTGAATTGACGTTGCTGGATATCAACAAAATTTTAACCGACCATTTATCTCCACGCCCATCTGAAATCGCTGCGTATTACCATTTTCATAAACGCGATCAACATCTCGACGAGCCCGTTAGTCGTTATATGGCAGAGCTACGCACACTGGCAGTGGACTGTAATTTTGGCACAGCACTAGACCGCATGCTGCGCGACCGATTTGTGTGCGGCATGAAGGATGAAACCTTGCAGAAAAATTTCCTGGCGGAGAGCGAACTAACGGTGCAACGCGTGATGGATCGCGCCATGACAAATGAAGCTGCAGCTATCAGTGCTTTGGCCATGAGACACGGCAGTCACTCCCACGATAACGATCTCCAACACAGCGAGTCCATCCATGATGTCAGGGCGAGCTTTACCCGTCCGCAGCGACGGAACCCCACCAGCATTCACGGGCAGTGTGCTGGGTGTAGTGGTCAGCATTTTCGTAAGCAGTGCCCACATCGTGAAAGTGTTTGCCATTCCTGCGGCTTAATAGGCCATCTACAGCGCGTATGTCGGAGCTCTAGCGCATCGAACCAGTCAACACCGACACCGAGCTCCACATCAGCACGTTTAAGTGCAACACAACGCAGGTCATCGCGTGTAGAATCTTCTGTCAACCAAATCTTGCCCTTAGTCAACCAAAAGAAAGCGATCTCCATCGTCATCAACGGGCGTACATCAACGTTTGAAGTGGATTCTGGGTCGCCTGTGACGATCATGAAGGAGGCCACGTGCAAACATATTTGGCCTTATGGAATTCCCGATCTCGTTAAGTGTGACTTGGAGCTAAACGACTATCAACGTAACTCTATCCCCGTGAAGGGGGTCATTGATGTGTCAATCCATTATAACCGTCGTAAAATTGACAATCTGCCACTAATCATCATCTCGGGCGGTGGGTCAAATTTGGTTGGCTGCAACTGGTTCGACGCGCTGGGCATACGCATCGAAGGCGTTTACGCCGTCAACAGCGCGATAAGAATCGAATCAATACTAGATAACTTTAAGCACTTGTTCTCACCCGAACTCGGGCGGTATACGGGACCACAAGTGTCACTAAACATCGACGCGGCGATTCCACCAGTAAGACTACCACCACGGAGTATACCGTTTGCCATCAAGGGTCTATACGAGGAAGAAATCAATCGGCTATGCAGTCAAGGCATTCTAGAGCCCGTAGAATATTCCGAATGGGCTACCCCTACCGTCCCAGTTATTAAGAAGGATGGCTCCATTCGGATTTGTGGGGACTACAAATCAACGTTGAATCGGGCAGTCAAACCACACTGCCACCAAATCCCAGCAGTCACCACACTATTGGCGTCCATTGAAGGGGGGTCCATTTTTGCTAAAAATCGATTTGGCTCAAGCGTATCAGCAATTGGTGGTCGATGAACGTTCAGCGTTGCTTCAAACAATATCCACGCACAAAGGCGCTTTCAAGTTTACCAGGCTTCAATTCGGCATCTCCGCAGCGCCAGGCATATTTCAAAGCTGCATTGAAAACATCCTACAAAACATCCCAGAAGTATTGTCATATTTTGACGACATCGTCATTATGGGTAAGTCAACGGAGGAGCTCGCGGTAAGGCTTAAAGAGGTGTTGTCCCGATTCGATAAAGCTGGACTGCGACTACGCAAGGAAAAGTGTCAAATTGGCGTGCCATCCGTGGAATTCTTGGGATTTAAAATCGACGCCTTGGGAATACGGCCGTCAGCTGATAAGGTCAAGGCAATCCACAACGCACCAGCTCCAAGAGACAAGAAGCAGTTGCAGGCATTTCTGGGCCTTATAAACTTTTATCATGCATTTTTACCTCAACTTTTTTTAGGCAACTGTAGCTGAACCATTACACCGGCTATTAGATAAACATGCAAACTGGTCGTGGAAACAACACCACGAAAATGGTTTTGTTGCATTGAAGAAGCTCATCGCATCAGAGGACGTGTTAGTGCACTACGATGCGAAGCTGCCGTTAGTACTAATAAGCGACGCATCACCTTATGGAATCGGAGCAGTTCTCAGTCACCAGTTAGCAGATGGGCATGAAAGACCCATTGCATTCTACTCACGAACACTCTCCAAGGCCGAACGGAATTACGCGCAAATCGACAGAGAAGCAGTGGCTCTCGTGTCAGGGGTCAAAAAATTTCACAATTACCTATATGGCCGTTCATTTACGCTGGTCACAGATCATCGCCCACTGTGGGGCATCTTCACGACAACGAAATTAATCCCAAACGTAATTTCGAACCAGATGCTTCGCCGCTCAATCTTTCTTAATGCGTACGACTTTAGTCTGGTACATCGAGCTGGGACCAAAATAAGCAATGCAGATTTTCTTAGCCGTTGTCCAATATCAACCGAAGGGGAGTCAGCAACTGCCGAAGACGTGCTCAGTTAGCATCACAAACTCGGAAGGATCCACAACTATCTAAAGTTTTGAACTGGGTGCTAAGGGGATGGCCCAGCACCAAAATCGAGCGCGTAAGCGAAGCATATCCATATTATTCCCGTCGAGATGAACTCTCTGCGAATAGAGGAGTTATAGTTTGGGGAAATCGTGCTGTCATTCCGCCTCCGGCTCGAGAAGCAATCCTGAACGCTCTTCATGCACCACATCCGGGTATAGTTAAAATGAAGGCACTGGCGCGCAGCTATGTATAATGGCCCAACATCGATGCTGAAATCGAACTCGTCGTGAAGAGGTGCATATCATGCCAGCAGAACAGGAACGAGCAACCACAAACTGCAACACACCAGTGGGAATCAGCTAAACGTCCTTGGTCCCGCCTGCATGTCGATTTCGCCGGCTCATTCCGAGGTAAAACGTTCTTCTTGGTAGTCGATTCTTACTCAAAGTGGCTCGAGGTCGCTGTAGTCAGCTCAACGTCAGCAGCTGCCGCCATTAAGTTCCTTCGTCAACTCTTCGCCACCCATGGGCTTCTTGACGAGCTAGTATCGGATAACAGAACAGCGTTCACATCTGATGAATTCAAGGTTTTCATGGAAAATAATATAATCCGACACATTCGCTCTGCTCCATTTCATCCGGCTACAAACGGCCAAGCAGAGCGCATGGTGCAAACCACCAAGAACTATTTGAAGAAGTTGGACAGCAATACGAATATCGATCTGAATTTGGCCAGATTCTTGTTCAATCAGCATATTAGCCCACCCGCGGAGCTGCTGCTGAACCGCGAGCTCAGGACATACTTCGATAAAATACAACCACAAGAGATACATTTGGGTAAGGTCCACGACTCTATTAGTGCTAAACATTTCATTACAGGTAGTCCAGTTTGGGTCCGTAATTATGCTGCGGGGCCGAAATGGATTGAGGGGCGGGTGTCAAATCAAACTGGCCCCATTTCCTACAGCGTCCGCCTAAACGACTCTCGGGTAGTTAAACGTCATCAAGATCAGCTACGGAGTCGTGTGCCCACATCACTACCCCACAATCCGGATGACGAAGCCGCATCCGATAACGAGTTAGAAGCTATGATACCCCCATCACCTGTAGAAGCTGAGCAGTGTGATTTCGGACAACACGCACGATCACCACTAGTAAACCCGACAACCCAGGCCATCCCAGCGTCCCCGACACTGATGACACCCCGCAGATCGGGTCGCAACAGACAAGTCACACAGTTCTATAACGCTTCTGGGTTTTAAGGAGTGTTGTGTATGCAGCTGTGCAGCCGGCCATCCACTCAGCAGTCAGTCAGTGCTGCAACGTCAAGACTAACGCATCGCTCGAGGAACAACTCTAACCCAAACATCATTTTCATACGTACTCTGTATATAATAACCAATAAACGGTATTTAATAGTGGCTACGCGTATATTTAAAAGAGGCAAAAACAAAAAAGAACATGATGAAAACCTTAAAAGAGTCATTGATAAGGCACGTGAGATAAATGTCAAGTTTAATAAAGCGAAAGTACAGTTTTGTGTTAATAAAGTAAGATATTTGGGTCATATTTTTACTGGAGATACCATTAGTCCTGACCCGAGCAGGGTTGAAGCAATTTTGAATATTAAAGATCCACACGATAGAAAACAACTAGAACGGATAATGGGTATGTTTAATTATCTCCGTGCATTTATACCGAAGTTCTCGGAAATTAATGCCCCGCTTCGAGAATTACTTAAAAAGAATAACGAATTTCGATGGACATCTACACACACTGAAATTTTAAATAAAATAAAAGAGGCACTAGCAAAACACTCCATTCTTCACACTTTTGACCCCACTAAAAACATAACTCTTCAAACTGATGCATCTCAGTATGGTCTCGGTTGTTGTCTGTTACAAGATAATAAACCGGTGGCATATGCATCTAAGAGCCTTACAGATACCGAGACCAGATACGCACAGATTGAAAAGGAGTTATTGGCAGTGGTTTACGCTTGTGAGAAATTCAATCATTTTGTCTATGGACATCGGTTTACTATACATTCGGATCATAAGCCTTTAGTATCAATTTTAGAAGAAGATGTTGGTCAAATTCACTCATCTCGTTTACAACGGATGAAAATTAAGCTTTCGAAATATAATCTCGAGATTAAATATGTCCCCGGTAAGCTATTATATGTAGCTGATTTGTTATCGAGGAATTTAATTCATGATCCAGAAGTTAAAATGGAGCACACATTAAAGGATTTAGTCCATAGTATTGACATGAGTGACCCTAAAAGAAAGCTATTCGTAGAAGAAACAAAGTCAGATCAAGTTCTTCAATACCTTAAAGACTTATATAATGCTGGATGGCCAAAGAACAAACAACAGTTGCCTGACTGTGTTAAGTTTAACTGGCAATTTAAAGACAAGATTTATGTGGATAATGATCTTGTATTTTTTGATAATCGTGTAATAGTCCCTAGAACTTTAATTGGGGAAATGTTAGACCTTCTACATAAATCGCATATGGGGATTACCAAAACCTTAAGCAGAGCTAAGGGCTCTCTCTATTGGCCGTATATGGCTAGGGATATTGAGAATATGGTCCAGAGCTGTCTCAAATGTGAAAATTACAGGCCTGAAAATAAAAAGCATTCACTAATGATGCATCCTCCACCGGATACCCCGTTTCAGAAAATAGGAGTGGATTGCCTTGATTATGGGGGAAAGTCATATTTAGTAGCTATCGATTATTTTTCGAAGTGGATTGAGCTCTACCACATACATGATAAGACCGCAAATACGGTAAAAAGTGCTTTAGAGCAAATATTTTCTGTTCATGGCATACCTCAGAAAATCATAGCCGACAACCAACCCTTTAATTCCTTTGAACTTCGGAAATTCGCAGAAAATTTCAATTTTGATTTTGTGTTCAGCAGTCCTCGATATCCGAGATCAAAGGGCCAGGCAGAAAAGGCGGTTCATATAGTCAAGTCAATGTTAAGGAAAATTGAGAGGGAAGATGGAAATTTAAGGACCGCTCTCTTAGAATATAGAACGACACCTATTCCTGGAATAGGGTACTCACCGGCGGAAATGCTGATGAGTCGTAAGTTAAGAACATTCTTGCCAATACAAAAGGAAGAGTTAATTCCAAGAATTCCAAAAGATTTATATAGTATATTAAAGGAACGTCAAAGAAATATATACGAAAATAACAATCCTGCTCGACCTCGCCGAGAATTAGAACTAAAAGAGGGTGAAAATATAGTTTACAGGCATAATGGGAAGTGGGAACCAGCTCGAATTGTGTCAAAACATGAGTTGCCTCGGTCGTATCTTCTCCAAAATGAAAACAATAGAATTATACGTCGGAACACAACTCATTTGCGTAGGTCATACAATTCACCATCGTTCATAATGCCTGAAGCAGAAGCAATAGAGTAAGAATATCCACATGCATCTGAAAATATCAGTGATACCGTGAAAGATGCCACCTCTATGCATCATGATCATGCTCAATGTGATTTACCTATGTCAAGCAAAGATAATAATAACAACATCCATAAAGATTTATCGCACCCTCAAGCCACTGATCATTATATTACCAAATTTGGTCGTATAAGTAAAAAACCGTCGTTCTATCATCCCTAGGAGGCACCTACCGTTTTAATTTAAAACTTAATTATAGTCTTATAATATCACCAAATGAATTTTAAATTGAATTAACTATCTAATGATGTTATAAGGATGAACACCATTTCATTATTTTGAATCGGATAACAGCGGATAATAAATTAATGTTCTTGATTCTGTTGAGAAGAGAGATGATGTATACGTGAGATCACTTATACTCTTGTAATAACACCTAAATAGCATAACAACAACACATGCCTGCTGGTCTCACTCTTTGATTGTGCTACTCCAGTCAGTTGTAATTTTGAGCTTGAAGAATAAAGTTTAACTTATACCAAATTAAGTCAACAGATCTTTTAGTAGACATACAACACGGGATTTTGGGCTTTCGGGATTACGTTTTTCGGGATTCTGTCCGACTCCCCATTACTCCACCTACCTTGCTCTGTCCTCTATCCTAGGTTATTTCATCCTTCCCCAATCATTGAAATAATAATTATATCCATCGGATCCATCCAAATCAAACTTTTATTCATCTGAAAATACAACGGTATACCACTCTCGACTCCACCTGATGTGACTTATTGCAAAATCAAGTCGCTTACTTTTGCATGCTGCGTTCAATGGTGGTTTCTTTTTCTTTTTTTGTTTATAATATGGTTGGACCGCTGTATCACGCAAAAAACGGTTGATCTATTAGCTTCAACTCCACTTTTTGCCTTGATTTTACTTAATGAAAGTCTTGAACTTGAAGCAGCTCGCAGTATCGGCTACTGATCCTGACTTGTTGTTGCTCTGATTATTCTATCTTTATGTTTTTTTTTAAATAGTTCTCACCGTCTTTAAGATAGCTGTGAATAACAGTTGGCCCTCTTCTAATCTTATCAGCTATAAAGCGGATAGATTTGCCTTGCTCCTGGTAAGCTCGAATTTGGCCTATTTCCTCCTTGGTTAATGAATTTCTTTTACCTATGGTTGTTTTTCTATGAAATTATGTTTTATACTAAGGTCCCTCAATGCGACGTACTCTCAATGCTTTTATATTTGATTTAATATATGATAACAGGTAGATTTAGTTACTGTTTGTAAACATGTGTAACGAAAAAAGGGCTAATTTTATGACCATTTTGGAAAAAGCATCACAAAAATTAAATTTATCTGCTTGACCCTATTTTTTTTTACAACATAAACATAATATAGCCTTCTTTAATATTGCGTTTGGTTTTTTCGTAACCACGTGGAACGGAGTATATTTAATTATACAACATTTAAAGGATTTTATCGAAAAAAAAAAAATTTCCTTTGAAAGTGGGGATGGCAGAAAACTTTATATAATGTAATTGTTCAAAACGACTTTTTATCATACTTTGCGAAGAATAGGACTTTCATTAACAGTGATTTCTTCAATAAAATGTTTTTTTATTAAATAGAGGCGTGTCAGTGGCGGATTTTAAAAATATTAAAACATAGGTATTAAGGGCCCCTGAAGAATATATATTATAAATTTCAGCTTCCAAGCTCAAACTTTGACATTTCGATAAAACTGTTTTCTTAAATTGTGGAAGTGTCAGTTGGCGGAATTCAAAGTGAACTCACGAGCATTTTAGGGGCCTAAAGAATATAACAGTTCAGCTTTCTAACTCAAAATTTAATTTTTTCATTAAATTTTTTTGTTTTTGTGACTGTGGGCGGATTTTTATACCCTATTCTAAGGGTATATTAATTTTGACGCATAGTTTGTAACATACCTTAATATGGCCCGTAGACCCCTAAAAGCTACTATATTTGTGATCAGCATCGATAGTAATGTCGATCTAGCCATGTCTGTCCGTCCGTCGGCAAAAATTAGGCCTTTAAACTGGGCCTAGAGAGCTGAAATTTTAACCATATACTCTCTAGGGTCCTGAAATAATCAAGTTTACGAATTTTTTAAATCCCCCCACAGACACGCCCACAAACTCAAAAAAAACAAAATTTTGAAAAAAATCGAATTTTGAGCTAGAAAGCTGAAATTTTTTATATATGATCTATGGCTCCCAAAACTGCTCGGGAAATTATCGGGATATAGCAATTTTAAAATATGACTTTTTGCGGAACTACCCCAAGCTGGAGCTGCATGAAACATTATTGCTTGAAGGACTGCTAATATAATCAATTTATTTTCCTTGTTTAGATTTGGCTTTCGGTTTATAAAAGCGACTACAATCAATGATATCGATATGAAATGAAATGAAATGGATTACCAAATGTAATATTGAAGCGTGGCGTCCTGCTTATGGGTGGTGGTGGGAAAAAATGGTTTCCCGTTGAGCGGCGAAAGTGTCCCGTAGAAATATGTCCAGAGCCAGGTGATCAATTTCCTGTTCAGCCTGTCGTTTAAAGAAATTACGGCGAGTACCGTAAAGAGCCAGGCGACAAATTCATTGTTCAGCCTGTCTACCTTAATCCAACAGACTGTTTTTCTCAATAAAAGGGTGACTTCAACTTTTTGGTTGTTTGCTCACACACTTTATTCAACAGACTGCAACAATTCAGAATTCACACTGCCCTCTTATACCCAGAATTGCAACTGTGCAGTGGAATCTTTAAAACGACAATAATTCTTTATTTCTCCGTTTGCTGAATTCTGTGTATACAAAGACTTACATTTGCGTGTTTTAATAGCATTTTTAAGTTTATATGGGATATGTGTTTTTTAAGTTTTAAAAGTGCTTAAAATAAAAATATGCCTTCTAATGGCAAAACATGAATGTTATTGGAATAATAATAATAATAAATAAAAAACAATAATATTTGAAAAGTAAAGTAAGTTCAATAAAGGTAATTTAGTGATTCAATTAAACATGGCTGCTACAATATTGCAATTAACGAAGACAAATTGGTGCATGTCATATTCACGACGAAAACACGATATGACCCACAATCGATACCTAGAAATACACCTCTATAGCAAATTGACCTGAAAATACCATACACTGCAAAAACGCAGCCAGTTTAAAATCAAACTCCGACAACTATAGTGGCTCATAGGTAAACGATCCAAGTTATCTATTGACAGCAACATTTTACTTTACAAGGCAATCATCAAACCTATTTATATTTACGGAGCGCAAATATGGGGAACATCAATGAAATCAAACCTAACAATCATCCAACGACAACAATCCAAAATTTTCCGGACGATAGTCAACCTTGGTACGTCTCAAATGCTGACATACACATACCTTAATATACGAACTGTCAACAAAGAGATCAAGACAACTCGCCAAAACCACGTACTCAAAGTATTGTCTCATCCCAACGATGAGGTCAACACACTAATCCAGAAGGAAGCCAATAGTAATCGACGACTAATAAGATTTAAACCAACCGGCACAGATTCTTAAAATTTGAATTATATTGTGAAAAATTTTATCTTTAATGTTTACTATCTTACAAAAAAGGCTTTAAGGACACTGGCCCAAAGTCATAAATAAAACTCAAAAAAGAAAATTACTTAATTTCCCGGGCAGATGTATTTACATTGGGGGAAAAAAATAAAAAAAAAAATTATCATTGAAAAAATTAACAGATTATTTGTTTGTATTAAATGCCAAATTTGCTGACCGTTTTGCATCAGTCTCCATTTCTTGGTTAGGTGGTAATAAAACTTCAGAGTACTGATTTTCAGTACTCTGAAGTAAGGGTATATTAGTTTTAACTCATAGTTTGTAACATACCTTATTGTTTCCCGTAGACGGGTGGCAATGATGCGATGGTAGTATATTCACTAAGTGATTTGCAGGTCGCGCGATCCTATCCCGCCCAGAGCCATGATTTTTAAAACACAACAATTTATCAAAGATCTCCCTTAAGCAAATTAGGAGTCCCGTGGATACAAAAACACTACAACAGCCCCAAACTACTATTCTATCCACCTATTATTTCATGTAGTAAGTAGTTCCTTAAATCAGGTAATGAATCATTTGCTGGGTGCTGCTTGTAGCAACAAACAAAATGCCTGCGCCGCGCTTACATTATAAGGGTAATGTATCAGTTACAGAAAGAGAAACCCTTTAGCGCCCGCTCATTATAAAAACAAGACCCCTACAAGTTACTTTATTTGTGATCTGCATCGATAGTAATGTCGATCTAGCCATGTTCGTCCTTCCGTAAGTCCACCCGTCGGCAAAAAGTGAGCCATTAATATATACTCTCTAGGGCTCCGAAACAATCAAATTTAAAACATATAAACATAGGGACGGGCTATAGTCCGCTTGGGCGAACTATTCTTATTCCTATCCCTCATAAGTGGGTGTGACAAAAGTCTTAGTATGGTTGAATTGTTAAGAACGCTCTACATATAATTATAATTAGAGTATAATTTAAAGGATTTTATCAAAAAAAAATAAGCTTTTGTAAAAAAACGCTCCCTAGCTCAAACTTCGGTTTTTCAATAAAATGTTTTATTTAATTGTGGGCGTGTCAGTAGGCGGATTTAAAAAAAATTAACGCATGAGCATAAAGGGCCCCTAGAGAGTATATATTATAAATTTCAGCTCCCTAGCTCAAACTTTGCTAGGTTTTAAATTGTGGGCGTGTCAGTGGGCGGATTTTGAAAATATTTACACATGAGCTTAAAGGGTCCCCAGAGAGTATATATTATAAATTTCAGCTCCCTAGCTCAAATTTTGGTTTTTCAATAAAATTGTTTTATTTTATTGTGGGCGGATTTTGAAAATCGCTTCAATATATATTACATTTGGTAATCCATTTCATATCGATATCATTGATTGTAGTCGCTTTTAAAAACCGAAAATAAATTGATTATATTAGCAGTCTTTCAAGCAATAATGTTTTATGCAGCTCCAGCTTGGGGTAGTTCCGCGAAAAGTCATATTTTAAAATTGCAAAGAATGCAAAATTAGATATTGAAAATGATACTCAATCTACCATGGCACTTTCCCACCAGTCTTCTCCACGACGTGGCAAATAAAGAACTTGTTTCTAACCGCATTATCAAATTAAAAAACAAATTCGGTTCATCATTTGTGAGTTTTCAGAAAATAATTTAATTGTAAATCTTGTACCTGTTTCATTTTTTTTTATAATTACTGTGTTAATTGTTCTCTACACTAGTCTAATTACTCAAGTTAACCTACATCTTCTATGGTTTTGTATCAACTTCTTGTAGTAAATACTTAATTATTCTATTAAACTTATTTATTTATTATTTACCTAATATCTATTTATTTATTTATATAATTTTGTTTATTTATTTATTAACTCTATTTATTTATTTAATTAATTAATTATATATCTATTTATTCCCTTTTCTCTTTTATTGATATATAATATAGGTACTGTATATATTTTTTTTAGCAAATTCAATTAACCTCTCAGTATGTTCCATATTCAGTGACAGCAACGAAAACAGTGCATGCAGTGACACTTAAAAACAATGCTGCGAAATCGCCGTCGCGGCGACGAATCGCGTTGGTGTGGGCTCTTTCATATAGTTTGAGTGATAGCAAGCATTGAGATTTATCGCCCTCGCGGCGGTAGCGACTACGACTAGATCGCGTTGGTTTGGGGGTACCATTAACATGTTTAATGTGTCGCTAGCCTCATCTGGATGTTAAAATTGGCTAGATGTGATTTCTCCCCTTAGTCCCCTTTTACGACAAGCGCTGGTTTTTGGCGGGCGCTGCAGTGATATTATTATCCGGTCCCTGCACAGGCCTCCGTTCCATTATAACAAACAAACATTTAAAATCAACATGTATAGATTTCTTCGCTCTCAGTCTTATTCAACTTTTCTTAATGCCCGCACTATGAAACTTTGAACATACCACATTATAAGGGTACGTCCCTTAAGTGTTTGTAAATAAAAAAATAAAAAAAAGGACTGAACGGGGCGGCGAACTAAGCCGGCGGACCAGGGCAACACAATACAACAAGTCTTGTTAAACAAGTTTAACTCAATATTAAATTGAATTGAATTTCACTTGTTCAGCAAGGCATATCAGGTCCCAAGAGGGATGCGGTGAAGTGGCAGGTTAAGACCCCTTTAGTCGATTAAGAAAAGAAGATAAGGCGAGACTACAAATTTAAGCTTCAGACATCGTTTCGACCATAGCTATCTCTATCAGATCTATAGAGATAGTAAGAGATCGCTGTCGTCGTAACGACGTCATTTTATCATATCTATAGAGATACTTAGTTACTGATACGGTGAAAACAACGTCGTTTTATCATTTTCATGTGACACGATCTGGCCTTTGATATTTACACTCGCTGTATAAGGCACAAGCTGATTTTTCAGAAAACTCTCACACATCTTATGCATAAATGCAGTTTGAACATATTTCGTCAAACATTTTACGTGCTATGGTTTACGATAATATCTCACCTACACATGACCATAGAACTTATTTGACTTAAGATATCTAGAGCTTATTTCATAAAGGATAAACGTGTAGGAGAATTTTAAACTAAGATAGTTGAGGTTATATGTTTGAGTGCGAATAAATGTCAGCATATGGTTTGTTATACCTACTATTATTTTATTAAATATATTCTTTACCTAGTAGTGCATAGACAATTCCAAAAACAGCTGTGATGGTCCATAAAAGAGCTGATATTGTATCAGGAGCATCAGTTGAACATGGAGGATTATCCATTATACCCTGGAAGAAAAGAAAAAAAAGTGATTGTATTTGCAAAAACATCTTCAAATTTAATGGCAAGGCTGTCCGTTTAGACGAAGTGTTGGCTAACCTATTCCTATCCCCCAAAATGTGGGTGTGGTAAAAAATATAAATATGGGTGAATTGTTATTAAAAGATCCTTCTTCTACATATTTTGTTAAAAAATACTGCTTTTCACGTTTTTAAATGATTTTATCGAAAAACAATGTTTATGGTAAAAAAACGCTTTGCTGTATTTGTATTTGTATTTGTATTTATTGAATAATTTATAATTTCACATTAAGATTAATCTTATATTTTGTGATTGGCTTAAGTTAAGATAATTTGAGATATGTACAAGAGTAAGTTACTTATATAAGGTTATAAATATTTATATAAAATTTTTAGAAACTGAGCAAGTTTATCAATGGATGTTATGTATTATTTGCTAAGTAGTTAAAAAGATTAATTTTGAATGTGTTTGCGTTTATGGTTCTCCTAAGTTGTATGGGTAATGAGTTCCATTGGCGAGTGACATGGACAAAAAAGGTACGCTCGGATTGTAAACAGTTAAATCGTGGTTGTATTAAAACAGTTGTTCTTTGGGAGTTAGGGAAATTAAGTCTGTTGTACAAGTACTCAGGTTGATGTGATTGCATAATTTCAAAAAGTAGTAAAAGTGATCTAAATGTTATCAAATCATCGAATTTCAAACCTGTTATTTGCTTAGAATAAGCAGATATATGGTCAAAGTATCTTTTGTTAAACACATATCGAGCTAAGTTATTATACATTAAGTTCAATTTGCGTTTAGTATCGTGATCAACGCTACAAAACACTTCACAGCAGTACGTGAGGATTGGCAAAAGTAAAGATTTAACAAGTAGCTTTTTGGTAGCAGTTGGAATGAATCTTTGAGTACACCAAAGTAATCGAAGACCGTAGTAAACTTTTCCAACTGTTGTTGCTATGTGATCAGTCCACGTAAGCTTTGCATTAAAAACAAGACCCAAATTTTTAGCAGTGTAGACGTATTCAATGGTTGATTCTCCTAGTTTTACCGGGGGGAAGCTGGAATTGTCTAAACGCTGCTTATACATACATAAAGTTTTTGACTTCCCCGGATTTAGGGACAGACTGTGCTTAAGTGACCACTGTTGAATAATTTGTAAGTCCTCATTTATGTCATCTATAGCACTTGAAATATTAAATAACGGGCAGCTCCGGTATAATTGGACATCGTCAGCGAACGCTTTGCTGTGTTGTTAGCAAACAAATTGGTGCTGCGAGAATCGATGCAGACGATGACGAGGATTTGGGCAGAATTACCGACGGCGGCGACACTGCGGCAGTCAATCCTGAGGTTATGCACATCACTGGTGCCGATTGTTTGTGAAAAAGCTCGCCTTGAATTGGAATACAGACTTTACAATAGGCTTGCGAATAGAAAGTGCGCTCAAATTCATGCAAAGTGTGTGGAGGGCCTGTATCGGGAGTAAAATGTCTTCTTCGACTGCCGATAGAAACCAGGCTGTTCACGAACTCTGACAAACCAGCTTGTACAGGGGTACAACCATTTTTAAAATAGCCGCTCAGAGAAGGAAGAATACAAAGAAAATCCGCTCGCCAAAGTTCATAAACAATGCTCAACGGCTGCTTCTTGTGGATGATGAAAAAATACTACACAAGTGACAACAGTATTGTGAAGGAATTTTAAACGAACAATATCCTCGTATATATATTCAGAGAGCCGTTTTTAACAATGAAGATTTACCAGGCATTACTGTCGAAGAAGTTAGAAAGGCGATTCGCAATCAAAGACGTCAAAAAACCACAAGGGCCGGACAAGATGTCCTCTGAGTTCTGGAAAAATATGGGAGACATCGGGTCCAAATGGGCGATCCAATGCCTAACCAGTGGAGGTAAAGTTTTCTTCTTTCTTTGTACAAAGGAAAAGGCAATACGCGAGACTCTGACAATTACCGTTCAATCAAGGTGATGTCACTCACTATGAAGATCGTTGAGCGGGTATTAGAAAGCCGAATGCGTAAAATATTACTGCTATCTAAAGACCAGTGCGAGTTTGTCGCAATTAATAAATCAACCACCGATGCAATCCAAAGTATAAGGATCATGATGGCGTTGGTTGATTTGGAAAAGGCCTGATAGGCAACCAACGGATCCAATGGGTAGCGCTAAGGCGAGAAGTTACAGAAAATTACAGATGATCATAAACATGTATGAGCGAGTAAGATGCTTCGTTGGCGTCACCGAGGAGTTCGCAATCAAAGTCGGGTTTACCAGGGAAGTGACTTAAGTCCCTTGATATTTATTACAGTTCTTCATTATCTGCTTGAAGGAAAAGCGGCAGACCGCAAAGTGCATCAGTTATTCTTTGCTGACGATGAGCCATCATTAGTAATGATCAAATGTCCCCGCAAAGAGCACTTGATGTATAGCGTATAGGTGGAAGTTTTGGAGGGGTATCGTATAAGTCCGAAAAAACAGTATTTGACAAAGTTGTGTGTGATAAGCTTAATTTTCTCAAGAAAAAATTCATATCAGATTCTCAACATGGATTCGTTTCGGGGAGATCTACAGCTATTAATCTCACTAATTTGTATGATTCAGCTAAGCAGAATGGCTGCAATGTGCCATTTGTTTCTTGCCATTCCGATTATTTAAAAAAAAAATTACGTCCAGAGTATTCATCACCGAATCGCGGAAAGATGGCTACGACGCTGTTGGACAAAGTGCACCACAAAATTGAGCAGCGAAACAAGGGATCGATTGCGAAAATAAACAGTCACACGAAATTTCTGATCGATGGCTGTACCCATTCGAACTCAAATCGACATATACTAGCGATATCGATTTTGTCGGGATTACGAAAAATACGAATATTTTGATCAGAACAATTCTTAAAACTACTTATCCAATCGCAAACTTATCAATTTGTGCCAAAAAAGTGAATCTTCCGTTGCAGACGCCATCGAAATTCGATTTGCTCGAACAAACATGAGACGAGTTTCGAACACTTGCGCTTCCTACATTGGCAGCGGACTTTTTGCACCCAGTTTACCGTACCCACAAGTTGAGCGATCTGCAGAAAAACGAAGTGAACGACTACTGATCAACAATTACTTTCCTTTGCGATCGAATGATGTTTCTTTTGATGTGGAAGGTGATCAATGTTAAGAAATCATATTATTTCCGTCAATTATGTTCATGAATAAAAAGTTGAAAGTTTCTGGCGACAATATTTTATGGGACAGCATGGAATTCCAGATCTAGGAAGGTGAAATAAAGCCAAATTGGCCAAATTTCGATTGATTAAAGTGTCATATGGCCAAATCTTATAATTTTACCTTATTTCGCTTGGCCTCATATCAGGGCCCCAATTTTCGGTGACTTATTTCATGTTGATTTGGGGACTCATTTCATGACTATTTGGGGACTTATTTCATCTTCAGTTTTGGGGCTTTATTTAACAGTGCAATTATGCCCCATTTTTGGGAGTCATTTCATTTTCGGTTTGGGGTTTTCATTGGAAGCTTATTCCCGGAGTTGTGGACGACAGCAGGTAAAAGTGATATTGAAGTGAAAGCTGCAGTGATATTCTTATCCCGGGTAATATCTTTTAGTTCTTGTAATAAAAAGAAGGGATTAGTCGGTCACACAGTAAGATACTCGTAACTATAGATTCACAATAGAAAATAACGTGTCTGTTGCGTTTAATGCAATAAATGTGTTCTTCAGACTATTGTGTCATATCAGCGCATTTCTCGTACTCCAACCAAATAGTTCAAGAACAAACTCTAAAAAGACCCGCATGACAATACGAAAAACTCCAATGCTAGGAATGTTATGCTTGCGCGATATTGATGTGGATGCTTCTACCCAATTATATAAGAAACGCGCTTTGTCCCTTGCTTTGCCTTTGTGGTTGACTTTTAATATATATGTTAAAACTTGTCAGTTTTTAGATTAGTGGAAAACATCTTTCATATGTCCGAATTTCAAACCTGATGGAAACAAAAAGTATGTTAACCGACCAATATGGAATATATCTGTTATTAGTCCATGTTGAGAATCTGATATGAGTTTTTTCGTAAGAAAATTAAGCTTATGACACACAACTTTGTCAAATACTGTCTGTTATATCTGTTATTAGTACAGTATTTTACCAACGACCATAACACGTCGAGTTAACCTAGGTTAGGTTAGGTTAGGTAAAATACTGTACTAATAACAGATATAACAGACAGGATTTGACAAAGTTGTGTGTGATAAGCTTAATTTTCTCACAAAAAAATCTCATATAAGATTCTCAACATGGATTCGTTTCGGGGAGATATTCGGAATATTCCGAGTGAGCCAATTACGTTTCTTTTTTCAATGGAATTTTCCGGATAATCTATTTCGTTGTTTTTTATACATTCTGAAATAAATGGAATGCATTATTTGTATTCCTAGAGAAAGGTTTGACAGATGCACTTGATCAAAAAAAATGAAAGCAACAATTAAATGGGTGAGCATTTATTGCAAATATGTATTTTGTCTTTTTTATATTTTTATGTGTGTTGTTTAAAGTTAATTATTAATGTGTAAACATTTTTGCTCTCGTTGATGTGTAAATATATTTTTTCTCGGTAGGGGCTAGTTGGAAATATCTAGCGTCACCATCATCGTCAGATTTTCCCGTTAATTTTCATTACCACCTGAGTTAATCGCTGCTCGACAGATCACCGCAATTAAACGACGTTTGGCGCGGTTAGTACGTAGATGGATGACCGTTTGAGAACAACCGCGTGTCGTTGTTTTTTTTTTATTAATTATGTATGTTCAATTACGAGTATCACCGCAATTAAACGACGTTTGGCGCGGTTAGTACTCGTACGTAGATGGGTTACCGTTTGAGAACAACCGCGTGTCGTTGTTTTTTTTTTATTAATTATGTATGTTCAATTTTAGAGATTATTATGTCCTTACGAAACACCGGAAAGTTGTGTGGAAGTAGATTTGTTTTGAATAATTGAGGTTGTATAGCTTGTAGTTTGTTGTACATCAGTTGAAGGTAAGAGGAAAAATATCGATTTGTACTTCGGTAACCGATGGCCGATTTAAGAATGTCACTTAAACGACAATCGATGCTATATTTTCCCGGTACATCGACACACTTGTGTCAACGGTGTACGTCTCCTACTTCAGCTTTCACCAACCAATTATTTGTTCGGTCAAACATTAAATAAATTTTGTCGTTGACATTAAATATATATCATGGTTTTATTTCAATACAATACCCAAATCTCTTGTTTGTCAAAACCACAACCTCTGTGATATTTCCACATGCAACACTGACGAGCCTACATGTTTACACATCAACTATACTGTGAGTGCAGCGTGGCTCACAACTTTTTTTTTTATTACATATTTTTAATTTCTTTTAACAATTTCCAGAATCAAATACATTTTTAAAATGGTCTCCTGTGGGCATAAAATGCCCCATAGATATTTGTGACAACACGATTTCATGGGGAAACTCACGAAAGCGCGCAGGTCAATTTATGGAAAAGCCCGCAAAATTTATTTTCAGAATTAGGCCGCAAATGTTGCGGGCTTATTGTTTTGTAATTCACCTCATCTCCTTAATCCTAAAATTTTTAAAACCTATCAAATCGCTTGAAAGAAATATTTGTTTCCACTAAAATGGAGGGGGATGTAGTTATTCACCACACTCACCTCTTCCCCTCTTTTTTTTGAAAACGTGTAAAATCTCTTAAAAAAATTTTGCTCGTTCTAAAAAGAACGGATTTATTCACCTTATCCACCTCTTCCCCTCCTCAATTGAAATTGGTCAATACCTCTCAATGAATATTTAGTCGTCCTAAAAAGAACGATTTTGGTTCATAGAACCACCAATACACAAAATCACTTCACTTTCACTGGCTTGGGAGCAACCGCACTGCTCCAGGCATCGACGAAAAATGCGACAATGCAGAAAAATACTACTTCTTATATACACTTTGTCGACGTTTTATACAACTTTCTTCTCCGTGATTCTCATGATTTCATGCGGCTTACAGATCGGTTTGTGTGCGAATTCAATGGAATTTTTATGTACATTACTGCAATTTTAACACGCAATTGGCTAGGAAATAACCACAGCCGAGTGCGGATAGTACATATGTTGAATAGATGCTCTTACCATAGAAAAATAACAGCATTCCTCCCAATAAAAGAGAAATAAGTTCATAAAATGGAAAACATTTGTAAACATTTGATTAAAGCAGACCGCAAATGATGCGAGTAAATGGATTCCATATTTGCAATTGGTCGCTTATTTAGTGGAAAAACAGAATTATCTTTTCAATTAGGCTCTTATATGCTTGTGTTTATGGCGCCTGCCAGACAACAAGCATATACCCTTAGCGGAGCAACGAAGTTGCATGAGCGTGCTAAACCCTGCGGAAAGATTTTTTTTTTGTTTTTTTTTTTTAATTCTGGCTCACCGAGGCGATTAAATATGGGACACTTCGACCTAAAAAGATCATTTGTGCCGTGTGGGCCAGAAAAATTTAGACTAGTAGAGCTTCCACTTTCCGTGTAAAGCGGACAATTCTACTAGTAGAATAATTCTTTATGTCCTCGGGGCACATTTGTTCCCTGAAAAAGATCTTCTTTCTAATTCCGTTTAGGGCCGGACATTCACATAAAATGTGTTCAGCTGACTCGTCCTCTTCAAGACAGAGTCGGCACTCAGGAGAGTCTACTATTTTCATTTTGTGTAGATGATATCTTAAACCATGGTGACCACTAAGGTAACCTACTAAGTTTTTGATATCATGCCTGCTTAGGTTTAGGCATTTGCTGGCATTTTTATTGAAAGGCCGAATGGCTTGTTTGGTCTGTCTTAAACCTGGGATTCTTCCCAAAGATGAATACATTTTCTGTATTCCCAGCTTTTTATTGCTGCCGTTGCTACTGATCTAGGAGTGCAGCAGTAGGGTTCGGGACCTATGAAGGGTGTTTCCGAACCTTTTCTGGCCAGTTCGTCGGCCTTTTCGTTACCTTCCACCCCGACATGACCCGGAACCCACCATAGCTTGGTCTTGTTACTTGTTCCGAGTGCCTGTAGGGTGTTGAAGTAGTACATGACTGATTTGGAGTCAATAGGGCGTTTATAGCTGCTTGACTATCCGTGAATATATGGATGGTTGCACCTTTTATACCAGATAGATTTATGTGGCTAGCGCATTCTTGAATGGCGTGGAGCTCTGCTTGAAATACCGTGGAACTTTTCCCCATGGGTATCGTAAAGCGTTTGTTTGGTCCGTATATTCCCGCTCCTACTCCCGCTTCCATTTTAGAACCATCCGTATACCACTTTATGCCGTTGTGGCTGTTAGGTGGGTTATTACTAACATGCTTCTCTCTTGGGGATCTCCGTGGAGAACCGCTTGTTGAAGCATAGTATTTTATGAATGCGGTCTGTGACCGCGCAGTTCATGTTGAGTTCTGGCAGTTCATCAAGAAGGGTCTTAAGTTCCGGATTATCGTTAAGACTTATCTCGTTTAACTGTATTTGACTTATTGCACTGCGGATCGCCACTTTTTGAATGTATATGTGGAGAGGTGTAATACCTGTTATTGCCTCTATGGCAGCCGTTGGACAGGTTCGCATGGCTCCGGAGATACCAAGGCACGCAAGCCATTGTATCTTTTTGAGCTTCTCTATTGCGACCTTTTGTGTGGATTTTGTCCACCATACAATGGAGGCGTATGTTATAATGGGTCTTATCATCACTGTGTAGATCCAATCTTTGGAGAAATTCTCCAGGTTCTGCCATATGTGCGCCGACAGGCCCATAAAGCTCTGTTAGCTTTAGTGCGGAAAGATAGTATTAATCCAGAACGAAAATGATGCAAGTTAAATGGCATTATCTATGAAATTGGACGCTTATTTGTTTGTGTTTATGGCGCCTGCCAGACAACCAGCATATACCCTTAGCGGAGCAACGAAGTTGCGTGAGCGTGCTAAACCCTGCGGAAAGATAGTTTAAATGCTAAGATAGCGCGAAGCGGACCACCCAGAACGAAAATGATTCTGTGAATAGTGGTTCTGTGAACTAAAACCGTCCTTTTTAGGACGACTAAAAATTCGTTGAGAGATATGAGAACTTCAATAATATTTAATGAAATATGAGAATTTCAACATAATAATTAAAAATCATTCTTCTTAGGAGGAAAAAATAATATTCTAAGAGATTTTACTTGGTTTCAAAGTAAGAAAACAAATTAAGTGGAAGTAATGAATAAAATAACATCATGTCCTTGTCAATGCGACAACATATTTCTTGTTTTGATTGGTTGTCAAAAATATTATCAAATCGAAGGGGAGAGGCTTCTTTCAATTTCAAAAAGTTAAAATACTCGATTGTTTGAGAATCACGGAGAACAGAGTTACCGTAAGAAAAGTCTTCGACAAAGTGTATAAAAGAAGTGATATTTTTCTGAATTGTCGCATTCATTCAATCATTCTCAAAACTCACTGTCATTCAGTCAACCTGTGCGGACATAATTTCGTGCTAGTAAATCAAGTGCAAGTGAAGTTAAAAATAATAAAAACAAGCAGCCAGCGATACCTGCGAAGGATCTACCTGCGCTAAAAACCTATAGCAATAAAACCCACACAAAAATTATCAAAAGGGATTAAACCAAAAGCAATAAAAGTGAGGTAAAATGCCCGAGCGATTCTCCCCTGAATCCGCCCTTGCGGCACTCGAGCAGTTACTTCGCCGAATTAAAAACGACGTCGGAGCTACATTTAGTAACGAGGTCAATAAAATAATGACAAGGGTAACCAAAGCGGAACCTGAAGAATCTTCTGAGGATGAGGACAACAACGTCTCAATGACAAGTGACGTTAGCGAATCTTCGTCAACGTCGTCAAATATCGAAATTGCCACGGACGCAACAGCTACAGACGGAGACGAAAGCTCCTGTTCATCGCCATTACCTGGAAGGAAAAGGGCAAAACAACCCAAGACTACATGTACAAAAAAAACCAAAACGGAAAAGACCAGCAGCCCACCAGAGACAGCCTTATTAAGTACAACAACGAAGACAGCAGCAACTGCACCAAAAGTAGCAGCCCAAACAACCAATGCTAAGCCACCATTACCGACTACACCAAACTCCCAACCAGGAACGTCATCCCCAACGAAGAAAGTAGGAATGCCGCCATTCATCTGTTTTTCGGGGAACATTGCTGAAATAAGCCGTTTCGCCAAGGGAGCCAACATCGTGTTTACCCTAAGAAACATTAATACAATCAAGACGGTCATCAACGCATCTACACGAGATGGATTTGAGTCTATTAGAGATTTCCTCAAACAAAGAAAAATTCAGCACCTCGAGAAGACAGGAAGATCATCATGCTACTAAAAGGTATCCACTACTCTTACAGCATATCTGAAATTGAAGAGGAGCTCAAAAATGAAGGAATCCCAGCGCTGAAGGTTTCATCCTTTAAATCACCAAGGGCTAACGGAAAGGCATTCAACAGCTTTGTCATAGAGGTCGATAAATCTTGTGTAGTCAACGATATCTATAAGAAGACTCTCCTTCTTAACCAACGAGTGCACTGGGAACGTCTCCAAAATAAAGATATCGTCCAGTGCAAGAACTGCCAGCACTTCGGTCATGTCGCTTCAAACTGCGGCATGGCTTATGTGTGCGTGAAGTGCAGCCACAACCACCAACCAGGAGAATGCAAAAGGAAGGACACCACAGACCTGGATGTATACTCCGCCAACTGCAAAATTAATGGACAAGCAGCAAACTACAAGGGCTGCCCATTCTACAAAAGAAAAGTTGCTGAAACTGAGAAAGCCGCCACACAGAAAAAGAAGCAGCAGGAGTTTGCAGAAAAATCCGTCTGCGTCCTTACACAGCCCGGTATCAGCTTTGCTTCAATAGCTAAAATGAATGCACGCAGACTAAACGACAAGCCGCAAACAAGACCGAACCCACAGCAACAATCCTCTACTATTGCGGCAAAACAAAGACAACAACAAGCAGCTCGTGCTAATCCAACCGGAAGAGTCGACCTCAATAACAAAGTCCACCGAGTCTTCGGAACAGATCTAGTAAGCATAATGAAGAAGGCCCTTAATGCTGTTCCCACGAACTACTCTGGATTGTGCGAAGAAAAAAAATCAGTGGCGCTAGCGACCTTTTTGTTCCAGTTATGCAGTACATAAGAAAACTGCGTGTGATAGCGTATAACGTTAATTCGTTATACAGCATCCATAGATGAACAGCCTTCCACCTCTTTATGAAGACCAACCAGCCAGACATCGCGCTCATTAGCGAAACAATGCTCACCAGCCGAAATAGAATAGACCTCAAGAACTACAACATCTTTAGAACAGATAAGATAAAAGGAAAACGAGGCACAGCAATTCTCGTACGAAAAAATATCACCGCCAGAAAATCAAGAATCGCTGGACTAACGACGTTCGAAGCAACAGGAGTGGTAATCCAAACAACCCCATCAACGGAAACACTAATGGTGATCAGCAGCTACAACAAATGTAAAGCAAGATCAGTCTACACCAAACACGACCTAGGAATACTAAACGGTATTGTAAATCAGCACACATATGGAATTATTGGCGGCGATTTCAACGCTAGACACCAAGTATGGGGGGATACAATAATAAATGAGGAAGGCACAACAATAATGGAATGGATAGAAGATAACTTCGACCAGCATAACCTTGTAGTAATCTCACAAGGCAGACCAACGTACCCAAGGACACCTTCTTGGCTAGACTTTTTCCTAGTATCCTCAAACCTGGTGAACATCCTTCCAGAAATCCGGAATTACCAGTGCAAAACCCTCATCAGCGACTCTGACCATGATGCGGTGCAACTCACCATCAAGCTGAACCGGCCCATCTTCACCAACACACGGCCAGAAGGCGACTACATTGATTACAATCAACTTGATATCGAGCGACTGCAAAGAGACGTGGAAGAAAGGCTAATAATGCCACCGTCCAACAGAAACCTCTCTAATGAAGAAGTAGAAGGAGCGATCGAAAACTTTGAAGCAACAGTTAGTGAGTGCACTCAACCAACAAAAGAAACCCAGGACATCTAAAGATAGGTACAGCCATCTCCCACTCCACATCCAAAACTTGTACCACCATAGGCAGCGTCTCCGAAAACGACTACAAAGAATAAGAGATCGTGAATGGAAAATGCACTGACATCATGTTCAGAAATGCAGTACAACACCTCAATAACATCCAAATGCAAACTCGGCTGCAAAATATCAAACCCGGTTCGGACACATTTAAACAAATAAATCGAATCATCGGAAAAGGCGCCAAGAAGCCGGAGACACTGATCACCAACCAGGGCTCAGCAACAACCTCAGTGGATAAAGCCAATGCACTAGCAGATTACTTTGAAGGGAACTTCACTCCTTCTCCCCCAAATGACGCAGAGTTTAAAGCAGAAATCGATTCAGCAATAGAAAATATTGAGCGATGGTCCAGTCAAACACCAAGGTTTAGCGAAACAAATCCAGCCGATGACCCAACGGAGAATGAGACCTTGTCCACACCTGAAGAAATCGCGGAAATCATCCATGGCAGTCATTCCAAGAAATCATCAGGCCCTGATCAAATTTCAAATTTTGTGCTGAAGAAGATGCCCCACGCCGTCATGATTCTACTATCCATACTGCTAAATAACTGCATCAGTAGCTGCTGCTGTAATACATTTATAATCTACATAAAAAAAATACATTGTAAACCGTTGGGCGCCTATTGTTGAGCCAACAAGCTATATATTATTAATAATTTGTCAACCATTAAGTAACTAGTTTTAAGCCAATTGTATAAAATTTAAAAGTTAAATAAAAAAATATTATGTTTGTATGTATGAATTGTCGCATTCTTCGTCGATGCCAGGAACAGTGCGGTTGTTCCCATAACAGTGAAAGTGTAGTGAATTAGTGTTTGTAAACTAAAATCGTTCTTTTTAGGACGATAAATATTCATTGAGATGTTGAAGAATTTCAATGCTGGATTTAAAAATCGTCCTTTTTAGGACGAACAAATAGTTTTGTGAGAGATTTTACTTCGTTTCAAAGTAAAAAATCGTCCTTCTGAGGACGAACAAATAATTTCTGAGAGGTTTTACTTAGTTTCAAAGTAAAAAATTAAAAATCGTTCTTCTTAGGACGAACAAATAATTTTCTGAGAGATTTTACTTAATTTCAAAGTAAAAAATTAAAAATCGTTCTTCTTAGGACGAACAAATAATTTTCTGAGAGATTTTACTTAGTTTCAAAGTAAAAAATTTAAAAATCGTTCTTCTTAGGACGAACAAATAATTTTCTGAGAGATTTTACTTAGTTTCAAAGTAAAAAATTAAAAATCGTTCTTCTTAGAACGAACAAATAATTTTCTGAGATTTTACTTGGTTTCAAAGTAAAAAAAAAAAAAATGAGGGGATGTGGTGGATTCACATCGCGCCCTTTTCAATTTGACAAAATATTTCTTCCAAGAGTTTTCATTGGTTGTCAAAATATTCGAAACATACTCGATTGTTTGAGAATCACGGAGAACGTATTTACCGTAATAGAGGTGAAATGCATTGTTTCTCCTCGTTTCTGCGGGCTTTTGGTCTGCGGGCTTTTGGTCTGCGGGCTTTTGGTCTGCGGCCTTTTGATTTGCGGGCATTTGATTTGCGGGCAAACGTGTGCGGGCTTTTGATATGCGGGCAAACGGACCCAACACGATTTCATGAGCAGTACCATACTATATAGGTGCAAGTTTTTTGAACTTCGTACTAAATCCTTACTCGAAAGGACAACATATTTAAGGTTTTACTTTTTTTTAGCATATTTAACGACACGAAAATATAATGTTATTCATAAGAATATTAACAATATCTTAGTAATAAAAATATATATTAAGCTTTTTCTGAGCGAAAGTCTTATATTACTGCAGTGGGTACTTCATTAAGAAACGCAGCTGTGGAGACTTAAATAGGGACAAGTCGTTTTACGGTATGTATTGTTTTGGTTGTCGAAAATATTGATAGCTTTAAAATTTTCAGTCAATCACAAATTCGTCACTGACAAATAAATTTCGAGAAATTATTCGTTTTTTTGTTTGTAAAACCACTTTTTCAAAACCAAATGTCGTGAGTAGAATTGTTTTTTGCTAAAATGAAATAATATGTACATATTGAATAAATACAATCACTGCAACTTCACTTAAATGAATTTTATGAACAAAAAGCAGTCACAAAATGCATGACCTTAAACAAAACAACTCAAAAAGTTCATAAACTACTTTCGTTTCATTAACTCATTAACAACAAAATTAAAATTAAATTTTGACTTAAGCAAAACGAACGAACCAGAGATAACAAATTTGAGTAACATAAACGTCAACTGAAATACGTTTTCACAACAGTAGTACCTACATACTTCGCGACAACCTCAATGTCAAATGAAAACAAACAAAATCAGCAGATTAATTGAATAAACAAATTGGTGAATTTCTATGGCGGGAGACGAGTTTTGCGCTCTAGAATTAAGAAGGAGTATCTAAACACTGTTTTTGAACAGTAAAACGTAAAAAATATTATAGAATTGTGTACGAGAAATAAAAATGAGCTTTTTGCAGAAATATATTTATTTTTTTGAAAATTAGATTGAACAAATTTCTTATATATATATTTTTTATACTACTAAGTATTAACCAACGACCATACCACGTCGAGTTAATCGGTTCTCGTCAGTCGTTCCGCAACTCTCGAAGAGATAGGTCGGCTAGTTAGTGACGTACGCAATACAGCAAAGTGAACACCAAATAGTGGACATTAATTTTTTAATTCAGGTGCAGATAAGTAGAATGCGTAGCGAGCTCTTACGCCGGAGGTGTGGGTTCGTTTCCAGCCAGAACCAGGTTTTTAATTTTTATTTCATAAAATCAAATTATACTGATAGAGACAGTGGAGAAAAAAGTGCCGCAAAGTGGTCAGGTGATGGACCCCGGAAAATCGGTGGTCCGGCGTACGGGCGTGGGTGTGCCGTTGCTTCGCGTGGTGAAAGCACGTATGCCGGCTAAAATATCAGCTTTAGCAGCAACAACAATAACAACAAGTGCCGCAGTAGCAGAAGCAACTATGGCAAAGACAGCGGTACCGGCAAAGATGACAACGGGTCGTTTGCCAATAAGAGCAATGCAGCAACATGCAACAACAACATCATTTATAATGACAGCAGCAACAGCAGCGAACAAAAAAGCATTGTCGTCCGAGGAAGGGGCCAAATCGGCGGCTAATAAAGTCGAAAAACCAGCTACAACAGTAGCAGCCATAGAAAGTCCCATAACATCAGCGGCAGGGTTTCAAAGAGTGGAGAAAAGGCGAAAGAAATTAAACCCGAAGCCAAATCTGTCGGCCAAGAGGCCGGCAAAGTTAGGCGGTTTGAGTTCGGTGGCACCAGTAGCAAGTTATGACTACGACGCAGAAAGCTTCAGCTCATATGAACCTGACGTTGGAGCGGGCCGGTACGTTGGCGAAGGAAACTCCTTTCGCGATCTACCGGTCGATAATGAGGACGTCGCACAAATGGAGGAAACAGACGAAGAGGATGAGGAGGAGCAGCTCGATAAATTAATTAAAGAGCTATTAGAAAAGCGCGAGCAGCTGCGTCAAAAAAAAGTGAAGCAATATGAACAACAAAAAGAGCTCAAACAGCAGGTGCAGCAGCAACTGCAGGAGAAGCAGCAACAACGACAACAACATCAACAACAACAGCAACAACAACAACAGCAACGAAAGCAGCAGCGGGAGACGCAGGCACAACAGAAACAACCAAGGAACGAAAGAATTCCTCCCATAACTGTAAGTAACTTCGAAATTAGCAATAGTATTAGGTTATGTAGGTTAATTACTAAAAATTTCCATATAAAGAGGCTTTCTGCCAATAAGCATGTTATTATGTGTGAAGATATAGAGGAGTATCAGAGGGTGCGCGCCGCTTTGGGAGAGGTAAAAACCGAGTACTTCACGTACACCCCAAGGAATCAAAAACCTTAAACCGTTGTGTTGAAAGGAATCGATCCCTCTATTAAAACTGAGGAGCTAGAAAAAGAGCTCAAATATTTTGAAAGCGACGACCTCAAGTTCGTGGGGGTCAAGCCGTTTTCCTCGGCTGTTGCAAGGGGTGGTAACCGTCACTTACCATTCTTCCTAGTCCAGCTAACTCCCGACAGCAAAATCGACAGGCTGCGAAATATCCGCTTCCTGTACTACCATGCTGTAAGGTGGGAGAAAATAAAGAGGTCAGATCGCATACTTCAATGTATGCGCTGCCAAAGGTTCGGGCACGCCGCAGCTAACTGCAACATGCAGTTTAGATGCGTGAAGTGCGATAAGAACCACATACATGGTGAATGCTCTCTGGGTAAGGAGAGAGTCGAAGATCGGAGTGTAATCTCCTGTGTGCTCTGCAGGAACTCTGGGCATCCCGCCAACTTCAGGGGTTGTCCAAAGTACCAAGAATTGAAAAAGAGAGTCCAGGCCCGCAAACAGCAGTCTGAAGATGATAGGCGTCAGAAGAGTCGCTCGTTCGCAAATTTTGTGGCACCCAACGTGTCCTTTGCCCAAGTGGCAGCTGGACCGGGTCAAGCCCACATGACATCAAACCAACCAAAGGTAGCCCAAAAGGCACCAGAGGTGGATCTGAACTTAAAATCGATCCTTCTGTCTCTGCACGGAAAGATCGATAAGTTCCAGAAACAATTAAATGAACAAGCGGCCGGAATTGACTTTATCTATTCGGAGCTGTTTGTGGGGTCTGGTGTGCCATAAATCAAATGGCTACGCTGGATGAGGGAAACTTAAATATCTTGCTGTGAATGTTAATTCACTAGTCAGGATCGAGAAAAGAACGTCACTTGCCAATTTGTTGAAAACCGAAAACCCGGATGTGCTTTTGGTTAGCGAAACTAAGCTAAATCAGAAGCACAAATTGGGATACAAAGACTATCATGTAATAAGAAGAGACCGGCCTCACTCCACTCAAGGAGGTGGGGTTGGAATCTTAATTCGAAAAGGCCTGCGCCATAGGGTTATATATAGCGGGGACGTGCGTAGGTTCCAGTTGTTGGAAGCATGCATCATATGCATTCCTCTCCATAGCCGGAGGAGAGTGTATGTGGTGTCACTTTACGCACCTGCAGCACCTCCACCTAACCAATTTATGACAGAGCTCGAGATACTTTTTCGTAGTCTGCAGCTGAACTCGGAGGAGAATTATTACTTCTTGGCCGGAGATATTAATGCCAAACATGCGGCATGGGGAAATGTTACTGCAAATCCCAGGGGCAACCAGTTTCACGACTGGTGGCGCCTCAATATGATTGAGTACAAACTCGAGTTGTACGCGACGGATATCCCTTCTTTCCCAAGAAGCGGTGCTTTCCTGGACTTGGCCTTAACGGACGCAAGACTTCAACTGACAAACATAGACCAATACACGCGGAACTGTTTACGTGCGTTTGAGTACGATAGTGACCACTACGGACTCGCCGCCGCAATACGGATCCCGAACGAGCAAACGCTGCTGGAGGAGTACGAAGCAGTGTGTTCATTCGATTATCGGAGGGCACAGTGGTCGCGCTTCTCCAGATTGTTAAAGCGAGATATACGTTCGAATGGGATCGACCCACCGACAAACAGCAACATGACAAATGATGACATTGATCGGCATTTATTGCAAATGGACGACGCCATCAAACGAACTATGGAACGAACTATTCCTCGGGTAGGACGTTCCGACGACGACCAGACAGAAAAGTACAGAAACCCTACAATCGACGCACTATACCGACAGAAAAGTAGACCGCTCTCGAGGCTTAAACGGCTGTACCTACAGGCAATTTACTGATCGCGACGACCCGGAGGTAAGGATGCTGAAGTCAGAGATCCGAATCCTGAAACAGCTGATAAAAGAAAATTACAGAAAATCTGTAAGTCTGTATTGGGGCAATAAAATTCGGACTATTAAAACCTGTAGTCCGAATATGTTCCCACAGATAAATAAGTTGTTCAGGAGGAAAGATCACAATGATATTCCTTGTGTTCGAATCTCCCAGACAGCAGAGAACAGACAGACAGTACTGACTGCTGGAATAAGTCCAGAAAGTGTCGCTTCAAACGACGATTTTTTCGTGGTCGAGCACCCACAGGAGAAAGTGGATTTGCTGGGCGCTTGTTTCGAGGCCGTGTATACGGTGAACAATCCTGTTCGCCGTAACCACGACATTGAGAATAGGGCTCTAGTGAGCCACTTCTATCTGCGCACCGAACTTGAGAATTGGCGATCTGAGAATAACGGATAACGGGGATGGATGGTGTCCCAAACGTCGTATTGAGACACCTGCCTTTGGAGGCTGTAGATATTTTCACCACGCTGTTTAACAATGCGCTGAATAATGCACATTATCCGGCGCATTGGAAGGTAGCTGTGGTACACCCTATCCCGAAAAAATGTAAAGATAGGACGAACCCTGCCAATCTCCGGTCAATTAGCTTGCTTCCGAATATTAGCAAGGTCTTTGAAAAGGTTGTCAATAGAGCCCTGATAAAGTGGGTCGAGGACAATAACATAATCCCGGACAACCAGTTTGGTTTCAGGGCGAGGCATGACACTATTCATGCCGCGTCGAAACTGGTTTCCGACATTCAGTGGAATAAATGCAAGAACCAATGCACGGGTGCTTGTCTGGTTGATTTTGAGAAGGCTTTCGACACCGTATGGTTAGAGGGACTTTTCTACAAGTTGACCAGGCGGGGGATGCACAAACCTTTGCTATATGTAATTTATAATATGCTTATGGGAAAGAAGTTCGTTGTCAAATGTGGCAACGTGACTTCGGGCAGAGTCTTTGAAATTAAAAACGGTTTACAGCAGGGGGCGGTCAATTCTCCGATCCTGTTTAACATTTACACGAGTGATCTGGTGGGTTCACTCAGACATGCTATAGCGTATGCCGACGATTTGGTGGCATACAGATCAGGTCCTAAAATCGAGGTCATTAATATCCTTTTGCAGCGTGACTTCGATCAAATTAAGCGATATTGCGATGACTGGAAGTTGAAAATTAACTTTCAGAAGACGGAAACAATCTTGTTCAGAACTCCATTGGCTGGGGCCTCTAGGGATACCAGAAAAAACTGGAAGAAATTTGCCATTATTGGACAAAATGGGCAGCCGTTGGCGGTGAGAAGCGTAGTTAGATATCTAGGTATCTGGCTTGACCAGTATCTGTATTTCGATAGACATATAGCTGCTTGTCTTGCTGGGGCCAAGAAGGCTTATGCTCTGACAAGGAGACTGTTTCATAGCAGTCAACTTGACTCCAGAGTGAAGGTCATTTGCTACGTGGCCCTTATAAGGCCGATTATCGCTTATGGTTGTCCATTGTGGTTCAATATAGCGCCTAGCTATATGGAAAAGATTCGGATTTTGGAGAGACAATGTCTTAGGACCTGTCTCCGGTTGTTCCGAACGCCTGAATCCAACTATATAAAATACTATCCCAACAAGGTCCTATACGATGGGGCTCAGTTGAATAGGATTGACAATTTCCTTATTACAGCGACAATAGCCTGATCTTTGGGGCTTACTACCCCAATGAAATGTACATAGAGAGTACGCTCCGGTCTGGCTTTATCCCGCCGGAGGCATTTATCCATATTGATGCAAAAGGGCTGGTACAGACGAGGGATGGTATCCCGGTATTATACCACCGCTACCGCATCGCGAGAGATAAGCGGCTCATCCGCGGCGAGGGCATCGCCAATGCTCATGAGCTCCTCCGTTTTAGTACCGCAATATCGGAAAGGGATCAATTCGACACGGAAAAGCAATTCGCCGAGTTTTGGTGGCTTGTTGAGGGGGGAGGGGTCAACATGCCCTCCCAGGACCGTGCGTTACTCTAGGTAACATCCTTTTAGCTTATAAGTTAGATTAAGTTAGCTAGGGCGTTTGTGGGAGAGGCCGGGCTCGCCAGCGTGTGGTGGTGCTTCCGGGAGTTGACTGACGCTGTAAGGCCTCAGTCGGCTCACGGCGGCGCGTGTGCACGTTGACGACTGCCAGGCACCCGGAAAGCAATTAGGATTTTGACCACTTGTTGCGCAAGGCAACGAGTGTTCAGAATCCTAATTATAGTTAGAATATGTTAGGTAGTTTAAGTAAGTAGAATAGGTAGTTTGTAATTTGTTTTATATAAAAATATAAAATTTAAATAATGATGCCGAGTTTTATTTAATTTTCTCGAGGAGCACATATGTAAGATTAGTTCGTAAAATAGTTTTTAGGCCGAAAGGCAATAATTATAAGATATAGTTAAGTTTAGGGCGTCCGCATAAGGATCAATAATCTAGAATAAGTATCCTGTTAATTTTAAGTTAGATTTAATCATTTTTGTCTAGTATTTAAGTTGATATAAGCTAATAATTAATAAAAATTAATTTAAAAGTAAAGTAAAAGTAATCGGTTCTCGTCAGATCACCGTAATTAAACGACGTTGGGCGCGGTTAGTACGTAGATGGGGGACCATTTGAGAACAACCGCGTGTCGTTGGCCAGTCCCATCTACAGAGTTGAGGTAGATAATACATACGTGGTATCACAATATACCTAAATTGGCCTAAGTGTGTCGGCTTCTGCCGACAGCCACATAAAGCTAACCTAACCTAAGTACAACCGAACAAAAACAATTAATTAATAACAAAATTATACAAAAAAAAATAAAATAACTAAAATAAATCACTGTTTTTGTATTATTTTTTGCTTTAACATACTTTCTCAGGTTTTTTATCAATAAATTGGTAGATTTTCTCCTTAGATTTCATCTAAATTTAAAAATTACTGGAATTGTATGCTTCGATTTTTTCTCGACGTTTAAGAAAGAAATTCGGCACTTCAGAAAAGATACGAGTATGTATAATTTGTGAATTGACATTCATAGTACCAAAATGTCGATCGATTAATAAATTTTGTCGCTTATCAATCATGTATTTTTGACTACCATAATAAGGTTGAAAGATTTCCGCTTAGAAAAAGTTTAATGTAATTTTTATTACTAAGATATCGTTATTATTATTGTTTTTGTGAACTTAAGTTATATGTTCGAAATGTTTGTTATTTATTTGCATTTTTATATATGTTTTTATTTTAATGCTTTAATGAGAGTATTATCTCACATAGGAGTTCAAGAAATAGAAAACATATATTAATTGTAAGTACTAAATTGTGTACTTCTTCTTGAACTAAGGGCAACGCTGGTCATGGGACAAATTTCTGTCATTCTATTCGGTCCATTTTTATACCCTAATCTAAGGGTATATTAATTTTGACGCATAGTTTGTAACATACCTTAATATTGCCCGTAGACCCCTAAAAGTTACTATATTTATCATCAGCATCGATAGTAATGTCGATCTAGCCATGTCCGTCCGTCCGTCCGTCCGTCCGTCCGTCCGCAAAAATTAGGCCTTTAAACTGGGCCTAGAGAGCCGAAATTTTAACCATATATGTACTCTCTAGGGTCCCGAAATAATCAAGTTTACGAATTTTTGAAATCCGCCCACAGACACGCCCACAAACTCAAAAAAAACAAAATTTTGGAAAAAAATCGAATTTTGAGCTAGAAAGCTGAAATTTTTTTTATATGATCTATGACTCCTAAAACTGCTCGGGATATAAAATTTTCAAAATCCGCCCACTGACACGCCTACAAATAAATAAAACAATTTTATTGAAAAACCAAAATTTGAAATTTATAATATATACTCTCTAGCGGCCCTTTAAGCTCATGTGTAAATATTTTCAAAATCCGCCTACTGACACGCCCACAATTTAAAAAAAACTTTTTTTGAAAATCCAAAGTTTGAGCTAGGGAGCTCAAATTTATAATATATACTCTCTAGGGGGCCCTTTATGCTCATGTGTAAATATTTTCAAAATCCGCCTACTGACACGCCAACAATTAAATAAAACAATTTTATTGAAACACCCAAGTTTGAGCTAGGGAGCGTTTTTTTCGATAAAATCCTTTAAATGTTATATAACAAAATATGTAGACTGTTCTTAACAATTCAACCATACTTAGACTTTTGTCACGCCCACTTATGAGGGATAGGAATAAGAATAGGGTATCCAACAGTTCGATCAAGCGGACTGTAGCCCGTCCCTATGTTTGTTTCTTTATTCATTCCATTCTGGATATTTCGGATACAAAATTCGAAAATTCTATCTTTTCTATTTCTTACACGGAAAAAATAAAGAAACACACTTCATATTTACAGTGAAATATTGATATACATATTATCCAAACTTTTTTTTTTTTAAATGAATAGGTATGTTCTTATTTCACAGTTTGTATAATAGTAATTTCAGGCATCCTTTAAGGGAATCATATTGGCCCTTTATTCTTCAATTTATTTATTAATGTTATTCCATACATTTTCCAGTTTTTAAGATATTTATTATTGGCTGATGATGTAAATATATTTAGAATTATAAAGTCTCCCTATGATTGTCTCTTATTGTAGGAAGCTTTGTGGTGCACCAATAATCTACTTTTCCTAAATGCTTCAAAATATCAAAATTTTGTGTTCTTAAATATTTTCTCACATAATATTCGCTTAAATAGCTGACAATATCGTGTAGATTGCTTTCGTTAGATCTGCCCTTGAGTACTGTTGCCCAACTTCAAAACACATTCAACGATGATAGAACCAGTTCAAAGACGTTTTATTTTGCTTGAGCGAATTAATATTCATTTTCCTTGCTGGAGTCTCCGATTAGGTTTTCACTTACGAGAAACTTTCTCTAGAACTGAAACAATAGCTCCTGCATCGGAGAGACTAACGCCGCCTTATATATAATGTTTGCATGCATAGTTCAAGAGATTATTTAAAAAAAATGTTATGTTAAAATTTATGCTACATTCATTTTCTGCAAACAAATTATTTTTAATATATGTAGGTACAAACTTATCATTATGAATTATTTATTATTTACTTTTTACACATATACATATCAATATCACTATTGTTATCGAACGGAGAATGAAAATCTCCCATTCACCTGGCTATTGGATGTCCCTAACAAATTAAAAATTATTAAACTAAGCTGATAATAGGCTATATGGTTAAAAGAAGTTAGTTTTCGGTCATACAAGGCCAACTCATCCCAGGAAAACCGACAATAGTTCAAACAAGCCAGAAATGTCTGAAATGCCCACATTCGTGTGAAATTCTCCTACGACGAGACAGGAAATAGTTCAAAGTCCAAGGAGTAGTAAAAAGGGTTGGTCGTTTGTTAATAACATTAAACAATTTACTATCAATTCCGAAATTCATTTGCAACATTCGACTGCCCATAAGAAGAACTTCTACTGAATAAAATCCCATCAGTGAAGCGGATGAACGTCCCAAAGATCAAGAGTCGGTGCGAACTTATTTAATATCTACACTGCTTACCAGCACAACTAATGAAGGCCGAAGCAAGATGCTTCTGTACGCAGACGACTCAGTAACCTACGCCACCTTCATGTCCCCAGATGGGACTACTATCTTAAGTAAGAACTGAAGATACGCAGGAGACAAACGGGCTTATCTGCTTGCATTCCATTGACAGTGACCAGAGAACGAGCATTTGTAGTCACGCTGCCGTAAGATCAAGCTGAAACTCCAAGATGACACCGTGGTTCATAATAGAACATCAACGAAATAATTGGGGATCAACTCCAACGAAAGATTGGAATTCAACCCTCAAAAGGACAAACTGTGTACTGAATCTAGTGCACCCGCTGCTCAAGAAACGCACGGGTTTGGCAAAAACACTACGCTGCTCGTATATATCCAAACCATTGATAACTTACGGCTGTTCCGTATGGTTTAAAGTATCAACCAAGCCATCACCTAAATCCTCGTACCATCATGGATGTGAGAATTGATGACATCATCCACAACGAAGAAACTATGTTCAACGAAAAATCTGTAAGACTTTACAGGGGTTAACTAACTTCCTGTTACAAAGGCTAATGCTTTCTTTTCTTTTCATCCCAACAGGAAGAATTCATTATTAAATAATTTTAAAATATCATTAAATAGTTTATGTGTAGTTATACATATAGTTTTATTAAACTTATGAAAGCCTAGCCATAAGAAATTCGTTGGGACCCTTTTGTTTAGCCTACATTTTCTGTTTTAGTTATGAGCCTAGCCTAGATATAAGTCAATTCGTACATATGAGATTAAATAAAAATAATTTCTCAATCGTAACCGTGATAATGGGGACTCTCTTTCCATAGTTCTGTTTTATTGTAGCAACTTACTGCGCACTATCGTATCCATCCGTACGTAGCATGTTAGATGCTGAGGGCACAGGAACGTCGCTGCCTGTAGCTATATCCGGGCAAGGGGTACCAACGATATTTTCAAGACACCGTGCGAACCTGAAAAACCATCCTAAGGTGCGCGGCGCTGCAACAGGGGAGGGAAAAAACTTAATAAACTTTTATTTTCGATTTTTTTTTAACTCAAACTGCGAATTTGTATTTTGACCCCAAACTGAAAGATACAAAAAGGATTTTTTTAATATTATGTAGCAAATAAGGAAATAAGGTGATTTGTACTCATTTGAAAATTAAAATTTGGTGGAAAGGTGGCATATACATACTGATAAAATCAAGTATCAACATCATATCAAAGGAAAATCGTGTACAGTAAAACCTGCCGAAGTTGGCCAAAATTCAACTGCACCAGAAACATGAAATACAAGTTATCCTCAAAATAGCTTTGGATGTTGTCCACATGCCTATCTTGAAATTTTCACGGTTTATGTCATATCTCATACCTGATCAATAAATACATACGTATTTTCCATCATAGTTGCCAGCTAGTCGCACATTCTTGTAAGCATTTTGCTCCATATCCATGTGTTAGGTTTACAGTTCTCACAAAATATTCAAACAATGCAGGAAAATAACGAGAAGTTCATGCATGTTTTAGCGTTGTTGTAATGAACACAAATGTATTAAACTTATTTGAATTTGTGTCTTCTTATTGTTATTTAATTGTTTTGATTGTTTTTTAATTGTTTTAAATTGCAAAATTAGTTTGTATATGTAAGCACATAATTTTTATGCACACAACGGTCTTTTATTTTTAGCCAAAAAAACACACACCATTACAAGTGTCCTCTCTAAGATGGCCAAAAATTCTTGCACCGCACGTGCCCAATTTACGCAGGTTTTACTGTTTTTCACCGTTGAAACCGCCCTTCACTCTCTGGTACGCACTATTGAATACTCCAAGGAGTACACTATGGTTGCTTTTCTGGATATAGAAGGCGCCTTTAACAATGTGGATACATCTGCAATCACAAATGCACTGACAGCACTGAATGTGGATGGTTCGCTTGGTGGATTGATCAATCTACTGCTCACAAGTCGGATTATCAACTCAAAACTGGGCGTTTCATTCGCCAGGAGGTCTGTCAGTAGAGGTACGCCGCCGCAAGGCGGGGTCCTTTCCCACTTCTCTGGAATTTGGTGGTGAATGAACTACTGATATACCTGGAAGGGGAGGGCTGCAGGGTGATTGCATATGCGAATGACATCGCTATAGCCGTCTCCGGAAAATACCTTAATACTATAAAAGAACTCATGCAAAACGCTCTCAACAAGCTAAAGAAATGGGCTAATCGCTGTGGCTTGGGTATCAACCCCCACAAAACGGAATTGGTCCTCTCCTTCAGGAAACACAAGATCCCGCACATCGACCCACCCTCTATTAGTGGTATAAGCTTAGTATTTTCTGACGAAGCTAAGTTCTTGGGTCTTATCTTCAAAAGGAAGTTAAGCTGGAAACCCAACATACAAGAAAGAGTAAAAAAGCAACAGTGGCACTTTTCTCTTTCAAAAAAGCCATTGGCAATAAGTGGGGTCTACAACCCCGCATAACTCATTGGCTATACGTATCGGTCGTAAGACCGATTCTTACTGCTGTCTGGTGGACTGCCGTAAGTAAAGCTATAAACTGTGCTAAGCTGGGCAAAGTCCAACGCACAGCAGTTTTGTGCATAAGCGGAGCACTCCGTACCACCCCCTCAGCAGCACTAGATATCCTGCTACATCTGTTACCCCTCGACATTTTTAGTAGGCAAACAGCAGCCTGTTCTGCTGTCCGCCTTAAGGCTACTTCGCAGTGGGTTAATAATAATATTGGCCACACCATCATTCTGGACTTATTTGGGTCTCTACCAGGAAACGTAGACTACACCATACCCCAATTACAGTTCGGAAAGAACTTTCAAGTCACCATTCCTTCCAGATCATTTTGGGAGGACGCTGAATTTGAGGAAGATAAAGCGATCCACTTCTACACCGATGGATCAAAAACTAGTGACGGGGTTGGTGGGGGCGTTTTCTCCGAAAGGCTAAATCTTAGTCTCTCCTTCCGTCTTCCTAATCACTGTAGCGTATACCAGGCGGAGATTATGGCGATAAAAGAAGCCCTGACATGGCTGAAGAGAAATGTGATATCCACAAATAATATCCGTATCTTCTCAGACAGTCAAGCCGCGATCAAGTCCGTGGATTCAGTATCTTTAAATTCCATTGCAGCCCTCGACTGCCGTTCATCTCCTAAGGAGATGGCGGAGCAGTTTAACATTCACCTCTGTTGGGTGCCGGGGCATAGAGATATTCCAGGAAACTGCAGGGCTGATGAACTCGCCAAAAAGGGAACCAAACTCCCCCTTTTACCTGAAAAGGGTTCTCTGGGTATCCGAATCGCTACCTGCAAACTTTTATTCAAGCTATCTGCAATCGAGAGAACAAACCTTAGGTGGACAAGTAGTAATACATGTCTAGCGACTAAGCACATCTGGCCAAAGCTGGACCTGCGACGCTCTAAGAGTCTGATCTCACTAAACCGACTGCATATTAACTCCACTATAGGTGCCATTACACGGCACTGTCTGATAGGCAAGCACGCATCGAGGCTTGGCGTTTATTAGAACGATTTCTGCAGAAGTTGCTTGGACGAGGAGGAGGAGGAGTCTATACTTCACCTTCTCTGCATATGTCCTGCTCTCTCCCATAATAGAAATCTTTATGTGGGAGATTTCTTGCTTAATGATCTTAACGACTTGGCTAACGCTGACGTTAGAAGTCTATCGCGCTTCATAAGAAGCTCTAAATGGTTTAACTAGTAGTGGGGAAACCCCTCGATCCGTGTGGCATCACAAGGGACCTAACCCGGGTCTAAGTGTGTCGGCCTTGCGCTGACAGCCACTTTAACCTAACCTAACCTAACCTACTGTTTTTCAATAAGAATTTATACGAAGGTAAGGTTAGGTTAGGTTGAGGTGGTTATAAGCTAAAACCAACTCAAATAATTTATATGATAGATTGCAGATTTGAAAAATTAATCTTTTTAAGCGAATACTCCTGTAACTAAAATCATTATTGTTTTCTTTTTGAATACGCAAAGTACATACATTATGTACAATTTTATTGATTTTCTCGGGCATATTTTCCGAGAGCCGTTTTCAACAATGAAGAAGTAAACGACATTGCTGTCGAAGAAGTAAGGAAGGCGTTCAATGAATCCAAAAAAAGAAAAACAGTTGGGCAGGACGAGATACCCTCTGAATTCTGGGAAAATATGGGAAACATAGGTTCTAAATGGCTTAGGAATTAATTCTCCAAACTGATGGGGGGCGATCCAATTCTTATTCAGTATATGAAAGTTTTCTTAATCCTTTGTACAAAGGAAAAGGCGATACGCCAGACTGTGACAATTACCGTTGAATCAAGCTGCTGTCAAACATCATGGCGCGGAAAATAATACGACTATCTGAAGACCAGTGCGGGTTTGTCGCAGGTAAATCAACCACAGAAGCAATGCAAAGTCAATTTTCCAATTGGTGTTGATGGGGACACACACGCATTGGGAATTGCTCCACTTAAAAGTATTTTTTTAAACTTAAAATCGAAGAAAAAAGAAGGTTTCATTTTTTTATTTAACTCTGTAACTTAACTAGTCTGTTGTAACAACTAATAGTGCAAAAATGAAGTGCGGTTTGTGTTATTCAGAAATCGATAGACATGGACTTAAGATTCAGTGCATTATTTGTCAAGAATACTATCATGGAAAGTGCACCAAAATGGACAAAAGAGAAATAGAGTTTTATGACAAAGGTAGTCTAGGGTACAAGCACAGACAATAAATATACAGATGTCTTATGCCTGTACAAAATTTTGGTTCATATTTTTTCCTTACCAGACAACATTTTTCATGGCCTTACCAGACAAGGAGCTTTCAAAATAAGAATTGAGAATAAAGCTCTTTTCTTTTCCGATCACCTTTCTCTCCGTTCCATTCATTTGTGTAGGCAAAGAGCTTCCCTTACGCCTTGTGGTTGTGGCTTGTGGTTGTGCTTGTGTTGTGAGTTTATGACACAGTAAGAGCAAAGGAATTACATAATTGCCGAATAATGAAAGACAAAAAAAAATAATAATACACCAAGTAAGGTAAGGATCATAGAGATATCGGTATTATACGATTCTCATACTGTAGCAACAGCAGGCATGCATAATCCGTTTCGAATCGCTTGATGCCAGACTCCATAGGAAATCAACAGTTTTTTCATGTAATTTGGTTTCAAGTGATGTGGAGGCCGTTCCACATATGTGTATTTTCAATAATCAGGTGTTTTGAAAATGTATGTACGCAATGCGAAGGCGACAACGAATTAATGGGTAAACTTTATCACTTCACTGCATTCTGTGATTGAAATTGAGAGTGGATACGTGTTATTCGAAACCAAAATATAAAAGTGCGGGATTTACTATATCTGTGCATTTCTAATTAACCGACGTTTTTTCTGTTATTGGGTAAATTTGTGTTTCATTCTTAAGAGGAACAGAAACTTATTTTATACCTTTTTGTGTTTGTAGTTTGTAGTTTTTAGCTATTGTTTTAATATTTATTTTAGTTTTTCTTAGATCATCAGTTTATGTTGTTATTCTTTTGTTTTCAATTGGTTTGATTTAATTTAATCGAGAGCTGTTTGAGCTATTTTGTTCAAATAGGTATCGGTATCTAGATTTTCAGGTTAGTAGAAAGAAAAAACAAAATGTCCTGGAATAGAACAAAATGTGCAATATTGTACATTGCTGTGCCACAAAAAATGAATTCCCAAATAGAAAATTATTTTACTTCCCTAAAAGAGGAACAGCTAAGTACGAAGAATGGCTAGCATTAGCAGAGGAGTCTCGGGAACACATAAAAATTCTTAAAACACCTTATATGTGCAGCAATCATTTTAAAAATAGCTTCATTGGAAAAAAATATTTAAAAATGCTATGATCATAAGCTTGACTTAATAAACTTTTTTAATAGTGGTATTGCTCAGGAAAAATTGTAAATGGGTTCTTGATAAAAATATTAATAAGAGTAGGAATCCTAAAAATAAAATAAAAAAGTTGCTAAATGTTATGAACGGATGGGGGTCGATATTCTGTCACGTCCTCGTTCGTGGCCCCTGGAAACTATTTAGGTAAAGGCGATTAAAATTTAATTTAATACATACCTATATAATGTAAGATAATGGTTATTTTGTTTACGTTAATAACTCAATTGAGGTTCTTTAATGACTTCGAACATTAGTCACCTTCACTTAAGTAGGCTAAGAGCAGATAAGTTGTTATTAGGGAATAAATATAATATGCATCATATACCTATGTACCTATAACAAAAGGATTTATAAATTTATCTGATTATTTATCTTCGATTGACAAAATGCATAATAAGATTTCATTCAAAATGTTACTTTTGTCCTCTGTATCTCAGGTCGAAGTTGCAGACTAGAAAAAGATTTCGATAATAATTATTCCTACATTCAATCTGGCTGCTTAATTGAAAAACATTCTACAGGATGTTGATGATCCTAAGTTTTAATAGCCTACCTAATAAACCTAAAATACGCACACTGCATGTGCACATTAATCCATGAACATTATGTTTGTTATCTGTGCAGCAAGGTACAAACACGAAACAAGATAACAAGCACATATCTACTAAACCATTTTCGCATGGGTACGATAAGATCCGTGCTGAAACAATACAGGCGCACAGCCATGCACCCACCAGAAACCGCAAGTTAAAATAAACAGAACAACAACAAAACGATTCTCCTTTTTTGCACCACACGTAAGCAACTAGCAACGTTGTGTGAAATGTAGGTAGGTAATAAAGGAAGAAAAAAAAACGATTTTAGGGTTTCTGTTTTTCATTTTTTGATGGAGTAAAAGAGGGAAAAAAAATTAGGGGTTTCATTTATATCTCTTGTAAAATTATGAAGCTTTTTAAAAACTTTTTCTTGAAGTAAATTTCGCTTTCATATCCCACTTTTTCCCATATGGATAAGACATCTGTATATTTATTGTCTGTGGTACAAGTGTGATAGTTGTGTCACTCACCGGAGAAAGTCAATATTGGGAGATGCTCCCATTAACTCATCTGCAAACATTATCTCTTCTTTCAGTGCTACTTCTTTTACCTCTACTAGTGGTAGTATCTCCATAAACAAAAAACTGCTAGCCCGTCTACAGTAAACAAAAGTCCATAAGCTGTAATAACAAATATTACTTCCCAAGGTGACATCAATACGGGTCAACAAACAATAACATTGGAAATGATATACAGCGAAATTATTCAGCTTAAGCAAGTTAACAGCGAGGCGCTTACTAGAATAAAAGCTGTTGAAGAGTGTAATGCTTCTCTTAATAAGAGAGTTGATTATTTAGAGTCGAAGCTGAATGTACTGGAGCAGAGGCAGAAACAATGTGCAGTTGACATTATTGGCATTCCCGACGTTAACAACTCTAATGTAAAAGAGAGAGTCAACAAATTACTTGGTACTGTTCTTGGTGAAGAGGTGAACTCCAGCGACATTTAGTACGTTTACATGACCGAATCGAAAGATCGAATTGAAACTGAATTGGTTTTCGAGGCGGGTTTTCGCTCTCACCGAATTGAGAGATTGAGTTGAAGTAGAATTCAGTTCCACACTTCCTACTTAATACGTATTTTGGATAGCCTTGTGTTGGTGGCGACAAAAATCCCAGTCAAGTGAACATAACAAAGGAAAACAAAGAGGGCACGCACACACACTCACTCGATCTCTCGATCTTTCAATTTGCGTTTACATGCTGATTTTCAATCCAATCGCAGACAATTTTGTGATTGGATTGAGTGAATCCCTCAATGTTTCAATCTGCATTTACATGGAATTCAATTCGGATTGAATCCGGATTGAATCTCTCATGTAAACGGGATAATTGACTCATGCTTTGTTATAGTGCGTACCAAAACAGTTGGCCATTCTACTGCGCAGGTCTCTTAAAATGTGTTTTACAATCTCTTAAATTGCAAAAACAAGCATAAAGAGACGAAAATGGGCGGAGCCATAATAAAAAACGACGTATACCCTGCCTTGTGTTTAAGATCGCTGTCGCGATCTCACTGAGGGTGGTTTCTTCATTTTCCTTCTTTTATACTGAAATTAGGAGCGGAGGAAAAATATAGACCATTATATGTCAACTTCACTTGGAGGCAAATATATTGTTTCGTTTTTTGTCTTGTCGGTTCTTTGTAGGAGTATGATGTGATCACGGTCGGATAGATTAAGCAAAACATTGCACATGAATTGATTGTGTGACTGTGTCTGTATGAAGGTGTACGGTTTTAGATTTAAACCCTATTTGCTCATTATGCTTTCGTTGATCATTATTAATTGTGTCGTGCATATTGATCACGTAGGTACTGATATTGGCACGCAAAGTAAAGTAAATTGCAGTGTCACACCAATTTTTTTTTGTTTATATCATTGAATTTGGGCGAGGTAGGTAAATTTAATAAAAAATTTACAATTTGGGAATTTTTTGGAAACGTAAACGATTTTATGCCCAATAACAATAGGCACGATTTTCTGTCACAAAAAAGAGGATGGGGTATTAAAGGGTTCGTTAAAGACAAAATGGTGAACGTTCTTGATTCTTCAATAATTTTTTTTAAGAAATGCAGTTTTTAAAACTTTTTGAACTACCCACCACTTTTAAATTTGTAACCTTGATTAAAAGTGTAAATTATAGCGAGATAAAATTGACGATGAATTGCAAATATAAAACAGATTTACAGCGAGCAGCAAAACAAAACACCAGTATACCAAATGGGTGGTTCGGTTTGGTTTGAATTAAGAAGTAAAAACACACACGTTTTAGTACTAAGATAAAAATATTTATTGATTTTGCTACCTATATATGAAATAGTTAATATTAATGTATATTAAATTGAATTCGAAGAACTGTCAGTTTCATAATCGGTTGAAGAATCATCTCCTGGATTGATAATTATTGCATCCGACATTGTGTCCCACATCTGCTCGTGTGAAAAGTATTCCTCCTCTGTCCTTATAATTTTTTCACAAACTTTGCGCCAATCTTCAACTGTTATTTTTGAAAATTCTTCTTCAGCTAGTTTCTGAACATCCGATAATCTAAACGTTGTATTTCGGCTTCCGACTCTTCCCTTGACTGTTGCCCAGATCTTTTCAATAGGGTTGAGATCTGGATGATAGGGTGACAATCGTAGTACTTCGTGTCCCGCGCCGTGAATCATATCGTCAATCTTATGCTTGGGGTGGTGATTAGTCCGATGTCGCTTTATAAGGTCATAAAGTTCGACTTTGAGCATTTTTGAAAAAAGCGTTATATTGTTGACGGAAAGCCATTCTAACATCTCCGATTTAACGGAAGCAGAAGTGATTTGCTTGTGTTCCCATTTGTTGTGATATGATGCGTTTTCCATTACAATAACCGATGGTTCCTCTAGGTTATTTAAAACTTGATCCTTCATCCATTTGGAGAAATTTTCAAAATTCATCTCATCGTGATAATCTCCTATTTTCGACCCAGATTTAAATAAAGCAAGGCATTATTCACGAAGCCCTTCGCTCCACCTGCATGCGCCATTATCAGCCTTTGGCCTTTTGAAATTGGCGCCTTTAAACCTTGACTGGTGCCGTCAGTCCATGCCCTTGGCCTTGTGTGAGAGCTGTGAATATAGCTCTCGTCCAAATAAATAATCTCATATCCTTCTGACCTGTACTCCCGCACCTTCCTCAGATATTTCACTCGTAAAAGTTTGATTTCATTTCTTTCGCAAAGAAATTTACGGTTGTTCTCCGTTTTCCTATAAGAAAATCCATTTCTTTTTAAAATCCTATGTAGCGACATATTGCTTAGGTTCAGCTCCAAATCTTCCTGCACCCGTTGTCTTAACATTTTTAATGTTATCATCATTTTTTCTTCAATGTGAAAGTTGTATATAATTCGCCGAACAGCTGTGATACCAAATTCGTCCAATCCAGTTTTCCATTTTGTATGTGGTACTCTTTTAGTTGGAGATTCAATAGCGCATTTCTTCTCATATTCTTTAATTATCCTTCTTATTGTTCGGGCCGAAATTCCCGTAAACTCCTCTGTCTGTGAATTTGCGTATGTGATGGGATTATCTATACATAAATTCCTAGCTTCTTCAATTTTTTTGTAATATATCCTAACAACGATCTTACGTCATAGACTTCCTATTGGTTTTCCTTTTCTTGAAAGATCCATGACAATTTATTTTATTTTAATAAACTTATGTCCTAGCAATGCTTTTGTTTTCGTGAAAGTGAATTCCAAATAGGAAATCCATAATATATATGCGTTATCTTAAAATAAAAAACTCTAAAAACCAAGCAACACATTTATTCCTTGCCCCTACAGGTAACCAAATGCAAACACTAATCATGTCGTAAAACTTTTACACTTAAGTCAAACAGGTAAAATCAAACATCATAAAATTAATGCTAACCAAGCACACCACCCATACAGGTACCTAGCGCTAAACCACGAAATGTTCAACCATAAAAAGGGTTGGGAACCCTTTCAAATACAATCGGACTTCTAAGTAGAAATGTATAAAAGTCGACCTCATAATAAAAAATTAAGTTTATTTAGATATTCAACAGCATTTTAGTTCTAAGCACTGTAAAGTTGGGTTACGCATTGTAAATTACAGGCAAAAACGCTTAGTGATTAAATCTCTTTCGCGTCATTTTTGTTCTCTTAAATCCTCTCTCTGCGCAATCGACCGTTGGCCAACTGTTTTGGTACGGACTATAAGAGTGTAAAAGCAAAGAACAACAAATTTGCTTCTAACATCGTGTGTGTGAAATTCTCAACTGTCTTACGGAAGAAAGCTGTAATGAAAAAAATGCGGGAGAACAAAGGCAAAATTTCTTCCAATATTTTCGGTGTTTGTCATACCAACAACAATGGCAGCAGCAGCAACAACGACAACAACAGCAGCAACAACATCTACATCAACGATTCTCTCACTGGCTATACAAGGTCTTTATTAAATATGGCAAATGATCTTAAACACAAAAACAGATGTAAAGGGGCCCTTACATGTTCAATCGGTCGACATCATGCATCGTGTATGTGTGGATTGACGCTGCCCCATACACAGTTCAATCGATATTTATTTTTTGTGACTTTTCGTGGTGTATGGATATCAGATGAGTGAAACGGACGATTGTATTGCATATATTTCTCTTGCAATATATTCTTGAATTGTACTGGCGAGATGCACACGGAGATTCGCTGTCTTTAATGAAACTAATTTCATTAAAATACCAAAGAGTTGGTTCACTGAAATTATCAACACCGGATCCGCTTTTGTTATATTCATTTAAACGTTTTAGCTCGCGCCGAAAATTCGTTCTCAACGTATTTATTTTTCTGGTGACATCCGCTTTTTGTGCATCAGGATACTTTTCTTTATACTTTTGCAGTAAAACTTAATATTGTTGCATTTTTTTGTTTCGGTCGCTATAATCTTTCCCTTTGACATCCCCTAAACTCGGTAATAACCGATACGTTTCAATTAATTCCAAAACAAATGCTCGGTCTTCATCGTCCTTCAGTTTTCCGCACATGTTTTCGCTTTTCGTCAATCAGACTTCACCAAATGTGTGTGACTCATACAGATACATTTTCACAAACACATGCTAGTGATTGATGCCATTCGATTGACCGTGTAAGGGCCCCTTAAGTTTGTTTGGGTTAGACGTTAGAGACTCATCTGTTCTTATTAGAAAAAGAGAAGGTGATAGAGTTATAAGAATTAATTCATTTGAGGATTATATAACTTTAACGTAAACTAAATAACTATAACTTGTTGTTTGTATAATGAATAATATGAATTCAACTATAGATCCTCATAATGATTCAAGTAATAATGTTAGTTTTTTCTCTTTAACTACTGATAATTTCAAATGTTTTTGTATAGACCATCAAACAATGTTCAGTTTTCCGGGTTTTCTGTCATTCATCAAAATATTTGCAGTATGCGAACAAATTTCAATACTTTTTTCTCTCACCTCGCACCTTTGGATCATTTACCAGATCTAATTTTTCTCTCTGAAATTTGGATCTTTGAAGAAGCGAAGTCTGTATATGATATAATTCCAAATTTTGAATTCGACGCGGCTTGTAATGAAACCTATGCTGCTGGCGGTGTCGCTGTATATTATAGAAGTAACATAATGGGATGTAAAATTAATAAGTATAAACTGGATAGTGCTGATTTAATCAGCGTTAATTGCGTAGTCTCTGGTATTCACTACTGTTTTATCTGTATTTACAGACTGCATAAGTGTACAGTTGGATCCTTTTTAAATGAGTTTTCGGGTTTTTTGGATAACCAGAAATGAAAAAATATAATCTTGTTGGGTGATTTTAATATAAACATTCTGGGTGATACACCTGATGTCGATAATTTTTTAACTGCACTTTCCTCGTTTGTCTTTGAGTCTGTTATGAATCAGCCTACTCGATATAGCTCCTGTTTAGATCACATTTTTGTAAGGCTTCACAGAAACATTTGTGTTGAATATAAAACTATTGCATATGACTTAAAAATAACTGACCACAGCCTAACTGGTATTCAACTCAATTGCAAGGTTTCTCGACTGGAAAAAATGAATACCATTGAGATAAAAAAAATTGTTTTTGCCACTTTAAGATCAAGGTTAAATTTTGAGTTCTGGGATGATGTTTACTCTTTCGTAGACCCTTCTGTTGCATTTGATTTGTTCCTTGATAAGCTGCAATTTCACATATTGAATTGTAGTGAGATCAAATGTGAACGAAATAACAAATTAAAGTGTCTCAAGCAATGGATGACTCCCTCACTATTAAAAAAAATAAAAAACGACTTTGCCTTATTATGAAAAGTTATGTAGAGAGGTCAAGTTCGAAATACCGCAATGTAGAGATACATACTTTCGCAATAGATTGGTAAGGAACCTTGGTAACTCGAAAGAGGAATGGCGAGTTGTTAATGAAATACTGAACAAAAATATATCCTATAGAGATATAAGTATTTCAAGTAATAATTTAACTGTGTCTGAGCCTATAGAAGTTGCTAATTTGTTTAATAACTTTTTTGTTTCTGTTAGGTTAGGTTAGGTTGACGTGGCTGTCAGCTAAAGCCGACACACTTAGACCAAAATTAGGTCCATTGTGGTACCACACAGATCTGGGGGTTCCCTCACTGCTCGTTGAACCAATGGGAGCTTCTTATGAAGCGCGAAAGACTTCTGACGCCAGTGTTGGCTAAGTCGTTTGTGTCATTAAACAAGAAGTCCCCTAGATGGAGATTTCTTTTGTGGGAGAGCGCAGGACATGTGCAGAGCAGGTGAAGTCTAGTCTCCTCCTCCTCCTCGTCCATGCAGCTTCTGCAGAAGTCGTTTGAGTGCACGCCAAGTCTGGAGGCGTGCCTGCCTATTAAGCAGTGTCCTGTGATAACACCTATGGTCGAGCTAATATGCAGTCGGTTTAATGAGATTAGACACTTAGAGCGTCGCAGATCCAGCTTTGGCCAGATTCGCTTAGTCGCTAGACAAGTATTGCTACATGTCCACCTAAGGTTTGTTCTCTCGATTGCTGATAGCTTGAGCAAGAGTTTGCATGTAGCGATTGGTATTCCTAAAGAACCTTTATCAGGTAAAAGATTTAAAGTGGTTCCTTTTTTGGCGAGATCGTCTGCCCTACAGTTACCTGGAATGTCTCTATGTCCCGGCACCCAACAGAGGTGATTGTTGAACTGCTCTGCCATCTCCGAAAGAGATGAGCGGCAATCTTGGGCTACGATGGAATTTGAAGAGACTGAGTCCAGGGACTTAATCGCTGCCTGACTATCCGAGAAGATACGGATATCCTTTGAGGATATCACATTCCTCTTTAGCCACGACAGGGCTTCTTTTATCGCTAAAATTTCCGCCTGGAACACGCTACAATAATCTGGAAGACGGAAAGAGAGGCTAAGATTTAGTTTTTCTGAGAAAACGCCCCCACCTACCCCATCGCTGGTTTTAGATCCGTCGGTGTAGAAGTGGATCGATTTATCTTCCGCAAATGCATCATCATCCCAGAATGATCTGGAAGGAATGGTGATTTGGAAGTTTTTTCCGAACTGCAGATGGGGTATGGTGTAGTCTATGTTTCTGGGTAGAGACTTAAAGGAGTCCAAAATGATGGAGTGGCCGATCTTCTTGTTGGTCCACTGTGAGGTAGCTTTTAAGCGGACAGCGGAACAAGCCGCTGTTTGCATGCTGAAGATGTCGAGGGGTATCAGGTGTAACAGAATGTCCAGTGCAGCGGAGGGGGTAGTACGGAGTGCTCCGCTAATGCACAGACACGCTGAACGCTGGACTTTGCCCAGTTTGTCGCGGTTTATAGCTTTATCCAGGGTAGTCCACCAGACGACCACCCCGTAAGTAAGAATTGGTCTAACCACCGCTGTATATAGCCAATGCTTAATACGGGGTTGTATACCCCACCTATTGCCAATGGCTTTTTCGCAAGAGAAAAGTGCTACTGTAGCTTTCTTGACTCTTTCTTGTATATTGGGTTTCCAACTTAACTTCCTATCGAAGATTAGACCCAAAAATTTTGCTTCGTCAGAGAAGGTTAAGCTAGTACCGCTAATAGAGGGAGGGTCAATATGTGGGATTTTATATTTCCTGGAAAAGAGGACCAACTCGGTTTTGTGGGGGTTAACGCCCAGTCCACACCGATTAGCCCATCTCGTTAGCTTGTTAAGAGCGTTTTACAGGAGTTCCTTTATGGTATTGAGGTGTTTTCCTGAAACGGCTATAGCAACGTCATCCGCATAGGCAATCACCCGTCTTTTGTTTCTGTTGGTTGGTTCAGTTTAATACAAAGCAGTATTCAACCAGAGAGCTTTTTCTTTGATCAGTTTATAAAATTATGATGTCACTTAAAACGTCCAATTCGTCGTCTGTTGATAATATTTCGAGTTTCATATTAAAAAATATTGCGTTTCCTATTTCTGATGTTTTATGTTTTATTTTTAATTTTTGTGTCTTAGCGGGTGTTTTTCCTGAGTCTCTAAAAACAGCTGTAGTGTTACCACTTCATAAAAAAGGTGATACAATGACATTAAATAATTATCGTCCAATTTCCATCTTATCCGTTTTTTTGAAGATTATTGAAAAAGGAATTAAATCTACAATATTATCATTCTTAGACAAAACTCATTTCTTTAATGATTCCCAGTTTGGTTGTAGACTGAAACTGCTTTATTAAAATTATTTGGGGAAATATATAACAGTTTGAATGCTTCTCAAATTTCTTCTACTTTATTTATTGACATTACAAAGGCTTTTGATATGGCGAACCATACTCTGTTACTAAATAAATTATTTAATGCCGGTTTCAGAGGCTTTATTTATGACTGGTTTGCCTCTTATTTAAAAAATCGTAAGCAAGTGGTAAAGGTCAAAAATGTTTTTAGCTCACAAAATTATTCAAATATAGGTGCTCCTCAGGGATCAGTCTTGGGCCCGATACTGTTTTTAATTTATGTCAACTCGCTCTTCATTCAACCTTTTAAGGGCAGAATCACAGCATTTGCTGATGATACTGCTCTTTCCTATTCCAATAAGAGTTTTCTTGATATGTTTGCCGATGTTAATTATGACCTAGATATACTACGACGATGGTTTAAGTCTCATAAACTAATCATCAGCAATAAAACGAAATTTATGGTATTTAATATCAACGGTATTGTCTGTGAGGAGTTGCCTTTATATTACCACTCACCAAGCTGTTGTCGATTTTGTTTGGAAGATGGGAATATATCGTTTGATAGTCTGGTAAGATGTAGTGACGGTTGCTTTTTAATTGAGCGTGTTGACAGCTTTAAATACCTAGGTATTATATTGGACCATGAGTTTAGTTGGAAGGCACATACGTCATATTTGAAACGGTATTTAAATGGAGTTTTAAGGCAATTATTCCACGTTAGCATGTACTGCAAACTACCCATTTTAAAATTGGTTTATAATGGTATTTTAAAATCAAAACTGCAGTATGGAATTTCCTGCTGCGGTGGCACTTATTTTAACACTTTAGAACCACTGTTGATTAAACAGAAGCATGCTATACGAATCATGTGTAGAGTTTATCGTAGAACCCCCAGTTTTGAGTTGTTCAAGAGTCTCGAACTACAAAGTTCCAAAAATATTTTTTAAAAATTGCGGGTACTATGATGTTAGAGCTCACGATAGTCATAACTTGCAAGTCAGTACCAGAAACTTCGTAAATGTTCCAACAATCCACAAAACACATTTTTCGCTTTTTTATTATGTTACTGCTCCTCGTTTGTTTAATAATTTACCAGAAAAACTTAGGTGTGAGAGAGTGAAAACAGTATTCTTAAGTAGTATAAAAAAATGGCTTGTCTCGTTTAACCATTCTGAAATAGATGCTTTTTTTACACCATTAATTTAACAATTTTGATGTTTCTCTTCTTTGCTTTTTAAAAAAAAAACTGTATTTAATTTTTCTTTTTTAAATGATCACTGAGTTTTGTTTTCCCCATCAATAGTTTTTTTGTATTTCATTTTTATATAACCGTTAGGTACATTCGCCTCTTGTCTTTTAATAGACAATAGATTGTACAAAGCTATTTCATTCAAAAACCTTAAAGCTCACAATTAAAATGAATTATATTGTACTTTATGTTTAAGTTTCTATATATGAAATAATGAAATAAATAAAAAAGAAAAGTATAAGGATCATGATAGAAAAAATATCATGAGGTTGCAGGAAAACTCAGCCATCTTCTCTGATCGAAAAATGCCCATAAGCTGATTGGAGACTCTACTCGGCGGTTGTGCACCCAGCGCTCACATGCGGTTTACAATTTTGGACAGCGTACACAATGTACGAGGCAAATTAACGGCAGCTGAGATGAAGATGCTTCGCATGACAGCAGGAGTAACAAATTTGATGGAATAAGAAGTTCCAAGATACGAGGAAGCCTTCACGTCAAAGAATCTATCTCGAAGAAAATGGAGCGCGACCGGCTCAGTTGGTACTATCATGTTCAAATGAAAGATCCTACGAACCTTGTCAAAACGGCAACATCAATCAACGTTCCAATACAAACGCGAAAGAGAGGCAGGCCTTAAAGCCTCTGTATCACACCAATGCAGCAACACCAGCATTTGATTGGCCTCAGCGACGAATTGATTCAAAATCGGTTGATCACCGTTGTTTTCTGAGGTCGAACCGCTGAAACTCATAGGCGGACCAGTAGGGATGCAGTTAAGTGCATCCCATTAATCTTGACTTTCTCATTGACTGCAATATCTTTTTCAAAGACTTTTTCATATTTGCTGAACGCTTTCACTTAATAACGGAATTCTAGTCAATAAAGCAAAAGAAATCTAAAACGAAAGGCACAGTGTTATTAATTTGGGTAAATTTCAATGATAATTATTAAAATTAAAAACTTTTTAAAATACGCCTGGAGCGACTATACTGATAAATTCTTTAAAATTAAACACCAAGTACAGTAAACTATCCAGTGACAAACACCCTGTAAGAAAAGTTCTGGCAAGTTCGATACACTCGTAAAATTAACTTGTGAATTTGTTTTTAGACAAATGATTTATTTTAAATAAAGCCACTTAATTGGTTTTTCGTTAACGTTATCAAGATTAAACCATATCGAGAAAACTTTCATAAGAAAATCCACGGCCGAACTCTAATTTTTCTAATTGGAGCCCTACCTAGTCCAGAAGCGAGCCCCCGTATATAAGACCGTTTAACAAAGGTATTGAATGTTGAATATAATTTTTGTTGAAATTCAATTTCATTGTTAATTATTTAATAATAAATCCTATGAATGGAGCTAGTCCACCTAAAGATAGTCAATTGAAAAAAAATATTAAATCATTAATTGAAAAAGTAATGAAAATAATTGATTAATATGAAATAATTTAAATAAAAAATAAAAATAAAACTTTGACCAATTGTTTGGTCTTAATTTAAACTTTAGAGAAAGCATCTAAACTGCCTGTTCTTGGTCGTTACGATAGTTACGGGTTTCTTAGGGTAATAATTCTTCGGACTATAACTTGTTTGTAATCCTATATAAAACTAACTCAAAGTAGCTGCTCTCAAGAGGATAGTTACGGTAAGGAGAGTCATTGCCACCTTCTGTACTGCTTCTTGCAATGCTTGGTAGACCTTTGATGACAGTGTTGAGGAATTCCAATCCTGACTTTTGAATATAAGACCTGGAAGTATTTTGCTAAACTCTTTTCTGTTTAAAGATGTCTAGTATGTGTAAAGTTTCCCAAAGACCTCCTCTAAATTCTATTCTCTCTTCGTCAGAAAACTCCGTTATTGCTAACGATATGTCCAGATATGTTCTATTGGAAGCTGGCAACCCTATCTCCACTACAACCACAATATAATCTTGTATGCACACAAAAAATTTGGTTTGTTGACGTTTTTTCTGAGACTATTATAATTTGAATACGCATACTTATGTGAAAAACTAATAATAAATAAATAAATAAATAAAAAAATAAATTTGGGTAGTGCTCTATAAAGACAAAGTCTTACTTGTACTTAAAGCTTAAATAAATTGAATTGAATTGAATTGAAATTTGTACCTAATTGAATTTTCTTATTACTGTTAATGTCTATTACTGAGCACCATTGAATCAAATTTAAATAATAACTTATAGGTACCTCAAAGCAAATGTGTCGAAAGAGCTCCTCTAAATTCTATTCTCTCTTAGTCAGAGAACTCCGTTAGTAACTACATTCCTCGAAAAGATCATTGCAAAAGTGTCACCTCACTTCATTGCAGGTTGCTGAAATGTGAAGACGTCCAGGCAAGTCCCGGAAATTTTAAATATTGTCCAGCTATATTCTATTTGCAAACTGGCAACTCTATCTCCACTACAACCGCAATATAATATTAGCTGTGTTTTATTATCCATGCGGATCTGGATCTGGATCGATTTAATACGTAAAACAAAAACAACACAAGATCTTGCTATTTATCGGGATCATTAATCGTGATCCGAAATGTAATTACAAAACTCACTACCTGTTTTTTCGTGGCGTTGCTTATTTAAATTATAGGAAATTATAGGAACACAATAATATTGCCAGACCAAAATATGAAACACTATTAATAACACAAAAAATCAATTAGCATATTTTCATATTCGAATAATTTACCACTGCAACTTTTGAGACGTTTTGCTTCGTAATATAATACACAAAAATTAATGGAAATATTAGCAGTACAATACTGTTAATATGTTGCATATTTGAACATAACATTTGAACATAGTTTCTGAAAAAAAAATATTGAGTGCAAAATGTATGTTGATTTGTATTCAAATGGCAACACCCCCGACACAACAAGCGATCATATTGTGACGTCACATTGTACCCTATATTTGCAATATGGCTGAGTGCCAATCGAAACTTGAAATACCTGGTATCGTCTGTTATGTGTTAAAAACAACTGTTGCCACAACTTGCCACTGATGATCCAGATCGTTTTATTATCAGATCGGATCCGTATCAAGATCATTGGGATAATAAAACGCGGCTATTGTTTGTACACAAACAAATTAATTTGTACCTTCTTACATTTATAGGCTTAAAATATAGGCATTAATCGAGCTGACGTAGCCTCTATGCAAAGTTTTATAAAAATTTTCATTCAACTCCGTTTTTTCTTGTTTTTTTGTAGTTTTAGACTAGTAAATAATTTGTCTATTGTATACTTAATGCGTGCTTATTAAATAGCGACTCTTAAAAATGCACTGACCGAACGTAAGCTGCAGTGAATTTAAGGTTTTAGCTAAAAAGCATATTCGACTATTTACATTAAAATATTTGCATATGTATATATACAAATATATGTGTGTATTTATAATAATATAACTTCACAAGCTAATGAAAAACGTGTCTTACCTTTATTAGAAATGGCCACTCCAGTACTGGCAACTCTTTCCCTTCGCTTCCATTTTCATCGCTATCCTTGGAGTGCATTTTTTTACTGTCTATGTTTTTGTTTTATATGCCACACTAGTAGGTAGTTGTTGTTGTTAAACCATACACTATATAGGTACATTGTTTTCCATCGTGTTCCAAATTGAAATGTTTTCTGAGCAGTTAATTGTTTGTACTGTTTTCACATTGCGTTGTTCCAGACGCACACAATGTCCTCACCCTCGTTTCTCTTAAGATCTTATCCCTTATTGATTTTCCAATCCTCATTATCTTCCTTTTTTATGGCTATTTTTTTTTTTAAGACAAGTTGGTCGAACAGCGCTGCTCAGGATTTATCATAATGAAAGTACAAAAATTAGTTTTGTTAATGTGTTTTACAAAACAACAAACAGACAAAGGAAAGTTCGTTGGTTCGATTCTCGCAAAATAGTTACCCGCATATAAATAGAAATGGGTGGTGGAAACTATATGAAAGAACACGTCAAAAATAGTTTCGTTTCAGGATACATAATATATTGGATAAAGATTCAGGAGATGATTTTTTTTATTTGGTTACACTTTATTAGTTTTAACTATATGTTTAACTTTTTTTTAACAATATTAATATATGGAACAAGAAGGAATGATTTGTGAATAAGTGGAAGCAAAGGCGCGACAGGACTATCACGAAAACTACATATGTACATACTATACTAGCATATTGTCTTGGTTTTTAACGTGAGAAACATTTCAGAGGTTGCGCAATGCAATAAAATAAGGATAACCTTAGGGTAAGTAAGCGGTAGTTTAATTTAAATAACCTTATATCTTTTTATCAGTTTATATAAACAGCCTTGATTTTGTTCGTGCAGGGACGCGTTAGAAATATCGCTGACAAACAAGAGCCTAGCGACGTATTTAATATCTTGAAACTCTACCGCGACTGCGCATGCAAAGGCGTGGGTTAATATGACATGAGATCACCGGTACCTATTGTAACAGAATGATCAAAGCGTTGAAATTGTAACAAAGAAGCAAGCAGAGACCATACAAATGCAATAACACCAGCATTTATATTGATGCTTCACGTCTTTAAAATTATTTTGTATTTAGTTGGTATATGAATTACTTTCATAACCCTCCCATTTAGCTGCAACCCTCTTGGTCCGCCTGTAGGGTTCGCCAGGTCGACCTCCAAAAATAACGACAGACCTCCCGATTTTGAATTAGCCACTGAGGCCAATGAAATTGTTGATTCATATTTTCATTTTGACAGGGTTCGTATTATTTCACCTTTGAACATGAAATTACCAAGTGAGCCGGTCGCGCTCCAATTTTTTGGAGACAGGTTCTTTGACTTAAAGACTTCCCGCGATCTTGGAACTTTTTATTCGACCAATCTTTATGTTGTGTAGAGCCTTCATTTCAGCTTACGGGATATTTTTCGTTCAGAGAAGATGGCAGAGTTTGCCGGCACTTCATCCACCCTAAGCTTAGGCGATGATTAATGTCGTAATTTCACCTTGCTTCGCTATTGATCATAGATCGCAGATATTTGAACCTTTCGCACTTGGGAATCACTCTTCATTCATATAATTGTCTGGAATAGGTCGGAGTGGGTCAGAGAAAGGAAATCACAAGCGTTCATTGTTTTTTTTTTTTGACTAATACGATACCCAATCCCCTCTAAAACTTCCACCCATACATCAAGTGCTCGTTGCAAGAACGTTTAACCCTCGCTTATGATGGCTCCGTCGTCAGCAAAGAATAAAAGATGCACCTTGGAGTCCGACACTTTTCCTTCAAGTGGATAATCAAGGACTGTAATCAATATGAAGGGCCTTAAGATTAATGGTTTTTTATGTGATACCACACGATTTTTCCTGGTTTTAATTTTTGTTTTCCGTCAATTTCCTTTATGTTGTTTTGAATGAATAACCTTACATTCGTTACCACGTTAAGTGGACGGCTGGAGTTACAGCACTGTTTCACGGTTAGCCACAACCGATCATTAGACTCCTTCTGTGGTGCTGGTCTGTATTTTTTCTTCATTTTATCCCGAAAATCCATTTCTTCCACTGGGATTCGAACCTAGACCGGCGTCTTCTCAGGCAAGCACTCACGCACTGTGCCATTTAAGCCCCGAGTTCATCCAGTTTTTATTTTGATTTTTCTTGGACAAACTTTGCTCCTGTAAGTATATTCTGTTATTCATTCTGGTTGTTTCTTTCTGTGTTTTCTCTAATTCTATTCCATTTCGGCAAGCATAGTTGGACTGAAATGGGTGATAAAGAGGGTGAAAGACTTTTGACATTGTTTTTGTCTAGAATTTTACGATTAATGGTTTTTTATGTGATACCACACGATTTTTCCTGGTTTTAATTTTTGTTTTCCGTCAATTTCCTTTATGTTGTTTTCAATGAATAACCTTACATTCGTTTCACGTTAAGTGGACGGCTGGAGAAACAACCAGAATGAATAACATAATATACTTACAGGAGCAAAGTTTGTCCAAGAAAAATCAAAATAAAAACTGGATGAACTCGTGGCTTCAATGGCACAGTGCGTGAGTGCTTGCCTGAGAAGACGCCGGTCTAAGTTCGAATCCCAGTGGAAGAAATGGATTTTCGGGATAAAATGAAGTAAAAAGACAGACCAGCACCACAGAAGGAGTCTGATGATCGGTTGTGGCTAACCGTAAAACAGCGCTGTAACTCCAGCCGTCCACTTAACGTGGTAACGAATGTAAGGTTATTCATTCAAAACAACATAAAGGAAATTGACGGAAAACAAAAATTAAAACCAGGAAAAATCGTGTGGTATCACATAAAAAACCATTAATCGTAAAATTCTCGACAAAAACAATGTCAAAAGTCTTTCACTCTCTTTATCACCCATTTCAGTCCAACTTTGCTTGTCGAAATGGAATAGAATTAGAGAAAACACAGAAAGAAACAACAGAATGAATAACATAATAGACTTACAGGAGCAAAGTTTGTCCAAGAAAAATCAAAATAAAAACTGGATGAACTCGTGGCTTCAATGACACAGTGCGCGAGTGCTTGCCTGAGAAGACGCCGGTCTAGGTTCGAATCCCAGTGGAAGAAATGGATTTTCGGGATAAAATGAAGAAAAAAAAAGACAGACCGGCACCACAGAAGGAGTCTGATGATCGGTTGTGGCCTGGGTTGGCAAAACTACATGATTTTCAATCGGCCTATGTAATCTACATACACGACGTAGATTACATGTTTTCTACACATAACCAAAAATGTAGTAGGTATGTACCGAACTGTCAAATTCGTTTCATTTGTGTTCCAAGCTCGCAATCGAACGTATCGTTCTTTGCCTATATTAAATAATAAAAATATTAAATGCCGAATATTTTTGAAAAAATGACGAAAAGAAGTGGAGTATCAGCACCGGTTGCATCGCCAATTCCATCATGCACGAATATTGGGAAGGTTTTGGAAAAGTGTATATTCGAGGAAAAGTGGCTACCAAATGCCAGTTTTGTTTGAAAGCTTTATTAAATTCGTGTAAAGCACGATTGATTGCGCACCGGTAAATAATAATTGCAATTTTGTTTTCAAGATGCCGAAACTAGAAGTTTGTTGGAAAAATGCAGGTGGCAAGAAACCAGTATTGTATTCGCGGATTCGTTTTGCGAGCTCCCGTAACGCACTCAAATCGTTCATTGACAATTTACCATACATGAAAAGAGTGGCCACTGATGAAGACGAGGAAAACGTAGAGGAAAACGACGAGGATGCCAAATCGAGAAAACCAGATCGAAGTGTGACTCAACTACTAATCAACGCAAGTTTTGTAGAGTCAGTCAGAAAAATGTATGAAACTATGGATGCAATCGACAAATTTATCAATATGTGCCAAAAAAGTGAATCTTCCATTGCTAACGCCGTCGAAGAATGTCTCGTTTTACTCGACCAAGCACCAGACGAGCTTCGGGCACTTGCCGTCACTCGCTGTACGCAAAGCAACGTCTTCAACAGTGTTGCATGGCAGCGCACTTTTTGCATCCACTTTACAGCGGCCAAAAATTGAGTAATGTGCAGAAAGATGATGTTAACAAATACCTTTTTGAGTTACTCAATTCAGATGGATTGGAATCGCTTCGTATGTTTACTTCAGGCTTAGGAATTTTCTATTCACTGCAAAGAAAAAAAATCACATTGCACAAAACATACTGATTCTACGCATTGCGTCAACATAAACAACTTGCAGAACTTGCGACGAAACTTCTTTTGATTCCAGCATCGACTGGACATTCGTTCATAGTGAGACTCGTAATTGTCGGTTGAATCGTCTAAGAAATTGATCAACGTTTCCTTTTCTTTGCGGGCGAATGATATTTGTTAATGTATAAAATTATAAATAAGTTTTCTACATTGGGTATTTTACATGGCGAATCAGACTGAGTATTTTACCTCACGTAATCTACGTAGAAAACTCATGTATATTACATTCGAGTAATCTACATGCCAACCTAGGTTGTGGCTAACCGTGAAACAGCGCTGTAACTCCAGCCGTCCACTTAACGTGGTAACGAATGTAAGGTTATTCATTCAAAACAACATAAAGGCCTTAAGATGTTTCCCTAGTGTACACCGAGTTTAATTGCGAACTCCTCGGCCACATCAGCGGGGCATCTTACTCTTGTCTTTACTCCCTCATATATGTCTATGATCATCTGCACGCCAGTTTCAGGAACTCTTCGTTGTCTTAGCGCCACCCATAACAGATCTGGTTGTCTATCTAATGCCTTTTCAAAATCAATCAACACCATCTACAGATCCCTTAAAGAATCACGATGTTTTTCCATTATGATATTTATACTTTCGATTGCATCTGTGGTTTATTTACCTGCGACAAAACCGCACTGATCTTCAGATAGGCGTTTTTTCCACATTCGGCTATCTAATACCCGCTCAACGATCTTCATAGTTAGTGTATGACATCAGCTTTATTGGAAGATAAGTATCACAGTCTCGCGTATCGCCTTTTGCTCTGGAGATGAGAATCAGGATTCAGGAGCCACTTGAACCCAATGTCTCCCATCTTTTCCTAGAAGTAAAGATGATTACCTAATTTTTTTTCGAGTTTATGTTAACAGCCTTACCCGTGCTTTAGGAATATCACTGAAGCGTCCCCCAAAAAACAACGCTTTCGTAAAAGGCGGCTAAGGAGATAAACTACATACAGTCAATATTAAGATCCAGGTTAGCCTTGCGACGTATTTAACATCTTGAGACTCTACCGTAATTGTGCATGCAAATCCGTGCGTTGACATGACTTGAGATCACCGGTACCTATAGGAAATTTAAATCAATAACCGGAACACGGCAGGCTGGGATCATACAAATGCAATAATACCAGCATTTGTTTGCCCTTAGTAAAGAAGTCATCCGAAAGCGCGAATCCTGCCGACGCTTACTGAGGCCAAACCGGCCACCCTACAAGCGGACCAGTAGGGATGCCATTTTGTTTTGATAATCTGATTAGAGAACCAAAAAAAGCAAATCAAAAAATCAAACAGTAACAGCCCCTCCGCTTCTGTCGGAAGAAATCTCAGTTTCTTCTTTGGTAGCTACGATAGCTCGTTCTGACTGGATCAAAGGAAATAAGTAACAGTTCAAAATGTCCTTTGTTTTTTATTTGCGACAAATGTTTCTAGAAAAGTCCGTTCTGTAGCTTTTTATATCCATATTCCGAGCTTCCTGCGCCTCTTCTGACAGTTGGTCGATCGGGAGCAAGGCATTCGAACCATTCTGGGCCATGAATTAAAATTATGTGTACCGTAGGTGGCTTCGATCCAGTATGCTCTAAATTTTATGTGATTTGTTGCAAATCCACTGGAAATTGTGATTAGAATAATATGGAACTTTTTAATCATTTCTTCCAACAGCAATAATTTCACAACTGTATGTACTTGGGTGTTACTAAAAAAACGCCGAGTAGTGTTGCCATCATTTTGTTCTCCCAAATCCAGTCTAAGGCTTGTCAATCAGCAAACTAAGCATGCTACGAAATTCGGTTTGAATGGTTTTTTTTCTTATTTTGGGCAATCATACACTTGTCTTCTTCACCTACCCAATATGTAAGACACACTCAAAAAATCGTATCCATGCATGTAAAATAGACAGTGCAAAATCCAAGCTCTCGGACCACACCTCTCTTAAAAAAAATTTGTTTCGATACAATTGGAATATTCGGAAGTCGGACCACAAATGTAAAATTTTAGAGTGAAAATAGTGTCAGTCAATGAATTACATACGTTTCCATCCAGTACGTTTCCATTCCAGTTCATGTTTTACATTAACGTTCTTCCCATTACACAAACAGGTAAGTGTCTTCCAAGGAACCAATATCACGATATATGTACTCCTTTTCAGCTTTTGGATTGTTTTTGGTTTCTTCTCTAACAAACTGTTAATACCCTATTCTAAGGGTATATTCATTTTGACGCATAGTTTGTAACATACCTTAATATTGCACGTAGACCCCTAAAAGTTACTATATTTATGATCAGCATCGATAGTAATGTCGATCTAGCCATATCCGTCCGTCCGTCCGTCCGTCGGCAAAAATTAGGCCTTTAAACTGGGCCTAGAGAGCTGAAATTTTAACCATATACTCTCTATGGTCCCGAAATAATCAAGTTTACGAACACAAACTCAAAAAAACAAAATTTTGGAAAAAATCGAATTTTGAGCTAGAAAGCTGAAATTTTTTTTATATGATCTATGACTCCTAAAACTGCTCGGGATATAAAATTTTCAAAATCTACACACTGACACGCCCACAAATAAATAAAACAATTTTATTGAAAAACCTAAATTTGAGCTAGGGAGCTGAAATTTATAATATATATATTGTAATATATACTCTATAGGGGCTCATATATACTCTTAAGCTCATGTGTAAATATTTTCAAAATCCGCCTACTGGCACAATTTAAAAGAAAACTTTTTTTGAAAATCCAAAGTTTGAGCTAGGGAGCTGAAATTTATAATATATACTCTCTAGGTGGCCCTTTATACTCATGTGTAAATATTTTCAAAATCCGCCCACTGACACGCCCACAATTAAAAAAAAAACTTTTTTTGAAAATCCAAAGTTTGAGCTAGGGAGCGGAAATTTATAATATATACTCTCTAGGGGCCCTTTATGCTCATGTGTTAATTTTTTTTAAATCCGCCTACTGGCACGCCCACAATTAAATAAAACAATTTTTTTGAAACACCCAAGTTTGAGCTAGGGAGCGTTTTTTTCGATAAAATCCTTTAAATGTTATATAACAAAATATGTAGAGCGTTCTTAACAATTCAACCATACTTAGACTTTTGTCACGCCCACTTATGAGGGATAGGAATAAGAATAGGGTATCCAACAGTTCGCCCAAGCGGAGTGTAGCCCGTCCTTATGTTTTCTTATTGGTTTGCATAGCCTTGCCTTTGTATATAAACTTTATAGTATTATCATTGTATACAGACTCTATAGTATTCTCACTTCGTGTATACGACGATACGCCATCTGTGCGCTCCGGGCCAAAATAAATGGTGATAGTTTATGGCCATTATGTGGGCTTATTTATGTTTTCGTTCAATCTCCTGAATGGGTATATGAGAATGAAGGTCATTCAGGTAGCGACTACCGATGCCGATGGTGGCTGATGTTTGACATAGCGGACATTCTCATCGGGTAGATTTATCGTATTTTAGTTTATTTGTTGGCACTGCTGGAATTATCAGCAGAATATTTTTATTTGGTTTTGCGCAAACAGCTGATTTTTTTGTTTTCCTTCATGCTCGTGACGACGTATATGAGAAGGAAGATGACACAGGTAGCGTTGGTGGTTGACGGTAGGGCGGAAAGGTGAATTATTCTCGGGTAGGCTAATGCCATACTATTTGTTCGCTCTGATGGAAGTTTGGGGTACATTATGGTTTCTGGTATGTATGTGTATGATCGTTGAAGGAGAGTCGCATTCCACCGGTGAGGATTCTCAAATGATTTTCTTTATAATTATTCATATTTGCAAGTGAAAAATGGATATTCATATTTAAAAGTAGGGGCGATGGTGGATAAAGAAAGGTGGAAGAATTGTCGTCGAGTAGTTGATGGTATGTTATTTGTTGGCTTTGATGATTGTTAGAGGTAGGTTATGGCATTGTGCAATTAGATCATCACAGTCACCTGTAACTTGTTTCTTTGTATTCCATACAATTGATCTCTGTGTCCACATCGGTGAAGGAGATTCGCATTTCAGCAATGAGGATTCCCAATTGGTTTATAAACCATAATATTTGCATGTGAAAAAATATTAATTGAGGCAGAGATAAAAAAAGATAAGACAAGTTATAGTGTATTCCCAGCTGCATTGCGAACGATCCTTAAGGGTTTCCACTTTAAAAAGATTTTTTCGGACCCGTCAAATGAAATTTTCAATTTTTCAATTTTACAAACTGAACTTACTGAAGAAGTTTGTTGACTTATGTGGTGGTGCTTGTCTGCGTTGGGTCGAAAACTAAGCGTTATTTAAAAAATGTTCGAAGTCAGAACGAGCGTTCGAAGATCTCGTAGGATTCACATTGGGAGTATTTAAATTCAAATTGTCCCATCTTCCAACTAAGGTATCTCTAAAAGACTGCATTTTACGAATGAAAACTCGTTGGTTTGCCTCGAGTATTCGTTGAAATGCTGACGTGATAACTCTAATGTCTGTGGCCTCTACTTTAACAGGTGGAAAGTGTTCATTCATTTATTATCATCACTATTGTGGTTACTTGCCTGACGGGATTGCATTGCTGCAGGAGGGTAATCTTCCAGTTGTGGTGAAATCTGATCCTGGTTTAAGCCTACACTAGTCCCAGGTGGATTACGACCAACTATTGGTCTGGCATAAATTGGTCCTGAGCGGGGAGTTGCATTTCTAAAACTAGACGAATTTCTTATATTACTTACTCTTCCTCTAGAACGTGTATTTGGAACTCTATTAATCATTATAGAAAATTTCGGATTTTAAATATAAATTCAAAACTTTCAACTATCAATATCATTTAATAAACCTCAATTGAAAAAAAAATTAATACATGCATAATTTGGGGTCAGCGCGGTCGGTGCTAAATTAGATAGGATTAGATAAAATATGCTTAAGAGCAAGATATCTATATAACTTATGGACTGAGCAACCACACAACAAAGTGGTAGACGGACAGCTCGAGGACCGAGGAGGGAACTGGTGCAGGAGTGTTTGGGCCAGGAACTAAGCACTACGAATCCATGGGCAAATGCACCATTATATTCCAGGCAGAAATATGTGCCATAGACAGGTGCGTTCGAATCAACCTCGAGAAAAACTACAGGAATTGCAACATAGCAATAACGTCTGACAGCCAAGCAGCCATAAAGGCTCCTACGCCATCGTCATCAAGTCAAAACTCGTGTGGGAATGCCAACACGGACTGAATAGACTAGGCAAGAATAACAGAATTTCCATCTACTGGGTACCTGGCCATGTTGGCATTACAGGCAATAAGGCAGCGGACTCTCTGGCAAGAAAAGGGGCAGAGGAACCCTTCATAGGACCTGAACTGTTCTGCGGGATAGGAGAACACACTCTACGCGAAGAGTTCAGGAGACTGGAGGAAGAAACAAGGGCTAAAACCTTTCTCAACCTCCAAGGTCTGAGGCAAGCAAAGAAACTCTTAGGAAACTATAACCAAAAGAGATTCAAAGCTTGTATCAGCCTTAACAAAATCAACCTAAGAATTCTAACAGGCCTCCTCACGGGGCACTGCAGACTCAAGGAGCACCTGAGGAAAGGGGGTATATCAGAGGACGGGCTCTGCAGATTCTGCAGTGAAACCGCCGAAACTCCAGACCACATAAGGATGAGATATTTGGGCAGTCGCCAAATAACAGACAAGGATATACAAGCCATGGACTTCTCAGATTCATCAAAGAAACTGGGCTAGACGCTGCGCTCTAAAGAGTGTGATCTGCCAAGGATAAATCAGAGCAATACCTCGACACGCTTCACAAAGAAGTATCTAGATAGGGCTCTGAAAGAGGGCATGAACATCTCCGAGGCACAAGCAGGGGGACACAATAGACCAATAGGTCGCAGTGTAATATACCCTAACTAAATATTATTAAATATTAAGATATCTATCTTGGTAAATAGACGGACTGAGCAAATCAATGCACACAATACGAACAAGACTGTATATAATTGGCAACAATAGGTAACATAGTAGCAACATAGTCCAGTGTAATAACTACCTGACAATGGACTATACTATAAAAGAATTAGGATTTATATATTATAAAGATATTCATATGCACAACTTATCCTTTCACGAATAAAATTAGACCAATATGAATACAAAAAGCAGTTCAACTCTTTCTGATATTCAATAGCCGTAACGCGGATTACAATTAAAACTATGAATATACCGGGACTATATTAATGAAAGTCATACTCAACTTGAACCGCCAAGAGACACACTAGAACACTCTACAATTGCTGGAGCTTAGCTAAAAGATCTAGAGTTAGCCAGCATAATCTTTGTAGTGACGTTCTTAATGCCTCGAAGTATATCTAATGTTAGAACATGTTTAATGCAAAAGAGAAACAAGCAAGCAGCCTCCACCATTAAGCAAAAAATACCACCAAGTAACCTTCCTCAGTGCTTCACTGAAAAGGTACATGGACTTTATATTATGATTAAAGATAAATAAACTTGTGCAATACTCCTATAAAATATGTCGTTCATCGAATTTAGCAATCTAGCTCCACGCAAAACAACGAAAATTCTTACTAACGATATAAATATTCATCCTATTGACCAAGAAGTGGTGGTGCGGCATGGCACAATGCTGATAAAAAATAAATTATGTCATTGCTTTATAAATTAGATCGAATATTTCTAAATCAATTACAAAAAAAATGATAGAAATCGGTACCTTTTGCGACAAAATATAGCCGAAACAGTCAGAGTCCAAAATGCGACAAACTCATAATATCTCATTTGATGAGAAATACCGAAATCACTCGCTGTTATGATAATACTATAAAGTCTATATACAAAGGCCTTGTGGACGAATGTCTCCGATTTTGCCATGAACCCCATTTTGTTTAGATGCAGGATCTCCAATAACTAAACGTAAAGGCACAAGAGACGTTAAAAATATACTGGGGTCTATATCCGATTCGTCCTGAAACTTTTGTTTAAACGTAGTTAGTCCTGAACGCCCATCGAAATCCCACTTTGAGGTTAAATTTAAATTATATGACTCGTCTTAGAGTATCTATAACTTCGCTTATTACACACCTTATTCTCTCGTTTGTGTGATCAAGCAAAGCTTGTATTCGATCACCTGCACATGGAAGCATGTGAAATGAAATCATTTTGTTCCTTTGCCCTTAGTAGTATGTGATAAGACAGAAACTTTTCTTTATCTTTCGGTCTAATGACCTCATATATATTGATGTCTACATAGTTTTGTCTCTACTGTCACAGACAGAGCTTCTTCACCTTTCATTTCTCTGAAACGGTTTATCTCACATGTACGCTAAGCAACTCTGCATGCATACATATATCTGTATCTTGTTGGTGAAGATTTAGTTATCGTTTAAACTGTTTTGAAGCTTCAATTAAGCCAAAAGATCGTACGGCTATTTGAGTTGCTTATAAATGTTCTGGCAACGATACCTCCAATCTTAGTTTCTCAGTTGGCTACCGCACTTATTGTGTTCTTCCATATATCATATATTGGAAATTGAATGGATGAATCTAGCCATCTGTTCAACTAAGCCAATGGCTCTCTTACTGTAGATATGAAGTAAGAGCTTTGGTGGTGGAGCTTACTCAACTGCACTGGGCGACAATTGGTGCGTATTTCCAGATGTCGCTTAATTAATTAAATTGTTCTTCTAACTTTTTAAAACCGGACTGTCTCATAGTATTAAACAATTCCCATTTAATGAGAAACTCACATTTTTGCTTAGATCATTTCAAATAACAATTCGCTTACACATAAAAACCAATATTTGTTAAAGTAGCAAGAAGAAGCACTTGATTTTTGCAGACACAAACAAAACAAATAACGGAAATTGTATAAGGCTCGTTTTATTCATTTGAAGTTGAACTCAACTTGGGGATTTTTAATGTCAACTTGAGAAATTGCTTTTATTCACTTAAAGTTGACTCGCTCAACTTTAGATATTCCGAAGTTGCGAAAAGAGAAAGCTCAACTCCCCGAAATAGTAGAAGTTGTAGAGCAAACTTGGGATTTTACGTCAAATGTCAGATTTTTTTCTTCTCATTTCTGTTGTTGATTGTGCGAACTTCAAATCAAGTGGCGTAAATAATCAAATATTAATTTTTTAAAACTTAAACAATGTATCGTTCAAATTATTTCTGTGAAGATTGGCCATCGTCTGATTCGGGTAGCGAAGAAGATGAGCGCAATTTGGTCTGTGAAAGACGGCAATACAAGATGCTACCACGTGTTGGACTCGAAAAATGGGACGACCGCGACTTCATATATCGTTTTCGTCTCTCAAAGCGGACGACAATGATGGTGCTCCAACTTATAATGAATTCGTTGCCGTACGACGAGAGAAGGTATTTTCGGCGTAAAATACCATAGTGGTTTTCTTCTTCGTTAGATCGCGTGAATTACGACCAATAACACAATTATTAATCGTATTACGGTACTATGCACTCGGATCAATTCAATTGGCGGTGGCCGATTTCATTGGGGTAAGCATTGCCACCGTGCATCATGTGCTGAAACGAGTGTCGAGAGCGATTGCCAATCTTTCGCCACAATTCATTCGTATGCCGGAAACCCAATTGGAACTACTGCAAGCAGCACGTGCAAAAGCAAAAATCCCTCGAACTATTGGTGCGATTGATTGTACGCATATCCGAATTCAATCACCAGGTGGAACTGGCGCAGAGAATGGGATGGTTTTCCTTAAACGTTCAAACGGTTTGTGATGCGAATTTGAAAATAAACGATATCGTTGCTCGTTGGCAGGTATAGCTCAAATGATTTCAAATCGGTTTTTAATTTTTTATGTGCTCCTTAATAGGGCTCCACGCACGATCAGCGCATTTTCAATCTGTCTAGTTTGAAACAACGATTCGAAAGAGGCGAGTTCAAGCAATTTATTCCTGTTGGTGATTCGGGTTACACTAATGCAAGCTATCTTGCGACACGTTTTCTGAATGTCACGAACCCCATCGAAAATTTATTTAATGAATCACAGATTCGCACTCGCAATTGCGTAGAACGTTCGTACGGCATTTGGAAAAGGCGTTTTCCAGTGTTGGCCACTGGCTTAAAGTGCAGAGTGGAGACTGTACAGTTAATTACAATTGCTTGTGCCGTTCTTCACAACGTAGCTATTGGCGAGAATGAGTCGGAACCACCACCGGAAGTGTACCGATTTTCCGATATACTATCCGGCACATATGTTCCTTCGGGTACGCCTTTGCAAACAACATCAACAGTCACTGACAATGTCCGCTCTCGATTGGTTCGCACATATTTTCAGCCGATTTTAAATCAAGCTTAAAACAGTCCAATCAATGTAAAAGAATTAATGAGAAAAGAAAAATAAACAAACTTCAAAAATATATGCTTTTTTACATATATTTAAATAAAAATGGTATCTAAATATGAACTTAATCGCAAAAGTATTCTTTTTTTGCTGCTGCTGTGGGGAATGATGATAAATTGTCCAGCGGATTTGATGGTGCGTGACGGATCGGTAGTTTTTCAACGTCCTTGCCTTTATTTAAATCGGCCAAACGAACACGATTAAATTCTGTGTCGTGAAGTAGTTGAGGCTTTGACCGCTGTAATTCGATGGCCGACGTTCTCGACCCAGCGCACCTCGATCCCGATCAAATTCTGCCCGTTCACGCTCGAACTTATACCGCTCTCTCTCTCACATTCCAAAATTTCTATCTCAATTTTTTGTTTTTTTGTTAAAATGCTTTTGCTCAGACATTTTGTGAATTTTATTTGTTGCTTCCGATTTCGTCTTGCATCGGCGGTTGTTCAATAACGAATTCACCGGCTTGCGCAGTTTGCTCGGATTCATCCCCATAAAAAAACATAGGGACGGGCTACAGTCCGCTTGGGCGAACTGTTGGATACCCTATTCTTATTCCTATCCCTCATAAGTGGGCGTGACAAAAGTCTAAGTATGGTTGAATTGTTAAGAACGCTTTACATATTTTGTTATATAACATTTAAAGGATTTTATCAAAAAAAACGCTCCCTAGCTCAAACTTGGGTGTTTCAATAAAATTGTTTTATTTAATTGTGGGCGTGTCAGTAGGCGGATTTTGAAAATATTTACACATGAGCATAAAGGGCCCCTAGAGAGTATATATTATAAATTTCAGCTCCCTAGCTCAAACTTTGGATTTTCAAAAAAATTGTTTTATTTATTTGTGGGCGTGTCAGTGGGCGGATTTTGAAAATATTTATACATGAGCTTAAAGGGCCCCTAGAGAGTATATATTAAAAATTTCAGCTTCCTAGCTCAAAATTCGATTTTTTCCAAAATTTTGTTTTTTTGAGTTTGTGGGCGTGTCTGTGGGCGGATTTCAAAAATTCGTAGACTTGATTATTTCGGAACCCTAGAGAGTATATGGTTAAAATTTCAGCTCTCTAGGTCCAGTTTAAAGGCCTAATTTTTGCCGACGGACGGACGGACGGACGGACATGGCTAGATCGACATTACTATCGATGCTGATCATAAATATAGTAACTTTTAGGGGTCTACGGGCAATATTAAGGTACGAGTATGTTACAAACTATGCGTCAAAATTAATATACCCCTAGAATAGGGTATAAAAAGTGTATGACGTTATAATTACGTTAACTATCTACTTGTGTAGATTTCTACACATGTGAATAATTAGTGCATTTCATATAAAATTTTCAGTTTCATTGAGTCTTTTCGGAAGTGAACATTGTGCACATAGATAATGTTTCGAGCAAATTATTTTTGGGAAAATTGGGCATCATCTTCGGATAACTAATATGATGAAGACGAAGATTGTTTATTTCTCACGTGTTGCACTCGACAAATGGGACGACCATGACTTTCTGTATCGTTTTCGTCTTTCAAAAGCGACGACAATAATGATAATGGTGCTTAATCTGATAAAAGATCTATTTTGTATTTGATAGAAATATGTTCATGATATTTTTTTAGATATACATAAGCACACGCAACATCCAGTCCATACCATTCACTAGGTTTGAGTAAAGAACGAATGCCAGCAAAAATATGTAAAGCAAAAAAAAAAAAGTTTTAAGAAAAGCGGTACTGTATAATGCTTATACACAAATGTAAATGAATTAAATTTTAAAGAATATTAAATATATTTTTAAAAAAATGTATAAACTCATAGAAAACAGTAGAAAATATCACGGCTTTTTGTAACATTTAAAAGAAACATCATGAAAACAGAATCGTTTCCAGCACTCTGAATCTGTTTCCTATTTAGCTTTCTTCTTATTGTCAGTAGGAGACTTTTTAGATCCGGAACACCTGCATAGAAGAGCAAATATAGTTGCGATGACAAAACCAATTACACCGAATTTTAGCAGCTGTGACCTATCCATGTTAATCAAATTGTCATTTATAAAGTCGTTCCTGCAATAACAACATTAAAGAACACTTCTAATTAACTAGATTTAACCAAATACTCACATGGGACTAGTAATTGGTGGAACAATTTCTGGCTTAGTCCTCTGCAAGTGGATGTTCTGAGCATATTCAATGAAACTCTTTGGGGTATATTCCTTCGTCCTGTATCGGAAGTATTTGCCTTGACGAATGCTATAAAAGATTATCAAATTTAATGAAATTCATTTAATAACTGCAACATATCTTATAACAAAAACTCAGGAGATTCCTTAACTTTGAATCGCTTAGCGGTCGCAATTCCATATTCCAAGCGATTTATACGGGCAGCATTCATCTGTCGCTTTAGCACCTACGGCTTCCCAAACAGCGTATAGTCTTTGGCCAATGATGCAGTCATTGGAGTAACTTAAAAAATAATTTAATTTACTAAAAGAAACAACGCAAATATTTTCTAAACTTACACGAAAACAAACCAATCACCGGCTTTATCTCAGCAAATCCAAAGTTGAGACTGACAAATATCCCAGGGAATTTTTTGAAACAGGAAGTTGGTCAACTTGCGAATGTCAACATCCAAACCGAAAGTTGTAATAGTGAAGAAAAACATTTTTCAACTTGCAGTTCAACTCTTGAGTTTATATCAACTCCGAAGTTAGCAAACTTGGGAGTTATCACCAAGTTGAACAATAGTGAATAAAACCTTTGTATATACATTCCTATAGTAGCGCCAATCCAGTAGTACCAGTATCCTAATAGGTGTCGCTACTCATACCAAATCGAGAATTAGTTGGCTGAGAGCTTTTGTGCCTTTGATAATTTTATTAATAATAAAAAAGCATTCGTTGAGATTTTTGTTCGTTCAATCATTCAATATTATAATTCGTCGTTCGTCGAAGAGAAAAGAGAAAGAAAGAAGAAAGAAACGAAGAAATAAACTGATTTGTCTCTCATTATCGAATCATTCTGATATTATGTAAGTATTTATTTTTCTTTGTAAAAGCCAAATACTTTTTGAAGATTTGCGTTGTGCGTCGCTTCGGCAAATAGTATGTAGGATGGATAGAGGGAGATCATGGAAAAATTAGAAATCTGGCTTTGTCATCTGCGAGTAGAATGTATGATGGAAGAGGCGATTCGTTTGAAAAGAAAAATTGAATAAAAGCTGATTTCGGTAGGTATTTGAATTATGAATTAATGGATTTTTAGACTTTAGCTATTTTCGCTGTAGGTATCTCGTCCAAAAATGTACCGATTTATATCATTTCTTCAGTATTTGATTCGGAAATATTCAATTTGTGTTGTATCAGCCGTTATTCAAGGAAATAGTTGTTGGATAGATGTATTTATCTAATTGATGACCTACATTAATATTGAGGCAGGTCACCTGTCGTTTTGCAGTTTTTTTGTAATATATTCGTGGTCAGCATCGATAGTAATGTGTATCTACTATGTCCGTCCGTCCGTCCGCTCACCCGTCGGCACAAATGAATGCCTTTACACTGGAGTTATCTCTAGGGGCCCGAAATAATAATTTTTAAGAATTTTTAAAATCCGCCCATTGACACGCCCACAATTTTAAAAGAACAAATTTGTGAGCTAGAAAGCTGAAATGTTGAATATATGTATTGTCTTAAGGCGCCCAAAATGCTGTGGGAGTTAACTAACATTGCATCGTCGCCTCTTCAAGTAGCATGTAAGATAAGAGGGGGATGATGGAAGGGACGAAAAGTTTTGAAATGAAAAATTTAATAAAATCAAATTTCAGTCTTTTTCCTCAAATAAGAAATTATGAGTTGATCGCTTTTTAGACTGTTACTATATCTTGGAGCTGGTCGAACGTCTGCCATTCCTAAAGAATTTGAAGATGAAATATCTCGAAGAATAATGGCACGTTGAATGAAGAACAAGAAATGGGAGTTTCTTCTGACAGAATAGAAATGCCAGAAGTAGGCGGGAAAGTACATCTGCCTATGCAGGGACCGGCTTAGAAAATCACTACAGCACCTTCCAACCAGCGTTTGTCGTAAAAGTATAGGTATTAAGTGGGGAAATCACATCTATGCAATTTAAACATCCAGATGAGATGAGCCCAGCGACACATTTAACATCTTGGTCAGGGACGATTGAACCTCGCTAACCCATCGCCAGCAAAGAATAACTGATACCAATTAGGGTCCGTCACTTTTTCTTCAAGCAGATAATCAAGGGCAATATGATTAGACTTAGGACGCTGGTGTACACCTCTTTGATTGCGCAATCCTCGGTGACGCCAACTATACATCTTGCTGTTGTCTTTACTTGCTCATACATGTATACATGTCCATGACCATCCGACGTAGATTTCTGGAACTCCTCGTTGTCTTAGCGCTACCCATAACAGATCCGTTGGTTGTTTATTACAGGACTATCCAAAATCAACCAACACCATATGCAAATCCTTCAAAGAATCACTATGTTTTCCCATCATGATCATTATACTTTGGATTGCATCTGTGGTTGATTTACCTGCGACAAACCCGCACTGGTCTTCAGATAGCCGTACTATTTTACGGATTCGGCTATTTAATAACTCCTGAACGATCTTCGTGGTGTGTGACATCAGCTTGATTGAACGGTAATTATCAGTCTCGCATATCGCATTTTTCTTTGTACAAAATAAGAAGAAAACTCTCCCTCCACGGATTAGGCATTGGATCGCCACTCATCAGTTTGCAGATGAGAATCATGAGCCATTTGGACCCGATGTCTGCCATCTTTTTCCAGAACTCATAGGTTTTCTTGTCCGGCAAAACTGCTTTTGGATTTTTAAGGTCTTTGACCGCATTCATAACTTCTTCAACAGCAATGTCGTGTACTTCTTCAGTGTTAGAAACGGCTCTCGGAAAATATATCCCATGAAATTGGTTAATTACTAGTTTTTCGTCATCCACAAGAAGCATTAAGCATTGTTGATGAACTTTGGCGAACGGATTTCCTGGGCATTCCTCCTTCTCTCAGCGGCAAATTTTGAAAATAGTTGTTTTTCTGTTCAAGCTGCTTTGTTGGAGTTCGTGGACAGCCTTCTGACACATTTTTGTCACTAATCACTGCTTTAGCCTCATCTGCCCACCACCATGTTTCTTTGCCGTATTGACAACTTTGTTGATGATGCGATGGAGATAATTTTGCATATTTGCAATAAATGCATGACTTTTTTTGTCCAGGTTGTACCATTTGATTCTCACAAACACTTTACTGTCAGGAGGAGGCGGTTTTGTTGGGCGATTGCCTCTTCCAGGATCACTTTGCTATCTTTAACCCGAGGCTTCATGAAACGTGCTACCATTATCGCAATCAATCTGGGATTCGTTTCCGCCACTGCTGTAAGTGACCAGGTGACGGCTTTGTTTGAGAACGATAAGACCTTATGACTTGCACATTCTCAGGATATCTTTACCCGGAGAGTTCCTGGTGCCGTATCCCAGTCCTCCATGGCAGCTTTCATACTCTTCGCTTGACTAACCGACCGTACCGTTCAAATCTCCGCCAACAAACAAAAGTCCCGTATTAGAATATCTTGAAAGCGTGTCCGGTGTTTTGCGGGATGATATTTTCCTGGGATGGACTCACAAAAACTAAAACTCTGGACACGTCTTCGACTCACAAAAAAGGATATTCTGAAGGTTGGATATTTCAACCGTGGATATTATAAAAAAGAATATAAACTACAGTAATTATTACTAATTTTTGGATTTGAAGTGGCCAACCGCTAGTGCCGGTTCCCTACCTACTCCACACACACATCAAAGCAAACAACTTAGAGCATTCTTCAATAGAATTCGCTTTAACATCTCGAAATGATTGCATACCTTCTTATGCAATGTTTAAATATTTTCCCAGCGTTTATGCAAAAATCCGTATTCAGTACATATCCAAAACATGTACCTAAGTTATGCAATCTCTGTGTCGATTAAAGTCCCAAACCAGTTGTTTGTGAAAAACCGAATGAACAAATTTTGCTTATATTCGGAGATTTAATTGTGTAACAAAATGCAATCGCAATATGTACATAATATGATTTGTGATATCGATTATGAATGAATACTATACCCCTTTTCTTTGATGAATGCTACGGCCTCCTTGCAATATGCCATAACCTACCCCAAACTTCCATTGAAAACAACAAATAATTTATAAACCATATACCGCCCCTCTCACCCACACATCATATCCCCATCATTAGAAGTATAAAAAAAAATTCAATAAACAAACGACAAACTACACACTTATGAAAATCTTCTAATATAACGCCGCTGGTCGGAAAAATTTTACTTTTGTTTTGTTCATCACTTCAATTACTTTCGTTTAATATAGCTTTCGTTTTGACGAAAACTTTCATAAGAACTTAAAGCTCCATCTAAATTAATTAAGGACACAAACCAGTTTTCATTATTGATCGATTGAAGCGCCAAAGCTTCTGCGGGATACATGTACAACATTATTATTCGATTTCTTGGCGCTACTATAGGAATGTATATACAAATATAAAACGGACCTAAATATCATACAAAATATTTTGTTTGAAAATTTTCTTGTATGTATATATGAAAATTCAAATTGTATACCATAGTAGGCGCGAGTTTTACGGAAACGGGAAAAACCAAACAAAAATAGTCCACGCAAAATAATTTATGCATAATTTTTGCCATCTTTTTTAATCCAGTTGCTTCTACATCAGTCAGTATTACCTTTGTATATATGTACATTCCTATAGTAGCGCCAAGAAATCGAATAATAATGTTGTACCAGTATCCCACAGAAGCTTTGGCGCTTCAATCGATCAATAATGAAAACTGGTTTGTGTCCTTAATTAATTTAGATGGAGCTTTAAGTTTTTATGAAAGTTTTCGTCAAAACGAAAGCTTTATTAAACGAAAGTAATTGATGTGATGAACAAAACAAAGGTACAATTTTTCCGACCAGCGCCATTATATTTGAAGATTTTCATAAGTGTGTAGTTTGTCGTTTGTTTATTGATTTCTCATGATGGGGATATGATGTGAGAGGGTGAGAGGGGTTGCGGTATATGGTTTATAAATTATTTGCTGTTTTCAATGAAAGTTTAGGGTAGGTTATGGAATATTGCAAGGAGGCCGTATCATTCATCAAAGAAAAGGGGTATAGTATTCATTCATAATCGGTATCACAAATCATATTATGTACATATTGTACATATTGCATTTGTTACACAATTAAATCTCCGAATATAAGCAGAATTTTTTCACTTGGTTTTTCACAAACAACTGGTTTGGGACTTTAATCGACACAGAGATTGCATAACTTACATGTTTTGGATATCTACTGAATACGGATTTTTGCATAAAGGCTGGGAAAATATTTAAACATTGCATAAGAAGGTATGCAATCATTTCGAGATGTTAAAGCGAATTCTATTGAAGAATGCTCTAAGTTGTTTGCTTTGATGTGTGTGTGGAGTAGGTAGGGAACCGGCACTAGCGGTTGGCCACTTCAAATCCAAAAATTTGTAATAATTACTGTAGTTTATATTCTTTTTTATAATATCCACGGTTGAAATATCCCACCTTCAGAATATCATTTTTTGTGAGTCGAAGAGGTGTCCAGAGTTTTAATTTCTGTAAGTCTATCCAAGGAAAATATCATCCCGCAAAACACCAACACAAAAGCTTTCAAGATATTGTAATACGGGACTTGTTTGTTGGCGAAGACAAACGAAGACTATGAGAACTGCCATGGAGGACTGGAATACGGCACCAGGAACTCTCCGGGTAAAGATATCCTGAGCATGTGCAAGTCATAAGGTCTTATCGTTCTCAAGCAAAGCCGTCACATAGTCACTTACAGCAGCGGCGGAAACGAATCACAGATTGATTGCCATATGGTGGCACGTTTCATGAACCCTCGGGTTAAAGATTGCAAAGTGATCATGGGAGAGGCAGTCGCCCAACAAAACCGCCTCCTCCTGACAGAAAAGTGTTTGTGAGAATCAAATGGTACAACCTGGACAAAAAAGTCAAGCATTTATTACAAATATGCAAAATTATCTCCATCGCATCATCAACAAAGTTGTCAATACAGCAAAGAAACATGGTGGTGGGCAGATGACGCTAAAGCAGTGATTAGTGACAAAAAAGTGTCACGAACTACAACAAAGCAGCTTGAACAGAAAAACAACTATTTCCAAAATTTGCCGCTGAGAGAAGGAGGAATGCCCAGGAAATCCGTTGGGCCGGACAAGATACCTACCCTCTGAGTTCTGGAAAGAGATGGCAGACATCGGGTCGAAATGGGTCATGATTCTCATCTCCAAACTGATGAGTGGCGATCCAATGCCTAACCCGTGGAGGGAGAGCTTTCTTCTTATTTTGTACAAAGAAAAAGGCGATACGCGAGACTGATAAATACCGTTCAATCAAGCTGATGTCACACACCACGAAGATCGTTCAGGGGGTATTAAATAGCCGAATCCGTAAAATAGTACGGCTATCTGAAGGATCTGTTATGTAGACATGTATACATGTATGAGCGAGTAAAGACAAGAGTAAGATGTATAGTTGGCGTCGCCAAGGATTTCGCAATCAAAGAGGTGTACACCAGGGAAGCGTCCTAAGTCTAATCATATTGCCCTTGATTATCTGCTTGAAGAAAAAGTGACGGACCCTAATTGGTATCAGTTATTCTTTGCTGGCGATGGATTAGCGAGGTTCAAACGTCCCTGCAATGAGCGATGTTAAATGTGTCGCTGGGCTCATCTGGATGTTTAAATTGCATAGATGTGATTTCCCCCCTTAGTACCTATACTTTTACGACAAACGCTGTTTGGAGGGCGCTGTAGTGATTTTCTAAGCTGGTCCCTGCATGGGCAGTACTCCCCCGCCTATTTCTGCCATTTCTATTCTGTCAGAAGGAACTCCCATTTCTTGTTCTTCATTCAACGTGCTATTAGGCTCCGAGCTATTTCATCTTCAAATTGTTAAGGAATGGCAGACGTTCATCCAGCTCCAATTGTCTTAAGAAGAAAATAAATAAATAATAAAATTTGAATAAAATAAATATTGATCGTATAGGTAGAAACCTATTAACTATTAACTATTAACCTATAAGTGGTGGTGCAGCATGGCGCAATACTGACACAAAGTAACATGCCATTTCTTTATAAATTAGATTGAATATATCTGAATCAATTACAAAAGAAATGATACAAATCGGATCATTTTTCGACAAGATAAAACAGTAACAGTCTAAAAAGCGATAAACTCATAATTTCTTATTTGAGGAAAAAGACTGAAATTAGATTTTATTAAATTTTTCATTTCAATACTTTTCGTCCTTTCCATCATCGCCCTCTCATCATACATGCTACTTGCCGATGCGACGATGCGATGTTAGTTAACTCCCACAGCATTTTGGGCGCCTTAAGACACTATATTCAACATTTCAGCTTTCTAGCTCACAAATTTATTCTTTTGAAATTGTGGGCGTGTCAGTGGGCGGATTTTAAAAATTCTTCAGATTTTTTTTATTTTGGGCCCCTACAGAAAACATTGCTAAAATTTCAGCTTTCTAGCTCCAGTGTAAAGGCATTAATTTTTGCCGACGGGGGGACGGACGGACGGACGGATATAGTAGATACAAATTACTATCGATGCTGACCACGAATATATTAAAAAAAACTGCAAAACGAGAGGTGACCTGCCTCAATATTAATGTAGGTCATCAATTCGCTAATAGATAAATACACCTATCCAACAACTATTTCCTTGAATAACGGCTGATACAACACAAACTGAATATTTCCGAATCAAATACTGAAGAAATGATATAAATCGGTACATTTTTGGACGAGATACAGCGAAAATAGCTGAAGTCTAAAAATCCATAAATTCATAATTCAAATATCTACCGAAATCAGCTTTTATTCAATTTTTCTTTTCAAACGAATCGCCTCTTCCATCATACATTCTACTCGTAGACGACAAAGCCAGATTTTTAATTTTTCCATGATCTCCCTCTATCCATCCTACATAATATTTGCCGAAGCGACGCAACAACGCAAATCTTCAAAAAGTATTTGGCTTTTACAAAGAAAAATAAATACTTACATAATATCAGAATGATTCGATAAGGAGAGACAAAGCAGTTTATTTCTTCCTTTCTTCTTCTTTCTTTCTCTTTTCTCTTCGACGAACGACGAACTATATATTGAATGAATGAACGAACAAAAATTTCAACGAATGCTTTTTTATTAGGAATAAAATTATCAAAGGCACAACAGCTCTCAGCCAACTAATTCTCGATTTGGTATGAGTAGCGACACCTATTAGGATACTCGTACTACTGGATTGGCGCTACTATAGGAATGTATATACAAAGGTATTACTAACGCTGATGTTACTGAAAGCTCGTCGTATGACTATCGGTGTGTATTTTATGTACATTATATTGTAAACACATAGTATGGACAATAAATAGTTCATACATTTTTGGGAATGTTTTCTTTCTTACTAAAAATGTAAATTTAAGCACCACTTAATACATAATTAAAAGGTAGCTTTATAATTTTTTTATTTTTTTTTTATAATTTGCTTACGCTAAAGGGATTTTTTTTCTGTTGTTACAGTACCCTTATAATGCTAAGAACACAGTGTAAGCTACTTGGTATTAGAAAGAATAGAGAGATAGGAAAGAAGTGTTTGGGTGCAGTTGTAGGGTTTTTCTCTACGGGTGGTGTCTAAGTTACTTAGGGAGATTACGATTTCATGTATTCGGTATAAAGTAATGGACTTGGCCGGGATTCGAACGCACGACCTTCCATTCCGTAAGCGAATACACTACTACTGCACCAATGCCACCCGCTTTATATTTTACAATCGCGTTATATACATAATGTGCCCACTTAAAAAAAATAACTCAATTTACGGAATTTCAATTTACGGACCACTCTTCGTGAACCCTTCTGTTAAACGAGGGATGAGTGACTGTTATGGTAAGCTTTAAGTTTAAGACTTTTTTGTTCTATGCATTTCATATTTTGATTTGATGACAGCTTTTGGGGTAAAATTAAACACTTTACGCCCCTCAATTTAGAAAAAGAACTTAAGGAAATTATTTTGTCCACGACCTGATGCAACTATCAGAAATTCCTCCTTCCAATCTTTTCAGGTTTTCAGCAAAGTCCGGATGGCTGGAGGGAATATAAGCGGGCATCCCTTATGAGACAAACAAAGACACCACAACTAATGTGGACCCCTTATGGGCATCACAACAGGTCAATACTACCCTGAGTGCGATGAGGAAGCATTAACACTGCCATCCATCAGCACTAGCCTCACCGAATATAGTCTCTAAACTCAAATATTGGCTACAATAGACGGACGAAAACTGAATCCAATGTCATACTTGGACGAACCGTTACCTTCCGATTTATCAATTGCTTAAGAAAGCTTCGGATAATGGATACCCTTATATGGCCACCAGACGCAGAACGTCAAGTACTACGATCTGTGAGTATGCACCTGGAACGTGCGAACACTGTTCACCCCAGGTGCTACTCAAAAACTTGAGTCTGTCTTCGAGCGGTACAAGGCAGATATTACCGCGATCCAGGAGATACGATAAATAGGATTAGGTGTGATAAAAAGGAAAAATTCCGACATTTATTACAGCTGCCATGAAAGATTGCATATGTTAGGGTGCGGATTCATCGTGGGAAATCGGCTTAGGACAGCAGTAATAGATTTCAAGCAGATAAGTGATCGCCTAGCTGTGATCCGCATCAAAGCTACATTTCAAAAAATAAGCCTTATTATGTGCACGCGCCCCTAGTGACGAGGATGAAGATCCCATCAAGGAGGAGTTCTATGACCACCTGGACGGAGCATGTACGGAATACGATGTCAATGTTGTGCTCTTGGATTTTAATGCCAAAGTCGGTAAGGAAAACATCTTCGGCGGATTAGTTGGTAAGCACAGCCTTCACGACACGACAACAGATAACGGCTACCGACTAATCGACTTTGCAGCAGCTCGTAATACAGTGATAAGGAGCACTAGGTTTCCAAGGCTCAGGATCCACACACCAACCTGGCGCTCTCCACCTGGCGCTCTCCTCGCCTTAGCACACCTGGAGTATGGAGAGCGGATGAGCGAGATACTCTCCTCTGTGCATTCACCACCCACAAGCGCCAACAATATATGGAACCGATACCGTGAAATTATCAAGGACGTATCCGAAACCACCATAAGTACACCTCATAACGCTGCAGCGCAAAACAAGTGCAGCGAGGGAAGAGTATCGAGCCAAGAGAAGGAAGGAGAAGAAGATCCTGTGTAGAAATAAGAGGGCGTACGCAGTCTCCCAGCTCAAGGAAATTTACAAGAAAGCGAAGCAACTGGCTGCTGGCTTTAAGACTGAAACGCAGGCTCTTCGAAACAGCTGCGGAAACTTAGTCACCGAAGCGCAGGGAATGGTAAATGTATTTAAGCAGCATTTCCAACAGCTGCTATATGGGCATCATGTAGAGAGAGTGATAGGGCAAGAAGAGAACCCACGTACTGTGAATGAAGAACAGATTACACCACCCAGTATAGAAGAGGTTGGCTTAGCTATAAGAAAGCTAAAGAACAATAAGGCCGCCGGCTCTGATGGCCTACCAGTGGAGCTCTTCAAATATGGAGGTGATGTTTTGGTAGGGCGCATGCACCAAATCATCAACCAAGTATGGGTGGAAGAAAGCATTCCCGATGACTGGAATATCAGTTCCATATGCCCCATCTTTAAAAACGGCGATCCTATGTCTTGCAAGAACTATCAATCACTGCTTAATGTCGTATACAAGATCCTATCCAACGTACTTTGTGAACGTCTAAAGCCGTTCTGCAACACACTAATCGGCACGTACAGTGACACTTGAAAATACGCGGTGTAATGTGCAGTTTGGAAGCAGCCCTTCCGAATTATTCCAAACTTGTACCGGATTTCGGGAAGGAGATGCGCTATCATGTAACTTCGTCAATCTTGTTCTGGAGAAAATATTGTGAAGGGCAGGTGTCAACACGGAAGGTACTACCTTCAATAGATCCGTCCAGTTATTGGGGTATGCGGACGATATCAACATCATCGGCCGTTCCCAGCTTGCTGTGTCAGAGGCTTTCACGGCGATTGAAGAACATGCGAAATTGGTTGGTCTTGAAGTAAATGAGGACGAGACCAAGTACATGCTATCAACAAACAAACAAACAGCTGTCCACCGCCTAGGACAAAACGTTACTGTTAATAGCAATAACTTCGAGGTAGTTAAGGAGTTCATCTACGATTACCTAGGAGTAAACATCCACTCCACGAATGACATATTGGTGGAGATCCGGCGCAGAATAACCTTGGGAAACCGTTGGTACTTCGGTTTAGCGAAACAAACGGGTTCAAACCCCCTCACTCGAAGGACAGAATGCATGCTCTATCGAACCTTTATTCTACCAGTCCTGATTTATGGCGCTGAGTGCTGGAGGATAAGAAGAAGAGGGGAGCTAATATTGAGCGAATGGAGGAGAAGATACAACCGCGAACTCTATGAGCTGTACCAAGATGTGGATGTAGTCCAAAAAGCTAAATCACGTCGACTACATTGGCTCGGCCATATTGAGCGAATTGAAAATAATGCCCCAGCCAAGAGGATCTTCGACTCGCACACCTCCGTTTTAAAGACCAAGCCATAGCGGATGCCAGAGCTTGGTTTGGAGAACTTTAAGCAGCGTACAAGGGATCGCAAAGGATGGAAGTCTGCATTATCTCAAGCAGAGAGCGTTAAGTAAGTAAGTCACGACATTGGTGTATAATGATCCAAGTTTAACAAGAACTGAAAAATTCAATAATTTGTTGACGTGTCTCAGTGACCAAGCAACCGGTACAGTGAAGGCGTTCCAAGTCACGGAAGAAAACTATCGGCAATAGCAAGACTTAAAGAACCCTACGACAACTACACAATGATATTCCTAGAATACATTTCAGAATTATTTGAGCTTCCTAGGGTCCCTAAGGCTTCTACTCTCTCGTTAAGGAGTTTGGTTGACGTTATTTCTTCTCTTTTTAATTACTTACAGTCACTTGGGTCCTTTGAAAAAATATATAATGCAATCATTATATACATTGCTATGTCAAAGGTGGACTCGGAAACACAATCAAAGTGGGACGAACACTTAGACTACAAGGATCTTCCAGATTGGAAGGAATGCGCGGAGGTTCTTAGTAACAGTCGATATCCAGCTTTCTCCAGAGCAAAATATTTTGGAAAAAAAAGGAAAACAGTCCTTAGTTGTCAGAAACTACGATCCAATGATTTACTCGAATGCATTGAAAGATACAGTTCGTACAACAAACTAGTTCGTGTATTTGCGTACATTCTAAGGGTCAGAAATGTGACACAAAAGATCTTTTAGGTCGCAGTGTCGGCCCTTGGGCAAGGGTTATAAGAAAAAGAAAGGGTCCGAAATTGGCGAATTTCACAGCGAAGTCCCTTGTCTGTTTTAGAACTAGACGAAGCTCTGCATCGAATCGTCCACTTGGTCCAGCAAAACTCATTTTCAGAAGAAATATAGTTGATTCAAACCAAATGAACGCTGAACTGTTCTATCAAGTGGTTGAATCCATTCATTCAGGAGACAAATGATCTTCTCCTTTGAAAGTAGGTAGTCGCTTAAAGCATGCCAATATCCCAGAGAAATGTAAACATCCATTGTTGCTTCCCAAGAAGTGCAGTTTCACGCAAATACTGGTCAGTCATCTGCACTTGACTAACTACCATGCTGGGACAAAGTCACTTGTCGCATTAGTGTTGCATCGATTCTGGATCATCAACCCACGGGAAATTGCTCGTCAAACGGTCCGGAAATGTTTTGATTGCCTCAAATATCGACCGAAGCTGCTGGAATAAGTCATGGGCGGCTTGCCTTCGCAGAGATTAACCCCGTCACGTCCATTTCTCACTTACTATAAGATTAGGGGCAAGCGAATGATAGGTATAAGAGGTGTGAGTTCATAAATGTAAAAATGCTGCATGCCTGCAGATTCCGCGTTCATTATTGTAAAAGTACTGCATTATCATTGCAGGAGTTTGGCAGCTCCTGCGTTCATAAAAGAAAACTGACAGTCAGCATGCTGTCAATGGTGCTTGTGTTTTTGTTTTGTTGCCGAGCTGCAGGAAAATAGCGGTAGAGAAGGAGTAAGTTAAATTTTTCCAAATTATTTAATTTGCCACACAGATATGTAGATGGAACTATTTATTTCGCATTTAAAACATTAAATTGAATAATTTTTGTTATATAGGAATGCAACAAGAGCAAAAGATCTGGTATGATGATGATACGAAATTGCTGGTATCATTTTGACTGTGTGTTCCATCTACACATTCAAGAATGTTTCGAAATGGATTATTTCTTATGCTTGCGAATTTGTTCATTATTTGTTGAATCATTGGTTGAATCAGGCCATTTTTTATATCTCGTTCTTAACTTGAACAGCAATTTGGTTATTTCAATAAAATATTCGAAAGCTGCTCCTTTAGCAACATTTAACAAATTACTGATTTTCTTAAACGAACCGTTATTGGCAAGCTTTCAAATAGTTAGGTATAGTGCTAGCCTCACACCAGTTTTAGGCCGACCGACATTATTTTTTTTGATTTTGAAGAGATTTCAAATTAGTCTTAATATCATTTTTTTATCAGCCATGTTGAGCGATGGTCTTAAATTTATTAAAAATATTTTATATAGTTGTCATGGACAAAATGGTTTTTAGTTCTGTCATTTATGACTTTGTTTATATATGCAATTATGAACTCACTTTTGTCAATGCATGATGACCACATTCATGCAGCTACGTTTGCGTTCATAAATGTATTCAATGAGCATTTGTCGTATGGTTTGGGCAACATTATTTGCAATTATGAACTCACCCGAGGTCTGCCGCAAGATGTTCACTGCGATAATGGAACTAATATTGTAGGAGCACAATCCAAGCTCGTCGAATTGAGCAATATGTTGTTCATAGACCAAAGCCCGCAAATGTTGCGGGCTTATTGTTTTGTAATTCACCTCATCTCCTCAATCTTAAAATTTTTAAAACCAATCAAATCGCTTGAAAGAAATATTTGTTCCCACTAAAATGGAAGGGGATGTAGTTATTCACCACACTCACCTCTTCCCCCCTTTTTTTAAAAAACATGTAAAATCTCTTTAAAAAAATTTTGCTCGTCCTAAAAAAAACGGATTTATTCACCATATCCACCTCTTCCCCCCCTCAATTGAAATTGGTCAATATCTCTCAATGAATATTTAGTCGTCCTAAAAAGAACGATTTTGGTTCATAGAACCACCAATACACAAAATCACTTCACTTTCACTATTTTGGGAGCAACCGCACTACTCCAGGCATCGACGAAGAATGCGACAATTCAGAAAAATACCACTTCATATAGAACTTTCTTCTCCGTGATTCTCATGATTTCATGCGACTTACAGATGGGTTTGTGTGCGAATTCAATGGAATTTGAATGTACATTCAATTCAATTTTAACACGCAATTGTCTAGGAGCCGACATTTTCAATTTTAGTTATAAGTCTAGATATAAGTCAATTTGTACATATTAGATTGAATAAAAATAATTTCCTAATCGTGAATTGTCGCATTCTTCGTCGATGCCTGGAATAGTGCGGTTATTCCCAAAACAGTGGCAGTGAAGTGAATTAGTGTCTGTGAACTAAAATCTTTTTAGGACGATAAATATTCATTAAGATTTGTTGAGGAATTTCAATGGTGGATTTTAAAAATCGTCCTTTTTAGGACGAACAAATAGTTTTGTGAGAGATTTTACTTCGTTTCAAAGTAAAAAATTAAACATCGTCCTTCTTAGGACGGACAAATAATTTCTGAGAGATTTTACTTAATTTCAAAGTAAAAAATTAAAAATCGTTCTTCTTAGAAACAACAAATAATTTTCTGAGAGATTTTACTTAGTTTCAGAGTAAAAAATTAAAAATCGTTCTTCTTAGGACGAACAAATAATTTTCTGAGATTTTACTTAGTTTCAAAGTAAAAAAAAAAAAATGAGGGGATGTGGTGGGCGATGTCCACGATGCCCTTTTCAATTTGACAAAATATTTCTTCCAAGAGTTTTCATTGGTTGTCAAAATATTCGAAACATACTCGATTGTTTGAGAATCACGGAGAACGTATTTACCGCAATAGAGGTGAAATGCATTGTTTCGCCTCGATTCTGCGGGCTTTTGGTCTGCTGCCTTTTGATTTGCGGGCATTCGTGTGCGGGCAAACGTGTGCGGGCTTTTGATATGCGGGCAAACGGACCCATCCCGTTCATAAGATCTTTTCAACAAAGCTTCAATGACTTTTTTACTAATAACAGCATTTATTTTCATTTTATACCCCCCAGGGCAAAATGCCATCTCTATCGGAGCTTAAGCGCAGTTAACATGACTTGCGAGAAGCTGTCCACTGCCCTGGTGGAAATCGACTAGATAATGAATTCCCGACCGATCACCCCGATGCCATCCGACCCTAGCGATCTGTAAGCAATAACGCCAGCACATCTGCTTATCGGGTCATCACTCAAGGCAATTCCCGAGCCACCAGTGGAGGTACCAATCATAGGCTACATTCACCGGTGGCGGCAAATAAATGCTGTCAAAACCAATTTTTGGCACAGATGGTCATAGACGCACTCGTTCACGTCCATGAACTGCAAGGTCGTGCATAGTGGGCGTCTTCCAGCAAAAACGTCAAGGTCGGTAGCCTAGTTATAGTAAAAGAAGACAACATTTCTCCTCAGAATTGGCTCATGGGAAGAATGATCAATGTCGTCCCCGGTCCAGATGGCAAAGTCCGAGTTGCTGACGTGAAAACGGCAAAAGGAAAATTCAGACGTCCCATCCGTAAATTGGCAGCTCTTCCCTATTGAATGGAGCTCGTTCAAAGGAGGCGGAATGGTGGAGCAGAATCTTTGTCATCAATCATCACCATCGCAGCCATCGTCATCATCATCACCATTGCAGTCATCATCATCCTAATCAGGTAGTAATGAGGTTTATTTTTGATGTACATTTGTACATTTAAATCTGGCGCCTTTATTATACCATTCCCCATATTTAATGTATTTTCTGAATTCGCCACATCATTTGAACTTTCAAAATTAACGTAATGTCTCTCTCACGCGAATAAACTTGTGATTTTTTGAATTTTGTATAAAAACTCTCCCACAAATGAAGCTTTATGTATTGATAGATAAAAACCCTTAGGGAAAACAATGGTGTTTTATTTCACCAAACTTATATTTCGCAAAGGAACGTTTCGCTTATCCCCTACATCGTTGTCGCAATCCTTATACTACGGTCGCTTCGTTATTGGGTTGAACCACATACAATTTCGTTTGTCGTTCGTCGTTGCTCTTCAAGTTCTTCGTCGTCAGTTTCGCAATCGGTCAACGCAGCAACCAACATCTGCCTATTCCCAATCGAAGGTATAATAGAGGTCCCGCTGTTGACGGTGGGAAAAACAACCGACATCAGCAAATTCATCACAAAATCCAAGTGTTTGAACTAATCTTGAGCATCGACACACCTTCGATGTTTGACTGTGGCAAGAAAACCTAGCAGCTCCAGCGTAAGCTTGTGTTTCGGAGCCTCTTCCCATGGAAATTAGTGTCGTGCTCGACGGTCGACTATATCAGTCACACGACTCGTATCTACCTGCAAGAGACTAGAAAGGAGTTCGAGTTTCGATTGAAACAGTCATCTCAAGCGGCTCTCCGTTCCGTGGATCAGGAAGCAATAGCTCTCCCTCCACTTGCAGTGAATTGGGATCAGCCTAAAGTTCGATTGTATCAGTCACCTCACGCTGATCCTCCCTATGGTTTCGGGGGTCGGCCTGAGCTCGGCTGCACTAGTCACTCTCAGCATATTACACCCAGTGTAAGCATACTCATACCCCCCAGGAATTTGAGCAAAGGGTTAGGGTTCGATTGAGTTCAATAATCCCAACCTGTACTCCTGCCAAGGAAAAGAGGTAGGACTGAGGTTATATTGTAACAGTCACTTCAGTCAGCACTCCACTCCGAGGGTGGGAGAGGAAACCCGGGGGTTTGATTGATACAGTCATCACCAGTTTTGGTACCTTCGCGCTGAGCAGACAAAATGGGACCGCAGTTGGGATTCGATTGTAACAGTCACCCCACTCTGTTTTTCTCCGAAGGTTCTTGAGGTTGACGTGTGTCTTAAAACCTGCTTTACATGCCCCCCCTGAATACACTCACCATAATTATCACCTTAAATCCAAACGGTTTCAACTAACATCAGGATGACTCCCCAACTCAGCTATTCTGGAGTCGGCGGCAATCGCGCCTGCACTAATCACCCTTAACATATCGCAACCGTTGTGCGAATCACAACCAGCCCTGGCTCTTCATTAGTGCGAGGTTCTCACAACCACTACCCCTACCTCGCAGAAGGTACTCACAGGGCTCCCAGTAGGCCGAGCTCCCCTTCTCCTTTGTGGTACTATAATGGACCGAAATTGCGGTCTAAATGTGCTTGGGCTTCGTGCCCGTACCTTACCTAACCTAACATAACCTCATAACCAGTAAAATTATGTTTGTTATCATACTCGTATCAGCAGCACTATCCACGTCGCTGTCGAGGAAGCACAGCAGCCACTTAAAACTCTTAAAGAAAGCATTTAGTTTTTGCCAATTGGCTTTCTCGTTTATATCGTATTTTTCAGGGTATTTTGAGGTTTGTCTGGTATTCGTGTCGGCTCATTTACAAGCTGGGCCAAATTATTTCCCTCAGCAAAAATCTCAACATGCATTCCTTATTGTGTTGTATGACCAGAATGTCGAAGCCAACTTGAATTGTGTATATTGCAATCGCAAGCAAAAAACGATTTTAGTGCGAGGATAATGGGTCATAATTCTTGTGATGGAGTCTGACAGTGCATCAAACTCATTATACTCGTAAGTTGAGTGCGTCCAGATTTGGGCTTCTGTAAATGAAACAGTAGTAAATTAAATGCCCTCGGACAGAGACACATATTATTGAATTGTTAATTATTTTTAATTCAATAAGGGTTAAGTAAAACGAGAAATCAGTTAAAGAGTACCCGGGCACATATAGCTTCATATATGTAGCTAGTCATATATCTATCCATTAGTATTTTGATTCCGCATTCCGATTTTAACTCTAACTTAACCCCCCAATTTGAAGTATGAAATAAGTCCCCAAAAACCCATGAAATAAATCCCCACCTCCATACAAATTTTGGGGAGTTATTCCATTTTTCGTTTGGGGGGTTATTTCCTGCAGCCAAAATATTTGCCTTAATATTTCTTCATTTGTACCAACTTTTTTTTTTGGTTTTCAATTACGATAAACCGTACGAATTCGCGCTTATTGCAAGTTATTTGATTATTATATTTTAATTCATTTATTCTTTTTAACTAGAAAATAGATTATAGAAAGTTTATTCGTTTTATTTACTTACGTTTTTACTGGTTGCATGCAAATACAAATTTAAACTGCTTTCCATATAAAAGTATTAATTTTGAAACATTTAATTTTGTTTCCATTTTGAAATGAAGAAATAAAGACTTTACCTATCTATCTCTTATTTGTCACCATGTCTGGCCGAGAGTGGGGATAATCGCAAAACCTAGGTTAGGTTAGGTTTATGTGGCTGTCGGCTGAAGCCGACACACTTAGACCAATTTAGGTCCATTGTGATACCACGTATTTTTTTATCTACCTCAACTCTGTAGATGGGACTGGCCAACGACACGCGGTTGTTCTCAAGCGGTCCCCCATCTACGTACTAACCGCGCCCAACGTCGTTTAATTACGGTGATCTGACGAGAACCGATTAACTCGACGTGGTATGGTCGTTGGTTTATCGCAAAACCTAATCCGGCCATTAAATGTTTGGAATATTTGCAATCCAACATCCGGTCAAATGAATGAATGTTTTATTGACGTTGTCTTTGTTTCGTAAGCAGTAAGCGTATCCCGTTTTATCTTATTTAAGTTGGATACACAAATCCTTATATTGGGTATTATCTTTGTATATACATTCCTATAGTAGCGCCAATCCAGTAATACCAGTATCCTAATAGGTGTCGCTACTCATACCAAATCGAGAATTAGTTGGCTGAGAGCTTTTGTGCCTTTGATAATTTTATTAATAATAAAAAAGCATTCGTTGAGATTTTTGTTCGTTAAATCATTCAATATTATAGTTCGTCGTTCGTCGAAGAGAAAAGAGAAAGGAAGAAGAAAGAAACGAAGAAATAAACTGCTTTGTCTCTCATTATCGAATCATTCTGATATTATGTAAGTATTTATTTTTCTTTGTAAAAGCCAAATACTTTTTGAAGAATTGCGTTGTGCGTCGCTTCGGCAAATAGTATGTAGGATGGATAGAGGGAGATCAATGAAAAATTAGAAATCTGGCTTTGTCGTCTGCGAGTAGAATGTATGATGGAAGAGGCGATTCGTTTGAAAAGAAATATTGAATAAAAGCTGATTTCGGTAGGTATTTGAATTATGAATTAATGGATTTTTAGACTTTAGCTATTTTCGCTGTATCTCGTCCAAAAATGTACCGATTTATATCATTTCTTCAGTATTTGATTCGGAAATATTCAATTTGTGTTGTATCAGCCGCTATTCAAGGAAATAGTTGTTGGATAGGTTTATTTATCTAATTGATAACCTACATTAATATTGAGGCAGGTCACCTGTCGTTTTTCCGTTTTTTGTAATATATTCGTGGTCAGCATCGATAGTAATGTGTATCTACTATGTCCGTCCGTCCGTCCGCCCACCCGTCGGCACAAATGAATGCTTTTACACTGGAGCTAGAAAGCTGAAATTTTAGCAATGTTATCTCTAGGGGCCCGAAATAATAATTTTTAAGAATTTTTAAAATCCACCCATTGACACGCCCACAATTTTAAAAGAACAAATTTGTGTGCTAGAAAGCTGAAATGTTGAATATATGTATTGTCTTAAGGCGCCCAAAATGCTGTGGGAGTTAACTAACATTGCATCGTCGCCTCTTCAAGTAGCATGTATGATGAGAGGGGGATGATGGAAGGGACGAAAAGTTTTGAAATGAAAAATTTAATAAAATCAAATTTCCGTCTTTTTCCTCAAATAAGAAATTATGAGTTGATCGCTTTTTAGACTGTTACTATATCTTGGAGCTGGTCGAACGTCTGCCATTCCTAAAGAATTTGAAGATGAAATAGCTGGAAGCCTAATAGCACGTTGAATGAAGAACAAGAAATGGGAGTTCCTTCTGACAGAATAGAAATGCCAGAAGTAGGCGGGAAAGTACATCTGCCTATGCAGGACCAGCTTAGGAAATCACTACAGCGCCCTCCAACCAGCGTTTGTCGTAAAAGTGTAGGTACTAAGTGGGGAAATCACATCTATGCAATTTAAACATCCAGATGAGATGAGCCCAGCGACACATTTAACATCTTGGCCAGGGACGATTGAACCTCGCTAATCCATCGCCAGCGAAGAATAACTGATACCAATTAGGGTCCGTCACTTTTTCTTCAAGCAGATAATCAAGGGCAATATGATTAGACTTAGGACGCTTCCCTGGTGTACACCTCTTTGATTGCGAAATCCTCGGTGACACCAACTATACATCTTACTCTTGTCTTTACTCGCTCATACATGTATACATGTCCTTGACCATCCGACGTAGATTTCTGGAACTCCTCGTTGTCTTAGCGCTACCCATAACAGATCCGTTGGTTGTTTATTACAGGACTTTCCAAAATCAACCAACACCATATGCAAATCCTTCAAAGAATCACTATGTTTTTCCATCATGATCATTATACTTTGGATTGCATCTGTGGTTGATTTACCTGCGACAAACCCGCACTGGTCTTCAGATAGCCGTACTATTTTACGGATTCGGCTATTTTATAATCCCTGAACGATCTTCGTGGTGTGTGACATCAGCTTGATTGAACGGTATTTATCAGTCTCGCATATCGCCTTTTTCTTTGTACAAATTAAGAAGAAAACTCTCCCTCCACGGGTTAGGCATTGGATCGCCACTCATCAGTGTGCAGATGAGAATCATGAGCCATTTGGACCCGATGACTGCCATCTTTTTCCAGAACTCAGAGGGTTTCTTGTCCGGCAAAACTGCTTTTCGATTTTTAAGGTCTTTGACCGCATTCATAACTTCTTCAACAGCAATGTCGTGTACTTCTTCAGTGTTAGAAACGGCTCTCGGAAAATATATCCCATGAAATTGGTTAATTACTAGTTTTTCGTCATCCACAAGAAGCATTAAGCATTGTTGATGTACTTTGGCGAACGGATTTCCTGGGCATTCCTCCTTCTCTCAGCGGCAAATTTTGAAAATAGTTGTTTTTCTGTTCAAGCTGCTTTGTTGGAGTTCGTGGACAGCCTTCTGACACATTTTTGTCACTAATCACTGCTTTAGCTTCATCTGCCCACCACCATGTTTCTTTGCCGTACTGACAACTTTGTTGATGATGCGATGGAGATAATTTTGCATATTTGCAATAAATGCATGACTTTTTTTGTCCAGGTTGTACCATTTGATTCTCACAAACACTTTACTGTCAGGAGGAGGCGGTTTTGTTGGGCGATTGCCTCTTCCAGGATCACTTTGCTATCTTTAACCCGAGGCTTCATGAAACGTGCTACCATTATGACAATCAATCTGGGATTCATTTCCGCCACTGCTGTAAGTGACCAGGTGACGGCTTTGTTTGAGAACGATAAGACCTTATGACTTGCACATTCTCAGGATATCTTTACCCGGAGAGTTCCTGGTGCCGTATCCCAGTCCTCCATGGCAGTTTTCATACTCTTCGTTTGACTAACCGACCGTACCGTTCAAATCTCCGCCAACAAACAAAAGTCCCGTATTAGAATATCTTGAAAGCGTTTGTGCTCACGTCCAAGAAACGCGCCCGATTTCCGGTGTTTTGCGGGATGATATTTTCCTGGGATAGACTCACAAAAATTAAAACTCTGGACACGTCTTCGACTCACAAAAAAGGATATTCTGAAGGTTGGATATTTCAACCGTGGATATTATAAAAAAGAATATAAACTACAGTAATTATTACTAATTTTTGGATTTGAAGTGGCCAACCGCTAGTGCCGGTTCCCTACCTACTCCACACACACATCAAAGCAAACAACTTAGAGCATTCTTCAAAAGAATTCGCTTTAACATCTCGAAATGATTGCATACCTTCTTATGCAATGTTTAAATATTTTCCCAGCCTTTATGCAAAAATCCGTATTCAGTACATATCCAAAACATGTAAGTTATGCAATCTCTGTTTCGATTTAAGTCCCAAACCAGTTGTTTGTGAAAAACCGAATGAACAAGTTCTGCTTATATTCGGAGATTTAATTTTGTAACAAAATGCAATCGCAATATGTACATAATATGATTTGTGATACCGATTATGAATGAATACTATACCCCTTTTCTTTGATGAATGCTACGGCCTCCTTGCAATATGCCATAACCTACCCCAAACTTCCATTGAAAACAACAAATAATTTATAAACCATATACCGCACCCTCTCACCCACACATCATATCCCCATCATAAGAAGTATAAAAAAAAATTCAATAAACAAACGACAAACTACACACTTATGAAAATCTTCAAATATAACGGCGCTGGTCGGAAAAATGTTACTTTTGTTTTGTTCATCACTTCAATTACTTTCGTTTAATATAGCTTTCGTTTTGAAAACTTTCATAAGAACTTAAAGCTCCATCTAAATTAATTAAGGACACAAACCAGTTTTCATTATTGATCGATTGAAGCGCCAAAGCTTCTGCGGGATACATGTACAACATTATTATTCGATTTCTTGGCGCTACTATAGGAATGTATATACAAAGGTATTATTTATTTGTCGTTGTATAAAACAAATCCCCAGCAATAGATTCGACCAGAATGAAAATCTTTCATGTGGAAGTCGGAATTGAGACCTTAATGAACAATTATTGGAAGTGATAGTGAAAACTGACTACGAAAAAAGTGATTATCACCTAAGCCGATTTTATGCACTAAGCTCGGTCTCGGTGAATATGGTTGTAGGGATTTGGTTTTATTGGTTAAGTGAAATTTAAAATATAAACAACCGAGAAGTGATCATGTTAATATTATATTCCCGAATATAAAGTATTCCATTTATAATTTATTTTTTCCACTAGGATATGTTAATTAATTAGCTGAATACAAAATGTGTAGTTATATTGAATTACTTCTCTGGAGGGTTCCACACATATGAACCGTAGTACTTGAAATTACTTTCAGCGAATTTATTGTCCGCCTCGATAGGCCCGCGAGATCCATAAACGTAAGGAATTGGTTTGAAGCGCTCTTTTTCAATTTGGTGCAGGATTGGCGTGAAAATTCGCCATGCTTCGTACAACTCGTCAGATCGAACAAAATGCATTAATGAGCCGCAGAAGACGTCCAAAATAAGTCTCTCATATGCATCTGGCAAATAGGAATCCTTATAGCGTTCCTCATATGTTAAGTCCATCTCAGTTTCTTCAATATCGAATGTTATGCCAGGCGATTTGGTCATCATTTTAAAGTATAATGCCTCACGAGGCTGAACACGTATTACCAATTCATTGCGTTTTGAGTTTCCTTCGAATATGTCACCAGCCACATCCCGATACTGAATGCGTACTTCAGCTTTTCGCTCGTTTAGAGCTTTTCCGCAGCGCAAAATAAACGGCACTCCTTCCCAACGTTCATTCTTTATCTCAAGTACTCCTAGAGCATATGTTGGAGTAGTAGAATTCTTTTCGACTGTTGGATCATCCAGATATCCGAACTTAGCCTCGTTTTCACCATTTGGATTGCCAACATACTGACCCAGCACCATGTCATCTATCGTCAGAGAGCGAATGCTTTTCAAGACTTTTACTTTTTCATTGCGGATATCATCGGGGTGACAAGATACTGGTTTTTCCATGGCCACCAATGAAAGTATTTGAAGAAGATGATTTTGCATAACATCTCGAATGATTCCGAATTCATCGAAATACCCTCCACGACCTTGTGTGCCGAAAGGTTCTTTAAAGGTTATTAAGACCGATGCTATATTCTCGCGATTCCACGTCGAGCTTAGAATTTTATTTGCAAAACGAATTGTCATTAGGTTCTGTACCATTTCTTTTCCCAAATAATGATCAATACGGTATATCTGATCTTCTTCAAACAACGATGCTAAATGGTCACTCAAGGCTTTTGATGAATCAGCATCTCGACCGAACGGCTTCTCAATTATAACACGATTCCATCCACTGAAACATACAAAACAAATTATTAAAAAGACTTAATCAAGGTTTTAAACGAGATTACATGCCGAAGAAAGCGTGAGAAAAGCCATGGAAAAACTAATATTACTTCCTCCACTTCCCACATTCAAAAGAAAACCAATTCGGCGATATCTAACTTTTCTTGAGTATCCACTTTTAAATTTCATTGAAGACACCAGGTACAGGCTGTACAAAAACAGACAAAACAAATCAAAAACTTTCAAAATGAAAAAGTCAAAAGTAAATGTTAATTGAAAAATATGGCAGACATCAATTGCAAATTGATTTAAAAAAAGTTAAGCCAAAGATGGCAAATATATTAAAATAGGAGATAAATATTGAACAGTTGACTTTTTATATATTTACAGTTCATGAAACAATGCAGGTTCAATATTTGTTATTAATAAATAAATTATTATAATAATAATAATGTCTAGTAATAAGAATAAAAGCCTAGTTTTCATTTTTTAATATATAGCACCCATGCCGATTTCCCTTTTTCAAGAGTGACTAAATGTGTATTTTTGGCATTCGCCAACGACGCGACGATGCTGCTGTGTGGAAACCGGTCTTGTCTCATAGATCGAGCAAAATATCTTTCGGAAGCAGTGCTTTATTTGTATTTTTTGATGCAAAACAAGGATAAAGCGCCTGGGCTTATGCATAAACTGTCTCTTTCATCTCAGGAGAACCCAGTGGATATAGTACAGTAGAAGGATTACGAGATTCAATTTGGTTTACGGGTCCCATTTTTTTGGGCATAGGCGAATGGCCATTCAACTTCACTTGTAAGCTCTCAGCAGAGCAACTTAGTCTCGAAAAGAAGAGAACCGTCCTGATTGGTATTAAGCAACCTACGAATATCAATCTACAAACCATAAATAAGTTTAGTTCATACACTAAGCTTGTCCGTGTTTTTGCGTACTTCCAGCGGTTCGGCTCACGCTTTTGAAGCAGAAGCAACTCAAAGTCCTTAACGACAGAGATTGTAAAACTCGTTGGAGAGAATAGTCTGAGTGATCCAAACCACTTTTTTTACAGAGGAGTTACAAGCTGTCAGGAAAAACTAACAGCTCAAAGGTTCCATCAAACGAGTTAGCCCATTCATCGCTGAAAAAAATGGACCAGAATTCCTTCGAGTAGGAGGACGGTTGAAGAATGCAGATATCCCAGAGGACAGCAAACATCTTTGTCTACTTCCAAAAGACAGACAAAATTCGATCGGTGTATGGTGCGACAGTTGCACTTTTTGAGTTTTCATGCAGGACCCAAGGCGTATTGTTTGGGAATGCACTGACTGCAAACGGTATTAAGTTGCTTCAGCAAGTCATGGCAGATGCAAAGCATATATAGCCGTCAAAAGCACTGCATTTCGAAGCAGTATCGGATCTATCTATCTACCGACGCGTTATTTGCAGCGCTGAAAAGAATGATCGGTCGTAGTGGACTTCGTCGATATTTTATGCGACAACGCAACTAATTTTTTAGGAGCGCAAAATAAGCTCATAGAACCAAAACTCCACCTATAACACAATCAATGATTATTGTATTAATCAAAATATAAATTTTAATTTTGTTACATCCAGGGCTCCTCATTTTGGTGGTTTATGGGAAGCGGCAGTAAAGGTAGGAAAAGGACA